>VHKM01000233.1:0-600000 GCA_007210695.1 Neogobius melanostomus | reverse complement strand
ACTAAATGGATTCTCAAACTGTTTTAGGTATTCTTTGATTGCGTCAAAATTTGCGTACATGCTTCTACTATTGAAATGGATAATTGAGAATTTCCCTTCTGTTTTAACAGAGATGTTAAATTCATTCTCAGTGTAATATTTGCAATTACTTGCGTTAGATGTTAAGAACAGGTTATCTGGGTCTAACTGATCTTCCAAGTCCAGTGCATTATGTTCGGTGTACTCTGAAGCTTTCAGCTCCAAGAGCTCGCAGTCCAAAATCCTATGTTGTAATAATCCCAGGTCACTGCCGTCAGCAACATATGAAGTATGATTGGACGTCATTGTATGAGTATATGTATTACAGGACATAGGGGTGTGTATCGCCTAGTCTCAGGCGATACGATACGTATCCCGATACAAGGGTCACGATACGATACGATACGATATATCCCGATATTGAAGAATTAGACGATTATTGCGATTTTTTTTTTACTACTTTGGAAACAACTATTCAGTAAACTAGTCCACCTTCATTAGATTTGTATCAAATACATTTGATCTATCCATCTTATGATATAAATGCTTTTCACTAATGTGCTTGTGACTGTGGTGTTTATGGTGATTATGTACCTTTGAACGGAAAACAGATTTCTAGGAAACCTAGTAATGAAACCAATTACTGGGGATGCACGTTTTCTAGTATTTCTATAGTTGGGAGTCCTTGGCGATCAGTAACTATTATGGGTTTCATCCATTAAAATATACAATAACTCAGACGGGGCATTTAAAAACGTGTCTACTCCACAACGGGTGTCACTCGTAGATCAGGGACATAATGACACGGGCATCACGCGCAGCAGTAGCACACAACTGATGCAGAGGGGAAACTAAATACAGCAGGCTCTTTTTAAACTTGTGTCGTAGTACTGCAGTGGCGAGACACAGGTTTAACATGAGTATGCTGTATTTACTGTAGTTTCACCTCGGTTTCGTTTAATTCCGTAATAAAATGCTACGAAGATAAATCCATGCTACGTAGATAAATCCTCTCCAAACGCAGCAGCGACGCACTCCGCAATATGCACAAAGCTGTGCATATTACGAGGCTCTCGTAATAATCCAGGTCTCTGTCTTTGCTGTAAAAGCCAAAGCCAAATGTACAGTTTTAAAAGAGCCCCGTAGCGTCTCATAACTCATTCTTTTCCATGCTAAGCTCTTCCTGTGTTTCTCTAACTCTCACTAAATTCTAGTGTTACTCAAGCGGGCTGCGCGGTGCGCTGCCATCTAGCGGGCGGGAGTAAAAGTGCAGGACCAAAGAGAGACGCTGCAATGAATATTTCCCCAAAAATAGATGTTTAAATATCGATACGGGCACTTTTGTATCGATACGAGAATCGCGCGACGTAATATCGCGATATATCGGCGAATCGATATTTTTCAACACCCCTAACAGGACATGTGAAATTATGTGGTTTTACATACCAAAATCCATATGTTTTTCCCGTGTTTAAGCTTTCTTTGGTGTGCTGGTGCGCGGACGTACAATGAGTTTGTCATGTCGCAAAAAGGCTATGTCCCCTCGTTCTCTGGCAGCTCTCAGCTCCGGCATGAGCTCTTTTCGTTTCCTTTTGATGGTGTCCGTGTAGTCCTGGTTTATGTAGATTTTGGTCCCTTTAAGATGTTTGGCTCGCTGCAGTATTTCTTCCCGATCCTTCCAGCGTAGTAGTTTGGCGATGATGGGTCTCGGCCAATCTCTCCCGCTGTCTGGTTTGCCTACGCGGTGGGCTCTTTCGACCTCCACCGGATGTTGTAGATGTAGCTTCTCCTTTAGTAGATGTTTGATTTTTTCCTCTGCGTCAGCCCAGGTCTCCCCAGGCGACTCCAACACTCCCTCAAAGACCAGGTTATTTCTGCGGCTCTGTCCCTCCAGATACTCCAGTTTGTCCGTGATGATGTGCAGATTTTCGCATACTTTATAGAAATCGTTGTGTATTGTGTCCGTTCGCTCAGTGAGTTTTCTTTTCTCTTCTTTTAAAATGTCCACCTCACCTTGCGTATACTGCAGGCTTGTTTTTAGTTCTTGTATGTCCTTTAACTGTAAATCCAACCGGGTGTTTGTTGATTCCATGATGAGTTGAATGAATCCTTTGAAGTTCTCCTGTTGTTGTTGAATTAATTCCCTGAACATGACCCTCTGCTGCTCCATGAGTTCCGTGACTCGACTGAGGCTTACATAGTCCTCTTCCGCCGCCGAATCTGCCTGTTGCTTCGCCTCTGTTTTTGTCGGTTTAGGCATTATGCTCCCTCTCAACCGGACTCCGCAAAAACACACCAAAATAAACAAAAAACAGGTCAAAAAGCGCAGAAACAAGCACAAAAACTGAAGCCGAGGCGAACGAGAGGCAAACACGGCGGGCGGCCACTGCTGATGACGTCACAGATCGCGACGGTCACATGCTGAGTCTCGGTTCAAGTGTGATAAATATAAACAAATGTATGAAACCTTGCTTCTGAGCATTTCCATCTGGTACCACCTCAGATTAGGCATTAGATAGAGACTTATATTTTTGTTAAACTTGAAATCTGCAGATTTTTGTCTTTCAAACAAACTCCCTCTAAAGTACCTACTGAACATGAATATATCAGCCCTATACCCCAATAAAACGCCCCTTGCTGTCACAGTTTAACACTGACACATTTGACAGTTTAGGAGCATCATACAGAGGATTATAGACAAGACATTTGGAAAATATTGACCGTGCCAATAAAAATCCCCCCAATCCGCTCCTCTGCGCTATACTTGTTTCTGAATGGCGGGTGATGTCAGGGGTGACAGATCAGACATAGGAGCATCCTGGGACTAGCGACCCCTACTGCTTTATTTAGTTTGAATGAGATAATATTAAGTATTAAAGCAGCCTCCATTGTTGTTGTTGTTCCAGGTTTGGGCATGTGATTCACGGGATGTCCCTTAAAGTCAATATATTTTAAAGGACATTTGTAAAAGAGGGCTACTGTTACAATGAATATAATGATCTATATAGTAGTAATATTCATGTATTCTCTTGAAGTTTTACTTTACCTCCATGATAATGTCTGTGCTGTGGTCCCTGTGTGCAGACTCAGGGGGCAGTGGACTGGGAGGCCTTCTCCTTCGAGGGCAGGTACTTCCTGGCTGTGGCCAACAGTCAAAGAGTGTCTGAGAGAGGCCCGAGCAACTACAGCATCAACTCCACTGTGTATGAGCTGAACCCCCTCACACAGAGCTTCCTGCGCTTCCAGGACATCCTCACACACAGGTGTGTCCTCACTAGTACATCTTCACACACAGGTGTGTCCTCACTAGTACATCTTCACACACAGGTGTGTCCTCACTAGTACATCTTCACACACAGGTGTGTCCTCACTAGTACATCTTCACACACACAGGTGTGTCCTCACTAGTACATCTTCACATACAGGTGTGTCCTCACTAGTACATCTTCACACACAGGTGTGTCCTCACTAGTACATCTTCACACACAGGTCTGTCCTCACTAGTACATCCTCTCACACAGGTCTGTCCTCACTAGTACATCCTCACACACAGGTGTGTCCTCACTAGTACATCCTCACACACAGGTCTGTCCTCACTAGTACATCCTCACACACAGGTCTGTCCTCACTAGTACATCTTCACACACAGGTGTGTCCTCACTAGTACATCCTTTTTTTATTTTTATTTTTATTTTTTTTATTTAAAAGGGACAATGCATATTAATGAACATATAAATGTAAATATGCCAGAATTAGCCAATGGCTACTTTCCATCTGTAGTCCCTGGCAGATCAAGAAAATACAAAGACCAAAATACAACATTAAAGACAAAAGATCATAACACAGATCATCCACACAATTAAACTTGAGACATAAAACATAAATATAATGGTCAGTGGTTACATGTCTGATTCCCCTTCAGCCAACCTTTAAGTTTAGTTTTAAATACTATGAATGTGGTACAGTCTCTAATGTCTAGCACCTGTTGACTAAACGCTGTGCGTCTATAAGGAACCACACAGTCGCCTCTGGTGGCGGCTCTGGTCACTCTACCACTTGTACTGGATATGAACTTAATGAATTCATTCAAGGATGGTGGAGAGAGTCCATGCAGAATCTTATAAACTGAACAAGCCATTTTAAATGTTCTAAAATTTTCAAAGTTTAGAATATTATATTTTTCAAGTATTAAGCAATGATGAAATGAATATGTTTTTTATCAAATATTTTTAAAGCTTTTTTATATAGAGACTCAATTGGTTTTAAAGTAGTCAGACTTGTCAGTGACCAGTTAGTAATGCAATATTCAATATGTGAAAAGATCATACAATAAAGAAACATTTTAGCTGCATTTTCTGGCAGTGATGTTCGGATTTGTCTAAGATTACGAAGATTAAAATTTACAATTTTACACATATGTTTAACATGATTTTTAAAAGATAACGTTGAGTCTAAGGTAACACCAAGATATTTAAATTTGATCACAATCTGTAGCTCCTCTCCTTTTATAAATACATTTGAGCTTGTTCTTGCTGTTGGGCGTTTGGAGAAAAACATACACACTGTTTTCTTTGAATTCAATAAAAGACAAGACTTACTGAGCCACTCATCAATGCAGCACATTGCTGAAGTCAATTTTTCTGAGACTTCGGCATTAGATTTTGCATTGGTAAAAATGACTGCATCATCTGCATAAAGCTGGGTATGGAAATGTGGACAAATATTTGGTAAGTCATTAATATATAATGAGAACAGTATGGGTCCAAGTATGGAACCCTGTGGAACTCCAACCTCACAGTTTAGAAAAGTAGATTTGATACCACTGACTGTCACACAATGAGTTCGAGTTGACAAGTATGACTTCATCCAAGATACGGCTTGTTCTGAGAAGTTAAACTTTGTTAGTCTAGATAATAAAATTTGGTGGTCGACTGTATCAAATGCTCGCTTTAAATCAAGAAAAACAGCTCCAACAACTGGACAATAATCTAAATCATGTTTCACTTTTTCTAAAAAGAGATTTATCGCACTTTCTGTTGAGTATTTGGCATGAAAACCAAACTGCATGGGATGCAGAGGCGTATGACCCTTGTCTAAATGAGTTGTCAATTGTTTAGCAACCCATTTTTCAAGAATTTTTGAAATAATGGGCAAAATGCTAATTGGCCGCTAATTATTTACGTTATTCTTATTCCCTGACTTAAAGATTGGAGTAATTGTGGCAACTTTCCAAGCTGTTGGTACAATAGAATGTCTAATTGACATATTTATCATACGGGTGATTGGACATACTAAAATATCTTTATGAGCCTTTATAAAATTGGCATCTATCCCATACACGTCCTTTGCTTTAGAGTTTTCAAACCTTTTAATTGATGCTACTTCAGTCTCATTAATTTCTGCCATTGTGAAAATAGGTGAGGACTCATTCACCGGATAGGTGACATTTTCATGTAATGTAAAAAGTTGCGAAATTTCAGAGACTGAGTCTTTAAAAAAGTTATTAAATTCCATTGCCACAGTGGCTGGATCTTTCACCAACTGGCTTTCAATTTGTAGTACTACTTCACTGTCTTTGTTGGCCCCTCTGCCAGTTATTTTATTTATGGTTTCCCAGACCTTTTTGCCATTACCATTGGCAGACTCAATAACTGACACATAGAAATTTGCTTTAGCTTTGCGCATTACTTGAATGACTTTGTTTCTAGCTGATGTGAATAGTTGCCTGTCTGAAATGAGTCCAGTTTTGAGAGATTTTTTAAGTAATATGTCCCTGGTCTTCATTAGTTTTCTGCATTTTTCACCAAGCCATGGTAGGTTTGATTTACTGGTTTTATTTTTCTTCAACCTTTTTGTGAAGGAAGCTATAACCTCACTGATTTTGGAGTGGAAAGTAGTACTACTTATTGAAACATCACCGCATGCAACAATTTTATTCCAATCCATGTCCTTCATGGCTCTTTCTAGATTTTGTAATTGATTTTTTGGGATAATATTATAAAAAGAAGAGCCATGATCAGATGTACAGGATTTTTTAAAACGCATTTTAGTTAGTTGCCTTGTAAAAAATATTGCGTTATGGTCAGAAAGACCAGTTAAAAATTATATGTTTTTATGACTGTCAGTAGGGTCTTCAACTCCCACCTCCGGAAGAGCTTCACCCAGATTCCGAGGGAGGTTGGAGACATGGAGTCCGAGTGGACCATGTTCTCCTCCTCCATTGTCGATGCGGCTGCTCGCAGTTGTGGCTGTAACCCGGTGGTGGCGCCCGGAAGTAAGGGATGCCGTCAAGCTGAAGAAGGAGTCCTACCTGGCCTTGTTGGCTTGTGGGACTCCGGAGGCAGCTGAGAGGTACCGGCAGGCCAAGCGTGCTGCAGCTCGTGCAGTCACAGAGGCAAAAACTCGGGGTCTTGTTCACGAGTGAGGGACGGATGGAGCGTGAGATCGATAGACGGATCGGTGCAGCGTCAGCAGTGATGCGGTCGCTGTATCGGACTGTTGTGGTGAAGAGGGAGCTGAGTCAGGGGGCAAAGCTCTCGATTTACCGATCGATCTACGTTCCCACCCTCACCTATGGTCATGAGATCTGGGTAATGACCGAAAGGACAAGATCGCGGATACAAGCGGCCGAAATGAGTTTCCTTCGCAGGGTGGCTGGGCGCACCCTCCGAGATCGGGTGAGGAGCTCAGTTACCCGGGAGGAGCTCGGGGTAGAGTCGCTGCTCCTTCACGTCGAAAGGAGCCAGCTGAGGTGGCTAGGGCCTCCTGGTCGCCTCCCTCGGGAGGTGTTCCAGGCATGTCCTATTGGGAGGAGGCCTCGTGGAAGGCCAGGACACGCTGGTGGGACTATGTCTCCGAGCTGGCCTGGTGTCGCCTCGGGGTCCCCCAGAACAGCTGGAGGAGGTGTGCGTGGATCGGGAAGTCTGGGCATCTCTGCTGAGACTGCTGCCTCAGCGACCCGGCCCCGGATAAAGCGGAAGAAAATGGATGGATGGATGGATGGATGGATGTTTTTATGATTCGTTCAGCTTTATTTGTAAATAGTAGATCTATTGTGATTTTAGATTGATTGGTTACACGAGTTGGCATTTCAACTAATTGGACCATATTAAAAAGGTCAGTTACCTGTTTTAAGTTTTTCCTCTCTTTCTTATTATCCCAGTTAATGTTAAAATCACCAATTAATATTATCTCTTTATTTGGACTGCAGGACTTCAGAAGCAGCTTCAACTGATCATAGAATTCTACATTAGTTGAGGGTTTTCGATAGATGCAATAACCTGGAAACTCATTTCCTTAGAGAGTTCAATATTTACCCCAACGCACTCAAGTGCAATTTCCTCAGGCCATATAATCTGTGAACATTTAAGTCTATCTCTTACATAGATCATAACCCCCCTCCTCTACCTTGATCCTGTCCTTTCTAAATACATTGTATCCTGCCATAGTTATGGCTGCCTCAGGTGAAGAGGTCGTTAACCAAGTTTCTGTGAACCCAATAAAGTCAACATTTGATTGAATCAATATTGTTCTCATTTTGGTATTATGCTTCGAACATTCAAATGTACACCCAGTAGACCTCTGGGCTTAAAAAGTGGGTCCCAAATAGTCCTTGCTTGATTCAGTGTCTTGAAGAATTTTTGTGAACAATGTCTCATTATTATTATTATAATTAGCAGTTACACACTGAGAAGGCAATTTGGCCTGGCTACCTCTCGTCTGTTCTTCTGTATTGCTGATTAGGGGATTAAAGTCTGTGATTAAATTTGTCTGACCTGATGAAGCCATCTCCTCCTTGGTGGTGGTTAATCTTGCAAGCGTTGGATGCACTCCAGATACAGGTGGAGGAGGCCCAGCCAGCAATGGAGGAGGCCCAGCTAGCAGTGGAGTAGGCCCAGATAGCAGTGGAGGAGCCCAGCTAGCAGGGGAGGAGGCCCAGCTAGCAGGGGAGGAGGCTCAGGTAACAGGGGAGGAGGCCCAAGAAGCAATAGAGGCCCAGGTAACAGTAGAAGAGGCCCAGCTAGCAATGGAGGAGGCCCAGCTAGCAGTGGAGTAGGCCCAGATAGCAGTGGAGGAGGCCCAGCTAGCAGTGGAGGAGGCCCAGGTAACAGTGGAGGAGGCCCAGCTAGCAGTGGAGGAGGCTCAGGTAACAGTGGAGGAGGACCAGCTAGCAGTGGAGGAGGCCCAAGAAGCAATAGAGGCCCAGGTAACAGTAGAAGAGGCCCAGCTAGCAGTGGAGGAGGCCCAGGTAACAGGGGAGGAGGCCCAAGAAGCAATAGAGGCCCAGGTAACAGTAGAAGAGGCCAGCTAGCAGTGGAGGAGGCCCAGGTAACAGGGGAGGAGGCCCAGGAAGCAATAGAGGTCCAGGTAGCAGTGGAGGCCCAGGTAGCAGTGGAGGAGGCCCAAGTAACAGTGGACGCCCATGTAGCAGTGGAGGAAGCCCAGCTAGTAATGGTGGGCATTCCATAAGCTCTGGGTGCAGCACAGTAAGTATTGAGTGTAGTCCAAATAGCAGCTGTAATCCCTTTGTTGGTGCAAGAGATCCAGTTAGCTGAGAGTATAGTGGAGTTAGCTGTGTCTGTATAGCATCCATGTGGTCCAATGATTGAGGGCCAGGATTGATCTCAACATCACCCACCAGGAGCAATATCATCATGAGATGTACAATACCCAAAAAAGGTTTAGATGATAGTCCATTTTTACCTGGAGGTGGTCTTGCATGGCCATCATCCAGTACTTTTGTAAAGAGAAAGTGGTGAGTCATCTTGGCAGGGCAGAGAACCTGATTTTTATCCATTCTTCGGGGACATGTTAAGCACCACCAACAGGTATAGAGATACAAGAACAAGTAACAGATAGGAAAATGACATTTGCCATGGTCTTTCTATGCTTTTTAAAAGCTTTTGTGGAGCACACACAGGAGCTGCCAGACTGTGTGACTGAACCACGGCGGCCATCTTTTTTTGGGTACATCCTCACACACAGGTGTGTCCCCTCACTATACTCCTCACACACAGGTGTGCTCACTAGTCATCCTCTCACACAGTCTGCCTCACTAGTGCATCCTCTCACACGGGTGTGTGCTCACTAGTACATCCTCACACACAGGTGTGTCTCTAGTCACCTCACACAGGTGTTTATAGTACATCTCACACACAGGTCTGTCCTCACTAGTACATCCTCACACACAGGTTGTCCTCACTAGTACATCCTCACACACAGGTGTGTCCTCACTAGTACATCTCTCACAACAGGTCTGTCCTCACTAGTACATCCTCACACACAGGTGTGTCCTCACTAGTACATCCTCACACACAGGGTGTGTCCTCACTAGTACATCCTCACACACAGGTGTTGTCCTCACTAGTCATCCTCACACACAGGTGGCTGTCACTCACTAGTGCACACATCCTCACACAGGTCTCCTCACTAGTACATCCTCACACAGCAGGTCTGTCCTCACCAGTACATCCTCACACACAGGTGTGTCCTCACCGTAATCCACCTCTCACACCCACAGGTCTCCTCACTAGTACATCCTCACACGCAGGTCTGTCTCACTAGTACATCTCACACACAGGTTGTCTCACTACATCCTCACACACAGGTCTGTCCTCACTAGTACATCCTCACACACAGGTCTGTCCTCACTAGTACATCCTCACACACAGGTGTCTCAATACATCCTCACCTCCCTCACACAGGTCTCTCACTAGTCATCTCACACCAGTCTGTCTCACCAGTAATCCTCTCACACAGGTTCCTCACTAGTACATCCTCACACGCAGGTCTGTTCCTCACTAGTACATCCTCACACACAGGTGTGTGCTCACTAGTGCATCCTCTCACACAGTCCGTCCTCAGTAGTCATCCTCCACACAGGTCTGTCCTCACTAGTGCATCCTCACACACAGGTGTGTGCTCACAGTACATCCTCACACACAGTGTGTGCTCACCAGTACATCCTCACACACAGGTGTGTGCTCACCAGTACATCCTCACACACAGGTGTGTGCTCACCAGTACATCCTCACACACAGGTATGTGCTCACCAGTACATCCTCACACACAGGTATGTGCTCACCAGTACATCCTCACACACAGGTGTTGCTCATAGTGCATCCCTCACACAGGTCTCCTCACTAGTACCATCCTCACCACACAGGTCTGTCCCTCACTAGTGCATCCTCACACACAGGTGTGTCCTCACTAGTACATCCTCACACACAGGTGTGTGTCACTAGGTGGCTCCTTCACACAGGTTCCTCACAGTACATCCTCACACGCAGGTCTGTCCTCACCAGTACTCCTCACCACCAGTGTGTGCCACTAGTGCATCCTCTCACACAGGTCTCCTCACTAGTACATCCTCACACACAGGTCTGTCCTCACTAGTGACATCCTCACACACAGGTGTGTGCTCACTCATGTACACATCCTCACATCACAGGTGTGTGTCCCTCACCAGTACATCCTCAACACCTTACAGGTGTGTCCTCACTAGTACATCCTCACATACAGGTGTGTGCTCACCAGGTACATCCTCACACACAGGTGTGTCCTCACTAGTGCATCCTCACACACAGGTGGTTGCTCACTAGTACATCCTCACACACAGGTGTGTCTCACCAGTACATCCTCACACACAGGTGTGTGCTCACCAGTACATCCTCACACACAGGTGTGTGCTCACCAGTACATCCTCACACACAGGTGTGTGCTCACCAGTACATCCCACACACAGGTGTGTGCTCACCAGTACATCCTCACACACAGGTGTGTGCTCACCAGTACATCCTCACACACAGGTTCCCACCTACATCCCACACCAGGTGTGTGCTCACCAGTACATCCTCACACCAGGTGTGTCCTCACCAGTACATCCTCACACACAGGTGTGTGCTCACCAGTACATCCTCACACACAGGTGTGTGCCACCAGTACATCCTCACACACAGGTGTGTGCTCACCAGTACATCCTCACACACAGGTGTGTGCTCACCAGTACA
This sequence comes from Neogobius melanostomus, assembly GCA_007210695.1. Classification (NCBI taxonomy): domain Eukaryota; kingdom Metazoa; phylum Chordata; class Actinopteri; order Gobiiformes; family Gobiidae; genus Neogobius; species Neogobius melanostomus. Next base: position 588,973 of record VHKM01000233.1, on the reverse strand, counting down.
TCCTCTCACACAGGTCTGTCCTCACTAGTACATCCTCACACACAGGTGTGTCCTCACACGTATCCTGATCTCCCAGGAGTGTCCTTTCTAGCACATATCCTCACCAGTGCTTCCTTGTCTGTTTACTGTAAATGATATAGACTTCTCTGAGTCTGTGCTTTGTTCCCTGTGCAGCGCGGTGGACTGGGAATACTTCACTGTTGGAGACGAGAGGTTCCTGGTCGTGGGAAATTCTCATGATGGCAGCTCATACTCTCTGAACAGCATCATCTACAGGTGAGTTTGAACTACAGGCACATGGGCCCCGGGTCTTGTTGTTTATTTAGCCTATTTTTTATTTTGAAAGGTGGCAGGGGTACGAAGGCTTTGTTCCCGTCCATAGTTTACCCACGTTTGGCTGTAGAGACTGGGAGCACTTCACCACCACAGATGGGTCATTCCTGGTGTATTCTAGTGCCACCTCCAGGCTCAGCAAGGTGTTCCGCTGAAGACCTACTGACATACCTGCACTTTATATCATGGACGCCCTCAGAAAAGCAGAGTTTTATAAGAAAATATATTTACAGTAAATTATATCAGCTTATATAACACATATTTGGGCTCAACGCCTCATGAACTGATGACACAGTAAGCTATTTTAAACAAATGATTCAACTATTTAATTTACAAAGTCATTTATCTTGGTTTATCTATGCCCGACCTCTTCAGATCTTGGAAGCTCGGTCAGTGAGGGAATACCAGCGGTCTGGTTTCGGGTGTGTTGTGTGTATGTGTGTGAGTAAGTGATTGGTAGTGGTTGGAAGCAGCCGCATTTCTGTCAGTCTACATCAAAGGCAGCTGTGGCTACAACCGTAACCACAGAGTATGGAGTGAATGAGAATTGTGAAGCGCTTTGTGACCATGTCTGTAAAGGTGCTGTACAAATAAATTCCTTATCTTATTAATATTTGTACAAACAGATGTGCTATCCATTAGGTTATTATTGTTGCATATTATGTATTTGGTTCTGAAATGAATTGATCTGTTTCCATCTGCCATTGGTTGGTCAAGTTCCTATCAGAATATTTCCACGTACTGTCTGTGTATCTCCAGATCTGGATCCAGATGAGTTTTATATTGTGGACCTTTGTGTGTAGACAGACGACACCCACTTACTAACTCCACATATTCTGGGTATGGAAGAGGTGAAGGCACGCTCATGCCTTCCAGATGTAAGGCGAGAGAGAGCTCAATCAGCCACAGTGACCAGACAGGTTTGACTTGAAGCTTTGTTTTGTAACTTTTGCCAACTGAGAATGGCCGTCATTTTAGCTCTGTAATCTATATCATCCAAGAACTAAAACTGCACCATGGCAACATATTAAACTGTTATGTTTAAATCCTTTATATCCTCCTGACTACCAGCAATTTGTCCTCTGTCGAGGACATTTCTAAACCTGATTATCTCCCACCCAATACATACTACTGAATTCATTCCTTTTGGCCTCCACAGAGGACAATGATACCAAATGTGAAGGGGCACAGCTTTGGTAACTTTCTTTTTTTCATCAAGGAAAATGGCAGCCATCAATGCAAATACATTTTATGGGAAGAAAAACCTTTTATTGAGCAAATTTAGGATTGAAATGTTGTTGGCATATTTCATATACAGTGGGTTACATAAGTATCGGCCCCCTTTAACTTTTTGCCATACTATGGACCATAAACATAAATATATTAAATATATAAAGTTTTACTTGAAAGACGCACAATGAAGTGAAATGAATACTTAAATGAATGATACTTATGCAACCCACTGTAAGTGTCCTAAGAACACATGAATACACAGTATGATAATATACAGTTAAAATGAGCAAAGTGTTTAAAAATGTCCTCTGTAGTGGATATTTGTAGTTATTTTGTTCATTTTGATGGAGGAAAAAACTACAGAGATGGATGAAGACGACGACACTCTCCCATGTCAAAGGAGGAATTACTTTTAAAGTATCATTCCAACAAAGCGAAACCAAAGTGATGATGGACCGTTTTTTGGACGTTAAACTCTTTATGTTGACCTTTTGGTATTTATTGGGGACTAACTTCACTTTCATACATATGGCGTTCTGATGTCCACTGTAGTGGACACATGATATCTTCATATTCAGTCTTCTAATTACCTTACAAAGATTGGGGGATTTAAATAAAAGTGATAGGACTTCTTTTTCTGTCCTGGTAGTCTGGAGCATATTTGTCTTTTTATCTTATTCTCTTACAGCTGGTGTGGTGTCCTGTTTAAACAACCCTTTGGAAGGATGAGAGTTCTGTTTAGAATCAAAAGAACTCCTGTTTCTATCCATAATTTGACAGAAATGTCGGTGTTTTAGTGTTGAAACTAAAGGCTAATGTTAATTTGACGCTAGGGGTGTCACGATTTCAATTTTTGAGTCACGATTATTGTGAGAGAAAATATTGCGATTTTACGATTATACGCGATTATCGACCGAATGAAAAGAAAGAACTGATATTTTTAGTTTTTGTCTTTAAAAGCTTTTTAATACTTGAACTTGTAAACATTCACTGTTTCTAAAAATGAAAAATGCTTTAAGATTGTTTTGCATTAAAATAAATAGGCCTACATTGAATAATACAAAACAATGTCAACTTTACTTCTTTATAATGACCATAATTATCATCATTATTTTACTATATATTATTAGGCCACAAGCTAGGCTAGGTTTCCTGTTCTCAAAGTTATGCTGTTGTTTAATTATTTGTCAGATGTTTTGATGAACAGAGAATGAAACGTGTTTACAAAATAACTAAGGAGACCATTTTGAACAGCTGATTTCCACATGTGCGCGGTTTCACTTTCCTTTCTGTTACGCTGAAGCAGAGCGGAGCGCGTTAGCTTTTTGTTTACATCCTGAGCCAGTTGTGGCTATTTCCCAACATTAGGACAACTTTTTTGGAATTACTGTATGTAGTTCGTTACCTTGACCTGGACATTTACAGCGACGGATTTTCTCCAAGATGTTGTTTATATTCGACGTAGCCGATATCAGCGCATTTTGCTGCAACTTTCTGACCACAGGGTTTGCATAACGGATGTTCCATCGACATCAACAACGCTTGGTCATCTTTTGGATCCTAAAGAGGTCCCACTCTGCTGACTTCAATCGTTTTTGGGTGGATACAACACTGGAGGAGAGCGTCCTTCTGCCTCGCTCAACTACCGCTGAGTTTACGCTGTTTATGGCGTGCAGCGGCTCGTGCGTCAGCGTGAAAAATTTCTGCGGTAAAACCGTGGCTTCTAAAATTCTTACGAATAACCTACCGCGTCCTTTTATAATCGTGGTAATCGTAAAACCGGTTAATCTTGACATCCCTATTTGACGCTAATGGTAAAATAGAGTCACAACTTGAACCAGTTTTCTTCAAAAACACTCGGAATAGAATGTTTTTAATCTTATTTTATTTTTTATTTACATAAAAATTATGGACAGGAAATAGTCCTTATGTAACAGTGAAAAATGTAAGAGATGTTAGCCGGGTTTTCAGAAGAATAAATCTGTACAGTACGTTCTGGCCTGGCAGTGGGCTGTTGGAGCTGAACTGGCGTCACTCATCTTTGGGTTGACTGTTCATTGGCTGAGGGCCATGCTGAGTTGCTCCTCCCTGAGGCTTTGGTCCAATCGCTGCGTCTCCAGCTGGAGGACGGTGGGCGTGGTGCGTCGGGACACCACGGTCAGTGAGGTGGTCAGGTCGCTGTGTAAGGACTGTAGGTGCGTGCTGTTCTGGGACAAATGTTGGATAAACTCTGTCTTTTGCTGATGGTTCAGGGCTACAGAGAGGCGGAGCTTGTCCACCTGAAACACAGGGGGCGCCGGTGAGTGAGGCCTGATACAAGAGATCAGCCAAAGAAGCACTGCTTCAAACGGATCTCTGAGAAACGAGTCAAAGGTCTGACCGTAGCTGGAGTATGAGCGCTAGGGTCTGGAAATCTAACCTTCAATTATTCAAGATGGAAGCTAAGAGATTTGAAGGAGCATTTATAAATACAGTATGTGAGCTGCACAATTGTGACAAAAAAACCTATTTGCAATTTTTCTGACAGATATTGCAATTCGTTATGATTTGCAATTTTATTTTTATACAGGATAGGTTTTATTTTTCATTGAGCTTAAATATAAACTGCTGGTAAACCTCACTCAGTTATTACATTTCAGATTCATTAACAACAAGATACAAATCTGCAAGAGGCAAAGTGGCATTGTAGGTCATGTCTGGAAAAAACATGCTTTAATCATTTTCTAATAAATCCATAAAAGCATTCTCCGAATCACAAGCTGCAAAACGCTGCTTGTTTATGAAAATCCGCCTCACATTTACATCAAAAAGCGTCTGTACAGATGTTAGTAATAGATGCAGCCTAATGCAGTAGAGCAGAGGTCACTAAACAGCCGACCTCGGTCCAGATCCAGACCCATGCACCAGCCCATCCGGACTCGAACCTTGGATCCGAACTTTGGACTAGGGGTGGGCGATATGGCAAAAATAGAATATCACGATTTTTGAATTATAAACTTACGATTTAGGTTTTATCACGATTTTTTATAATGACAAAATTACTTAAATTACACACTGAAGAAGAAAAATACTACACTAATTTATTCAACTGTGATAATCAACACAGCAATAATAGACTTGGAGCTAAAGCAAACTCACTTTATAATGAAAAACACAATAAAACTCCAGATAATAAAATTAAGTAGAGGTAAGTTAAAGAGTAAGTTTGGTAAATGCTTGTTGTTAGTGTCTGTTGCTGTTTGGCATTTTTTCTGAGACGTCTCTCTCATGACGTCGAGCTGCTGTAAATGTAACGCTCTGTCGCTGTCTGACCCTTTCACAATAAGAGTCTTACTAAAGCGATAACATGCAGGGACTTTTATTGTGTAAAACTCAAACAGGAAGAAGTTTGTCACTGTTAGGCGAATTTACAATAATGAACTCAGACTGACGGTGTATTTAGAGAACTTTTATACTTTCAAAGACATGGATAAACATCGCATTTGTGAACACGGTCCAGGATTTAAATTAAACAAATGAGAAGGATGCTGCGCCTGACAGAACTGTAAGGACGAAGGACTTCTTATGTGTCAGGTAAATAAATAAACACACGCTGCGATCTGCGCAGAGCAGCGGCGTTGCGGGGTAAAGACACAGACATAAGCACCGCTGAAATAGAGACGGAACTCTGGGTTTAAAGCTCTAGATTGATGAGGCTGGTCGTGTATGCGCCCTGTAGAGCAGCGGCTCGCTGCCAAACGCTCGCATTAGCGTCTGACATTGCGTAGCAGAAAGTGCGCGGCTTGGGTTTGCTTCACTGACTGTGAAAAGAGTAAACTGTGCTGAAGTGCATAAAACCGTGATAAAACGATCCCACAAAAATAACAGATCGTCAGCTCTGGAGATCGTAAGACGGTCTAATATCGTCATATCGCCCAGCCCTACTTTGGACACGACCATGAGTCCCCTCAGACGAGCGGCTGCGCTCTCTCTCCCTCTCTGACAGCAGAGCGGTAACTACAGAAAGAGCTGGTCCTACATCCGAGCTCCATCATACTTTTTATATTACTAGAACCGGCTTCGGAATGAGTGAACTACGGCTCGCAAAAAAAGTGGAGGACGCCCTGATTAAATATGCATGAGTGATCGTATTAGCGCAGCTGTTTCCCGATCAGCAGCGAGCAGGTCAGAACCAGACTCAGCTGGACTCAGCCTGGACTCAGCCTGGACTCAGCCTGGACTCAGCCTGGACTCAGCCTGGACTCAGCCTGGACTCAGCCTGGACTCAGCCTGGACTCAGCCTGGACTCAGCCTGGACTCAGCCTGGACTCAGCGTGTTGAGCAAAGAGGAGACACTTGACTGTCATATATTATGTGCACATTGTGTAGAATAGAGCCTATGCATTCTTCTATTTAGGAGCCAAAACTTGTTTTTAGAGCAAAAAAAAACAATAACAGGATTCAAAAAATTGAATTATTTTCAAATCCCAGTAATAGATTTAATAAAGGCTTAAAAATCCTCAAATAACCATGAATTAACCCCGTATGTTCAGGACCGTTTCATGACCCCGCAGTAGAATGATCGCATAAGGCCATGAGCCGAAACGATGGACTGTTTTTGACCAGCACAACCTGATCCACAGGTTCTGAAACACTCGTTTGTTTCTCCCCGTCAGTTAGTTAGTCATTTTCACTGCTCAAGACACACGTGGAGTTGTTTATAGCGACTGCAGTGCAGACAAAGATGATTCTGCCGCAGACACTTCTGATTGGCCAACAGCCAAAGAAAGTGAGGCTCGATTATTCTGGTAGGAGAACATGTCACTCAAATGACAGAGGCCCAATGCAGAAACCCCTCCCCCGCCAACCTCAGCCCCTCGAGGTTAGGTCAGTGCAGCAGCTAAAACCTCAAATCGATAAAGGTTAATCGTGCAGCACTCGTTCAAGCAGAAGAGAAAACAGCTAAGCCACACCTGACTTGTTCCATCTTCTAGAGCAGTGTTTCTCAAACCTTTTCAGCCCGAGGACCACTTTATCTTCCAAATTTTTTTCTGAGGACCACCTAACAGAAGCTCCACTCCAACACGCCAAAACAACAAATAGGAAGGAAAAGCTAAATTTATGTTTAAAATGCGTAAAAAAAATAATTATTCAAATACAAATGCAATGATATGATCAGAAATTCTTATATGAATTTCATTTCATTTGAAAAAGTAAATGTGAAATGAGTTGCAGCTGAATATGAACAACAAACATGTGGGAAAAACGGCTGTAACAGCCTATACATGCTTTTCAGTCATGTGACTTTTGTTGTTATGGCAGCCATTTTGAATACCAAAGTAGAATTATGCAGTACTACAACATGTAACAATATCTCAACTCAGGATGAAAATGAAAGACAACTGATTGACAGTGGCATTTTCATGTCCTTGTAATCATTGCTCATGAAGATAACACGGCCACAGAGACGCACGTTTATGTGAAGAAATCAGTAAGTCAGTGTTTAAGCTGCTCAAGAAGTAAGCATGCTACCAGTTAGCATTTAGCTTTAACAGCTCAGCTCTGACCTCTCCAAGGGAAAGCCCTGAACCACAAACATCTATACCTGGATACAACATGTGACAGAGGTCAGAGCTGAGCTGTTACTGTAGTATTTCCTCAGTGTTCATAGATGTGAGCCACACATGTGTTTATCGTGTTGAAGCCATTGACAGTTGGTTGACAGTTGCTAACCGGTAGCATGCTAACATCTTAAGCAGCTTAAACACGGACTGAGACTCTATTGACATGACAAACTGTAAAATCCAGAGAAAGGTTTTCTATTTCCTCTTTGATGTGTTAATTTAGTCGTAGGAGTGAAGCAGATCTATAGTAAATCCTGCTGTAGCTCGACAGACAGAGCTGCTACGTCTGTGCCAGATTTGTTGGTTATATGGTAAAATGGTAAATGGACTCAACTTATATAGCGCTTTTCCACCTTCATTAGGCACTCAAAGCGCTTTACAGCAAGGATCCACTCACCCATTCACTCTCTCATTCATACACCACTGTACGCAGACACTGGAGGCAAGGAGGGTGAAGTGTCTTGCCCAAGGACACAACGACAATGTGCACCTTCAGGAGGCGGGATTCGAACCCCCGACCTTCCGATCATGAGACAGTTTTTTTTTTTTTTTTTTTTTTTTTTATTGGTTTATTTGGTCGGGACAGTGCATGTTAATGAACATACATGGGTCTCATGCATGTAAACAAGCCACACTGGATTGTAGCCTTGGGCTAATTTCCATCCGTCGTTCCCCATGCGCACTCTCAAACACACTCTCATTCATCCTGGCCTATTGTACATGTTTTTAGTGGTAGGGGAAACCGGAGTACCCAGAGGAAACCTACGCAGACACAGGAAGAACATGCAAACTCCACACAGAAAGGCCCCGTCCAGGTGGAATTGAACCCGGGACCTTCTAGCTGTGAAGCACAAGCTCTAACCGCTGTGCTACCGTGCCGTACCGTGCGTTATATCACATAAACGTGCGCCTCTGGGGCCGTGTTTTTACTGTTATCTTCTTGAGCAATGATTACGAGGACATAAAAATGCCACTGTCAATCAGTCGTCTTTCATTTTCATCCTGAGTTGAGATATTGTTACATGTTGTAGTACTGCATAATTCTACTTTGGTGCTCAAAATGGCCGCCGTAACTATGTGTGATGTCATTGGAAATGCATGTATACCTTTTGAGATTTCCATCAAAAACTCAACGTGAATGTTGAGACGAGTGGTGCTGCAGTTTCTGAATGTCTGGCTCTAAAGAGGAGAATTTCAGTCTTACACTGGTTTATCAAACCAACCAGTGTGGAAACCCAACTTCACAGTTATACAGTATTGGGAAGGGCATGAGCACTTTGAGGGCAAACTCTGCAAGCTTTGGATTTAGGTAACGCAAACTCGTGCACAGACGCACATGCCGTGGAAAATACAAGACATTTGGCTCCACAAGAGCGTTCTCTGGATCACAAGCAACAAAACGCTGCTTATTCTATGAAAATCCGCCGCATATTGACGTCAAACACCTGCTGTAAAGATGGTAGAATGAGTCGTGGCTGAATACAGTGGACGCGGTACGGCGGCGGTGAGCGGCGGCGCGCAGCAGCAGGCCGAGATTGTTAGACCCGCCACAACCAGACCCACCATCAAAGGAGAATTTATGACCCGATCCGCGTCGGCATGGGCATGGCTGGGGAGACCGCGGGGGAACCCGCAACCCGCGCATCCCTTGTGCTAATGCCCACAGCCATGTGTGAAATCCAGCGCGTTTTACAATAGCTACATATTGACAAACAGGATGAGGAAAGATTACACACGGTTCTGATTCGGTTCTGAGAAGTGCCCGCCGTGCACTTCCAGCTCTGTCCCGTCTCTGTCTCCGTCTGAAAGACGCCCTGGTCACACTATGTTGGTTATTCTTTAAGTTTGATCAAAACGGCCCAACTCCCTGTGCGCTGTGGAGGGGTCGGGGAAAAGGGGGTTTGTGGACCACTAGGGGGCGATGGCAGAATTTAAGAATTACTGTGCTAGAGCATTAGAGCTTTAGTGCTGGGACTGACCTGGGCCTGGAGGCTCCACACCCTGGCCCTCAGCCGCTCCTCCTCAGTGTGGGTCTCTGTGGACGGGACCTGTACATCCTCCAGGTCCACAGAGGAGAGACCAGAGAACGGCTGCTGAGTCCTGGACCGACGCTCCTCCACCTGAGCCACAAGGTCAACACAAGAGGACACAGGCAGCTGAGTGTGTGTCCCTGCCTGAGGGCCCCTGCCTGTGTGTGTGTCCCTGTCTGAGGGCCCCTGCCTGTGTGTGTGTCCCTGCCTTAGGGCCTGTGTGTGTGTGTGTGTGTGTGTGTGTGTGTGTGTGGTGTGTGTGTGTGTGTGTGTGTGTGTGTGTGTGTGTCCCTGTCTGAGGGCCCCTGCCTGTGGGTGGGTGTGTCCCTGTCTGAGGGCCCCTGCCTGTGTGTGTACCTGTCTGAGGGCCCCTGCCTGTGTGTGTGTGTACCTGTCTGAGGGCCCCTCTCAGGCTGCTCCGCTCCTCTCTCAGCCTCTCGTTGTCCTTCTGCAGGCGTGTGATCTTCTGGTTCCGCCGTCTCTGCTCCAGCTCCAGCTCAGCCACGCCCGCTGGAGGACGTCCAGTCTCTCCGCTGGGTCCTAAGGAGCCGGACAGACACAGTTCAGTCCCACATCCACCTGATCATTGTCCCATCAGAGGCATTTAGACCCATGCCCTGGGCTCACTGCTCGCTAAAAATGGGCAAAATGTAGTCATAAAGAATAAGCAGAAATTAGGGGGGGGAAATGTGAAAACGAGAAAAAATCTGGGCAAATTGAAAAAATTGGACTCACTGTGACTGACCCCTGTAGGACTCACTGAGACTGACCCCTGTAGGATTTAGGACTCACCGTGACTCACCTCTGTAGGATTCACTGTGACTCACCCCTGTAGGACTCACTGTGGCTCACCTCTGTAGGACTCACTGTGACTCACCTCTGTAGGATTCACTGTGACTCACCCTGTAGGACTCACTGTGACTCACCCCTGTAGGACTCACTATGACTGACTCCTGTAGGACTCACTGTGACTGGCCCCTGTAGGATTTAGGACTCACTGTGACTGGCCCCTGTAGGATGTAGGACTCACTGAGACTGACCCCTGTAAGACTCACTCCTGTAGGACTCACTGTGACTGACCCTGTAGGACTCACTGAGACTGACCCCTGTAAGACTCACTGTGACTGACCCTGTAGGACTCACTGAGGCTGACCCGTGTAGGACTCACTGTGACTCACCCCTGTAGACTCACTGTGACTCACCCCTGTAGGACTCACTGTGACTCACCCCTGTAGGACTCACTGTGACTCACCCTGTAGGACTCACTGTGACTCACCTCTGTAGGACTCACTGTGACTGACCCCTGTAGGACTCACTGTGACTGACCCCTGTAGGACTCACTGAGACTGACCCCTGTAGGACTCACTGAGACTGACCCCTGTAGGACTCACTGTGACTGACCCTGACGACCCTGTAGGACTCACTGAGACTGACCCTGTAGACTCACTGAGACTGACCCCTGTAGGACTCACTGAGACTGACCCCTGTAGGACTCACTGTGACTGACCCCTGTAGGACTCACTATGACTGACTCCTGTAGGACTCACTGTGACTGGCCCCCGTAGGACTCACTGTGACTGGCCCCTGTTTAGGATGTAGGACTCACTGAGACTGACCCCTGTAAGACTCACTGTGACTGACCCCTGTAGGACTCACTGTGACTGACCCTGTAGGACTCACTGTGACTGGCCCCTGTAGGACTCACTGTGACTCACCCCTGTAGGACTCACTGTGACTCACCTCTGTAGGACTCACTGTGACTCACCTCTGTAGGATTCACTGTGACTCACCTCTGTAGGACTCACTGTGACTGGCCCCTGTAGGATGTAGGACTCACTGAGACTGGACCCCTGTAAGACTCACTGTGACTGACCCCTGTAGGACTCACTGTGACTGACCCCTGTAGGACTCACTGTGACTGGCCCCTGTAGGATGTAGGACTCACTGTGACTGACCCCTGTAGGACTCACTGTGACTCACCCCTGTAGGACTCACTGTGACTCACCTCTGTAGGACTCACTGTGACTCACCTCTGTAGGATTCACTGTGACTCACCTCTGTAGGACTCACTGTGACTGGCCCCTGTAGGATGTAGGACTCACTGAGACTGACCCCTGTAAGACTCACTGTGACTGACCCCTGTAGGACTCACTGTGACTGACCCCTGTAGGACTCACTGAGACTGACCCCTGTAGGACTCACTTTGACTGACCCCCTGTAGGACTCACTGTGACTGGCCCCTGTAGGATGTAGGACTCACTGTGACTGACCCCTGTAGGACTCACTGTGACTCACCCCTGTAGGACTCACTGTGACTCACCTCTGTAGGACTCACTGTGACTCACCTCTGTAGGACTCACTGTGACTCACCTCTGTAGGATTCACTGTGACTCACCCCTGTAGGACTCACTGTGACTCACCCCTGTAGGACTCACTGAGACTCACCCCTGTAGGACTCACTGAGACTGACCCATGTAGGACTCACTGTGACTGACCCCTGTAGGACTCACTGTGACTCACCCCTGTAGGACTCACTGAGACTGACCCCTGTAGGACTCACTGTGACTGACCCCTGTAGGACTCACTGTGACTCACCCCTGTAGGACTCACTGAGACTGACCCCTGTAGGATTTAGGACTCACCGTGACTCACCTTTGTAGGATTCACTGTGACTCACCCCTGTAGGACTCACTGTGACTCACCCTGTAGGACTCACTGTGACTCACCCCTGTAGGACTCACTGTGACTCACCCCTCTAGGACCTCTGTAGGACCACTGTGACTCACCCTGTAGGACTCACTGTGACTCACCTCTGTAGGACTCACTGTGACTCACCTCTGTAGGACTCACTGTGACTCACCTCTGTAGGATTCACTGTGACTCACCCCTGTAGGACTCACTGTGACTGACCCCTGTAGGACTCACTGTGACTGACCCCTGTAGGACTCACTGTGACTCACCCTTGTAGGACTCACTGAGACTGACCCCTGTAGGACTCACTGTGACTGACCCCTGTAGGACTCACTGTGACTGACCCCTGTAGGACTCACTGAGACTGACCCCTGTAGGACTCACTGAGACTGACCCCTGTAGGACTCACTGAGACTGACCCCTGTAGGACTCACTATGACTGACTCCTGTAGGACTCACTGTGACTGGCCCCTGTAGGATGTAGGACTCACCCCTGTAGGACTCACTGTGACTGACCCCTGTAGGACTCACTGTGACTGGCCCCTGTAGGATGTAGGACTCACTGAGACTGACCCCTGTAAGACTCACTGTGACTGACCCCCGTAGGACTCACTGTGACTGGCCCCTGTAGGATGTAGGACTCACTGTGACTGACCCCTGTAGGACTCACTGTGACTCACCCCTGTAGGACTCACTGTGACTCACCTCTGTAGGACTCACTGTGACTGGCCCCTGTAGGATGTAGGACTCACTGTGACTGACCCCTGTAGGACTCACTGTGACTCACCCCTGTAGGACTCACTGTGACTCACCTCTGTAGGACTCACTGTGACTCACCTCTGTAGGATTCACTGTGACTCACCTCTGTAGGACTCACTGTGACTGGCCCCTGTAGGATGTAGGACTCACTGAGACTGACCCCTGTAAGACTCACTGTGACTGACCCCTGTAGGACTCACTGAGACTGACCCCTGTAGGACTCACTTTGACTGACCCCTGTAGGACTCACTGTGACTGGCCCCTGTAGGATGTAGGACTCACTGTGACTGACCCCTGTAGGACTCACTGTGACTCACCCCTGTAGGACTCACTGTGACTCACCTCTGTAGGACTCACTGTGACTCACCTCTGTAGGACTCACTGTGACTCACCTCTGTAGATTCACTGTGACTCACCCCTGTAGGACTCACTGAGACTCACCCCTGTAGGACTCACTGAGACTGACCCATGTAGGACTCACTGTGACTGACCCCTGTAGGACTCACTGTGACTCACCCCTGTAGGACTCACTGAGACTGACCCCTGTAGGACTCACTGTGACTCACCCTGTAGGACTCACTGAGACTGACCCCTGTAGGATTTAGGACTCACCGTGACTCACCTTTGTAGGATTCACTGTGACTCACCCCTGTAGGACTCACTGTGACTCACCCTGTAGGACTCACTGTGACTCACCCCTGTAGGACTCACTGTGACTCACCCCTGTAGGACTCACTGTGACTCACCTCTGTAGGACTCACTGTGACTCACCTCTGTAGGACTCACTGTGACTCACCTCTGTAGGATTCACTGTGACTCACCCCTGTAGGACTCACTGTGACTGACCCCTGTAGGACTCACTGTGACTGACCCCTGTAGGACTCACTGTGACTCACCCTTGTAGGACTCACTGAGACTGACCCCTGTAGGACTCACTGTGACTGACCCCTGTAGGACTCACTGTGACTGACCCCTGTAGGACTCACTGTGACTGACCCCTGTAGGACTCACTGAGACTGACCCCTGTAGGACTCACTGAGACTGACCCCTGTAGGACTCACTGTGACTGACCCCTGTAGGACTCACTGTGACTGACCCCTGTAGGACTCACTGTGACTGACCCCTGTAGGACTCACTGTGACTGGCCCCTGTAGGATGTAGGACTCACTGTGACTGACCCCTGTAGGACTCACTGTGACTGACCCCTGTAGGACTCACTGTGACTGCCCCTGTAGGATGTAGGACTCATTGTGACTGACCCCTGTAGGACTCACTGAGACTGACCCCTGTAAGACTCACTGTGACTGACCCCTGTAGGACTCACTGAGACTGACCCTGTAGGACTCACTGAGACTGACCCCTGTAGGACTCACTGAGACTGACCCTGTAGGACTCACTGTGACTCACCCATGTAGGACTCACTGTGACTCACCCCTGTAGGACTCACTGTGACTCACCTCTGTAGGACTCACTGTGACTCACCCCTGTAGGACTCACTGTGACTCACCTCTGTAGGACTCACTGTGACTCACCTCTGTAGGATTCACTGTGACTCACCCCTGTAGGACTCACTGTGACTCACCCCTGTAGGACTCACTGTGACTCACCCCTGTAGGACTCACTGAGACTGACCCCTGTAGGACTCACTGTGACTGACCCCTGTAGGACTCACTGTGACTGGCCCCTGTAGGATGTAGGACTCACTGTGACTGACCCTTGTAGGACTCACTGTGACTGACCCCTGTAGGACTCACTGTGACTGGCCCCTGTAGGATGTAGGACTCATTGTGACTGACCCTGTAGGACTCACTGAGACTGACCCCTGTAGGACTCACTGTCACTGACCCCTGTAGGACTCACTGAGACTGACCCCTGTAGGACTCACTGAGACTGACCCCTGTAGGACTCACTGAGACTGACCCCTGTAGGACTCACTGTGACTCACCCCTGTAGGACTCACTGTGACTCACCCCTGTAGGACTCACTGTGACTCACCCCTGTAGGATTCACTGTGACTCACCCCTGTAGGACTCACTGTGACTCACCCCTGTAGGACTCACTGTGACTCACCCCTGTAGGACTCACTATGATGGCCCCTGTAGGATGTAGGACTCACTGTAACTGAGCCCTGTAGGATGTAGGACTAACTGTGACTGGCCCCTGTAGGATGTAGGACTCACTGTGACTGACCCTGTAGGACTCACTGGGACTGGCCCTGTAGGATGTAGGACTCACTGTAACTGAGCCCTGTAGGATGTAGGACTAACTGTGACTGGCCCCTGTAGGATGTAGGACTCACTGTGACTGACCCCTGTAGGACTCACTGTGACTGACCCCTGTAGGACTAACTGTGACTGGCCCCTGTAGGATGTAGGACTCACTGTGACTGACCCCTGTAGGACTCACTGTGACTGACCCCTGTAGGACTAACTGTGACTGGCCCCTGTAGGATGTAGGACTCAGTGTGACTGACCCCTGTAGGACTCACTGTGACTGACCCCTGTAGGACTAACTGTGACTGGCCCCTGTAGGATGTAGGACTCACTGTGACTGACCCCTGTAGGATGTAGGACTCACTGTAACTGAGCCCTGTAGGAAGTAGGACTCACTGTGACTGACCCCTGTAGGACTAACTGTGACTGGCCCCTGTAGGATGTAGGACTCACTGTGACTGACCCTGTAGGACTCACTGCTGACTGGCCCCTGTTAGGATGTAGGACTCACTGTGACTGGCCCCTGTAGGATGTAGGACTCACTGTAACTGAGCCCTGTAGGAAGTAGGACTCACTGTGACTGACCCCTGTAGGATATAGGACTCACTGTGACTGGCCCCTGCTCCTGGGGACCCCTGTGTCCCTCCTTGTCCTCGGAGTGTGTGTGGGACAGCAGTGTGAGCAGCTCTTGGCTCCGTTGGCTGAGTGCCTCTTTGAGACGCTCCCCCTCAGTGTTGCTCTCCTGAAAGTCAGAGCAGAGGTTCAGGATGTGGAGCACTTCAACATCATTTGAAAAGAAAAGTCCATTTTAGTGATATTTCAGATTGTTTTAGCTTCTTCATGAACCCAACACATGATAAACTCAGAAATGAGTTGATCATTTTTGTCAATAATTGTTGGCACCCTCGAGATATAGGGGTATTTTGAGTAGAAATAAAGGAAAAATCTTTAATAGAACTCTAGACAGGACGTGGGCATAGTAATACGTTGGAGCAAATGGCAGTTCTGGCGGCCATCTTGTGACTGGCCCTCCTAACCCAGTGCAATGTAATCAAATGGAAACACCACTGATTTCCTTGATTTTGATCTATTTTGAGTTATTTAATGACTCTTTGATCATTGTGACTGACCTTATGTCAGTTTTTCAAATGTTATTCCAGTTTTAAAGGAGGAACAGACTTTAGCTCCATTTATACATGGATTTTCCTCTGTCAAACACTTCAAATCATTTACTCCTTTGTTTCCTCCTTTAAAACAGTATTTCTGTACTTTTTAACACGACATGACCAATATTTATTGAACATGGGACAGTGATACAGTGAATGCTAACACTGAATGAGGAATGAATGGAGAAAACAAAGCTAATACGGCTAAACAACACGACGTTTCAAAGAAATGAGCTGATCCTGACTGAGTACGACACTGAGAAGAAATAAAAATCACTAACAATGAGTCTCACATTCTGCCGTTGGATCAATTAAATCGTTGCTCCTGGTTTTGCATTGGTGGCATAGCGGTTAGCCTCACTGGGCCAGTCACAAGATGGCCGCCACGTTTGCCACGTCAACAAGCTCCGATTTAGAGTTTTGATTTAGAGTTTTGTTAAAGATCTTTGGGTCTGCAAGATAAAAAAAGGTTGGGAACCACTGAAATAAAGGATCTGGCTTCTCGCATTACGGAGCATCAATGATATTATTGAGCACAATACAATGGAAATATTAAAAGTATAATTATTACTTTGGGGCTCGTTCTTATGAATGTCCACTTTTTACTAAACGTTTATCAGCCACTTCATCTTGCGCTCTGGCAGACGACAGCGGCGGAGGATTGTGGGTCATTCGTTCCCTTTACCACCGACACAGAGCAGGGAGCTCCAGGGGAAGGTGAGAGGGAGCAATAGGAGGCGGCGGGAGCGGAGGGAGGAAGAGGAAGGAGGAGGAGCTGACCAGTGCAGGACACCACGCTCTGAGGCGCTTCATCGTTTCAGAGGAGACTGAAGGCAGTACTCTGGTTTCCCCGACCTACAAAAACATGCTGCTCAGGTTGGCCCACAGCGGCTCAGGACTAACCCAACACCTGAATGCTATTTCAACGTACAATTGTACAATAAAGTACTTACTTACTTTGTTATCATTACGATGCTTCTTTCCATCTAAATATTCACTACTTTTAGTTCTTTCATGGTTAAATTAAAAAAAAAAGTCTTCTCCAGATAATGGAGCTCTGGATATTTGTTTACGATTAACAGCGCATGTTGTAGGGAAATAGCATCTACATGCCGTTATATCCCGGTTACTGTTGGAGAATCCAGGTTTGTCATTATTACCGGTAAACTGCTATTGTCAGATTTCCAAAATCGGGAAACTGCAATATTAAAAACTTTCAAATGATACCCGGAAACTCCAGACTCATAAATACACCTGCTGGCTGGAGCCGCTGCAGATCCACACACAACTCTCCAAAGCCGTGTCTGTTGTAAGTCAAGCAACTCTGGATCTATCCTGTTATTTACACTCACACACATGAAGCTACTAGCACGACATTTGAGCTGAAAATCCAGGTGAATTAATAATCATTTTACACTGCTTTAAAGGAACATATCTTACACTTCTGTCAAAAGAGCTCCTATCAATGTAAAACTACGCGCACGCTCATAATATAGAGCCTTTTTTTATTATCAGGAATTGGTAGGACAATTGATAAAGAAGCGGATTGTTACGAGGAATTCTCAATGTCACTGATATTAATGGAGTTCATATTTAAGGACTAGTTTAGGAGCAGGACCTACCCATTCTTCTGTAGCCACCATCCCTGCCTCGACATACGCAGTTGCCCTATTCATACCGCCTTACTCTCCCTCCATATTTTGTCTGTTTAATCTTTCAGCACTGGTTCTGCCGCTCCGAGTCGGTCCTGAAGAGCTGGGTACACGCCTGAGAAGGAGCCTCCAGCGATCATCATCATCTCATCTTTAATAAATTCTTAATCGTACCTTTATTGTGGCGTGGTCCTTGCTAGTGACATGTGAATATTGACAAACATGTACAGCAAAGCATTCTGGACTCTTGTTTGAGTTCAGCAGTTGATATTTGAGCTTTATCACCTGGCTTCAGCGGCGGTGCCAGACATTTGTCCCGGGGGTGCTTAGGGGGTGCTGAGGTCTTTCTTGGGGGTGCTTACAAAACATGACATTTTTGGGGCGATTAGACAACACAACACACAGAACGTGCGTGCACCCGCAAATGCTTATTTTCTGTTCACAACTGCATTCGAGAGAATGGAACAGCAGTGTTTGGGCTGCAAAGGCGTCGTGAGCGGTGACGGTGCTGTGTGGAGGAGGAGGACGCTCTGGACCTGCCTTTAACTCCAACGGCACCAAGGAGCCTCTGTGAGACGGTTTTATGTCGACCCCGGGAGGACGTGTGGCCAGAGGAGCAGGTCCTCTGCGCTCTCACGTCGTAATCTCCCCTCACACTCTGCATCCTAGAGCCGCCTCTATCTCCAACACTATTATACAGTTAATGTTAAAGTTGAGCTGATTATCAGACGGATAATCGACTTGAGAGAAGGCCAACACACTCATGACTTAAGAGAACTTTTTTACGGTGTTTTGTGTAATTTAATCGTCCAGACTTTGTCTCGCTGCTGGAGGACTCGCTCTGCTCTTGTGCTTTAGGTTCAGCTGCGCTCACGTCACTAACTTCAGCTCATTGATCAAATTTAATGAACGACTGTAATAATGACCCTGGAGTCAGGCTCAGCCCGACTCCTGCCGTTTCCCTGTCCTTTAGTTGGAATTAAACCTGTCCTACTCACTCCTTTTCATGTTAAACGTCCGAGGAATGTTTCTAGAGATAATTAGTGCTCCTTTGATTTAGTGGCCAAAATCTCACCCCCGGCACCCCGCCCCTGCCTGCCGGTCACATGACAGTAGAGCTGGGCGATTCCCCCCCCCCCCCAGTACTTACTTTACTTTTTTTTATTAAAAAATCGATTCACGATTCGATTTTCTTCCCCCCCATTTAAACAAATAACTGCGAACTATAAATATATTTAAATATATATATATTTATTGTATTTAATTAAAGTGAACTAACATAAACAAAATTGCAAAGGCAAACCCTTTCTCTAACTAAAAAGTCACTATACAGTGTGCAACAAAGATTGTTAAACATCCAATTATTTATACTGTATTTGGATTAAGCTAATAAAACAACAAAAATCCTGAGGTAACTGAGGCACATTTGTACAGCAGGACCTTATTCCTCTAAGCAGAGAGCTACAAAATAAAATAAAAATCTAACAACAACAAAATCTAAAAAAAAAAACATTTTTTGGAAAATATGAATCGATTTGACCTACCAACTCGATTTTAAATCAAATCGATTTTTTCCCAGCCCTACATGACAGTTACTGTACCTGCAGCAGTAGTTTGAGCGCAGAGATCTCCTCCAGTCCAGAGCGCAGGCCCTGCCTCACCTGCTGCAGCTCCGACACCTAACACAACACACGGTTAGCACTGTTCCCAAACCTGCAGCAGTATTTTGCAGCATTTACACAGGTTTCAGTATCTCTGTTCATGTGACTGTGACTTTGCTGCCTGTATAAACATTAACATAACTTAATGTCACAGCTTCTTCTTCAAACTATATAACTGCCATATGATACACGCGACGAGGAGAGGAAAGTTTGCAGAAGTCATGTTTGGCCACTTTTGAAATAGTTCATTTGATCTGTATTCTCTTCATTAATGAGAGATTAGAATGAAAATGTGACCAACAAATCACAATCTTTGTGTAAGACAAGTACCACTTGTTTGTCTGAATACTTTTACAAGCGTTGCTGTCATCAGTGTGCATAACGTGCACGCTCGTGAACGTTCATACCCGAGCTGTACCAGCGGGTGAGTCTGGTCAAGGGCCTGGTGACTTTTGTCATGATCCAATACGTGTCATGATACAGTAAGTAATCATGATAAGTATTATATTTACTAAAATGTGTAAAATGTCATGTGTCCAAAGTTTATAAACCAAATGCCATTAGACATTTATTGAAGTGTGGATGTGCAGGATGAAAATGCCTACAAACACAAGTACTGAAAGTATTGCAATACTTGATAAAGTATTGATAATTGGGTTGTGTGGCCTTGCCAAGGGGGTAGAAAGTATGTTTTGGGAAACACCGTTTGTCACTCATTTTAGCCGTTTTCTGGCAGAATATACACTTATTTATGACATACAAATAAGTCAGATAAATAATAATAAAGTAGTTTGTCCAGTAGAAGTGAAAAACCAGCTGTCGTAGCTAGCAGCATGTAGCATGATGCTAACATTCTCTGTTATTTAAGTATTTATGGACTGTTGAACCACTTTGCTCATCTCCATGTGTTTGTATCTTCGTTGGGTAGAAAACTACAGTATATTCAAATTCAATTTGTTAAAGTAGTTTTGTAATTATTAGGGCCAGGACTCGATTAAAAAAATTAATCTAATTAGAGGCTTTGTAATTAATTAATCGAAATTAATCGCATATAAATATTTGACCTGAGAACAGTGAGAAGTAAGTTTTTCATAAGGATTTTTAGTATACCATTGAATAATGACTGAATACATAAGCTTAAGCAACAAAATATTGTTTATTTTGTTCAACGAAGTCCAACAGACCAGTGCAGTATTGCCATTAATTGTGCGTCTGCAGGAAAAAAGGAAACTGAAGTGTGGAAAGCAAAGTGTGATTAATTTCGATTTATATTATTAATCGCACTAAACCTCATGTAATTAATTAATCGCAATTAATCGAAAAAAGTCCCGGCCCTAGTAATTATAGAAAGATTTTTCTCTTTCTTCGTTTTCGACTGCGTCATACATGACCATATACAGTGAGGAAAATAAGTATTTGAACACCCTGCTATTTTGCAAGTTCTCCCACTTAAAAATCATGGAGGGGCCTGAAATTGTCATCGTAGGTGCATGTCCACTGTGAGAGACATAATCTAAAAAAAAAATCCAGAAATCACAATGTATGATTTTTTAACTATTTATTTGTATGATACAGCTGCAAATAAGTATTTGAACACCTGTCTATCAGCTAGAATTCTGACCCTCAAAGACCTGTTAGTCTGCCTTTAAAATGTCCACCTCCACTCCATTTATTATCCTACATTTAGATGCACCTGTTTGAGGTCTTTAGCTGCATAAAGACACCTGTCCACCCCATACAATCAGTAAGAATCCAACTACTAACATGGCCAAGACCAAAGAGCTGTCCAAAGACACTAGAGACAAAATTGTACACCTCCACAAGGTTGGAAAGGGCTACGGGGAAATTGCCAAGCAGCTTGGTGAAAAAAGGTCCACTGTTGGAGCAATCATTAGAAAATGGAAGAAGCTAAACATGACTGTCAATCTCCTCGGACTGGGGCTCCATGCAAGATCTCACCTCGTGGGGTCTCAATGATCCTAAGAAAGGTGAGAAATCAGCCCAGAACTACACGGGGGGAGCTGGTCAATGACCTGAAAGAGCTGGGACCACCGTTCCAAGGTTACTGTTGGTAATACACTAAGACGTCATGGTTTGAAATCATGCATGGCACGGAAGGTTCCCCTGCTTAAACCAGCACATGTCAAGGCCCGTCTTAAGTTTGCCAATGACCATTTGGATGATCCAGAGGAGTCATGGGAGAAAGTCATGTGGTCAGATGAGACCAAAATGGAACGTTTTGGTCATAATTCCACTAAACGTGTTTGGAGGAAGAAGAATGATGAGTACCATCCCAAGAACACCATCCCTACTGTGAAGCATGGGGGTGGTAGCATCATGCTTTGGGGGTGTTTTTCTGCACATGGGACAGGGCGACTGCACTGTATTAAGGAGAGGATGACCGGGGCCATGTATTGCGAGATTTTGGGGAACAACCTCCTTCCCTCAGTTAGAGCATTGAAGATGGGTCGAGGCTGGGTCTTCCAACATGACAATGACCCGAAGCACACAGCCAGGATAACAAGGAGTGGCTCTGTAAGAAGCATATCAAGGTTCTGGCGTGGCCTAGCCAGTCTCCAGACCTAAACCCAATAGAGAATCTTTGGAGGGAGCTCAAACTCCGTGTTTCTCAGCGACAGCCCAGAAACCTGACTGATCTAGAGAAGATCTGTGTGGAGGAGTGGGCCAAAATCCCTCCTGCAGTGTGTGCAAACCTGGTGAAAAACTACAGGAAACGTTTGACCTCTGTAATTGCAAACAAAGGCTACTGTACCAAATATTAACATTGATTTTCTCAGGTGTTCAAATACTTATTTGCAGCTGTATCATACAAATAAATAGTTAAAAAATCATACATTGTGATTTCTGGATTTTTTTTTTTAGATTATGTCTCTCACAGTGGACATGCACCTACGATGACAATTTCAGACCCCTCCATGATTTCTAAGTGGGAGAACTTGCAAAATAGCAGGGTGTTCAAATACTTATTTTCCTCACTGTATAAGGTGTATTTCTCTTGATTGTTTGACATGTCAGTTACGTCACAAGGATGAGGGAACTTTTCCTGACACATGCATGAAAAATATCATTATACTGTACGAGCCAATGTTTGTTTGTTCATTATTTGATTACATTTTTCCTTTATTGTCTTTTTGTATGTTATTGTGTGTAAACAAAAAAGGCAATAACATTTTTAAAAACAATCAAAGTTTGTGTGATTTCTCCACTGACCTGTGATTCCAGCTTGTCCTTCAGTTGCTTCACGTCTCGCTCTGATGCTTCTCTCCTCTTCCGCCCCTGCTCAACCTCCTGCTTCAGATGGTCCTTGAGCTGCTGCGCCTCGTCCAGCCTCCTCTGAAGATCTCTGGCCGTCTCCTCCAGTGTCCTTTGAGTCTGCTGCTCCTTGGCCGTCTCCTCTCTGACCTCCTTCAGCTGAATGCCCATTGTTTCCTGTTCGACTTCTCTCTGGCGCTCCTTTAGGTTCTTCTGATCGTTCTTCTGTTCCAGGGCCTCGTCCAGCCTCCTCTGAAGATCTCTGGCCTTCTCCTCTAATGTTCTTCGAGTCTCCTGCTCCTTGGCCATCTCCTCTCTGACCTCCCTCAGCTGAATGCCCATCGATTCCTGTTCCACTTCTCTCTGCCGCTCCTTTAGGTTCTTCTCATCGTTCTTCAGTTTCAGCGTCTCATCCAGCCTCCTCTGTAGATCCCTGGACTCCTTTTCTAGTGTCCTTCGAGTCTCCTGATCTTTGGCCATCTCCTCTCTGACCTTCCTCAGCCGAACGTCCATCCTCTCCTGTTCGTCGTCTCTCTGTAGCTCCTCTAGGTTCCTCTCCTCGTTTTTCTGTTCCAGGGCCTCGTCCAGCCTCCTCTGAAGATCTCTGGCCTTCTCCTCTAATGTTCTTCGAGTCTCCTGCTCCTTGGCCATCTCCTCTCTGACCTCCCTCAGCTGAATGCCCATTGTTTCCTGTTCCACTTCTCTCTGCCGCTCTTTTAGATTCTTCTCATCGTTCTTCTGTTCCAGGGCCTCGTCCAGCCTCCTCTGAAGATCCCTGGCCTTCTCCCCTAGTGTCCTTCGAGTCTCCTGCTCCTTGGCCATCTCCTCTCTGACCTTTCTCAGCTTACCGTCCATCCCTCCTGTTCCAACTCTCTCTCCTCTCTCTGCTGCTCCTCTAGATTCCTCTCCTCATTCCTCTGTTCTAGCGCCTCATCCAGCCTCCTCTGTAGATCCCTGGACTCCTCTTCTAGTGTCCTTCGAGTCTCCTGCTCCTTGGCCATCTCCTCTCTGAGCTCCCTCAGTTCAACATGCATCCTCTCCTGTAAAAGTTTTTGTAAATATTTCATAAATTGCTGGACAATTATCACTCCTGGAAATTGTTAGCTAGTTCTGTCAGGAAGTGGAGTTTAACACATACAGTATAACGGGGCAGAAGTGCATGTTACTGACACTTAAAATATGCAATGATGGGGACACTGCAACTATCGAGGCTAAAGGCCTTTTTATACTTCGGCGGCCAGTCCCGCCCACCGCCGCCCCGTGCGCTTCACGCAAGCCAGAATCGTTCGAACTTCCGCGTAGCTCCTCTGCCTTCACGTTGTTATGTCTATTTTTTTTTAAAATTTTAATAACATAAAAAGTGAAAACACAAAAGCACTAAATCATAGGAACAATAGGAACAAGAGCCCCTTCGCCAGCCCTGATGGCGCTCGGGCCTAAAAATAACTGTGAGTGAGACTGAAGGAGTTTGTTGTGTGTTTCCTTGTTTTGCAAAAGGATCAACCAATCACAGCACTTGCGTTCTGCAGCACTTGCGTTCTGCAGCACTTGCGTTCTGCAGCACTTGCGTTCTGCAGCACTTGCGTTCTGCAGCACTTGCGTTCTGCAGCACTTGCGTTCTGCAGCACTTGCTGCGGAGTCACCTTGTGCTGCAGGTGCACATCAGCGAGAGGTGCAACTGTCGCAAACTCCCTGATTGGCTCCCACGTGCATCCAGCACGTAAACGCGGAGCTGACGCTGAAACAAATCCCTGGAGCTAGCATGAATGCAACAGCACAGTTGTGTGGACTAGTCATGTTCTACTGGGTTCTGTTCTTATGTTAATATAGTATTTAATAAATATGGGCATTATTGTTACGTTAGCTGCAAGCTAAACCTACAGGAGCCAAGCGGCTACAGACCCTCTGTCTCCCCGCGGCTGTGGCTCTTATTCAGCGAGGTTACATATTAGTCATGATTATCCAGCCGTGATAATCATGACTGACAGTCACATGCAAACTGTCTGATAGATTAACAAATAAATGTGAGTCGTTTTGAACACCTGTGCACTACTACCTGTCCCCGCCCACATTGACATCTCAGTCCCCAACTTTGGCTCAGAAGAACTGATTCGGTTCATCATGAAACATGGACTGTTTGAATGAAGACATAGTTAATTGTACCTGGATTTGTGAGGATTCCAATTTGATCCTGTCCAGCTCCATCCTCTGCTTCTGCTTCTCCTTCTCCTTCTCCTCCTCTCCTCCGCATTCCTCTCCTTCTCCCTCTTCTCCTCGGCCTCCCTCTCCTCCCTCCTCTCCCGTTTCCTCTTCTCTTCCGCTTCCCTCTCTTTCTCCCTCCTCTCCTCCGCCTCTCTTTCCTTCTCCCTCCTCTCCTCCGCTTCCCTCTCCTTCTCCCTCCTCTCCACCGCCTCCCTCTCCTTCTCCCTCCTCTCCTCCGCTTCCCTCTCCTCCCTCCTCTCCACCGCCTCCCTCTCCTCCCTCCTCTCCACCGCCTCCCTCTCCTTCTCCCTCCTCTCCTCCGCTTCCCTCTCTTTCTCCCTCCTCTCCTCCGCTTCCCTCTCTTTCTCCCTCCTCTCCACCGCCTCCCTCTCCTTCTCCCTCCTCTCCTCCGCTTCCCTCTCCTCCCTCCTCTCCACCGCCTCCCTCTCCTTCTCCCTCCTCTCCTCCGCTTCCCTCTCCTTCTCCCTCCTCTCCTCATTCCTCTGCTCCTCCAGCCTTTTCTCTCTCCTGGCCTGGTCTTCGAGCCTCAACTGCTGTTGCTTCTTGTCTTCCTCCCAGAGCTCTTGGATGTTGCTGACTTCTCGGCTGAGGAGTGTGACTTTGGATTGGAGCTGCCTTTTCTCATCCTCACTTAGTCTCATCCGCTCCGCCGTATCCGTGACCTCCTCCGTCAGCCTCTCGCACTGTTCTTCTAGTTCCTTATATCTTTGAGACACTTGCCGTTTCTCCTCCAAGGTGGCCTTCAGCTCTGATTGGCTCTCCTGAAAACATATATACATTTAGAAAAACAGAACTGTGGATTATAAACCTGCCTTGCGTGACTCAGCACTGACAGTTTATCATTTGGTTTGCATCTCGTTGTGTGGTTGTAACACCCTCTGCACAAATTCTTATTTTAAGGCCCTGCTGGTGAATAGGGGAAAAAATAAATTAATTTAGAGATATCATTTTGAAATTTCTGCAGTGGATTACTGATATAAATATGAGGAAAATATTTATTGCAAGTTTTCTGTCAATTTATGTTTTCATACAAAATATGTTTAAGCTGCTGACCCCAGATCAGCAAGATGTACCACTACTATGTCCTGTGATCACTGTCAGCCCAAACTGGTGCTATACTAGTCATCCTGAACTAGTTTAAAGTTCTCTCAAATGTAAATTAAAAGTAGGCAAAGCAGGACGTATTTCCATTTAATAAGAAAAAGGAGATGGACGTCAGCCCCGTGACGGAGGAGAGATGTAGCTACTTGTCCAAAGTCTGTTTGCGGTTGAAATGTGGCTGGAAAAAGTGGCTTGTGTGAACTTTTGGTGATAATGTGCTTTTTAGCGTGGTCTGCGTGGGGCTAAGGCCATTACTTATGTGTTCATACCACAGTTATGACAGAAAAATGATGTAGCTATTTTCTGTGTGTATTTCGCGCTGTTATTGGCTGCTTTCCGTGTGTTAAAGGAACAGGCCACCGTTTTTCCATACTGAGATACGTTCTTACCTGAGCTTAGACAAGTTGGAAGAGCGTGATCACTTCTAACTTCACCCCCCCGTTTGGAGCTATAGGAATATGCTGGGAGAGGCCAAATGCTAACAACATCTTTGGTCTTTTTGCGTGACTGAGCGCACGCACAAAGACCAGACAGGTGCGTATCAACTTGTCTAAGCTCAGGTAAGAACATGTCTCAGTATGGAAAAACGGTGGCCTGTTCCTTTAAGCTTTGGGTCTGAAAAATCTGTCCAAAATCTGTAGATAGTGTATAAATAAAGTCTTTATTTTACTATCTACAGTGGGGGAAAAAAGTATTTAGTCAACCAACAATTGTGCAAGTTCTGTGCAAAATCACATTGTCTGATTTTTTATGAATTTATTTGCAAATTATGGTGGAAAATAAGTATTTGGTCACCTACAAACAAGCAAGATTTGTGTCTCTCACAGACCTGTAACTTCTTCTTTAAGAGGCTCCTCTGTCCTCCACTCGTTACCTGTATTAATGGCCCCTGTTTGAACTTGTTATCAGTATAAAAGACACCTGTCCACAACCTCAAACAGTCACACTCCAAACTCCACTATGGTCAAGACCAAAGAGCTGTCCAAAGACACCAGAAACTAAATTGTAGACCTGCACCAGGCTGGGAGGACTGAATCTGCAATTGGTAAGCAGCTTGGTGTGAAGAAATCAACTGTGGAAGCAATTATTAGAAAATGGAAGACATACAAGACCACTGATAATCTCCCTCGATCTGGGGCTCCACGCAAGATCTCACCCTGTGGGGTCAAAATGATCA
The DNA here is from genome assembly GCA_007210695.1 of Neogobius melanostomus. Classification (NCBI taxonomy): domain Eukaryota; kingdom Metazoa; phylum Chordata; class Actinopteri; order Gobiiformes; family Gobiidae; genus Neogobius; species Neogobius melanostomus. The sequence continues at coordinate 561,858 of VHKM01000233.1, read as the reverse complement.
CAAGAACGGTGAGCAAAAATCCCAGAACCACACGGGGGACCTAGTGAATGACCTGCAGAGAGCTGGGACCAAAGTAACAAAGGCTACCGTCAGTAACACACTACGCCGCCAGGGACTCAATTCCTGCAGTGCCAGACGTGTCCCCCTGCTTAAGCCAGGACATGTCCTGGCCCGTCTGAAGGTTGCTAGAGAGCATCTGGATGATCCAGAAGAGGACTGGGAGAATGTCATATGGTCAGATCAAACCAAAATGGAACTTTTTTGGTAAAAACTCAACTGGTCGAGATTTTGAGTGAAAACCTCCTTCCATCAGCAAGGGCATTGAAAATGAAACGTGGCTGGGTCTTTCAGCATGACAATGATCCCAAACACACCGCCCGGGCAATGAAGGAGTGGCTTCGTAAGAAGCATTTCAAGGTCCTGGAGTGGCCTAGCCAGTCTCCAGATCTCAACCCCATAGAAAATCTTTGGAGGGAGTTGAAAGTCTGTGTTGCCCAGCGCCTGCCCCAAAACATCACTGCTCTAGAGGAGATCTGCATGGAGGAATGGGCCAAAATACCAGCAACAGTGTGTGAAAACCTTGTGAAGACTTACAGAAACGTTTGACCTCTGTCATTGCCAACAAAGGGTATATAACAAAGTATTGAGATGAACTTTTGTTATTGACCAAATACTTATTTTCCACCATCATTTGCAAATAAATTCATAAAAAATCAGACATGTGATTTTCTGGATCTTTTTTCTCATTTTGTCTCTCATAGTTGAGGTATACCTATGATGAAAATTACAGACCTCTCTTATCTTTTTAAGTGGGAGAACTTACACAATTGTTGGTTGACTAAATACTTTTTTCCCCCACTGTATCTATTACACTATCTACAGTAAAAGTGAGAGCAGTGAAATGGATGACAGACTCACCTCGAGTTGCTGATTGCGTTCAGTCAGATGTGCACGGACTTCATCGCGCTCCTCCTCCGTCTGCCTCAATCGTCTGCGCAGTTGTTTCTCCGTGTCCTCCATCTTGGTTAACCGGGCCTCTGCATCCCGCCTCTGCAGCTCCTCCCCGCGCTGTAGCTCCGCCCACCTCGCTGCCTCCGCCCTGAGAAGCTCCGCCTCCTGCTCCAGCTGCCGGACTGAGCTTATCTGGTGCTCCAGGCTGTTCTGCAGGCACTGCAGCTCCTTCTCCCCCGAGGCAGGTCCACGACGAAAAGAGGAGTTTTTTTGGACATGTTAGAATGTTTCAGGGGGCACACGGCAGGTGAAATCATTGGTGAATTTATGCAGAGATCAAGTATAAGATTGGCTAGTTTTCTCCTAAAACATCTTTAATGTTGAAGTAAAAACAGACCAAGCTCTCCCTTTACACCTGGGATTTTGTCTAGTTAAGTTTAAGTTTATTTGTCATGTGCATCCAGTACAAAGTACAAAAAGCAATGAAAAGAGTTTTGCCCTGGCGCTCTCTCCGCTGAACAAGAACTAGTCTACATATAAAACATCAATACAACACAACACAATAAAACATTCCAGCAATAAAATGCAAAAACCTCAGCTCTCCTTAAGGCTGATGTTCATGAGCCTCACCGCCTGAGGATAAAAACTGTCTGTGAACCGGGATTTCTGAGTTTTGAGGCTCCGCAGACGTCTCCCCGAAGGTAGGTAGGAGAAGAGGGAATGTGCGGGATGGCTCGGGTCCTCCATAATACTGTGAGCCTTTTTCTCACAGCGCTTATCGTACAAGTCCTTTATCTAAGGCAGAGAAGATCCAATAATCCGAGATGCAGTTTTAACTGTCCTTTTCAGAAGAGTGTGGTCATGTGATGTGACATTACCAAACCACACCAACAAACTTGCTGTTAAAACACTTTCAATCGTACATCTGTAAAAATTGATGAGTGTATCTTTTGACAATCCAAATTTCTTGAGACACCTTAAAAAATAAAGTCTCTGCTGAGCTTTTTTAACTGCACAGCTGATGTGAAGAGACCAAGAGAGAGTTTCACAAATATGAATGCCCAGTATTGTGGCGTATGACTCCAAACTTCACTCCAACACGCCACGGTAGGCTAAGGCAAGGGGGTTTGAACATTGATGACGCGCAGCCAGAACAATTGCACCGTTTACCAGGGTTTATTTTCTTAAGACCTCAACATAGGAGAAACAAGTGCACTTACTTATAGTGATGGATGCCAACAGATACCTTGATAAGACAGTGCAAATCTTTCTTCTGATGTGAAAATACGGTCAACAAAAAGTTTCTCCCCCAAGCTCACCCCACCGACATGACTCAGGCCCAGCACAAACACCACACAGGTGCAAGCAAGCACTAATGAAGAAACCACTCCCACGGTGCCACCAATCACCGTGGTGCAGAAGCGCGTGACACTATGCGCGTGCCCGTACCCACTCACACACACACCATTCATTCATAAGAGAAACCTCCAAAACCGTGAATGGCTCCTACATTCCGGCCCCTAATTATAGTATGGCAATAATTACCCACCACCATTAACATGTAGGAGACAGAACCATAACCAAGGGCAAAAGTGACACATTAATAATTGAGTCCTTAAGAGTCCACTGGTAGGAAAGTCATAGTCCATAGTCTGGCAATGTCCAAGTTCATTCAGGTAATCCATATCGATAAAGTTCAGAGTTTATAATCCACAAGATCTTCACTGCTCCTCCGCTTCCTGCAGAAGGTAGACTTTGGTAATCGGACGGTCCAAAGTGCTCGATTTAGTTTTAATCCTTACTGTACGCACCAGCCCATTTTTGTCCGAAACAGTATCCAACACCCTTGCTGTAATCCATGAATTGCGCGGTGACATTTCATCCACGAGCATGACGACGTCTCCAGGCACAAAGTTCCTTTGAGCACGGTTCCATTTTTGCCGCTCCTGTAATCCTGGAAGATACTCCTTCAACCAACGCTTCCAAAACAGATTAGACATGTACTGCACCTGTTTCCAGCGACGACGGGCATAAACATCAGCCTTTTCGAACAATCCAGGTGGCAGTGATGGTTGCGATTTGAGTAGCAGTAGATGGTTAGGAGTTAATGCCTCCAAATTGTTGGGATCTGTCGATGCTTTTGTTATTGGACGGCTGTTAACGATTGCTTCTGCCTCACAAAACACTGTCACCAAACCTTCTTCATCCAAGGACTGAGTCTTCAGGACAGAGTTGAGGACTTTGCGAATGGACCGGATCAACCTCTCCCATGCACCTCCTTGGTGTGATGCGGCTGGGGTATTGAAAACCCATTTCACGCCTTTCTGCAGCAGCATGCCATTTATGAGGTTGTGATTCCACTTGTCAATAGCTTCCCTTAGTTCCCGTTCAGCACCGACAAAGTTCGTACCATTATCTGAACGGATTTCAAAGACTTGGCGACGTCTGGCAATGAATCTTCTGAGCCCGTTGATGAAAGAATCTGTGTCTAATGAGGACAGAACTTCGAGGTGTATGGCTCGTATCGCCAGACATGTGAAAATGAGCCCATAACGCTTTACTACAGCACGTCCACGTTTCACTTCAAACGGCCCAAAACAATCCAAGCCAACACGACTGAACGGAGGTTCATCTGGAGTTATTCTGCTGTGAGGTAGGTCGGCCATTTTCTGATGTCCAGGTGCAGCAGACAATCTACGACAGGTAACGCACTTAGCCAAGACCTTTCTGATGGCAGCACAAGCACCGGGAATCCAGTATTTTTGACGCAGGTGGGAAAGCATATGGTTGTGTCCGCAGTGACCCGTCTCTTGATGAACGAGGCTGAGAATTAAGCTGGAGATGTGCAATTCTTTGGCCAGGATAGCTGGATGTTTCGCTTCCACTGGCATAGCTGCTCTACTAAGCCTCCCTCCAACCCTTATGAGACCATTTTCCAGGATTGGATTTAACTTGTAGAGGTGACTTGTCCTCTTCACACATTCTCCTCTCTCCAAGTTTGCCAGCTCTTCAGTAAATCTTGTTCTTTGGCAAAACTGTATCACAGCTTTCTCAGCAGCAACCAAATCTTCCACTGCGAGATCTTCCTTCGGGACTTGGGCTTTGTAATGTTCCATCTGGACCTGTACCTCCTTCTCCAGCCTTTCAGAACTTAGCTCAGGCTTGGCTAGAGTCTGTCTTGACAGCTTTCTTCGATGCACCAGAGACAACAGCAAACTTCGGAATTTGAGAAGCCAAGCAACGGCCTTTATCAACCCATGCCAGGAGGAAAAGTAGCTGATGAGCATCTCCACTGAATCTTCTTGCTCCATTTGCGTTGCATTAACAACCACAGCCTTGACCTCTGGGTCTCCAACGAGAAGGTCCTCCGCACTCTCAGGGTTTATCGGCCAGTTTCTCTCAGGTTCCAAAAGAAAACTTGGACCACGAATCCATGCATCAGCCTTTAAAAAGGACTCTACCTTTGCTCCTCTGGAGGCCAAATCTGCAGGGTTGTTTGAAGTGTGCACGTAACGCCATTGGGACACACTGGACAATTTGAGTATTTCCGACACTCTGTTGGCTACGAAGATCTTGAACCTTGATGTCTCATTTTTTATGTATTTCAAAACAGAGGTACTGTCTGTCCAAAAGATTGACTCTCTCAGCTCCATTTGCAGCTCTCTCCTCCAAAGCTTGTCCATCCTGCCAGCCACCACCGCAGCCGTCAACTCCATACGAGGAATCGTAACCAGTTTGAGTGGAGCTACACGTGCCTTTCCCATCATGAATGCACAGTGATTTCTCCCGTTGTTGTCATGGAGTAACAGGTAAGTTACAGTACCAAATCCTTCCTCACTGGCATCCGCAAAGTGATGCAACTGGGCAGAGGTGGTGTCACCAAAGGTCACAGGTTTTAGACATCTTCTGACCTCCCAACGTTCCAGATGGTGGAGGTCTTCCAGCCAAATCCTCCATTCTCTGGCTACAGAGGGGGGCAAAGAATCGTCCCACCCTAGACGTCTCCTGCAGAGATCTTGGAGGATTTTCTTAGCGGACAGAACAATTGGTGCCAGAAACCCAAGGGGATCATAAACTGAGCTGACGACGGACAAGATCCCTCTTCTTGTGAGTGGACGGTTTTTGAGTGTGATCTTAAAATTGAATGTGTCCATCCAGATCTTTCACTTCCTTGACTCTCTCTTCTGGTGGTATAGCAGCGAGGACTGTGCGGCGGTTGCTGATCCATTTTGTGAGCTTAAAACCACCTCTGGCACACAACTCACTGAGCTCCTTGCAGAGAGAAAGAGCTTCTTCTTCGGAGGCAACAGACACCAAACAGTCATTGACGTAAAAATGGTGCAGCAGAGTGTTGACTGCAACGGGACTGAAGTGGTTCCGATTGTCCTCAGCACATTTTCGAAGAGCGAAACACGCACAGCTCGGGGATGACGTGGCGCCGAAAAGATGTGCCACCATCCTGTACTCAACCAGTTCCTTTTCACAGTTTCCGTCAGGCCACCACAAGAATCTTAGCAGGTCGCAATCTTCAGGCGGCACTCTGACCTGAAGAAACATGGCCTCGACGTCTGCCATGAGCAGTACTAGTTCTTTACGGAATCTGGTCAAAACACCAACGAGCTGACCTGTAAGATCAGGTCCTTGAAGAAGCTGCAGGTTCAAGGAGGTCCCCTGGAATGTGGCTCCACCATCAAAGACCACACGCAGTTTTTTCTTTGTAGGGTAATACACACCGTGGTGGGGTATATACCACACTCTTCCATCACATCGGGTCAACTGCGCAGATGGAACTCTCTCTGCGTAGCCTCTCTCCAACATCTCTGACATGAACTTGACGTAATCAGAGCGAAAGGACGGATCTTTAGCCAAGTGCCTTTTGAGACTGCACGTTTGTTGTACTGCAACGGTCTTATTGTTTGGCAATTTGAGGTATCTTTGTTTTACTGGCAATCCAATACTATAGTGCCCATCGATAAGCTTGACTGAATGCGAGACTGACTCCATGAAACGTTCATCCTCCCCATGTTGTTCATCTTGTTGAGTTTCAGGAAAATCACATTTCAGCTGCTTCTCCCACAGCTCATCCAACTTTGCCACTGAGATACGATTTACTGTGACATCAGGCTGCCTGTTCCGGTTGTCCACTTGGCAATCTCCTCTGAGCGGACCATTCACCGTCCAAACCAGGATGGTCTTGATGGCATAAGGGCCTCCGTCCACTGCTCGAACCACCTCCCAGGGCTCCAGCGCCTGAGGTACGTTGGTGCCAATAAGGAGATCCACATCTGCTTCAACCTCTGGTATTTTTATGTGTCTCAGATGCGGCCAACGTTGGAGATCCTTTGACTGTGGGATATTTCCACGGTGAACAGGCATGATCCTTTGCGTGAAGATCTCTGGCAAGTCGTAAAAGTCCTGTGATTCCAGACCAGCCACTTCCAAATCTGTCAGTATGTAGCTGTCCACAACTTTCTCTTGCCCCATCGTTCTGAGGAGAATCCCGAGCTTCCTTCCTGTGAGGTTTAGCCGGTTCATTAGTCGTTCAGTGCAAAACGAGGCAGTGCTCCCTGGATCCAAGAACGTGTAAGTGACCAGAGTCTCTTGTCCCCTTTTAGACTTCACCTGCACGGGCAGTATTGACAGCGTACAGTCCTGCTTGCCGGCCCCAGTTAATCCACTGGACTGGACAGACACCATGGCACCTTCTCTGGCCCCTTCTGAGCCACCATTAGCCTGTGTAGAACTTATTTGCTTTGTTTTGGAGTGGACATGCAACAACGTAGGATGCTTTAGGTTGCATACTCTGCACGTGAGACGCCTTTTGCAATCTCTGCTTCTGTGCCCAATGCACAAACAACCGAAGCACATCCTGTTTTCCTTCAAAAAAGACATCTTTTCATCTTGAGTCCTTTTATCCAACAGAAGGCAAACATCCAAAGAGTGTCCAGCCCCACAGAACAAGCATGACCTTTCAGTTAAGTTCTTTTCTCTTTTATTTACAGGCTCCGCTTTCTTCTCAGCAGGTGCTACATTGGTGGCAAAACTACTGCCTCGAGGTTTTGTACCAGTCCGGAACCCTCCAGTTTTAGATTCCTTTCTTCCAGTTCCAGGTGAATCTTGTATATCTCCAAAGAGAGGGTCACTTGCGATCTTAACTTGCCTCTCGACAAACTCCACAATGTCGTAAAAGGTTGCTCTACGATTAAACCTTTCTTGCAGGTCGCAGGCCACACATCTCCACCGATCACGCAACTTGTAAGGCAGTTTTTTTACGATAGTTTGCATGTTGGTGGGCACGTTCAGGTCACCCACAGAATCTCCCATAGAGTTGCAGCACTCACGCAGCAGTAGACTGTAAGCCTGCAATGCCTTGAGGTCTTCTCCCTTCACCAAAGGCCACAAGAGGACCTTGTCCATGTAGGCAGAAGCTACTTTGAATGGGTCTCCAAAATGCTCTTGTAGCAGAGCCTTTGCTCTGATGTACCCATGAGCAGGTGGCAGGTGTTGACAGCTTCGGACTAAATCCCGAGACTGGCCTCTGGTATACTGCTCGAGATAGTACAAACAGTCTTTGTGGTTGGGAGTACGGTCTTCAATGTTGTGTTCAAAAGCTCTTATGAAGGTTCGATAACAAAGTGGATCTCCGTCGAATACTTGCAGGTCTCTTTTGGGTAACAGGTAAAGCGACTGTTGTTCAACTAGTAGAGATGTGATTTCATTCTGCTTCTCCAGCACTGTAATCAAACGTCGATCAGAAATATTCTCTGTTGTAGGTGTGGTTTGGTCAGGCTGGATAGGAGGAACGGATTGATGAAGTGCAACTGCTGGTAATGGTGGCAGGCCGGCCCCAGTCAGAGTAGAATGAAACTCAGTTTGGTAACTTGCCTTGGGCTTCACTGCCATATAGCCTGTAGACACAGCGTCCCTTTTGACCTCTGTCCTCGATGGCTGTGTGGTGAATGCAGGCACGAAGGTAGCAGCATCCACATTTAACTGCACGTTTTTACTCTTTTGTAAATAAGAGTTCATCCCATCAGATTTAGCGGACACACAAGAACCTTCAGAGGCCTTTAACACATTTACTTTAGCCATAGACGCCGCGACTTCCATGTCAAAGTCCATTGCCTCCATTTTTCTTCTTAGCTGTTCCTGCTGTTCCTCCATTTTTCTTTGTAATTGCTGCTGTTGCTCCTGCATAGCATGTTTTTCTTTCATTAGTTTTTGACGGGCCATAAGAGCGGCGATCTCTGCTTCTGCTCTTATTCGGGCTGAAGAGGTACTTGACACAACAGACCTGCTCACTACAGAACTGCGCTTCTTTGATTTTCCATTAGATGCGTTAGAAACACTGTCACTTGGTCCGATATCAACTGCAGTACTTTTCAGTTCCATTACAGTTTTCAAAATGCGTGTTGTATTGTCATTGGAAACAGATTCTTCATGTGGGAGATATTCTTGTTCAACAGCGCCCTCTGGTGGCATCTGCTGTGCATCAGCGACTGTTGGCAGTTCCAAGAGCCATTTATTTGCCTCTTCCACACACGTAGATTTATGCTCTTCAACATTATCAAACCATGCATTCTGTTTTTCCTGTTCATCAGAAGGCACCATAGAAATAACCACATTATGCAGCTGGCTTGCTTTATTAAACAGACTGGACACATTTTCAATACATGAGCGGACATGTTCATCATTTTCATCATTTTTCATGAGCTCTGTCATTTCTCTCATTGTAATTTTGATCTGTTTTACTTTTGCTTTCTTTTCATTTTGAAGCTTATCCAGTTTCTGTTCAAAAGCTTTAAATGTAAGCTTTGGTTGTCGCTTCTGAATAGTTTCATTTTCTTTTGACTGGTCTTGATCTGACATATTTCCTTCACAAAATATCCAGAAATCACAGAAATCTGCAGTACACGGCGCTTTATTTCCTTTCTTTACTTTATTTTCTTCTTATTTGTTTTATCAAGGTACAATGCGTTTTTCTTCACCCCAACCATTCACGGGGACTAAACTCCACCCTCGTTTACTCTGCGTAGCGGTGGATGCTAATTTCCCATTCTCAAAACAGCACTTCACCTTTTGTAGAAGCACCGCAGAGTTCATAGGGGAATAGCAACATTGATAAACAATCCATGAAAACACGGCGCACCATCCAGCAGCGGCGACTGTGACAAACAGCTTGTGCAGCGTAGCAGATTATGTGAATGAAAGGGCACTGCGTGGCATCCTAGCGCGTTCACGTCTATAGTTTACAACTTTGATAGCGATCGTAAACATCCAGAGTTGTCAGACACTACGTTGAATCTGCGCTTCAACAATTGCATTTTTTGTTGACAAAATATTGTGGCGTATGACTCCAAACTTGACTCCAACACGCCACGGTAGGCTAAGGCAAGGGGGTTTGAACATTGATGACGCGCAGCCAGAACAATTGCACCGTTTACCAGGGTTTATTTTCTTAAGACCTCAACATAGGAGAAACAGGCGCACTTACTTATAGTGATGGATGCCAACAGATACCTTGATAAGACAGTGCAAATCTTTCTTCTGATGTGAAAATACGGTCAACAAAAAGTTTCTCCCCCAAGCTCACCCCACCGACATGACTCAGGCCCAGCACAAACACCACACAGGTGCAAGCAAGCACTAATGAAGAAACCACTCCCACGGTGCCACCAATCACCGTGGTGCAGAAGCGCGTGACACTATGCGCGTGCCCGTACCCACTCACACACACACCATTCATTCATAAGAGAAACCTCCAAAACCGTGAATGGCTCCTACACCCAGAAACTTAAATTCCTCACCATTTCAACAGGAGTGCTATTAACTTGGACAGGCGTGTGAGGTGATTTCTTTTTCCTGAAGTCTATAATGAGGCTCTTTAGTTTTTTCAACATTCCGGGCCAGATTGTTATGTTTGCACCATGTGATCAGGGAACTCACTTCGTCCCTGTAGTGCAGCTCATTGTTGTCAGAAATCAAACCTATGATCGTGGTATCGTCTAAAATCTCTCCAACACTTGTATCCACTGACAAAAACTGTTTGGTATCCATATGATGCACAAAATCTCCCTGACAACACTTTGTAATCCAAATATGGACATTTCCTTTATGGAAGACAGCAGCACATACTGTACGTTGCAAACTATTTGGGCCATTTTCTCCAAATGGGATGTTCATTCCACTTTAGTAACTCCTACAGACTCCAAACTTTCCAGTCTGTGGATGTTACTTCACAATATCATATAATACCAAACAATATTTTGAAGCTTTTTTCAGAGGGATTTTTCAATATCCAATTTCTAGCCTCAGCTTTGAAATAAAAAAGGCACATTTTGAATTTTGACAGATTTTGTCAGTAATAACTACTTTATTCAAAAACTTGACAAGCTCCAAAATCCCAATCTTTGTAACCACTATGTCACAAAATAAAAGCGTACATTTAAATGTGGCTCTGTCCATTATATAGATTTGGCCATCGAAAATACAGTATAGTCAATTTTAGCCATTTTCATACATGAAATGCTTAAAATAATTGGCCACCGTTTTTACATACTGAGATATGTTCTTACCTTAGACGATGCTTAACTGTCTGGTCTTTGTGTGTGCCGCTCAGTCACACAAATATTGTTAGCATTTTGTCCCTCCCAGCATAGGTATAGCTCCAAACTGGGGTGAAGTTAGAAGCTACTAAGCTGTTCCATGTTTTCCCTATTTAAATACAGTTATGTGAAAAGTTGCACGATCCAAGTCTAGTCACACAAAATTAAACATGACGATTTTCTAAGCGGATAGAAAGGGGTACTATATATGTAAGGTGTAATAACACCGTCGGACCACTTAGACATCTGCCCAGTAAAGTGAGATATTACTGTGCGAACGTCAAAGTGCTCCTATGTAACTGTATTTAAATAGGGCAAACTTCACCCCAGTTTGGAGCTATACCTATGCTGGGAGAAGCTAAATGCTAACAACATTTGCGTGCGCTCAGTCACATCAACTCGTCTAAGCTAAGGTATGAACATATCTCAGTATGGAAAAACGGTGGCCTGTTCCTTTAATGAAAACCTAAAATTACAGACCACTTGCATACTTATGTCAGTAATCTAAAGCAAAGTTTAAAATTGTAATCTCTAATCTCTGTATTTATTTTTGCCTATTCACCTGCAGCGTCTTATGATGCCAACTATATCCAAAAAATAATTTGTATTGGATAGAGCGTTTGGATCTCTTGAGAATGTGCAGGACAACATTAAACGAAACACTGCTCTAAGGCTGTTTTTTAAATGTTTTCACGTGGTTTGTAGCTGAATGAAGTGGGTAGATGGACATGTGGGACCTACCTGCTCTCTCTGCTCCTCAGCCACGCTCAGCTCCACTCTCAGCTGCTCCACCTGTCTCTCTCTCTGCTCCTCAGCCACGCTCAGCTCCACTCTCAGCTGCTCCACCTGTCTCTCTCTCTGCTCCTCAGCCACGCTCAGCTCCACTCTCAGCTGCTCCACCTGTCTCTCTCTCTGCGCTCGCTCCTCTTCAAACTCCTGGATCCTGACCTCAGACTCTCTGTCCGCTCGGAGTTTGTCGTCTTCCGATGCTCGCTGTTCCGTCATCATCCTTCGTATCTTCTTCTCCATGCCGTCTCGCTCACTCTGTAAGCTGTCTGTTTTTTTTCTCTCTTCGTCCAATCTTTCCAACAACTTCTGCTCTTTTTCTTTCAGTTCCAGCACTTCTCCTCGAGAAGCGACTGCTGCTGTCCGCTCCTTGTGGTTTTCCTCTTCAATCTCTTGATTTCGATGTCTAGCTGCTTCCAACTCTGCCGCCGTCTTGCCTCCTTCCACCTGTAAAAGCTGCATTTGGAGATCTTTCTCCTCACTGACCTCTTCCAGATGTTTGATTTGCTCTGTCAATCTCTCCACATTCTGCCTCTGGTCATGCACCTCCTTTTTGTGGACGAGTTTTTCCTCCTCTAAAGTTGCCATTCGTTTAATCACCTCTTGAATCTTCTCCTCCATCTCAGCCTGCTTCTTCTGACTCCTCTCTAGCTGTAGATGTTTCTCCTCAGAAATCGTATTGGTGGTTTCAATCTGATCCAACAGTCTTTGGATCTCTTCTGGTTTTCCCGCCTGTTCCTTCTGAAGCTTCTCCAGGTCATGTTCTCGTTGCGTCTTCTGTTCTTCTAACCCCTTGACTCGCTCCCTCAGCTGTCCCACCTCTTCTTGGTGCGTCCTCTGCTCCGCCTCCCTCTGATCTGTGTGCCATTTCTCCTCCTCAGCTCGTGAGGCTCTCGCTGCTTCCTGCTCCTCTCGTGCCTTCTCGAGCAGGTCAGACGTTGCCGTGAACTTCTCCACCAGCTCCTCTCGCTCTCTGCGTAACCCCTTCATTTCTTCTGCCTTCTCCTGGTTCTGCTGCTCCAGGGTTTCCATCCGGTCCAGTAGTTGCGCCAGCTCCTGCTCGCGTTCTTGCTGAATGTTCTCGAGGCTCTTCAGTTCCTCACTTTGTGCGGACCTTTCATTTTCGATCGTTTTAATTCTGTCAAAGGCGTTTTTTAAATGGTCCTCCATTTGAACACACTCTTTCTGTAACCTTTGCAGTTCTAAATCTTTGTCCTCCTTGACTTTCTCCCACGTTTCAATTTGCTGGAGTAGCTTCTCCTGCCGTTCTTGGTTGTCTTCTCCTTCCTGTTCCATTTTGGCAATCTTCTGAAGCATCTTTCTTTCTTCCTCGGCCCAGATCAGCCGTGCTGTCTCCGCCTCAGTGCATTTCTGCTCCAGGGTTTGTATCTGTTGCCGTGATGTCTCCAGCTCGCGCGTGGTTCGGTCCAACTCCTGGCGGATCTTCTGAAGCTCCTCACTCACAGTCTGAAGTTCACCATCTGTGCCTTGTTTCTCCGTCTCCAGAGCATCCAGGTGGCTCCTCAGCGCCTCCACCTCTCCATCCCTGGTGCCTAGCTCCAAGTTCAGATCCTCAAGCTTCTTCTGCCATGACTCCTTCTCCAGTTTTTGGTCCTCGGCCTGCTTTCCCATCGCTTCTCCTCTTTCTCGATGTTCTTTGTCGGACCGCTCCAGCTCTGCCTTCAAACACTCAATCTCTCCTGAACAAAAAAAACACATAATATTTTGTTAAAATTTACATATTTGTGGCTTATACACCAACCTTTAAGCACCTTATAATCAATATCTTACATTTTAACTAAACATAATGTCTGGGTATGAAGAGGACAATCACCAAAGATGGTTTGGTTAGAGCGCCCTCTGCAGGCAGCTGTGCCTGTATTTTCTGTCCAAACAGAAAATACAATGACACGCTAACAAAGGGCGCTGTGATGAACGCTGTTTGGGTGCAGACCGGCTCAGAACAGATTCAGTGATGGCTTATGGACTTGAAACAGCAGGAGACACTTCTAGTTTCGACCTAAAAAAACACCACCCGCACTCATGTTTGGTTGTAGCGCCTTTAGCTTACAGTACTATTCACTGTGGCATTAGCTTCTGCAATGTCCAAAGACCCCGAGCTTCATTCATTTTTCACCAAGATCTTGTATTGATGATGGTAGTGTGACCTTCTCCAGTAGAGCTGCACAATTAACCTTTATCGAATCGAAATTGAGGTTTTAGCTAATGGGTAATAATAACCCAACCTCAAAGGGCTGAGGTTTTTCCCATGCCTTGAGCCTCCGTCGATTGAGTGACAGTCATGTTCACCAATCAGAGTGATCGAGCCGCGCTGCCTTTGGCTGCAGCCAATCAGAAGAATCAAGTTTGTCTGCGCTGCGGTCTCAACAAACAAACTCCACATGTGTCTCGTACATGTCGAACTGCAAACTATTCTCACCGCTTGTGACAAACAACGAGTATCATGTATCACGCATGTATCATTGTATTAACAGACAGAGTATTCATGTAAATATGAAGCGGATTTTCATTAAACAAGCAGATTCATTAAACAAGTAGCAGCTTATGATTCAGAGTATGCATTCATGGAGCTGAATAGAGTGGAAGAGTGTGACAGCAACACATTTATTAAAGAAGATTAAAACTAAGCATGTTTTTCTGACAACTCCTAAAATGCCTCTTTGCCTCCGTCAATTTGCATCTTGTTGCTAATGAAGCTGAAATGTAATAACTGAGTACCATGATGTCTAACAGCAGTTTATACACAGCTCAATACTCAACTGCATGAAAAGCAACAAAAAAAGTCAGAAAAATTGCAATTGACAACCCATATTTTTATAGTTGATAAATACAAAAAAAGATCAAACAAATGTGTGCGTTTGCTGTGAGCAGCTCAGCTCTCCTAAAACCTGACTGTAACTTCACTGGGAGTGGAGATGTTGTTTAAAAGCAGCCAAATATGAGATGATTACCCACTGCAAAAACAGACTTTTCTTCATCGAGCAGATTTTGTGTCGATGGAAACAGTTTAATCCAAAATGTTACGCAGTGTGGGTTAATCTCTTACAAGCAAAAATTGTGATTATTGTAATAGCTGTTCTATCACGCAACAAAATCCAGGAAACACAGACATCTATGCTTCAGCTGTACTACTACGCCAGGTAAGTTGAGGGAAAAATTTTATAACATGGTTACAATATTCAAAAGTTCAACCTTGCATGTCCTCTTAATAATGTGTTTAGAGTCATGTTGTGGTAGAGAGCCACTTTCCCAGAGAAAGCAGCACTCACTGTTGGTGTTGGGTACTGACCCTGGAGTGTTCTGTTAAGGTCCTGAAGGGTCTGGAGATGGGCCTGGAGATGAGAGCCCTTCACCTGAGACTCCCCCAGGTCCTCCTCTGCCTGGCTGAGCTGCTGCCTCAGAGACACACACAGAGACCTGCACAACAACAGCAGACAGGAGGATCAAATCACGGAGACGAAGATCAAAATCCCAACTTTTTCAAAAGCAGACAGATTTCCTTCAGTGGATGGAAATTAGCCCATGGATACAATCCAACATGGCGTGTTTACATGCATGAGTCTCATGTTGTTTATTGTTAGTGTTTAGTGTTTATTAACATGCACTGTCCCGATCAAAGAAAGAACCAAACAAACAGTGTCAGGAAGATTACAGTGAGCAGTACATAGGGGAAACCAAGCAGCTTCTCTTCAAAAGGATGTCTCAGCATCGCAGGGAAAACAGCAGTGGCAAAACCTTAAAGCACTTTTGAGGATAAAGAGGTCAAAACACCAGGAAGAGGAAATGCGAAGCGAAGTAGAAGCGAATAAGAAGGTCAAGTTCAAGGTCAAAGTTTATTTATAAAGCGCATTTAAAATACAGTTGACACTGCCCAAAGTGCTGTACATGTTTCAGCGAGACAAAATATATATATTTAAGGTACAAATAAGCAACAATATAGAATGTTCAACTTAGCGTGTTGAAAGCCAATGCATGTTAAACTAGTGTCTGTCGCCAACTCGCTATTAACCTACAAAAAAGAGACACGTTTGCTCTCTCTCTCTTACAACACGGACATACATGTCTTCTTTTATTGATGATAAATCTATAAATCATGTGTGTAAAGCCCCGCACAGTTTGAGAAAAGCCTCTGAAGTGCCGTGACGCGGCGTGCTGCGTTCTGGTGTGCGTTGGCCTCTACACTTCCACATTGAGGTCGGCTACACTGGTCATTTCTGCCTTTTTTATGTGTTTATCACTGCCGTCCCTGCCGCCCTCCCTCTGCCCCAACTGCACCTTTCTCCGGGATGAGGAGTCACTTCCTCCTCATCTCTGAGTGGATGCACGGCACTATGAAAACCAGCGGCTTGTATTCCAGTGCGGCATGTACGTGTACAAGCCGGCTTTTAGTAAGGTGCGCTTAATTGGACGAAATTTATGGTAACTATAAATACTAACCTATAGCAAACTCACTCTATAAATTAAATATACAACCAACTATTGACAACCAGTCAATAGAAGTTAAAGTATTCACAGTAAATACAGTATCTTTTCTTAGACGTCCCTACATGACATCAAGCTACTGTAATGTGATGCTGTCGTTGTCTGACCCTTTCACAATAAGAGTCTTACTAAAGCGACAATATGTAGTGATTTTTATTGTTTAAAACTCAGTTTGTCACTGTTAGGCGACTTCACAATAAGGAACTGAGAGTCACAGTGTTTTTGGAGAACTCTTACATTTTCAAAGACATGGATAGACAGTGCAATTGTGAACACAATCCAGGATGTAAATTAGATAAGACAAACAAGAAAGGCGCGGCATCTGACAGAACTGTACGGACAAAGGACACACTCTCTTACATGGCTCGGGTAAATAAACACACGATGTGATCCACGCACAGTGATGCGGCGTTAGGGGGGAAAGACACGAACATAAGTACTGCTGAGATGGAGACAGAATGCTGGGTTTAAAATGTTTACTAGCTCTGGATGCAGGAGCCAGATCGTATATGCACAGTGGAGAGGAGTGGCTCGCTGCCGAATGAGTAACTTGCATTAGCGTCCAACATTGCGTAGCAGAATGTTCGGTTTTGGGTTTCCTTCACAGACAGTAGCAGGAAAAGAGTCAACTGTGCAGAAGTGTTTCTAATATTGTCATATCGCCCAGTCCTACCTGAGCTGCAGTAGCTCCTCGTTCAGCTGCTCGTTCTGCTTCCTCTCACTGTCCTGCTGATCCTGGATGCGGCGGGTCTCTCGGAGGTTCTCCTCGTGGCTGCGCTCGCTCCACCTCACCTCCTCCCCCCTCAGCCGGGCCAGCTCCTGGGCCTCCTGCAGCTCCCTCAGCAGCTCTGCATTCTGAGAGCCCAACTGCACACAACACAGGGGGGCGCAGGGCTCGTCCTTTCAGCATGGAAGATGAAACTAACAAGGTAAATGTGTATAGTTCTATCCATCCTATCTATCCCACAGACAGCAATGTGTTTCTCTCTCTGGCTCAAAACTGCTCTACTTTCACTGCCCAGCAGGGTCCCCCCAGGCAGCAGTTTAGGCCCCATTTTATTTAGTGTATATTAATGATCTGCCCCAGGTTTGTGCAAATGTGAACATCCAGCGATATGCAGACGACACTGTCATTTTCACACATGCTAAAACAAGAAAGAAGTGTCTGAAATGTTAACACGAGCCATGACTCATGTCCAAAAAGTGCGTCAAGGAATCTTGCTTGCTACATAACACCAAGAAAACCGTCTTCATGTTTAG
Source organism: Neogobius melanostomus (assembly GCA_007210695.1). Taxonomy (NCBI): domain Eukaryota; kingdom Metazoa; phylum Chordata; class Actinopteri; order Gobiiformes; family Gobiidae; genus Neogobius; species Neogobius melanostomus. Next base: position 544,753 of record VHKM01000233.1, on the reverse strand, counting down.
TTAAAAAAAAAAAATATATATATATATGAATTACAGCGAACCAATGTGTCTTGTGAAGGAGTTCAAATACCTGGGACTGACATTGGACCCGACATTGACATTAAAGAAACACGTTAAGCACCTAACAAAAACTGTCAATTTTTACGTTTTATATTTTAGACAGATGAGACCATTTATGACAATGTATGCTGCATGGATGTTGGTACACTACGATTTTGTCGCATATACAGGTGAAACTCAGAAAATTAGAATATCGTGAAAAAGTTCATTTATTTCTGTAATTCAACTTAAAATCTGAAACTAATATGATATAAACTCATGGCATGCAAAGTGACATATGTCAAGCCTTTATTTGTTTTAATTTTGAAAATTATGGCTTACAACTTAGCTTTCATATGACATGAAATCAATACAAAAATATATTTTAAACAGAGAAATGTGGGCCCTCTGAAAACTATAATCATGCATATGTACTTAGTACTTGGTTTGGGCCTTTTGCTTGAATGACTGCCTTAAGGCGGTTGCGTGGCATGGATGCTCTCAGCCTGTGGCTCTGCTGAGGTGTTATGGAAGACCAGGATGCTTCAATAGCTCCTCTGTACTGTCCGGTCTCATGTCTCTCATCTTTCTTTTGGCAATGCCCCATAGATTCTCTATGGGGTTCAGGTCAGGTGAGTTTGCTGGCTAATCAAGCACCGTAATCTGATGGTCATTTAACCAGGTTTTGGTACTTTTTACAGTGTGGGCAGGTGCCAAGTCCTGCTGGAAATGAAGTCAGTATCTCCATAAAGCTTGTCTGCTGAAGGAAGCATGAAGTGCTCCAAAATCTCCTGGTAGACGGTTGCGTTGACTCTGGACTTATAATAAAGCACAGTGGACCAACACCAGCAGAAGACATGGCTCCCCAAATCATCACAGAATGTGGAAACTTCACAAGGGCCTTCAAGCATCTTGGATTGTGTGCTTCTCCTTTCGTCCTCCAGACTCTGGCTCCTTGGTTTCCAAATGAGATGCAACATTTGCTCTCATCAGAAAGAGAACTTTGGACCACTGAACAACAGACCAGGTCTTTCGTTCTTTAGTCCACACAAGACGCTTCTGATGTTGTTTGTAGTTCAGGAGCGGCTTAACAAGAGGAATATGACATCTGAAGCCCAGGATCCGTCTGTGTGTGGAGGCTCTTGATGCACTGACTCCAGCCTCAGTCCACTCCTTGTGAAGGTCCCTCACACTTTTGAATGGCCTTTTCCTGACAGTCCTCTCCAGACTGCGCTCATCCCTGTGGCTTGTGCACCTTTTTCTTCCACACTTTTCCCTTCTATTTAACTTTCTATGAATGTGCTTTGATACAGCACTTTGAGAACATCTAACTTCTTTTGCTCTGACCTTTCAAGTCTTTCCCTCCTTATGGAGGTGTCAATGATGGTTTTCTGCAACTGTCAGGTCAGCAGTCTTCCCCATGATGGTGAATTCTACTGAACCACTGAGAGACCATTTAAAGTCTCAGGGACCCTTTGCAGGTGTTTTGGATTCATTAGCTGCTGAAAGGAGACACTTTGAGCTTCAATATAGTCCCTTTACACAATATTCTAATTTTCTGAGATTTTGATTTGGGGTTTTTACAAGCTGTGAGCCAAAGTCATCAACATTAAAACAAATAAAAGGCTTGACATATGTCACTTTGCATGCCATGAGTCTATACCATATATTAGTTTCACATTTTAAGTTGAATTACAGAAATAAATGAACTTTTTCCACAATATTCAAAATTTCCGAGTTTCACCTGTACAGTATTGGATATCCACATGGCACAACATTCAAACCAATAGAATCACAAGCCATAAAAACATTGGACAAGAAACAATTTAATTTCACCACTGCACAGTTTTAGATAAGCACAGCCTACTCTATTTTGATCATTTTAAATATGGCTGCATTGTTTATAAAGTTTGACATGGACTTGCCCCCCTTCCATTACAGGATTTTATAAAACCTCAGACTGCGAGTAGGTTGGAAAACCACATTCAGACAAACTGTGCTCTCAGTCAGAGGCACAAAGTAATGATAATAATAATAATAATAATAATAATAATAATTCCTTACGCTTGTATTGTGCTTTACAAGCCTGTATTACCAAGTTTCTCAAAGCACTGTCTCATTATTACTTCATGCCATACTCAGTGTGGTGGTACTGTTGTAGCCACAGCTGCCCTGGTGTAGACTGACGGAAGCTAGCCCTCCCACCACCACCAACCACTCACTTTCACACTACATTCTCTAGGCTTCCTGGTGTGTCCCAAACGGTTGTTGCTAGATCGTCGGCTCGGGAGGGACGGTCTGCTGTGAAAACATGACATTTCATGACACAAATTAAGCAGACCGTCCCTCCTGAGCCGACGATCTGGGGGGGGGGATCGAGAGCTTTGTCTGGTCAGAGGCTCAAGCCATAACTCATATTGTTTAAGCAAATTATATGGTTAAAAATCATCAAGCGTGACTGAGAAATATTATATGAGCATAAAACATGCCAATTTCAAGTACTGTAACTCTGAAAAGTCCATCATATAAAAATATAAACTCGTATAAGGACCGCAAAATCTGATAGCTTTAGTCACCTATCAGTTTGTCAAATGTTGGTATCCAGAAAGCCTACCAGAAACCCCCAAAAAACCTGAGTAGAGTAGATCCTGGAGTGTCATAGAGGCCACTGTAAAGGCGTCATGTTACCGCTCAAACAGCCACTGGGTCACTGGCTAGGTTTACATGGACAGAAAAATCAGATAATCAATAATCAGATCTGATGCGTTTATATTCTCTTTAGAAATCTGACCATCCAAAACTCCGGTTCTACATGTTACAGTTTGGGATTGTAGAGTCTCCTCACCCCTCCCTTCAGTCAGGCCCACCACCACCCAGTGGATACAGCGCAGGTTTAGGAACTCAGAGGTCCAGGGTTCAAACCCAGTTCAAAGTGCATTATTTTCTTTAGTAATTGTAGTGATCTGTAGTGAATTCAAATTAAATCGTGCTTTGTCTCTCTTTAAGGATGCACAGTTGAGGAACAATTCAGTCAATTTTCAGAGCCAGGACTCGAATCCACAACGCAGTGGACGGAATAATGTTCAGCATATGTGCAGCAGCCTTAACCGCTCAACTGTCAGATGCTCACTGTGGTGTCTCTTTAAAGGTCCTATATCATGGAAAATCGACTTTTTGGAGCTTTTAGCCATGTTGTTATGCTATTTCCTTCTCAAAAACTCTCCCGGTTTTTGGCTTTATTCACGCAGTTCTAAGTAATCCTCCTGAATCCTGCTCTCTGAGCAGCTGCTCCGCCCTCTCCTGGTAAACCACTGAGCTGTTCAGTTGTGTCGTCACAAAGGAACAGAAGTGCTCTACGTCTGTAATGTAATGTATTGCCCTACGGCCTGATTTTAATTAATAAGACAGCTTTTTCATTTTTTTGTTGTAAGAGGGAAATAAAGAAAAAAAAAAAAGAAAAAAAAGAGCTCTCCGACGCGTCTGTGCTGTCCCATGAGGCTAATCAGGCGCACCCACGGCCAGAGGAGCCATGGATCCCAGCAGAGGTGTTGTTTTTTAAGACTGAGCTCTTTCTAACCTACTCTGGACACGCCTGTTCTTTTTTCTTACCCAACGATAATGTCACGGATGCGCGTTTGGCTACGAGAGGAACAGGACTATTCAACCTTCCTAAAGAAGAGTGCACTCGTCAGAAGTTGGAATTTCTTTCTGGGATTCAGCGACTTTATCAACCAACCTGATGGATGCTTGGTGAACCTTGGCCAGAATCAAAGTGGATTAACTTTTATAACCAACGCGATTCCATAACCCGATGGGGAGGCCAGACTGAGCGGTGAGTCAATCAAAACGCATGTTAGCGTGTGTGTTAGCGCGTGTGTTAGCGCGTGTGTTAGCGCGTGTGTTAGCGCGTGTGTTAGCCATTTATGAAACTGTGTTGCACATGTCAACTCCTTATAACTGCATTATGTGAAGTAACGTCACTTTTTGCAGCAATATTTATATTTATAATACTGTAAATGTGGAATGAGCGGAGAGAGGGGCGGAGTTAACTGAATCGAAGCGTTTTGCCTTCCGGGTAGGGAAAATACCCCCCAAAAATACTTATATTTCTCTCAAAAATGAGTACTCCATAGTGATAGAGGTACAATATATCATATAAATGCCTATACTTTACTTTGGAATGGCCAAAATAGCATGATACAGATCCTTTAAACTAATTCGGGGTTTATTTCATGAATTACTTCATTTCTGATTAACAGATGCTTTTAGTATTTTATAATATCTTTTGACCTTTGCCTTTGTGACATTAGTTTGGTCTTTTTGCTTTATTTTCCTGGTTAGTTTCTGCACACGTATGAAAGAAAGAAATCAGATTATATGAATATCAAATCATGTATATCAGATCATGTTGTTTAAAGCCACATCAATAATCTGAGAAGTCCAGACATCAGATCATGATCAGATTTTAAGTGTAGCCGCAGAAAGGTCAAGGTACTAATATCAAGTTGTTTTTTTCCCCCCCACATAAAAAGTTGCACAATGCACCTTTAAAGCCACTTGTATTAACATTTTAGCTACATAGGGTTAGGGTCATTAATACTGAAACTTTAAACTTAAAAAAAAAAAGAAATGCACAACGTACAGTCTGAGGAATACCAAATAACCCTTTCAGGTTATATTACAGCTTTAGGTCTAATTTAATGAATTTTATGTCATGTGCTGAATAAGAAACAAGCAGGCAAAAGCAGCACAAGAAAGTTTGGAACAAATGCTACTTGATATTTCTGAGGTGAAATCTCCACTGGACCAACCAAACCAAAATCCAAGCAGGACAACTACATATCTACATTACTCTGATGATCCAGTGTGTGCTGGGCCTGCTCACTGACCTGGCTGAGCTGCAGCAGGACGTCCCGTTTGTCGGAGGCCAGAGCGGAGCTGAGGGCCAAGATGTTATCCAGAGCATCCTGCTTCTCGTCCAACTGTTTCTTCAAAAGTGTCTCGGCAAAGGACAACTGCACCTCTGCCTCCCTGCTCTGAGGGAGACACATAGACAAGCCTTTCAATGGATTCTGCTCCTTCACTTTGGGACAGGGTCTCCACACGTTTCACCCGACGAGCAACAACAACGTCAGAGAGATACTTATGCTTCAAAGACACTTGTGTAAAATGCAACTTAGATGGAGTTGTGGAGATTTAGCAGCGAAGAGTATATTTCAAAGGAAACGACTTGAGTTTTGTCCTTATACTTAACTATACTGAACCAAATGTTTGAAGATTGTGTTCAGCATAATTAGAACAAAAAGAAAATGCATGCAAAATGTAGTATGTAGAAATATAGAAAGTGTTTGGCACGCCACCTAGAAAGGGCTGGAGAGCTACTGGTTGAAGATCCCCGCTGTGGGATTTCAGGTTTCATAACTAATAAAACTAAACAAGGTTTTGTAAAGAGGTCAAAGTTATTCAGCCCTGGGGCCTGGACTCGTTCACTGCTGTCCCAGAGAGAAGCGAAGCAGTTAAACTACAGCTATAAACAATCGCTGAGAGCTATTTGATTTGGGTGACGGGAGACATCATCAGGTGAAGCTCTTGAGAAGAAAACATAAAAAACACGGTGGCACAACGGTTAGAGTCCACGCCTGGTTCACCTTTGTGAGAGCGTCTCGTGCATCTGCAGCCTCTTCCTCTGCCCTCTGCCTGTCCAGCTGCTCCTGCTCCAGCGCCCCCTACAGGAGACACAGCCAAACAACATGAGCAGCACAACGGAAAGGTCCTGTTGTACTAAAGGCCCTAGACACGATTTCTTTCTAGCAGTTGAACAAAGTTTGTTCCATCCTCAGCCAGTACTTTGTAAACTTAGATAATTGTGGAAAACATTTCTGTGCATCGAATTATAAACAATTTCATGAACTTGCAGGCTAGTTTTCTGGCATTTCTGTGACAGTGACCCTGAAAAGTAAACAAAAAAATCAGCTACAGGGCCTTAAAGCTTTATTCTGACATTTCAGTGACGTTTGAACTTATTTCAAATGTGTTTACGGTAAAACCTGGACTGGGCTCAGAGGCACAGTTTAAGGTAAGAAAATCTAAATCATGGATAGAGCCAGGTTCACATTTACAGTTTTATTTTGTTGATATATTAGTTAAAAAGATATGCTCAGAGGGGATTTTGGTTACGTTTTTGAATAAACTAGTTATTAGTGACAAAATCTGTAAAATACCAATTTGGACTTGTTTTTAATTAGATATTGATTAATATCTCTAAAGAAAACTTCTAAATATTGTATATAGTACAAGATGGGAAAGTTTGATGACATGTTGTCTGAGTGTTTGAAGCAGAGTAGGAGTGAGACCTTGAGTTTGTGGATCTCCAGTCTCTGCTGACTCTCCCTCTCCGTCAGCTGGACGTTCTCCAGACACTCCTGCTCCACCCTGGAACACACAGCGCCATGTCAGTGACATGATGCTGACCTAATCCTAAACACGAGTGCCTGTACCTCCTTTGGGCATGCTCCTCCAGTTCCCGGCTCCTACCCTCCTCTCTCTCCCTCTCTCTCGTCAGCCGGTCTCTCTCCCTCTTCAGCTGCTCCTCTCTGAGCTGCAGCTCCTGGAGCTCAGAGCGTAGGACAGTACACGTCTGCTGCTCCCTGTCACAGCACACTCCACATCAGGCAAAGGTCCACATGGGTACATTTAAGGGACTTAAACGTAAGTAACTTGTATCACAATACTCAGGGGCTGATCTGATACGTATGGCTTTAGTTAAACTTTATTTCAGTCATGAAATGAAGCCATCAAAAGAACGCACTTTTGTGGATAAGAGACTTCTGTGGAGAGTAAAAGATGGGAGAAGTTTTTTAACAGCTCAGAGTTCGCCTTAGGCCGTTTTCACACATGTTGGAGCATCCTGTAGGTCGCACCAAGACCGCCCTAGTTTAAACTGCATTTACTCCAAAGTTAGTTCAGTCCGTGTTCACACGCGTCCGCACAAAACATCGCAACATCTGCCACATAACAATGGTCAGCTGTTCAATGAACTTATTCCCATGACAACTGGCATCAACCTGTCAAAGCACTGACACGCGTGCATGTACATGCACACTTCCCCAATGTTACGCGGTGGTCACTCCTCTCCCTCTTGGTTCAATACAGTGAGGCTGATATATACGTGCAGCGAGGGGAAGTGCACTTTAATCGGCTCATGAAGAGGAAAGTATCACTGCAGCAGGAAAGGAAACAGGGGCAGAAGAGAGACGTACCTTGATGATTTAAAGTTGATCCATTTTGCCTCGTCAGAGCAGTAATCAAAATGTCCTCATGCAGCGCATATTCATTCTTTCTTCGTGCAAAAAAGAGGAATCAAAGCGAGCGAAGTTTGGCTTGAGGTCAGCCGCATTCACTCAGCGGCTCAGGCTACAAAACCACCTGTTTCAGCCGCACATGGAGCGGCTGGATTCCCACTGACCCAAAAGTGCCGAAAGTCCCTTTAGGTTGACCTAACTAGAGCCTGTGTGAAAACGCCCTTAATGTGGACTAGTTATGTTATGTTCCAGATTAAACCCCTTCATTTAGGTGATGTAGGAATTCTACATTTCCCCCTAATTATTAGGCCTAATTCAATTGTTGAATTATAACAGCTTGATTTTAACTCTCCGTCAAAAGTCCATATAAATCCTGTTTACACAAAACCCTATGTGTAAAAATGAAGGGTACAAGGTACAGGTCCCAGACTGATGTGATAATTCAGTGACAGATGTGAGACCTGTGCAGGGAGTCTTGGGCCTCTGCGAGCTCCTGCACTCTCAGGGTCTTCTGCTCCTCCCAGTGAGTTTGCTGTGTTTCCAGGTGTCTCACAGACGTCTCCAAAGATGTCCTCTCCTCAGCCAGCCCACGGACACGCTGTTCCAGGGCCTAGATTACAAGAGTACAAGGACTCTCAGTACATATATCCAGTGTTACAATGTCATCAAGGTCAAGGTTCCCTTAGTGCTAGCATCTCGGACCAGGTACTGTTTAGTATCACCTTCCACCTTGGGCCAAAAGGAGCAAAATATTACTAAACATGGCTAATTGACTTCTGTGTGATGGGTCTATAATATATCATTTACCAGATAATGTCGAAAATGCTGTTTGGAAGATATGCGGGGCGTGGGGCGCCCCGCATATCTTGATAAGCTTCCTGCTTGATAAGCTTGATAAGCTTCCTGCTTATCAAGAGTGCAGACGTATCTCTGCTTGCTGCTGCCGCTTGCCTCTTTATTTGCTTTTAAATCATTCTATTTTTGGGCACATGTCTTGGATATGATTTTATTCTCTTCTTTTAAGTGAACCAAGGCTTTTTACTCATTTTGATGCCATTTTTACAACTCATTTGACGAACCAGCGACGACAATCTTGTCAACATGGCTGAGAGAGGAAGGCAAACATCGCCTTGTGAAAGCTGTCGGATGTATCAACAAGAAATTTCCCTGCTACGGGACAAGATTTATGCTCTAGAGACGGAAAGAGGACTTAATGACACGCTCCCTGTGGAACCCGGTAAGAAGACGGAAAAAACTGATACTTGCAACCTAAAGCTAAACGATACCATAACATTTCCGAAACTAAACAGACAACTTGGTGCTAGGCCAAAGCAAAGACAACATGCTCGTAAAGAAGCACCTGGAATAAAGTTAACAAACAGATTTTCACCTCTCTCAGAGGATGTGTATAACAAGCAGAAAAAGTCAGAGAGAAACACAGAGAGAAACACAGAACAAGAAGTCAAAACAAAGATGGAGAGAAACACTGTGCCAAGTGTCAAGGCCAGAGATATCCTATTGCTTGGGGACGGAGCCATATCTAATATAAACAATGAGATAATGACTACAATCACTTATCCGTCTGCTACAGTTTCTGACATTATAGATGTTCTAAACAAGGAAATCACGAATAACCCTGGAATAAATAAACTTGTTTTACATGTTGGTGCTGTTGACACAAGAAACGGAGAGTCTGAAGTCCTGAAAGAAAAGTTTAATAAACTTTTTGACAGACTTGATTGTCTGGACAAAGACGCGATACAAATTTTCATCAGTGGACCTATCCCAAACATCGACGGGAGAATAAACAAATTCTCCCGGCTGCTTCAGTTGAATACATGGCTGTCCAAAGTCTGTGAGTCAAGAGGACTGTATTTCATAGAGAACTTTTATCTTTTCTGGAAACGCGACGATCTGTTTAAAGGAAATGGACCACATTTGAGCAGAGGTGGAGTGAGACGACTGACGGAAAATCTCCTCCATGCTCTGCAAAATCAGTGGAGGCCTGAGCAACAAGAGAGCAGAGAGGAGCATGAGAAGAGCTCCTGGCTCACCAGCAAAGGTTTCGCCTGCATCCCCAATAAAAGATTCAGTCGAAGCTGCATCATCTGCACCTACAGTAAAGGACTCAGCCACAGTTAAGGATCCAGCCACAGTTAAGGAATTAGCTGCACCGGAAAACATCTCAACCATAGCAGCGGCGCCACCTGCATCTGCATCTCCGGGGAAAAGCTCAGCTTCAGCACCACCTGCATCTATAGTAAATGATTCAGCCGAAGGAGCACTTTCATCAACTCCACCACAGACCTTGAGCCCGACTGGTACATCTACACCCTCCAGAGATTTTTCTGAATCATTCCATCACCAAAGTCACCTATGGGATTTCCCAGCCATTTTGAAGCCTTGATAAAACAAGGGATTCAAATGACTCCCCGCACTCCAGTCATGTCAAGACCAAGGCTTTCATCCCCGAAGAAGTATCATGCCCCTCCCCCACCTCCAATTTCTAGCAGCTTCACTGCTGCTGTCTAGGACATTAAGGGCCTCTGCGTTGCTACCATGCATAGCAAACTCAAAACCAACCAGAGGTCCATAGAGGGAATGTGTTCTTCTGAAACAATTAGTACAGTCAAACAACATAGATTAGATAAGACAGGGACAGTCAGACCGTCCAATCAAAGAACTCTAATCCATATCCCTTGCAAAAAGATTCCATCCACTCAAACACAGATAAATCTCAAACATGCTGTACTCAATGCCAGATCGTTAAAAAACAAGTCCTTTTTAATAAATAGTTTTATTTCTTCTTATAATCTAGATTTTATGTTTTTAACTGAAACATGGCTTGACAAAAACACTGGTAACGCAGTTTTGATTGAGTGTAGTCCATCAAATTTCAATTTTGTGTCTGAAACACGCCAAAATCAGAGGGCGGGGGTGTCTGTGCAATATTCAGGGACAATATAGTCATCCACAAATTGTCATTTGGGTTTTTTGTATCATTTGAGTATGTGTCTTTCAAAATGGAGATAAAACAATCTTCCATTCTTTATATGACTATTTACAAACCACCACAGAATTGTTTTATCGAAGACTTCACTGAATTACTTTCATTTATATGCACTGATTTTGATTGTTTAGTCATTTCAGGTGATTTTAATGTGCATGTGGATGTGACCAATGACAGGCATGCAAAAGAACTTAATGCTGTTCTTGAAATGTTTGGTTTAACTCAGCACGTGAGAGGGGCAACCCACAACAAAGGTCACACTCTAGATCTAGTTATTACAAAAGGTGTTAATATATCAAATGTGAATGTTGTTGATGCTGCTTTATCTGATCATTTTTGTGTCTTTTTTGACTTGTCTGTTATACCCAAACCAGTGGTTGGGCCTGGAGTTATTCAGAGAAGACACATAAATGATACAACAGGGACACAGTTTATGGAAATGATCAGATTTGAAAATCCTCCATGTTCAAATGTTGATAATCTGTTGGACTCTTATACATCAAGCGTCTTAAATGTTTTGGATACTATTGCTCCTGTCAAGGTTAAAATGGTTAACAATAGACAAAAGGCACCTTGGAGAAGTGAAGATTCGGTCAGGGCACAGAAAAGGGAGTGCCGAAAAGCCGAAAGGAAATGGCGCAAGTCAAAGCTCCAGGTTCATTTTGAGATATACAAAGAAGTGCTTTGTGAGTTCAACCAGATTTTGCGTGGAGAAAGGGAGAAATACTTCTCTAAAATCATCGCAAACTGCAGAAACAATCCTCGTGTTCTGTTTTCCACAGTAAACAGATTAACTAACCCTCCAGTTTCACTGCCCTTAGAACTAATCTCTACATCTAAGTGCAATGAGTTTGCAATATTTTTTTATGACAAAGTCCAAGGCATTAAAATGCCATAATTTCCACAACACAAATAGCAACCCTGCCACCAGCTAGACACCTTGAGCTGACACATTTCACTCCTGTTACTGACAAAAAATCGAAGAGGTTATCTCCGGTCTGAGTTCATGTACATGCTGCCTTGATGAATTACCCACTAGATTTCTGAAGTCTGTGCTGACCAGCTTGTTACCACAACTTGTTCAGTTAGTTAACATCTCATTTGAGACTGGAGCATTTCCAAAGGCCTTGAAAACCACGGTCATTAAGCCTCTTCTAAAGAAGAGCAGCCTTGATCCCAAGGTACTGAACAACTACCGGCCCATATCAAACCTACCGTTCTTAGGAAAAGTTCTAGAGAAAGTAATATATCAACAGCTCACTTACTTTCTCCTATCTAACAATGTGTTTGATACTTTCCAGTCAGGATTTAGGCCCCACCACAGCACTGAGACAGCTCTGATCAAGGTGACAAATGATATCCGTATGAACACCAACGCAGGTAAGGTCTCAGTTTTAGTTCTGCTGGACCTGAGCGCTGCCTTTGACACAGTGGACCACGGGATCTTACTTCACAGGTTAGAAAACTGGGTGGGAATCTCTGGTACTGCTCTAAACTGGTTCAAGTCCTATCTCGAGGATAGGACGTACTTTGTCGAAATTGGCAACTGTGTCTCAGACAAAATTTCCATGACCTGTGGAGTCCCCCAGGGGTCAATCTTGGGACCCCTCTTATTCAACTTGTACATGCTTCCATTGGGTCAGCTAATAAACAGCAACAATGTGTCGTACCACAACTACGCAGATGACACTCAGATCTACGTGTCACTGACGGCAGGTGAACATGGGCCTGTAGATAGTCTCTGTCACTGCATCGAACAGATCAGTTTGTGGATGCAAAACAACTTTCTCCAACTAAACTCAGACAAAACTGAGATCATTGTCTTTGGCCCACAGACACAAAGACAAAGTGTTATCAGTCACCTTGAGTCTCTCGCTCTGAAACCAAAAAATCAGGTTAGAAATCTAGGAGTAATCATGGACTCAGACCTGAACTTAAACAGCCACATCAAAGCAATATCAGCTTTTTACCATCTGAAAAACATTGCTAAGATCAGAGGAATAGTGTCAAAACCAGACTTAGAGAGACTCATCCATGCATTTGTCTCCAGCAGGTTAGACTACTGTAACGGCCTGCTCACTGGCCTTTCTAAACGAACTGTTAGACAGCTGCAGAACATCCAGAACGCTGCTGCTCGAGTCCTGACAAGAACAAGGAATACGACCACATTAGTCCAGTGCTCCGGTCTCTGCACTGGCTTCCTGTCACTCAGAGAATAGAATTTAAAACAGCTCTGCTTGTGTACAAGTCTTTTCATGGTTTAGCACCAAAGTACATCTCTGACATGTTAGAGCCGTATGAACCATCTCGGGCCCTGAGAACTTCAGGGAGGGGTCTCCTGGTGGTTCCCAGAGTCAATAATAAACACGGTGAGGCTGCGTTTCAGTTTCATGCAGCTAAAATCTGGAACAGTCTTCATGAGGATGTGAGACAGGCCTCAACTCTGACAATGTTCAAATCCAGGCTGAAAACAGCTCTTTTTACCCGTGCATATGAAAACTGAAAGTATTTTATCTGCACTCTTGCCTTTTACTGTCATTGATTAACTTTATGTTGATGTTTTATTGATTGATTTTTATCTGTTTTCTTGTAATTTCTCTTTCTGAAACTGTGAAGCACTTTGAATTGCCTTGTGTATGAATTGTGCTCTACAAATAAACTTGCCTTGCCTTGCCTTGCCTATGCAAATTTACAATATCGAGTTTCTGTCCAATGTCAAGAAATGTGGAAAAAAAGTGGGAAAATTGGGGGGGGGAAAGGATGGAAAATTTTGAAAAAAGAAGGAAGCATTCAGTGCTCATAGTTTTGTTATTCTGGAAACTTTTAACTCCACACTTCAGCTTCAGGCTCCTTACAGATGCACTGGCTAAGGTGGTTGGTTTAATCTGAGGGGTGTAGTGTCTGACCTGTAGTTGGTGGTGGTTCCTCTGGAGGGCGGTCTCAGCCTGACTAATGACCCCAGCAGAGAGGACAGGTCAAGGGATAGGACATCCTCTGAGGAAATGGGCGGTGATGGACAGCTCAGCATGCGGGCCTAGAAAACAGCACCTGGGTGAGCCTGAGTAACAGTACACTACACTAGTATAGTGTCTACTAAGAGTAAACTACACTAGTATAGTGTCTACTAAGAGTAAACTACACTAGTATAGTGTCTACTAAGAGTAAACTACACTAGTATAGTGTCTACTAAGAGTAAACTACACTAGTATAGCATCTACTAAGAGTAAACTACACTAGTATAGCGTCTACTAAGAGTAAACTACACTAGTATAGTGTCTACTAAGAGTAAACTACACTAGTATAGCATCTACTAAGAGTAAACACTAGTAAGTGTCTACTAAGATAAACACTAGTAGCATCTACTAAGAGTAAACTACACTAGTATAGCGTCTACTAAGAGTAAACTACACTAGTATAGTGTCTACTAAGAGTAAACTACACTAGTATAGTGTCTACTAAGAGTAACTACACTAGTATAGTCTACTAAGAGTAACTACACTAGTATAGGTCTACTAAGAGTAAACTACACTAGTATAGTGTCTACTAAGAGTAAACTACACTAGTATAGTGTCTACTAAGAGTAAACTACACTAGTATAGTGTCTACTAAGAGTAACTACACTAGTATAGGTCTACTAAGAGTAACTACACTAGTATAGTGTCTACTAAGAGTAAACTACACTAGTATAGTGTAAAAAAATAGTAAGTCTACTAAGAGTACACTACACTAGTATAGTGTCTACTAAGAGTAAACTACACTAGTATAGTCTACTAAGAGTACACTACACTAGTATAGTGTCTACTAAGAGTAAACTACACTAGTATAGTGTCTACTAAGAGTAAACTACACTAGTATAGTGTCTACTAAGAGTAAACTACACTAGTATGGTCTACTAAGAGTACACTACACTAGTATAGTGTCTACTAAGAGTAAACTACACTAGTATAGTGTCTACTAAGAGTACACTACACTAGTATAGTGTTTACTAAGAGTACACTACACTAGTATAGTCTACTAAGAGTACATTACACTAGTATAGTGTCTACTAAGAGTAAACTACACTAGTATAGTCTACTAAGAGTACACTACCCTAGTATAGTGTCTACTAAGAGTAAACTACACTAGTATAGTGTCTACTAAGAGTAAACTACACTAGTATAGTGTCTACTAAGAGTACACTACACTAGTATAGTGTCTACTAAGAGTAAACTACACTAGTATAGTCTACTAAGAGTACACTACACTAGTATAGTGTCTACTAAGAGTAAACTACACTAGTATAGTGTCTACTAAGAGTAAACTACACTAGTATAGTCTACAAAGAGTACATTACACTAGTATAGTGTCTACTAAGAGTAAACTACACTAGTATAGTCTACTAAGAGTAAACTACACTAGTATAGTCTACTAAGAGTACATTACACTAGTATAGTGTCTACTAAGAGTAAACTACACTAGTATAGTCTACTAAGAGTACACTACACTTGTATAGTCTACTAAGAGTACATTACACTAGTATAGTGTCTACTAAGGGTAAACTACACTAGTATAGTCTACTAAGAGTACACTACACTAGTATAGTGTCTACTAAAAGTAACCTACACTAGTATAGTGTCTACTAAGAGTAAACTACACTAGTATAGTGTCTACTAAGAGTAAACTACACTAGTATAGTGTCTACTAAGAGTAAACTACACTAGTATAGTGTCTACTAAGAGTAAACTACACTAGTATAGTCTACTAAGAGTACACTACACTAGTATAGTCTACTAAGAGTACACTACACTAGTATAGTCTACTAAGAGTACATTACACTAGTATAGTCTACTAAGAGTAAACTACACTAGTATAGTGTCTACTAAGAGTAAACTACACTAGTATGTGGGCGACGGTGGCGCAGGTGGTAGAGCAGGTAGTCTCGTGATCGAAGGTCATGGGTTCGAATCCAAGCTCCCGCAAATGCACACTGTCGTTGTGTCCTTGGGCAAGACACTTCACCCTACTTGCCTCCAGTGTCTGCGTACACTGGTGTATGAATGAAAGTGTGAATGGGTGAGTGGATCCTTGCTGTAAAGCGCTTTGAGTGCCTAATGTAGGTGGAAAAGCGCTATATAAGTTGAGTCCATTACCATTTACCATTTAGTATAGTGTCTACTAAGAGTAAACTACACTAGTATAGTGTCTACTAAGAGTAAACTACACTAGTATAGTGTCTACTAAGAGTAAACTACACTAGTATAGTCACTAAAGTACATTACACAATAACAAAGAAACTACACATATAGTTCTACTAAGAGTAACTACACTAGTATAGTGTCTACTAAGAGTAAACTACACTAGTATAGTGTCTACTAAGAGTAAACTACACTAGTATAGTCTACTAAGAGTAACACATACACTAGTATAAGTAGTCTACTAAGAGTAAACTACACTAGTATAGATAGAGTACACTACATAATAGTTACTAAAGTAAACACTAGTATAATCTACTAAGAGTACACTACACTAGTATAGTGTCTACTAAGAGTAAACTACACTAGTATAGTGTCTACTAAGAGTAAACTACACTAGTATAGTCTACTAAGAGTAAACTACACTAGTATAGTGTCTACTAAGAGTAAACTACACTAGTATAGTCTACTAAGAGTACACTACACTAGTATAGTGTCTACTAAGAGTAAACTACACTAGTATAGTCTACTAAGAGTACACTACACTAGTATAGTGTCTACTAAGAGTAAATTACACTAGTATAGTCTACTAAGAGTACACTACACTAGTATAGTGTCTACTAAGAGTAAACTACCGTACACAAGTATAGAGTCTTCTATAGGCCTACATATGCGTTGACACCTGCGACTCTCCATCGCCCCCGCGTTTGGGTCTTTCTCACGTCGGACATCTTTCATTAGAAATAGCCAAGCGTTTTCAGACCTAGTCACTCGTATTAGAACGCTACATGAATGCTTTAATATATACACTTGTAGTAGGCTACATTGTTATAGATAATATGATACAATATTCTTTTTTTTTTTAATGGCCGTCAATTTTTGTTAGTGGCTGATATTTTACAACCCTGTCGGCCAAAATCATGCCGTAAAGGAAGTCTATCTCTGAGTGTGGCCTCCAGGTTCTGTCTAAAGCGCAGGGCGTGTGTAATGCAGGCTTCAAACATGCACCATGAACACTGAACATTGCCCTCTTCGCCCACTGTATTTCTTAAACACAGTGTGGGTTAAAATTGAGAAAATGCAAATCATAAGCTTCAGTTTGCATTTGTATAAATGAAATACAGTATGAGCCTTAATATTGAGGAGCAGATGATGCTCTGAATAAGTCGTCCTCCTTTGAGACTTTTATACACGAGTTTGAATACAGTTCTGTTGCAAAATAATTCATGTTCCATGATTCTGTTCAGAAATCATGTTTAGTTCAGCTCCATTTAGGGCTGGGCGATAAATCGAATTAATTCGATTAATTCATGCTTTTAAAAACAGACGATGTGGAAAATGGCAAAATCGTAAAATCGTGTCCGCCGCTCCATGTCCCCTCACGTGCGCCACGCTGCCAATTTAAAAGCGTTTTAGACGCTTCGTAGCGCCTGTTTTCAGAAATGACGCCAGTGGAGAACCCAGTGACTTTCTGACGATCTCTAATGCTTTACAAAGGCCGTGTGTTTGTGTTTTCGTTGTGCGCGATGGAGTTTTCTTCGCTAAAACACAGTTTCCCCCGGTCTGATCCTCTGCCCTTCTCAGGGACTCAGAGCGGAGACATGGCGGAGACACAGCAGCATGTAGCGCCACCCATTTCCCCTTGAGACTCCATGGAGACGGATGTCAATCACAGCAGAGCTCATGAGGAAGTTTTACTTTTGAGAGCAGACAAGGAATATTTAAAACAGAACTAACCATTTTTAATGGGCCAAACTGTGGGCTATATTTGAAATCTAAATATTAATGTGGAGGACTCTGGGCAGTTTTTTTTTTCATACGAAAAATTAGGAGATCTTTTTAACTTTATTTCTAATTTGCCTGATGAAGTTCTCAGGACCGAAACATTGACCTAGTCCTAATAAACTATTTTTGCAAGATTGGCAGTGTGCGGGAAGCATTATTTTTTACTTAAAATCGATAGTTTAGTTCTTATTTTCCTGTTATGTCAGATTATTGAGACAGGACATGTTTGTCACGAAGGTGATAGCATCATGAAAGTAGAGACATTAAACCAGCCTCTCTAAAGTCTCCTCACCAGCCTGAGCAGTGCCTGGCTCACAGTCTGCAGGGTGGACTGGCTCTCTCTCAGTCGGTCACACTCCTGCTCGTGCGCGGACAAATACTGGGAGGCGCTGTCGGGTCTTCGATGCAGCACAGGTCAGCAAAGCAGACACAAGACAAGAATATGAAAAAAGAGATCAGGGTGAGAACATGTTTATGTTAACAGTTTGTTGAAGAGTTGGTTTCAGTGCTCAGCTGGTTCATGTACACCAAGATTGGATTTCACACAAAATCTAAGGGGCTACCTTGTGCTTCAGTAGTCGTGTGCCCCCTCTGAAGCTTAGCGCCTTTTCACAGGCCTGAATATATTGAATAAGTAAAAGTAAGTAAGTAAGTAATAGATCTGGCCTTTGTATGTGAAAGGCTAAAACAAAACGTTACCATCTCTAGTGGTGAAGGTAGATTTAAAAATTCAGATTAAAGTAGTTCCCCTTCTGGAACCGCCACCTTAACATGGTGGAGGGGTTTGAGCCTGAATGATCCTGGAGCTCTGTTGTCGGGGGCTTGGTGCCCCTGGTAGGGTCTCCCAGGGCAAACAGGTCCTAGGTGACGGGTCAGACAAAGAGCGGTTCAGAAGCCCCTTATGAGAGACCAACAGGCCCGGTTAGAACCATGAGGCCGTCCTTCTGTGGACCCACCACCTGCAGGAGGAGCCATAGGGGCTGGTGCAATGTGATCTGGGCAGCTCCAACGGCTGCCCCACGACCCGGCAACGGACAAGTGGAAGAAAATGGATGGATGGATGGATGGATGGAGATTAAAGTAGATTTAGAAAATGATTAAACCAGCCTTAAATGAGTTTGGCTAATATATGGGCAACATCTACTTTACTGAAAAGTATAACGCCCCTTTTGGGTGAAACAAAAACATTTTATTACATTTGTCAAATATAAAATAAAAGATAAAAGATTTTGTATCTTTCGCTCAGAAAGGGTAAGGGACTTGACGCAAAGACAAAAGTGCCCGGATGTTAATCCCATCTATTGGCTGAATGCTGTGGTTTTGAAGAATTTTGTGTAGTAGGGCTGGGCACCGTTAAACAATACCAGTATGGTATTGGAAAAAATGTTAAGGCACTACTGATGTCGAACTACTGGTATAAAATAGTCAAAAGCAGGTCCCGAAAAAATCTTCTATTTTTAGATCCAAGTTTTGATGCTGTTGGTCTAAGACAGCATTAAAGGAAGTGACTTGGTTTCAGTTCAAATTACGGATTTTTTTCTCCCTAATTTTTTTCCCAATTTATATAATTTCCCCCCCCCCCATTTTTTCATTTTCCATTTTTTCATTTGTTTTGCCCAATTTTCTTCTCTAATTTTTATTACTAATATTATCCCTATTTTCCCTCTATTTGTTTTCCCTATTTTCTGACCAATTTCTCCCAATTATACCCCATTTCTTGATATTGGAGATTAACCTGATTTTGTACATTTGAATATATTCTAAAGATTATTGTTATAATGTTTTACTATAGGTACTGGAAAAAGTATCGTTTAGGTATCGGTATTGAAGTATTGTTAAAGTTCTGGTATAGTAAAAATGCTGTACCCAGCGCTATGATTTCTCTTCTACTGTAATATAATGTAGGCCATATTGGTCTCCACGTCCCAGTCCTTCTCCTGAACACTTACTTCTGCTTCAGCACATCCAGCGTCTGTCTGCCTTCGAGTTCTTCCAAATAGAAAGTCCCTAACGAGACGGAGGACGGAGAGGGAGGACACGGGGGAGGGGAAATGCCTGCAACCAATGTGGAGGACAGGGGAGGAGGGACAGAGCGGGTGGGACAGAGGAGGGAGGAGACACAGGTAGAGCCTCAGGAGGAGAGGGAGGAAGGTGAGGAGCTGTAGGAGCAGGCTCCTTGCTGAGCGTGAGGCTGAGCGAGCTGCAGGTGGACATCACAGAGGTGGACAGACGAGAGACGTCGGCTCGCAGCTGCCACAGGTCCCTGCGTACACACAGACTGTTCAGACAGGACATATATCCATCCTCAGCACTGGCCCGAACAAGGACAAGTGACACTTGCCTGTCTGTGGCGGTCTTTAAAGTGTAGCAGTGGCGTTTGAGCAGTACCACAGCCCTCCACAGGGACAGAAGGACACTTTGTTTCTGGCTCCTGACCGTTACACTGGTCTGCATCAAAACAAAAACATTCAATCAAAAAAAAACAACTCCCTAAAGATGCGTACACACCTATCCGGTCAATTTGTGTTCACTTCAGGAGGAGCCACTGCTGTGCAATTCTAAAAAAAACTCCCACGCGCTTTTTGAAGCTGTGAATGAAAATTGTTTCTTGATTCGATCATTGTGCTTTAGTGACAGTGGAATAGTTTTACCACCTTCCTCCGACAATAAACCTCATCATTTTTGCTCATTTGTTATATCATTTTCCCTATTTTTCCCCCATTTTTTGCCAATGTGTTTACCCAATTTCCCACCCCAATGTTCTTTCAAAACTTTTCCTTATTTTTGCCACAATTTCCCCCGATTTTTCCCCATATTATTCCCAATTTTTTCACACATTTGACATTGGAGATGAACCTGACATTGTAAATGTCACACATTATTCTGTTTTCTGCTTCTAGACGACAAATACTTTAGTTTCTATACTGAAAAGAGTATTGTTCAGGTATCGGTATCATAAACCAAGTATCGTTAAAGTACTGGTATCGTAAACAATGTAACGATACCCAGCCCTAGTCTCGCCCACCGTGACCCCAGCGTCTCGGCGCAGGGCAAAATCATTTTAACTTCCACGCTTCTCCTCCGTGTTCACGATATGATATATTTTCCTTTTGATTTTTTTAATAACACAAAAAGTGAAAACACAAAAGCGACGCATCTGCAGTGCAGTTTGACGCTGAAGTATAAATCAGCCTTTAGATCTGAATGTACCTTGATTCCTCCTCTATCTCCTATCTCCTCCATCGCCTCATAGTCCGTCCACTGACACCTGGCTCCTTCCCTGCCACAGAAGTCCTCCCTCGATTCCTAGTTCCTCCCTTACTTCCTACTTCTTCTTATTTATTTATTTATTGGTTTATTTGGTCGGGACAGTGCAAGTTAATGAACATACATGGGTCTCATGCATGTAAACAAGCCACACTGGATTGTAGCCTTGGGCTAATTTCCATCCGTCTTCCCCCATGCGCACTCTCAAACACACTCTCATTAATCCTGGCCTATTGTACATGTTTTTAGTGGTAGGGGAAACCGGAGTACCCGGAAGAAACCTACGCAGACAAGGGGAGAACATGCAAACTCCACACAGAAAGGCCCCGTCCAGGTGGGAATCGAACCCGGGACCTTCTAGCTGTGAAGCACGAGCACTAACCACTGTGCTACAGTGCCTAATTCATAGGACATAAGCTGTTCATAGCTACATCAATGAAGCGAAGGGACCCTTGGCGGGGGTCGGGAGGTCCTCCCCCGGAGAAATGTTTAAAATTCAGATGGGCTGAGCAGTTAATATTATAGTCTTTGGCCCAGAGCATAATTTAACCCCTTGGTCTTAACCAAGCGCATTTTCTCCACTTTTTTGCTGCCTTGTCAGTGCTTTTTGTAAGCGTTTTTGTCATGTTTTTGGCGTTTGGCGTGACTAGAACGTGTGGTCGGGGTTAACAGATTAAATAACTTAGTCGAAATGATAATCAGAAGCTTCTACAGTAACACACACCTCTCTCTCCAGCTGCCAATCAGCCTCCCGTAGCTCCGCCTCCTTCAGCGCGCTGGTCCAATCTGCTGTGAGCTTCTGGAGGTCCTCCTTCAGCGTGATATTGCACTGCTCTGACTGGCCGAGCTGGTCCCGCAGAAGACCGATAGTAAGGGTTAAAGCCTCAGACCTGGATAAACATAAAAACAAAGCAATGGAGCGACTGGAGACAAAACAGTTCAGTCTGTCAAAACTGTGACACAGACCTCTGCTGTTCCTCTTCCAGCCTGATGAGGGCAGTCTCCAGGGTATCGCTGTGGTCATCTTTGAGTCTTTGCTACAGAAAGAAGATTCAAACATAAATTAAAAGCCTGTGAGATATGTTTGTAGCCAGGTTAGCTACGTCACACCCAGTGTCTCAATCACAGTGTTTAAACCAATGCATTAAAAATGGCAGCCACAACTTAACTCTTTTACTTTGGTTCTGTGCTTTTGATTCTAGGCGAGAAACTGGCTGCTGTAAAAGCTTGTTGTAAAAATGCTTGTGGATTTGCGAAAACAGGGGTTTATACATAGCCGCAAGTCAAAGCAAAACTATTATTAAGGCCACAAAAGCAAAAAAAAATCTGTGCATATTTAATTTCTTAAGATTTGCAAACATTCCATCAAACAGAGCAATGAGGGGACAATTCTATATTCAAAAGCAAATTGGACACAACTGGAAATGGAGCAAAAATGGTGTACATATTGGAAGGCTTTATATGGGACAGAACATGCAGCCAACTTTAGGGGAGTGGAAAGTCTTATATTATAACCGGTGCAAAAGCAAAAAAAATTAAAAATTAAATAAACTGAGGCATTAAAAAAATTAAAATCCTTTATTTACACGGCAGCTTGTAAAAACCCCAAATTAAAAAACTCATAAAGTTAGAATATTTCAAAAATGGACTGTAAGCCATAATCATCCAAATTAAAATAAAGGCTTGACATACAGTGCCTCTCGAAATACACCTTGAACTTTTGCACATTTTGTCATGTTTACAACCCTAAAAATAAAGATTTTATTTTGAATTTTTTACTGAAAGTTCACACACAAGTAACAGACAACTGTGAAGTGAAAGCAAAATGATACATGATTCTGTTATTTTTCAAAACATAGAAAAGTGAAAAATGGGGCGTGCATAAGTATGACTTAATACTTTGTGGAACCCCCTTTTGCTGCAATAACAGCAGCAAGTCTTCTGGGGTATGACTCTACAAGATTCCCACATCTAGAGACTGACATTTTAGCCCATTCCTCTTTACAAAACAACTCAAGCTCTGTCACATTAGAAGGAGAGCGTTTGTGAACAGCAGTTTTCAGGTCTTGCCACAGATTTTCAATAGGATTTAGGTCAGGACTTTGACTGGGCCATTCTAACACATTAATATGTTTGTTTTTAAACCATTCCATTGTAGATGTAGCTTTGTGTTTAGGGTCATTGTCCTGCTGGAAGGTGAATCTCCGCCCCAGCCTCAATTCTCTTGCTGACTCCAGCAGGTTTTCCTCCAAAATGTCTCTGTATTTGGCTCCATCCATCTTCCCAACTATTCTTACAATCTTCCCAGTCCCCGCTGAGGAAAAGCAGCCCCATAGCATGATGCTCCCCCCACCATATTTGACACTGGGGATGGTGCACTCATGACAATGAGCAGTGTTAGGTTTGCTCCATACATAACGTTTTGCATTTGGGCCAAAAAGTTAAAATCTGACCAAAGCACCTTCTTCCACATGGTAGCTGTGTCCTCCATATGACTTCTAGCAAACTTCAAACGGGATTTCTTATGGCCTCCTTTCAATAATGGCTTTCTTCTTGCCACTCGTCCATGAAGGCCAGATTTGTGTAGAGTACGACTTATAGTTGTCCCATGTACAGATTCCCCCAGCTCAGTGGCAGTACGTCGCAGCTCCTCCAGAGTTATCTTGGGGCACTTGGTTGCATTTCTGACCAGTGCTCTCCTTGTTCGGTCTGTTAGTTTAGGTGGATGGCCGTGTCTTGGTAAGTTCGCAGTGGTGCTATACTCTTTCCATTTCTGAATGATGGATTGAACAGTGCTCCGTGAGATGTTCAAATCTTGGGAAATCTTTGTATAACTTAACGCTGCTTTAAACTTCTCCACAGCTTTATCCCTGACCTCTCTGGTGTGCTCCTTGGCCTTCATGATGTTGTTTAGTGACCAATACACTCTGACCATAGCTCTGAGGCCCTCACAGAACAGCTGGAATTATACTGAGAGTAGATTACACACAGGTGGACTCTATTTAATGGTTAGGGCAAGGTGTGAACATTCTGCAGTCATTAGGAATGTTATAAAGGCAATTTAATGCACTCAGAAAATGCTGTATGAATACTTGTGCACGCCCCACTTTTCACTTTTCTATTTTTTGTAAAATAACAGAATCATGTATCATTTTGCTTTCACTTCACAGTTGTCTGTTACTTGTGTGTGAACTTTCAGTAAAAAATTCAAAATAAAATCTTTATGTTTAGGGTTGTAAACATGACAAAATGTGCAAAAGTTCAAGGTGTAGTACTTTCGAGAGGCACTGTATGTCACTTTGCTTGTGATGAGTCTATATCATATATTAGTTTCACAGTTTAAGTTGAATTACAGAAATAAATGAACTTTTGAACGATATTCAAATTTTTCGCGGTTTCACCTGTATATATTGAATATGGAGTTAAGGTAAAACAAAAATACTTTAAAACTAAGTAAAGAATAGGTCCTCAAAAACTCTACTCAAGGACAGCAAAAGACCCAGATTAGTGTCTGCACTCTGCTGGTGACAGTCAGACAAACAAACTTTAGTAAAAGCTACATTCGGTCGTGCTGTTTAGAAGGAGACTGCCTCCTGACAGAACCATCGTCTGACCTCTGTGTCGATGAACTGAGCGTGCTCCTGCTGGACCTGGAGCTCTAGGACCTGGAGCCGGTCTCTGTACTCCAGCACCTGAGGAACACAGCAGAATTAGCCCGGAAAAGTTACAACTGAACTACCAATCACAGAAGGCCAACTTTTCTGATCTTGTGGAGTCAGACGTGCTGCTAAACGTCCAACTTTAACGTGCTGATGACGAAGATACTAAGTAAATGATGTATAAGCCATGAAATCAACATGGCATCATTTTATATAGAGGCTGGCACCTCTCTTGGCTTGTGTTAGAAGTAATATTACGGTCAAATCGGGTGGGAACTCTTACGATGAACAGACAACATCCTGAAAACAAGGATGTTTAAAAGGTTTATGTTTAACCTCGTCATCAAAAATAATCTGTTGTTTTGTTTCTAAAATGCCATTTTATTGTTGAATGAATTTACAAAATGTTTAAACGTGAGTAGATATCACTTTTACTCTTTTACTTTGTTTTTTGTTTTTCTACAAAAACTGGTGAAAAAAAGATACATCACAACTTTTTTTTAAATGAAAGTAGAGACTTAGACAGATTATTTAAATAACACTGAAGATAAACATTTTTGTCACTGCAAAAAGTAATCTTGAAATAAGTGACATTTTCTTATAAGTCTTTGATTTGAGTCTAATTTCAAGAAATCTGTCCATGGGGCAAGATATTTAGATTAAAGAAATCTCCGCACTCCAAAATAGATACAACCATCTTAATTTAATTGAAATAAAACAAAACAGCTGTAGTTGTTTTATCTTAATTTAAGTGTAAATATGTCACCCCATGGACAGATTTCTTGAAATTAGACTCTCAAATCAAAGACAAAAGGACTTAAAAGAAAATGTCACTTATTTCAAGACTTTTTGCAGTGTAGGTGCAAAACATTCTGAAAATTGTGAAAACTGGGGAGGCAGGGAATGGTTAGGGTTATGACAACAAGAGTCAACATTAAAATATGAACTGCTAACTTTACACAAAAATAATCAGATAGATTTCAGAAAATGTCTTTAGAGTTTAAGATGACAGAGTTTACACATAAAACAACCCCAGACTAGCAGAATTAATCTGTAGCCTAAATAATTGCAGTCTTTAAAGATAAGTAAATTTTGCTAATATTTTCCCTTGATTTGAGTAGGTATAAGTAAGATAATCTGCAAATGGAAGAAAAAAGCTCTTATTGCACTTAAAATTAGATAATAAATTTCATATTACATGAAATATATGTTTTTTTCTTATTTTAAGTGCAAGACTACTCAGTCCATTGGCAGATTATTCTACTTTGGAAGTAAAAAATATTAGGGTCAAATATTCTTAATCCCAGTCATTTTAACTTTTTGCAGTCTTTGTGAGGAGTGTAGTGTGGGATGAGGATATTAGGCCCAGACCTTGTTCTTCAGGCGATGGATGAGCAGAGCCTGCCGCGCTTCTCTTTCTCTGCCCTCCCTCATCTTCCTCCTCCAGTCTCTGCGCTCGCCTTCCTCAGTGGGAGGCAGTGACACCGACTCGACCAGCTAAACACAAAGGAGAGAGAGCTCAGGATCCTTCCAACAATTCACCTATCCTTTGTTTGTGTGGCTTAGGATTGCGTCTACTGTCCAAATACTTGAGTGGGTAAGCAGGTCTAGTGCCTGTTTCACCTTTATTCAGTGTTCTCCTGTTTGCTCACAACTAGGGCTGGGTACCATTACATTATACGGTACTTTACAGTTTTTGCCCGATGCTTGAGCACATTTTGCAAAACTTCGCTCATTGTGCCAAAACTCTACACACCAGTAAACATGACGCTACACTGGGAGATATACCATTCACATCTGTGTCAAATTGAAACTCTACTATCAAAACCTAAACTCTGCTATCAAAACATTCCTTTGTCAAAATGTAACTCTGATGACAAAATGACACATACTTGCATCATATGCATACACTTTCAGATCAGGGGGAACACACTAGTCTACTTTATATAAAACACTGCAGTCTTTGATTTTCAGATTTTCAGAGACACATTTTCAAACAACCAAAAAAGCAAATGGGCCAACTCAATATTGTACATTGCAGAAATATGAATTCAGATAAAGCAAAAAATAAAAATAAAATAAAAATACTGTAAATACTGTAAAAGAAAAAACACTTTACTGTAAAAACAGAAAATCATGGCAATTGTGTTCTCATAGTCCACCAAAGTTGCTCTTATATCAACAGAAAAAGGGGTCCGTGCATGACCTCTTCGATCTTGACCTTGTCCTCCTCTTCCTCTGGCTCTTCCTCTGCCTCTCACTCTCCCTCCATCCATGCTTGCAAAGTTGTTGAAATGGCTAAACTGAGGGCTTTTTGTAGCTGGCTGTTTGGTGTTCAGTTTTGCAAGTCAGTGCCTTCAGGTGTGTATTAAGGTTAAGACGATTCAAAGGGCCCAGGCTAAATTATTTTATTTTCATATAAATTAAATGTGTTAAGGCCCCTCATGCACTCAATGTGTACTGTGCCCGTGGGACTAACAAATGGGGTATGTTTATTGGGTTACATCTTATCTGTAAAACATGTAGGGGGCCCAGAAATGCTTGTTTCCATAGGGCCCAGAATTTCGGGCGGTGCCCTTGGTCAAATCACCTCTGGGGAATGCTGGGCCTTGGGTTGAAGTCCCCAGCTGATTTCAATAAAAAGGGGGAAAAGTATATTTTTGAGTGTAATACAGCATATAATTTGTGAAATCAATCAAATATTCAAAATAAACAGCAACTTGATTTTAAAATGTTCTTCTGCCCTAAAGTAGCATAAGAGGCGATAACTATACAATGGGGGTCCCGAGTTGTTTACGTGCCAAAAAGGTTTGGGAACCCCTGTTCTAGAGCATGACAGCCCCTTCTTCCCTGAGATTAAATAGTGTCAGAGCTCTCTCTCACCCTCTGGGTTAGGGCTTTGTTCCTGGACTCCAGCTGGTCCTTGAGAGCCCGGGTCTCAGCCAGCTCCTCCTGCAGACGGCACACTTCCAACTCCATCTCAGCTAGACACAGACATTAAAAAATTAAGAATTTTGGAGAGGACTGTATGTAATGTGTGTGTGGAATATTTCAGGTTCTGACGCTGAGCAACAACTACACTGTCAGTAAAGCTGACACATAACACACCAGCAACTACACTGTCAGTAAAGCTGACACATAACACACCAGCATCTAAACTGTCAGTAAAGCTGACACATAACACACCAGCAACTACACTGTCAGTAAAGCTGACACATAACACTTCACCCACCTTGCCTCCAGTGTCTGCGTACACTGGTGTATGAATGAGCGTGTGAATGGGTGACTGGTTCCTTGATGTAAAGCGTTTTGAGTGCCTAAAGCAGGTAGAAAGGCGCTATATAAAATGTCACCATTTACCATTTACATAACACACCAGCAACTACACTGTCAGTAAAGCTGACACTTATCACACCAGCAACTACACTGTCAGTAAAGCTGACACATAACACACCAGCAACTACACTGTCAGTAAAGCTGACACATAACACACCAGCAACTACACTGTCAGTAAAGCTGACACATAACACACCAGCAACTACACTGTCAGTAAAGCTGACACTTAACACACCAGCAACTACACTGTCAGTAAAGCTGACACATAACACACCAACAACTACACTGTCAGTAAAGCTGACACATAACACACCAGCAACTACACTGTCAGTAAAGCTGACACATAACACTTCACCCACCTCGCCTCCAGTGTCTGCGTACACTGGTGTATGAATGAGCGTGTGAATGGGTGACTGGTTCCTTGATGTAAAGCGCTTTGAGTGCCTAAAGCAGGTAGAAAGGCGCTATATAAAATGTCACCATTTACCATTTACAAACACCAGCAACTACACTGTCAGTAAAGCTGACACATAACACACCAGCAACTAATCTGTCACTAAAGCTGACACATAGCACACCAGCAACAACTAAACTGTCACTAAAGCTGACACATAACACACCAGCAACTACACTGTCAGTAAAGCTGACACATAACACACCAGCAACTACACTGTCAGTAAAGCTGACACTTAACACACCAGCAACTACACTGTCAGTAAAGCTGACACTTAACACACCAGCAACTACACTGTCAGTAAAGCTGACACTTAACACACCAGCAACTACACTGTCAGTAAAGCTGACACATAACACACCAGCAACTACACTGTCAGTAAAGCTGACACTTAACACACCAGCAACTACACTGTCAGTAAAGCTGACACTTAACACACCAGCAACTACACTGTCACTAAAGCTGACACTTAACACACCAGCAACAACTAAACTGTCACTAAAGCTGACACATAGCACACCAGCAACAACTAAACTGTCACTAAAGCTGACACATAGCACACAGCAAACTAACTGTCACTATTACTTCCATAGGGAAACCTTTTGGCTCCTCACCTTGTGTAGTTAATCTGATCATGCTCCGTTATCCCGTTACGAACCGCTGAGGAGGCGACTTTCTGCTCACGCTGCAGACATGGCTTCAGATCGTTAACGGAGACTGTGGAAACAAATGCCTAAAAAGTGTATGAACATGGCTTATATAAGCGGGTCTCAGGCTCAGACCTAAAGCTGTGTTTTGGCAGTTAATGTGAACAGCTCACAGAAAGAGGAAACAGACCGATGCTAACGTGTTCAAAGCGACGGTACAAATATCTCATAAACAGTGAATGTAGCTCACTTGTAACTATGAAAACTCATGCAGTTTGGACGATCCAAACACTTTTATCCTCTTCAGAGCTTCCACAGAGTGGACAGAACATAAACATGGGAAGAAACTACAGGCGCTGAGTTCAAATTGACCTTTCACCCGCCAGCGGAAGTGACGTCACACACATGCGCTGCTGTAGTTTTTTGCAAATCTATGGTCGCAGAAAAAAAGTCGTATGCTATATATATATACATATACTTTCAATGATGAGTATATTAATCGCATGTACAGTATGAGTTTATACCCAACTATCACAAGACCTAGCAGAATAACAAAGAGCAGTGCTACCCTCATTGATAACATCTTTACTAATAATATGCAGTTCACAAATACCAGCGGTCTAATGATCTGTGATATAACGGATCATCTGCCCGTATTCACGGTGTATGATGATAATGAGTTAGATCAAAAATCACCTCAAAAATATTCTTATAAACGTGTAAAAACTGAGGACTCAATTTACTCACTTTATAGTGACTTAATAAAACAAGATTGGAATGAGGTATATAACAAGAACGATGTAGATAGTGCTTACGATACATTCATGGAATTCTTTAGTGTAGCATACAATAAACACTGTCCAATTCGGCAATTCAGTAAAAACAGCAAAATGACAAAATGTCCGTGGCTAACCAAGGGTTTACAAAATGCTTGTAAGAAGAAAACACTTTATATAAACAGTTCATTAGAATAAGAACAGTTGAATCTGAAAGTAGATATAAAACATATAAAATAAACTGACCAATATATTAAGGAAGGCTAAGAAACTATATTATACCAATCTATTATATAAAAACAAGAACAACATGAAAGGGGTATGGGAAATACTAAACACTATAATCAAGGGTAATGCAAAAATAATTCATATCCAAACTATTTCACTGATGGGACCAATGACAATCATAGAATGAATGAAATTGTGGAAAATTTTAATACTTTTTTTGTAAATGTTGGACCGGATCTGGCAGCAGAGATTCCGGAGTGTAGTAGCATCAAAATGGAGTCATTGATAGACATTAACTCAAAAACAATGTTTTTGTCTGGAGTAACTGAAGCAGAAATAATAGATGTCGTTAACGGGTGTAAGAACAAATCGTCTACAGACTGTTTTGATATAGATATGACACTGGTTAAACAAATTATATACAGTATCGTGAAACCATTAACCTACATATGCAACTTATCGTTTCAAACAGGAACATTTCCAAATAAAATGAAAATTGCAAAAGTTATACCTATACATAAAAATGGGAACAAACACATCTTCACTAACTACAGACCTGTCTCTCTGCTCCCCCAGTTTTCCAAAATCTTAGAGAAACTTTATAACAGTAGAATGGATAATTTCATAGATAAGCATAAACTAATCAATGAAGGTCAATACGGGTTTCGAGCAGCAAGGTCAACTTCAATGGCCATCATTGATGCAATAGAAGAGATTACTAATAGCTTAGAGGGAAAGAAACATGCAGCTGGAATATTCATTGACTTGAAAAAAGCATTTGATACACTTAATCACTCTATATTATTAAAAAAATTAGACAGATATGGCATAAGGGGAGTGGCTTTGAACTGGATTCAAAGCTATTTAACTGGGAGACAACAGTATGTGAAGATGGGGGAGTTTACATCAGGTTATTTGGACATTGGTTGTGGGGTCCTACAGGGATCTGTCTTAGGCCCAAAGCTGTTCAATTTATATATTAATGACATTTTTAACGTGTCTAAACTATTAAAATTAGTGATTTTCGCAGATGACACAAACGTCTTCTATTCCAATGACAATTATAGTACTTTAGTAACTAACGTAAACTGTGAATTAAGGAAATTAAAGACATGGATGGACATTAACAAATTGTCTCTCAACCTAAATAAAACAAAAGTAATGTTTTTCGGTAATTATAATGGAAAACCAGACCCAGTAATTATAGACGGTGTAGTTTTAGATACAGTCTCAGAAATTAAATTCTTAGGAGTCACCATTGACAGTAAATTAAGCTGGAAACCACACATAAGACACATACAAGGTAAAGTCTCCAAAAGTATCTCAATCATTAATAAAGCAAAGTTTTTCTTAAATTACAATGCATTATTTTTGTTATATAGTTCATTAGTTTTGCCATATCTAAATTACTGTGTAGAAGTTTGGGGCAATAACTATAAAAGCTCATTACACCCCTTGTTATACTCCAAAAACGTGCGGTAAGAATTATTCACAAAGTAGGATATTATGATCACACTAATATATTATTTCTGCAGTCTAAACTGTTAAAAATGCATGATTTAGTTGATTTATCTACTGCCCAACTGCTGTTTAAAGCCAACAAAAATGCGCTACCTGCAAGGATACAAATGCTTTTTGCACGCACAGAAGGGGGATATAACCTGAGGGGGTGTGATAACTTTAAGGTTCAAGCAGTGTCTTCCACTAGGAAAAGTATGTGTGTGTCTGTATGTGGAGTTAAACTCTGGAACAAATTGGGGGCAGAATTTAAACAATGTCCTAATATTCATCATTTCAAATCAAGATATAAAAAATGGTATGGTCATTGTACCAGAAGGAGGAAATGGGTACTTGATTTACTAATGGGTGTCACAAAGTGCTGTATACTTTAAAGGTCAGATCTAACTAATAATGAAGTATATTGTGGTTGTTACTAATATACTATTGCAGTTGTTATTTCCATTGTTATTGTTGTTGCTGTTGTGTTGTTATCATCACTATTTTAACTTTAAACTTTAAATGTAACAGTCTACGATTATTACCTAATAATCTGTAGATTATTCTTAGAATCAAACTTAATCGATTCAGACAGCAGTACTGCTATTGATGCTGATGGTAATATAAAGGAATTAAATTCTTAGAAGTAAATCATGCACATATCTATGTACTCCGCATTCAACATAACCCGTAGTACAGGGCAGACAGGTGGGGGTCGGCAGCTCGAGGAAACCCTCTTCTGGCAGCAGACTCCTAAACATTTGTCTCTTTTAATGCATAGTATAGGACACTCAACAAAGGATGGTCCGGTTACTCGGGGGCTGCTCCCCTCTGGCAGCTGGTCCAGTCACAGAGAAAAACAAACAAACAAAAAAAAACGAATCCCTTGTAACACACATCATTAAGATCATTCTTGTTATTATGAGCATCAATCGATCTGCGATTAATGTACCTTTCATGAATAAATGTGGAGTATGTTATGTATCAAACATTTTGATACAGAGTAATGTTATATGGGTTGTAATGGTGATGATGAATAACGATAATGCCAACACGGTAATGAATTCGGTATGGGAGACAGAAATAATACACTGGTGGTAGCGTGTGAGATACTGTGAGTGTTGACCTGGTATAATGCAGTATGGCATCTGTTGAAATGTAACCAACTCGGTTGATAGTTGTCTTGTAAGATGGTAAGAAATATGCAGTGTTGTTAGTTATTGTTATTTAAGTTTATGAACAGGGGTGGGAGTCAATAAGCTTGTCTTCTTCCCACTCCTTTTCGAGTTAGAATGTATATTATTATTTTTTCTTTTTTGTTTTTTTCTTTTATTGTGTATATATATTTTTCTGTTTTTTTTCCTTGGATTTTGTGCCTTAGCTCGAAATAAAAACTCAAACAAACAATGAAAAAACATTGCAAACTTCCACCTGTTTACAAGGTCCCTCGACCTTGTAACTGGTGTTGGACAAAGTCAAAGATGCGTCAAAATCTGCAAAATCTCTCCTTCAAGTTCATTTCATTTCATTTCTTTATTTCATTCAAAAAGTGACATCATGCAATCACCACAAGACCGCCAATCCAACATAGCATGAATGAAATGGAGCAGAGGAGAAGAACAAGTCTTATAATATCTGCCCCTAGTTGGCCGATATCATTGTATGATGTGGCAGCTGGGGTGATGTAAATTCGATGCATTTATTACTTTTATCAGATATACTTAAAGGTATTTATTGCTGCAGCTTGTCAGACTAGGCCTTTAACCACACATCAGCAAATACCAACAGGAACAATGTTACAAACAACTCTCATTCAGAGTATCAGACATATAGCGTTAACTACACAGACAAGGCAAAAGTGCTAACTGTACACTGTAAGAAATAACCGTAAAAATATGGCAATTTTTTACAGTAATAAACCGTTTTCTTAAGAAACAGCTGATTACCGTAAATTCCCACAGGAAATGACACAAATATATGTTCAGGAAGTCCAAGTTTAAATTTTACGGTATAGTACAATATTTATCCAACTCAGACACATGCTCAGGCCTCCTGTCGTCTGAAGATCTCAATTAATTTCAGGACAATCATAAGGCATCTGGAGCTGCAGCTTACTTTACCTGACATTTTTTTTAAATATTTTTTGAAGAAGGAAGACAGAGAAGGATTTTCACATGGATCATTGCTTTCCTTTTGAGAAATAAGGTAAATGTTTTCTCTATATGTAGTACAAACAAACACTACACAGAAAGGCTCCTCAGCCTACAGCCGCCCAATTCAGATACAAATTTTTGGATTTCTGTTTGACAGCAGTTGAACATCAGCTAAATACTGGATGGGTGGTGGTTGGCTTGAACTCCATTAGTAGACTGTAGCATTGTCTATCGGTTGAATGAAATTTGTACTGATTCATTCTTTTATATTATCAATTTTACTTCAGTTCCTGGCGAATGGATGTTAAGTCTTGAGGGCCAAGTGATTTGCCAAGGCAAAGCTGGCCTCAAGTGTGGTCTTTCTGCATATCATCTTTTCAACTTTGAAAACCAAGAGGAAGTCTCTATGGCCTTAAAAATTCATTCAGAGGTATGCAAAATATATCAATCTAAATGCATAGTGCTACTGTGATAAAACGAAATTAAACGAAATTAATATGTGCTCATTAATTTGTGTTTATTTGTCTCCAGACGTTTCATCGGTATCAACACCGAAAAGGGCTCCAAGGCAGGTCAAGGGAATATCATTTTGAAGACAACTGGGAAACTGGTAAACAAAAAAAACAAAAAAAAACAAAAGTAAAACAGTGACCGTCAATCCTAATGGCAACCCTGATTAAAAATCTTATTGTCTATAGAAGGGGATTTTCTAACTGGTGGAAAAGTAAAAACTTTTCCACTTTCTCTAAACATGTTTTACTCACTTTCTTTTAATTAACAGACACATTTGTTGGAATGTTGGAACATATTTTTCCAAAATGTTTAAAATTGCAGATTTCTAGTTCAAATGTTTTGGATAACATGTTTGGATATACTACATTTGATTTTCAGAGATCTGTGTTCATTTGAAAATGTTCAATAAAGTACTAATCCTAGGAATTGCATTTGAAGTCTTATTTTGAAAAGCCCAGTTTCTTCTAACAGTATGATGCCGTAGGTAATTAATATTGTAGTTTACCGTTGAATATGATTACAGTAGTTCACCGTCAAATTATGCCAGAACATCTTACGGTAATCCCCCGTTAAAATAGAAATATTTACGGTTCAATACTGTAACATTTATACGGTTCCAAGCTGTTATTTTAAGAACTTTAGCAATATCTTAAATTTACGGTAAAGAGCTGGCAAATTTTGTTGCCGGTAATATACCGTAAATTTACACTAATTTTTCTTACAGTGTAGTCAAACAGCTAACATAACATCATCTAAGCACCATGCATTCCAAGATGATAGTATAACATTGTAAGTTGTTCTGCCTCCATTGGGCTAGATCAATGCCTGTGCTCGTGCTGTGTGTTGTTCACAAAAAGGAAAAAAAAGGAAAATAAATAAATAAATTAAAAAAAAAATTATATATATATATATATATATATATATATATATATACATATACTGTATATTTGCTGACAAGCTGCAGCAATAAATACCTTTAAGTATATCTGATAAATGCATCGAATTTACATCACCAGCTGCCACATCATACAATGATATCGGCGAGGTAGGGGCAGATATTATAAGACTTGTTCTTCTCCTCTGCTCCATTTCATTCATGCTATGTTGGATTGGCGGTCTTGTGGTGATTGTATGATGTCACTTTTTGAATGAAATAAAGAAATGAAATGAAATGAACTTGAAGGAGAGATTTTGCAGATTTTGACGCATCTTTGACTTTGTCCAACACCAGTTACAAGGTCAAGGGACCTTGTAAACAGGTGGAAGTTTACAATGTCTTTTCATTGAAAGTGATTTAAGTCCACACATACAGCGGGCCAAGAGTTATTGCAATCAATCAATCAATGGTTTTGTATAGCCCAATATCACAACAGGAGTTGCCTCAAAGGGCTGCACTAAACATTAAGACAATAAAACAGAGCAGTAAATAAGACAATGTAAAGTTCTGGCGAATTAGTGCATGCAAACATAATGTCCAAATAAGTGTCAGCAGCAGGTGGTGACGAGCCGCGTGGATGTCCCCCGTCCTTTGACTCTCCAGCATGGCGAAGGGATATTTTGTAGAGGCTCGGGAGACTCTTGGAGGTTGTCTGGTTGGTGCGTAAGGACAGTGGTACAAAAAATTGTGTTCTTGCGGCATTTGCGCGCAAACCACAAGGACAGATTGTTTGGTGAACAAAGCTACATCACTGGAGTTAGTACAACAAACCAACGCATTGAAAGTGTGGCATAGCCTACACTGTTAATGCAAACATTGAGCTTACTAGGATACACATTTTAAATATTACTTGTTTTTTCTCAAAAATTGATCTTACTTGCAAAAACATAGTATAGAGCCTGTTTAGACACTACACTTGGAAAGGGCATTGAGAGGCACTGGATTTCAAGTAAACTCTACTTTAGTCTGTTTTAGCGCTATACCATGCCAGGACGCTAGGTGGTGACATGGAGCACTCCAGTTAGTTTGTACTGCACCCTGTAAGTGCAGAACTAGTATTTGAATTAGAAAACCAGAAATGTCTCTTCATATGGAGTGGGAAAACACGATTGAAACTGCTCATTTTACCAAGTAAGATATTGAAACTTTATTAATGCAAATGATGCATTTTGTGAGAGAAAGAAACACGAAGTAGCCTATATAGAATAGGCCAAGTATATTTAGTTAAAGGTCCTATATCATGCAAAATCGACTTTTTGGAGCTTTTAGCCATGTTGTTATGCTATTTCCTTATCAAAAACACCCCCAGAGCGGTTTTTGGCTTCATTCACGCAGTTCTAATCCTCCTGAATCCTGCTCTCTGAGCAGCTGCTCCACCCTCTCCTGGTAAACGACTGAGCTGTTCAGTTGTGTCGTCACAGCGGAACGGAAGTGCTCTACGTCTGTAATGTAATGCCTTACGGCCTGATTTTTATTTATAAAACAGCTTTTTTTTTTTTTTTTTTTTTTTTTTTTTTGAAAAAAAAAAAAAAAAAACAGCAACCCTCCGAAGCGTCTGTGCTGTCCCACGACGCTAATCAAGCGCACCCACGGCTGGAGGAGCCATGGATCCGAGCATAAGTGTTGTTTTTGAAGACTGAGCTCTTTCTAACCTACTCTGGACACGCCTGCTCTTTTTTCTTACCGATAATGCCACGGATGCGCGTTTGGCTACGAGAGGAACAGGGCTATTCAACCTTCCTAAAGAAGAGTGCACTCGCCAGAAGTTGGAATTTCTTTCCGGGATTAAGCTAGCTACTATATCAACCAACCTGATGGATGCTTGGTGAACCTTGGCCAGAATCAAAGTGGATTAACTTTTATAACTTTTATAACCAACGCGATCTCATGGGAGTCCAAACTGAGCGGTGAGTCAATCAAAACGCATGTTAGCGTGTGTCTTAGCCTGTGTGTTAGCGTGTGTGTTAGCGTGTGTGTTAGCGTGTGTGTTAGCCATTTATGAAACTGCTTTGCACATGTCAACTCCTTATAACTGCATTATGTGAAGTAACTTCACTTTTTGCAGCGATATTTATATTTATAATACTGCAAATGTGGAATGAGCAGAGAGAGGGGCGGAGTTAACTGAATCGAAGCGTCTTATCTTCCGGGTAGGGAAAATACCCCCCAAAAATACTTATATTTCTCTCAAAAATGAGTACTCCATAGTGATAGAGGTACAATATATCATATATATGCCTATACTTTACTTTGGAATGGCTAAAATAGCATGATACAGATCCTTTAACTGTGATTTTTGACTGCAGTGCATTTTTACTGTCATCTTAAAGCGCTTTTAAACGAGTTACTAACATTTTATTTGAGAACATTATTTTTAAACATCTGTTTTCTTTTATGCTTGGTTTCAGAAACAATTATACAAAGTTGCTAACAATACAACATCTTTGACTTACTGTATGTCTTATTTTCTTTTACCTAAACATATTGTTTGTGTTCTCTCTCATTTAGGTGACTGATGTTGTAAGTATTCCATATTTTGTATGAAGTTGAAAAAAAAGCATAACTGAAATACACTCTCATAGTCAAACAATGTTTTCATCAGGCTCAAAGAGTTTCTGAATTCTCATGTAAAACCTACAATATCCTTTGCTGTCCACAACAAATCCCAGACTATGTTAGAGAACACTGGTCCACACCGGACGTAATTAAGTGCCGCAGCAATTTACAGAAGAGTTGTGCATCTTTATTAAAAGATACAGTATTCAATGTTATGTATACAACATTATGCAAACACTTGAAATTAACAATATTTACTGACTTGACTTTTTTAAACTTTGAAAATATTATACTTTGCCTGCATTTGTTTTTGCTTTATTTTTAACTGCTGAGACGTCACACTGCTGTCCTCTTGTCATTCTGCTTGTGTAAAAAATTAGGACACATGTTAATGTTATATTTATCTTTCAACCTCAGTGATGTCCAAACTCACACAGTTCTTTCCATTTTAGGATTCTGACTGCAAGTGCAGCAAGGACACGAGGATTCAGTTTGTGGACGATCATTCTGGAGGGACCTGATGTTACTGACAATATTATTCACCTTGTCTTTGGGACTTTGTTGACACAACCTAGACTAAGGTATAATGCACTGTAGGCCTTTTATCTAAAATAGCACAGATATTTAATGACCAGGTTAAATCAGTAACATGGAAATGTTTTCTGCTTTATTTAGGGGTTTGTAGTAGATTCTCAGTCAAAGCATCTGAACGACCATCAACAAAGGAGCAGCTGTAAACAGTCATGATTTTCTCCCAGCACAAGTAAGGGGTTTTCTGCATTTGTATAACAAATTTGAAATAACTTTGATATTAAGTGAATTGACTTTTGGGTATCTTTTTTTGTTGTTTTGTTTTTGTAAGTGCCAGGATGCCACAATGCAGTCCTGAAGTCTCTGCTAGTCTTGAAAATTGACACACCACTTGCTATTGATCTGCTCAGTAAGTATTTATTTCACTCATGATCTTATACATTTGACACTGTTCAGTCAAAATAATGTGAATAAATAAATAAACCTATATGTGAATAGGTTTATTTCTGTTACAACCTCTGAGATATTTCTGATGCATCAGATCTTACCATTTTAATAAAACCTGTGTTCTTTTCACAACAGGATTCAGAGACGTGCCAGACTTCTTTTTTTTTTTTTTTTTTTTTGTTATTTAAGTTTTTATTAGATTTTTAACATAATTAAAACACAACAAAACAAACAAAAACAAAAACAGCACAGACTAAACAAAACAGCAAAATATACATCGTACATAAAAATAAAGTTGGACTTTAATGTATCTGACCCTTCAAATAAGACATAAACACCTCCCAGACTCGAAAATAAGATTCCTTCCTATTCTGTAACTTTGCAACTAATAGCTCGTAAGATGTAACATCCGTCATGGATGTAACCCATTCCCTATAGACAGGAGCTTCTGGATTCTTCCATTTACGGAGAATAACTCTAGCTGCTAAGATGAAACCTGTTAGGACCAGTGCAGATTTACTCTTAGATATATTAGGTAAACAGGATCGGTCACCTAACAGGCAGAGTTGAGCCGACTCAGGGATTAGTATACCTAGCCATCTCTGTATTGTTAAAATAATCTCTCTCCAAAATGGCTGAACTACTGGACAAGCCCAAATAGCATGAATAAACGTGCCTTCGTGAAGGTTACATTTCCAACATAGATTATTCTGAAGAATGCCCATTTTAAAAAGTCTTGCAGGTGTATAATAAAAACGATGTAGTATCTTGTAATGTGTAAGCTTTCCTCGTGCTTCTCTTGTAAACCATCCCATAGAGGAAATAATTTCAAGCCACGAGTCTTTATCTATGTCCAAATCCAGATCTCTCTGCCAAACAAGTCTCAGACTCTCACTTTTGTCATACACTGCTCTAGATGACATTTTATAGAACATAGAGGCTGATTGACACTTTAAGGGCAGTTTAAAATAAGTCTGTATCACATTGTCCTGTTCAGATAGTTGCTTAATTAACGTGCTCAAACTACTTCTTAACTGTAGATATTTCCAAAATTCTGATTTATCTGCCAAATCAAATTGTGCTTTGAGATCTTGGTAAGATTTACATATTTTATTCTCAACAAGATCTGCTATATTTGTAATACCCTTAGACTGCCAGGAAGCCCAAAAAATAACTTTCCTCCCCACCTTTATTGCCGGATTGTTCCAAAGTGAAGAATACATTTGTTTATAAGGTGAAATCCTCAAAAGCTTGTGAAATTTAGTCCAGACATTTTTGGAGTGCTGTATAATTGGATTAAGCTCCTGGCCTCTCATTGGGAGTCTTTGGGACAGAACGTCAAATGGACCAAAAGGTGCAGTAATTTCTTGTTCAATAGTCATCCATCCTAAATCAGAACCCTCACTTTTGCAGTGCTTCGCAAGTTTACTCATCTCAAAGGCCATGTTATACAGTTCAACATTTGGTAATGAAAGTCCGCCATCCCTTCTTGTTATATACAGCTTCTGCAATTTTATCCTTGGTTTCTTGCCATTCCACAAATAATCTTTCACCATTTGGTCATATTGCTTAAAATACTCTCCAGGTATTGAGATTGGAAGCATCATCGACAGATAGTTTAATTGCGGGGAAATTACCATTTTCACAGCGTTTATCTTTCCCCACAGGGTTAAGTTCAACTTTTTCCACTTTTCCAGGCTATCCTTGATTTTAATAAGGAGGGGAGTCATATTAGCCTGCATTATATCTGATAAGTTGGCACATAATTTTACCCCCAAGTACTTCATACCAGATGAAATCCACTTAAAATGGCCAGCACCAACCATAGCAGGTTGACATGCTTTAGATACAGCCATAGCCTCTGATTTACGCCAATTAACCTTATAGCCAGAAATTTGAGAGAATAAATCCACCTTATCAAGAAGAGCCTGGTAGAGGATGCCGGATCAGACACCAAACAAAGAATATCGTCAGCATAAAGAAAAAGTTTATGTTCTCTCCCACCTGCTGTTACCCCTTTAATACTTTCATCCTTCCTTATTGCTACAGCTAATGGCTCGATAACCAGCGTAAATAAGATTGGGGACATTGGATCACCCTGTTTTGTACCTCTAAATAGCCTAAAAAAGGGTGAAATCAGACCATTTGTCACCACAGCTGCACTCGGTTTTTCATAAATAACCTTAATCCAACTCAAAAATCCTTCCCGAATCCAAATTTTTCCAGAACACATAATAAAAACTTCCACTCGACTCTGTCAAAAGCCTTCTCGGCGTCGAGGGAGAAGGCGGCCACCGGTACATCTTTCTCATGGCTTTGCCAAAACAAGTGAAGCAATCTCCTAAGATTGTCAGAAGAGGACCTCCCTTTAACGAAACCCACCTGATCAGAATGAACAAGCAAAGGTAAAACTTTTTCTAATCTCATTGATAATATTTTTGTAAGAATTTTACAATCAACATTCACTAAGCTGATTGGGCGGAAGCTACCAGGATCTAACGGGTCCTTATCTTTCTTAAGAATCAGTGAAATGAGGGCTTCATGAAAAGTGTCAGGGAGACCTCCAAGTGATGCCGCCTCAGTGTAGAGCTCAGTTAAAATAGGTGCCAAAAGATCTAAATTATATTTATAATATTCTATCGGCAGTCCATCAATTCCCGGAGACTTTCCCACTTTCATGGCCTTAACTGCTGACCTAACTTCCGCTTCAGTAATTGGTGCATCTATTGCCTCAGCTTGCCGTGTAGAAAGTTGAGGGAGGTCAAGCTGAGCTAAAAAGTCTTGAACTTTTTGGGTATCAATTTGGGCATCTGAGGAATAAAGATTTGAATAAAACTTCTGAAATGCATTATTGATTTCACGTGCCTTCGTTACTACTTCCCCTTGTTCATTTCTGATCCCCGGGATTACAAAAGATTCCTCTTGTTGTTTCAATTGTCTTGCCAAAAGCTTACTTGCTTTTTCCCCATTCTCAAAGAAATTTGCCCTCGTCCTAAACAGAGCATATTCTGCTTTCTTATTATAAATTTCGTTTAAATCTAGTTTCAATTTACAAACTTCTCTTAATAATGACTCACTATAGTTGATAGATAAAAGCGTTTCTTTACCTTTCAGCTGAGATTCTAGAAATATCAGTTTTGCTCTATCAACTTTTTTCTTCCTGCTTGAGTAAGCAATTATTTTGCCCCTAATAAAAGCTTTAGATGCATCCCAAACAGTGCTAAATTTCTCGGTGGATCCAGTATTAATCTGGAAAAAGGATTTAATGTTTTCATTTAGCATCTCTGTAAATTCTGGGTTTTGGAACAAAGAAGTATTAAGCCTCCATCTATTGCTCTTAATTGGCTCCTCCCCAATGATCATATCCAGTACCACAGTTGCATGATCTGTAAGAGCAATGGCTCCAATTTTACAATCCACGCAGGTACCACTCATACTATTAGAAATTAAAAAATAATCAATTCTTGAAGCCGATTTGTGTTTGTGGGAAAAAAAGGTAAATTGCTTTTCTCTGGGGTTAATAAGCCTCCATATATCCACCAAGCCCAGATCCTCAACTAGCTGATGAATTGCCTGCCTATCCCTAGGAACCCGTTTGATATAAGTAGATTTATCCAAAACGCCATCTTGAACTTGATTAAAGTCTCCACCCAATAATATTTTCCCCTCACCAAGCGCTCCCAAAATACTATTAATTTTGTGAAAAAAATTGGCATCTTCAGTGTTAGGTGCGTAAATGTTACATAAGTTTACTCTGCTCCCATTAATTTTAGCTTCAATACAAATTAGCCTTCCTTCCTCATCCTTATGCTGGTTTATTATTTCAAAATTCAATCTCTTGTGTACCAAAATTACAACGCCTCGTTTTTGGCTATTAAAACAGCTGTAAAAAACGTGGCCTACCCACATACATTTGAGTTTAACCACTTCTTTATCTGTCAAATGCACTTCCTGGAGATACACTATGTCCGTCTTTTGGGACTTAAGATAAGTGAGGCATTTCTTTCTTTTAACAGGGTTTGACAAACCATTTACATTCCAAGTAATCATCCTGAGGTTTTAGCCATTGCACCTTATTTTATCAATCCACTGAATGTAAAGAAGTGCAAACATCTCAACATAATGAACAACAGAAGTCACAATACAATAGTAGCATGCTGTAATTGAACTTAAGTCTGTGCAAAACAACCAAACTGTACACCATGAACAACTTAAGAACACACACAAATTAAAATTAAAATTGAACTGTGTGGATACTCTGAGATGATCGACCCCCCACCCACTTCCTCCCCAAAAAATAAAAACAACCAACCATCTCATCCACTCCCACTCTCTATGGTCCGTGGGGCGCAACCACAGATAACCTCCACAAATCCCCCCAAATCCCCAAAATTGAAATTACACTTTCTATTGACTATGTCATCTTTTGATCCCCTTTAACAAATAAAACCACACAATGCTCTGGAGTTCAAAACAGTATTATGTCATAAAAAAACAATAATAAAAATAATAATTAAAGTAATGCATCAGCAGTTACTTGATCCAAAATGTACCTTGCATATCCCGTCTCATGTTAATTTCAAAGTCATGTTCAGTTCCAATGCTCCTTCATGTCCACTCCTGTCCAGGCTACTATACACCCAGGCAATTCCCTATTGAAGAACGTGTATAGCTTCACTCACTTGACCTACAGTCTGTTAATAAACTCCATTGCTTTCCGGGGATCCTCATAACTCAGTCTTTCTTGTTGCCATGTAAAACGAAGAACTGCAGGGTAAGCCAGCGTAAATCTTATATCCAACTCGTGAAGCTTCTTTCTGACGTCAGTAAACCGTTTCCTCTTCTCCACCACATCTCTGGTAAAGTCGGGGAAAAAAGGAGATCCTACTGCCGTTCCATAGGATTCCCTCTCCGCCTCGAGAACGTTGCCTTGCGGCCGCAAGAACTCTCTCCTTCTCCAAATAGTTGTGAAAGCGCATGACAAAAGGCCTCGGCGGTTTGCCCTCATTCGGTAGCGGACCCGAGGTGCGGTGTACTCGCTGCAGCTCCGTCTCCGACAAGTCAATGCCAAGTGTCTCTGAAATGATGGTTCGCACAAGCTCCCTCGGCTTACCGTTCTCCGTCTTCTCCTTGATCCCCACCAGACGAACATTAACTCGTCTGTCTCGGTTTTCCATATCTTGTACAGTTCTCTTAAGTTCCTCATATTGACGAGTTTGCTCCCTGGCAGCCTCATCAAGTCGCTCGTTATCTCTTTCCAGATCCATGATGCGTGCATCAGCTTGCTCCAATCGATCAAAAAGCACGGAGACATCCGTCCCCATTTTAGCTTGAGTAGCTTTCACAGCTGAAACATCTGCCTGCACATCTTGTAGTATGCTGCTCACCTGGGCCATCTCACGCATAGCCTTTTCCAAAGTAGACTGCAACTCCGCAATTGCATCCATTACCACGGGTTTAGAGGGGCCCGCGTCCGGTCGCTCGTCTTCAGTGGCTAAGTTAGCTAGCGTTCCACTGCTAGCCGCACTAGCATCAGCGGACACCTGCTTTGCTGCATGTCTCCTAGTCGACA
Source organism: Neogobius melanostomus (assembly GCA_007210695.1). Lineage (NCBI taxonomy): Eukaryota > Metazoa > Chordata > Actinopteri > Gobiiformes > Gobiidae > Neogobius > Neogobius melanostomus. The sequence continues at coordinate 500,874 of VHKM01000233.1, read as the reverse complement.
TTGTGCTGCCTTTCCGACAAAATCCAGTTGTAACGACACTCTCACAAAGTGAGATGGCTACAGTGTAGTAGAAAGTAAGGTCTCACTCCAAAAACTTAGGGAAAATGGGTAATTTGTCGGGAGGTCTGCTTAGGCGGCCATCTCGGTCAGCGGTCACACGTGACTCCCCGTGCCAGACTTCTTTTAACAGCAGCTACGACACATGAGACCTTCAGCCTATGAAAAACCTTCTGGAGGGACCTGATGTTATGGACACTATTCATAAACTCAAATTTTTCACCATATCTTCGGGACTTTGTTCACTCATTATGGACCAAGATATGAAGACAACAGTTTACTGAATTCTGAAGAGACTGTTCATCTGCACCTGACAACAAAAGATCTGCCCCAAACAACTACTCTTGAGGAATTTTGGATTAACTTTGTGCAAATGCACTATTTTGAAAAAGTTACATTTCTAGTCTAAATCATTGTATCTTCTTCTATGTTTAAACTCTAATAGTGTCTATTTCAGTGCAATACCGCTGTTTGAAATACATCGCAATACGTCTTTGTTTTGATTCACTGCTCAGTTCTAGAAAATAAATATTCAAACGATTTTCACTTGAAGTTGATACCGCTAATGCCAGCTTAATACAAAACTTTACAAAATATTTTAATCATTTATTTTATTAATTGTATTATTTAATAATAATGAAGTTTTAAGATGTTTTATTGATGTTAATTCCCAGTTCAAAAATAACTTTCTGTTCAAGAGTAATAAAAGATATTATTTCTACTCAAGTGTGTCCTGTAATTTGCAATGTGTGAATGACATGAAATTAAGTTTACTAGAGTATTGCATGCAAGTCCAGTTATTGTCACTTAGACAAACTTACTATGTCCAAGTTAGCACTACTTAGACAAACTTACTATGTCCAAGTTAGCACTACTCGGATATACATGGTTAACCAAGTTGACTAAACTAGTATATGCATAGTATACTGTATAAGAAATGAAAGTGTAAAATAAAATGGTATATCCTATTTAGTTTAACTAGTGTACCTTGAGTTCACAATACTTATATGCTGACAGTATAGTTCAATTATGTAGACAAGTGTTCCTGAACAAGATATTTCTTGGGCATCCGGTTTCCTGGTTTCTACCAAGTAAACTTTACTTATTACAATTTACAGTGTACTTGATCCAATATCAATTGGACATCTTTTTTCTTTCCTATATAATACTGTAATGCCACTTTCCCTACATTTAGTAAATATCCACCTGTAACCATGCCTTTTACCTGGACTGTGTAACTGCTGTTGGACAAAGTCAAAGATGTGTCTAAATCTGCAAGATCTCTCCTTCGTCCAAGTCTGTTGTCCTTCAAAATACGTAGTAAACGTTTCCGGCTGATTACCTTGCCATGCCTGCACAACAGCAGTTGGCCGATATCATTGTATGATGTAAACTAGGTGGGGTCGTGTTGAGTATACATTTAATGCTACTATCAGATCTACATAAAGGCATTTATTGCTGCAGCTTGTCAGACTAAAAAGAAGAATTTAAACACGCATCAGCAAATACCAACAGGAACAATGTTACAGACGACTCTTTCAGAGCTCAGAGTATCAGACATATAGACAGACGAGGCAAATGTGTTTACTATTAACTGTAGTCAAACAGCTAACATATCCCCTCCCAACCCAGCTACCACCTCTTCGAACTACTGCCCTCAGCAGACTAAGAATAGCTTTTTCCCGACAGCCATCTCTGAGTTAAATTGTCATTTGTCAATTGAAGTAATTTTACATTACTCTACTTTTTATTGTTCATTGTATTCTGTGTTTTAATGCACCTACTTCAAGCCTAAAATCAAATTTCGTTGTGTAGTAACGCAATGACAATAAAATTGATTCTGATCTGATTCTGATATATAATTTAACCACCATGTATTCCAAGATGATGGTATAGTTGTTCTGCCTCCATTGGGCTAGGTCCAGTCATGCAATGCCTGTGCTTGTGTTTTGACGAAATGCTGTGTGTAATTCGCAAAAAAAAAAAGATCCTCATTTAGCCCTGCGACCAAAAAATAAATACAAATTTATTTGTATTAATAAATACAAATTTTTGTATTAATAAATACAAATTTATTAATTGTTTATGTTTTTCCCACTCAATTATCGTTAGCACATACTGATTTTTTCTTCCCACAAAAAGCTGTATGTGCTGTATGTACTGTATGCCAAAAGGGTGTTTCAACTATACACTGCGATCTAAAAGTGTGGAATAATCCAGAGTGTGCACCAGAGTCCTGGTTGAGCACGTGCTGCTCTAACGTCAGACTGACCATCACACACAGCAGGCTGCTGTACAATCCTCTCTTCCACTGGACGAGGAGCATCAAGCTGCCGGTTATCCAGCAGGCAGAGGACTTCAGAAGAAAACAGGCCTAGTCTCGTGCACAATGGCTCTGGTTTGACAAGTCATTGAGACGCCTAAGATCCTAATGTGGATTTACATGAGCAATTCATGAAGATTTTTTCTTTTCTTTTTTTTGCAGCTCTACAAAACCAAGACATTTGAGGTTTTAGCCCCTGTGATTATTTCCTGTGGGTTATACCTGTTTTAATGTTTTTATTCTTCCTGGGGTCCAACATTTGATTGAAACAATGATACAGTGCCTTGTGAAAGTACTAATACACCTTGAACTTTTGCACATTTTGTCATGTTTACAATCATAAACATAAAGATTTTATTTTGAATTTTTTACTGAAAGTTCACACACAAGTAACAGACAACTGTGAAGTGAAAGCAAAATGATACATGATTTTCAATAGGATTTAGGTCAGGACTTTGACTGGGCCATTCTAACACATTAATATGTTTGTTTTTAAACCATTCCATTGTAGATTTAGCTTTGTGTTTAGGGTCATTGTCCTGCTGGAAGGTGAATCTCCGCCCCAGCCTCAATTCTCTTGCTGACTCCAGCAGGTTTTCCTACATGATGCACTCAGGACGATGAGCAGTGTTAGGTTTGCTCCATACATAACGTTTTGCATTTGGGCCAAAAAGTTCAATTTTTGTCTCATCTGACCAAAGCACCTTCTTCCACATGGTAGCTGTGTCCTCCATATGACTTCTAGCAAACTTCATACGGGATTTCTTATGGCCTCCTTTCAATAATGGCTTTCTTCTTGCCACTCGTCCATGAAGGCCAGATTTGTGTAGAGTACGACTTATAGTTGTCCCATGTACAGATTCCCCCAGCTCAGTGGCAGTACGTCGCAGCTCCTCCAGAGTTATCTTGGGGCACTTGGTTGCATTTCTGACCAGTGCTCTCCTTGTTCGGTCTGTTAGTTTAGGTGGACGGCCGTGTCTTGGTAAGTTCACAGTGGTGCTATACTCTTTCCATTTCCGAATGATGGATTGAACAGTGCTTCGTGAGATGTTCAAATCTTGGGAAATCTTTGTATAACTTAACGCTGCTTTAAACTTCTCCACAGCTTTATCCCTGACCTCTCTGGTGTGCTCCTTGGCCTTCATGATGATGTTTAGTGACCAATACACTCTGACCATAGCTCTGAGGCCCTCACAGAACAGCTGGAATTATACTGAGAGTAGATTACACACAGGTGGCCTCTATTTAATGGTTAGGGCAAGGTGTGAACATTCTGCAGTCATTAGGAATGTTATAAAGGCAATTTAATGCACTCAGAAAATGCTGTATGAATACTTATGCACGCCCCACTTTTCTATTTTTTGCTTTCACTTCACAGTTGTCTGTTACTTGTGTGTGAACTTTCAGTAAAAAATTCAAAATAAAATCTTTATGTTTATGATTGTAAACATGACAAAATGTGCAAACGTTCAAGGTGTATTAGTACTTTCGCAAGCACTGTATACATTATAACAATATGCATAAAACATTTTGTATTTTACAATACTTTTTTTTTTCAAAACGATTTCAAATGAAATCCCCAATGGTGTGTGACAGACAAAACATAAGAATAAAGAGTTTTGAACGTGCACAGGTTTTTATTCCATTCACCCTGTAGAACGTGTGGCCGTGTCTCCACAGTCTATCCTGTTGGGTCTTTTATTTTGAAGGTCCCGGGTCCGGACGCTGACAGCCTCCACCAGCCGCTGGAGCAGGAGCCCTCCCGGTCCCTCCCGGTCCCTCCGTGCTGCGGTGTCTGCCCCGGTTGTAGCGGTTACAGCGGCTCCTCAACCCGGCGAACCGAGCCCCGGGTCTGCGGCCGCACGAGCACGACACTCCTCCCGATCGGTAAGCACGCGCTCTGTCCCGGGGCTGTCGCGCGCGGCGGTCAGAGCATCCTCGCGCGCCACTCCCTTCCGATGCACGCGCTCACCTGACTCGGACGCGCGCTCTGGCTCTGACCCATGACGCGCGCACTGCACCGGATGTCTCTCTCTCTCTCATCCACAAGGTCAGACGGATTCTGACCCGGTCCAGATGAGGCAGGTGCGCGTTTGGACCGTGCGTCTGTAGATGTGTCTGTGTGAGCTTATAGATGTGCGTGCGTGCGCGTGCGTGCGTGCGTGTGTGAAATGCATGGTCCAGACCAGACAACAGAGAGCAGGAGCGGCGGGGTCAGCAGGCTGGTTAGCAATGGTTAGGTCCTGGTTTAGCCCTGGTATAGTATAAAAGGCGTGTAATAGACTGCTGGTAGGACCCCTTCTTTTTTGGGCTTTACTCAATTATGAATCAAAGTTAGACACTTATTCAACAACATGAGCAAGAAGTAGAATGACCATTCTAAGCATTCTGGGGCTACGTTTGGTAGAGCGGGTCGTTGCATGATGATCGGGAGGTCGGGGGTTCAAATCCCAGCTCCTGAAGATGCACACTGTTGTTGTGTCCTTGGGCAAGACACTCCACACTCTTTGCCACATGGAGGATACAGCAAACATGTGAAAAAGGTGCTTTGGTGCTTTTTTTACCTAAATGCAAAACGCTGTTTGGTGTAAAAGAAACTGCTCATCACCCTGAAAACACCATCCCCACTGTCAAACATGGTGGTGGGAGCATCATGCTCTGGAGGTGCTTTTCTTCAGCAGGGACAGGGAAGATGGTTCGAGTTGATAGGAAGATGGATGGGTCCAAATACAGGGCAATCTTGGACGAAAACATGTGGGAGTCTGCAAAAGACTTGAAACTGGGACAGAGGTTCACCTTCCATCAAGACAACAACCCTAAACATAAAGCCAGGGCAACAATGGAATGGTTCAAAATAAAAAATATCTATGTGTTACAAAGGCCATGTCAAAGTCCAGACCTAAATCCAATTGAGAATCTGTGGAAAGATCTGAAAACTGCGGTTCACAAGCACTCTCCATCTAATCTAACTGAGCTTGAGCTGTTTTACAAAGAAGAATGAGTAAAAAAATCCAGTCTCAAGTTGTGCAGGACTGGGAGAGACAAACCCCAACAGACTTACAGCTGTAATTGCAGCAAAAGACGGTTCCACAAAGTATTAACTCAAGGTGGTATAGATACTTTTGCACATCCCAGTTTTCAGTTTTTTTATTTATAAAACAAAAGTTCAAAATCGTGTATAAATTTCATTTCACTTCACAATTGTGTGTCACTTAGTGTGTGTCTTTTACATGAAATTTTAACTATATACATTTATGTTTGTGGACCATAGAGTGGCAAAATGTCAAAGTTAAAGACGTACGGATACTTATGCAACCCACTGTAAGTTGAGACCATTTACAATTTACCATTCCGACCAATCTTAGAGGGTCATCAAATCTTTAAATCCTGATATAATCCTCATGATGTCATGGGTATTTTCTATACATTTTCTTATTGTCATAGCAGGCCATTTTATTATGAAATTCATGTTTTCAGATAGGACTGGTCCATGAATGAAGTGGCTAGTGCTACACCTTAGTGTATTCAGTGGAGATCACATAAAAACCTGTGGCTGTCCCCTACATTCATACATGGTTTGATTTGACAGCGTTAGTGCATCTCAATCTTTCTTAGTCGCAACCCCCAACAGAAGAAGCATGTTTGTTAGCCCTGGCCTGCACTAGGCTATGAGCTGCACAGTGAAGTGACTTTGAAGGTCCAGGACACATGGACTCCTGTTTGCTGACTCTTGGTGCTGTGTCTGTTTTGTCACAGGAGATGCAGCGTGTCCACTGGTCGGCGTGACTGGGGTCCAACATGACGGCAGTGCTGACTCTTTGTTCACTGTTGCTGCCCGCTGTCATCGGTGAGTTCAGCGTATACCCCGTTATTCAGTCAACCCTCCATTTACACAGCCCTCCAAACTGGAACCCCGTCATTCTGACAACCCTCCCCCAATCCGACACATTTTGATATCCCCATTCTGACAAGGGTTTTGCTATAACATGCTTAGGGTTAGGGTTAATAAAAATGAATAATTATCTTGTGTGTCAGGATGGCAGGACATTGCACAAAAGGTAAGGTGTCACCACTCCGACAAAGGGGGAAAAAATGTCGGAGTGCCGGGACGTCCGACAGTTATAAAAACAACAGCAAAATAAAGAACAAAAGAATGTGCTACTTTTATGTTATAAAGGTGCATTAATACATATTATACTCTGATTTTGTAGATGATGTTCCTATGCTGAGTGGTGCATTAAAAGACAAGGTTTTGAGCCCGTTGGAGGGTCCCTCTCAACAGATTTATAACTTGCCTACCCTAATTCTCAATTTGTAAATTTGAGCAATAGAATGATTTTATTTATTATTATTATTATTTAAAGTTAATCTTAATGAAAGGGCGAATAAACAGGCCTATATTTATTGAGAAATGAGGCCTATGGTTGTTAACGTACGTCTGCAATTGTAGGCGATTAGCAACAGGATATGCTAAATATATTGAATATTTGAATTGAATTTCTTGCAAATCTTCAGAAATGTTATTATTTTATTCAGGCTAATTTATTATTATTTATTAATATTTAAACAGTAAGACATCCAACCAAGTATCCATAAAACACTTTGTTAAGCATAGATATTGATCATATGAATTGATACGCGACCTGACACAGCCGCTCGCTCTGAGGCCGTTCTAGTTGGTGAGAGGACACTCGGCTCTGTTTAGGAGGAGCCCACAATCAAGTGGACAACGGAGGAACGATCCTGGCAATTGAGAAACAGCCGGTGTGTCAGCTTCGATGCAGACTAGGCACGTGTGTTACACGAGCAACACGCACTGAACCACCTCAGTTCCACCTTTATTTAGAAGTGGCAAAGATTGAATTTGAACAATTATACAATGATATAGGGGTGGGCGATATGGCAAAAATAGAATATCACGATTTTTGAATTATAAACTTACGATTTTGGTTTTATCACGATTTTCTATAATGACAAAATTACTTAAATTACACACTGAAGAAGAAAAATACTATACTAATTTATTCAACTGTGATAATCAACACAGCAATAATAGACTTGGAGCTAAAGCAAACTCACTTTATACATCAAAAACACAATAAAACTCCAGATAATAAAATTAAGTAGAGGTAAGTTAAAGAGTAAGTTTGGTAAATGCTTGTTGTTAGTGTCTGTTGCTGTTTGGCATTTTTTCTGAGACGTCTCTCTCATGACATCGAGCTGCTGTAAATGTAACGCTCTGTCGCTGTCTGACCCTTTCACAATAAGAGTCTTACTAAAGCGATAACATGCAGGGACTTTTATTGTGTAAAACTCAAACAGGAAGAAGTTTGTCACTGTTAGGCGAATTTACAATAATGAACTCAGACTGACGGTGTATTTAGAGAACTTTTATACTTTCAAAGACATGGATAAACATCGCATTTGTGAACACGGTCCAGGATTTAAATTAAACAAATGAGAAGGATGCTGCGCCTGACAGAACTGTAAGGACGAAGGACTTCTTATGTGTCAGGTAAATAAATAAACACACGCTGCGATCTGCGCAGAGCAGCGGCGTTGCGGGGTAAAGACACAGACATAAGCACCGCTGAAATAGAGACGGAACTCTGGGTTTAAAGCTCTAGATTGATGAGGCTGGTCGTGTATGCGCCCTGTAGAGCAGCGGCTCGCTGCCAAACGCTCGCATTAGCGTCTGACATTGCGTAGCAGAAAGTGCGCGGCTTGGGTTTGCTTCACTGACTGTGAAAAGAGTAAACTGTGCTGAAGTGCATAAAACCGTGATAAAACGATCCCACAAAAATAACAGATCGTCAGCTCTGGAGATTGTAAGACGGTCTAATATCGTCATATCGCCCAGCCCTACAATGATATCAAATAAAAAACAAAGCGGCAATGTGACCTGATGTGATTATATTGGCAGTGGAAAAGGCCTCACTATGAGTTGAAGAAGCTGAAATATATAATGATAAATCTGAATCTGAATCACTAAGTAAAATTATTTTCAGTTAAAAGTTTGATCAGACTCTGAAGTGAAACTCCCAGTCTCTGATGAGTGAACCTCTGAATGTGCCCTAACTGAGTGGAAGTGGGGAGAGAAGGTAATGGCCTCTGTGCTTTGTGGCAGGGACACGGTCTGAAGTGAGAGAGTGTGCCTTCTCGGACCACCTACAGCCGCGCAGGGCGGGGTCACCGAGATCGGCCAATCTGCTGCGAGGAGAGCAGCGGGACAACGGCACCGTGCGCTGCAGCCATGGTTTGGCCTGCTTTGGGCTGTGGGAGCAGAGACCTGGAGGAGAGGTGCTCCTGCTCAAGCAAGGTGAGAGTCCACCTTAACCGCTCACTTCTGGTTGTACTTTAGTTAAGAGATTACTGTTTAAAGGCACTTTATAAATATGAACTCCACTAAATGGTAAATGATCATGTTTATACAGAGCTTTTCTGCCTACATTGGGCTCAAAGCGCTTTCCATCAAGGAACCACTCACCCATTCACACGGTCATTCACACACTAAAGGAAAGGAGGGTGAAGTGTCTTTCCCAAGGATGCAACGACAACCATAGCCCTTCTATTGCTGTGACCTTTCATATGGCTGGCTCTGTGAAGTAGAAATAAACCACATTTGACATGTTTGATGTAAACAACACAAGATGCATAGTAGAAAAGGTTAAATCATTCACTCTACTGGGTTTTGGTAAAGTTGAGGACATTTTGCTTCTACTCACAGAAGCTTGTTCTTAGCTCTTAGGTCATAAAAGACACTAGTACCCAAACTGAAGTGGACTAAATAAGACCCAGGCTCCTCCCAGGAGAAGGGGACCAAAGGTTTTAGCAAGTCTTGCAAGTCCTGCTCTACTGCGGAGTCACTGTGCGTAGACAACCCATTAGCCTTAACAAAGAGGGTCTTTCCCCTGATCTCAATAGGCCGTTACAGAGCGAGGACAAGGCATGCCTCAGTCCTTTACCTCTATTGAGACTGGGTTTCTGTCTCACAAGGATAGCTTCTTTAACTCCCCTTTCGGACCATCTCTTCTCCTTAGCTAGTATTTTAACCTCTTTGTCTTCAAAAGTGTGGTTAGTGGCTTTCAGATGGAGATGGAGCCGACTGTGGACCACTGCTGTTTTCCCTGCGGTGCTGTGTCATTCTTTTGTAGAGAGGTTGCTTGGTTCCTCCTTTCCTTCTAGGCTCTGTTTCCTGTCTGTCCTGTCTTTTGCTTCTTTGAGCTTTCTTCACCTTACCAAAGGCCCATCTCGGATATCCACAGACTGTCAATGCATTCTTCAGATGCTGTTCTTCCTTGGTCTTTCCCTCTGCTGTTGTAGGTACTTGTTGGGCTCTGTACTGCAGTGTTCTAATTACTCCTAGCTTGTGTTGAAGAGGGTGGTTTGAGTTGAAGAGCAGGTATTGATCTGTGTGTGGGTTTCCTGTAGACTTCTGCTGTCTACAGCTGTCCATTTGACCCAATGATCACATCACAGTCCAGGAATGCCAGCCAAGTGATTATCCGTCCTCACGTGTTAATGTTAGGGTCTACTGCATTGATGTGAGGCGTGAAGGACTGGACTTCATGTTTCTTGATCTTTACCCACGTGTCCTCCACATATCTGAACCAGTGACTAGAGAAATGCCTGTATAGGAAGCCAAGGCTCTCTTCTCAACTTCCTCCATGTATAAGTCGGCCACTATGGGGGAGACAGGAGAACCCATTGCGTAGCCATTAATCTGCTTGTAAAAGTTTCCTCTGAACTGGAAATAGGTGGTGTTCAGACATATCTCCAGCAGTTGGCAGCTTGGTCCTCTCAGTATCCTCCAGCAGTCTCTGTCTCACCGCTGTTACCGCCTCTGAGGTGAGGATACAGGTGAGCAGAGACGTTACATCACAGGATACCACTGTCTCATCTGAGTCCAGCAACCTTTTCTACTATGGATACTCCCTGGATGAATGAGAGCCTTCACAAACAACACGAGATACAGTATTGGTCAAAAGTTTGGAAACACTTTTATGTCTCGGCTTTTCTTTATTTTTTTATTTCCATCGTGTGATTCTCATTGAAGACATTAAACTATTAGTGGGCGGCCCGGTACAGTGGTTAGAGCCGGGTTCGATTCCCACCAGGCCGGGCCTTTCTGTGTGGAGTGTGCATGTTCTCCCCGTGTCTGCATAGGTTTCCTCCGGGTACTCCGGTTTCCCCTACCACTAAAAACATGTACAATAGGCCAGGATGAATGAGAGTGTGTTCGAGAGTGCGCATGGAGGACAGCTGATGGAAATTAGCCCAAGGCTACAATCCGGTGTGGCTTGTTTACATGCATGAGACCCATGTATGGTCATTAACATGCACTGTCCCGACCAAATAAACCAATAAATAAATAAATGATGAATGAATGAATGAATGAATGAACACATGGGATTATAGAAAAAATGATTCCAAGCATGTTTTATATCTTAAATTGTCTTTATCCTTGGCCTTTTCTCCATGAGCTTCATAAGGTCGTTCCTTAAATGGTTTAACGTCTGTGAAGGCCTGATTTGTTTAACATGTTGGAGGTTGACTTTTATAGTGTTTGCAACCTTTTTGATATGTTTCTTAAAGGTGAGGTTTGCAGGAGCGGACTGGCCATCTGTCCATTCTGGAAGAGCACTGAAGGGCCACTGGCTCGAGGGCCACCAGGCTTCTCAGTTGTCTCCTTATGCATACATAAAACCAGGGGCGCTGCCGCACAGCATGAACCAATGACACCGCATTCACACCTAGAACGGCGGGAGCGAAACGAGCGGCGAGCTTCCATTCATCCCCTCTGCTGGCTGCCGCCCGGAAAGCAGCCGCCAGGAATACATCAGAGAGCGGCTCGATACGCATAGAGTTGAAATCAATCCACCTCAATGCAAATACAGAGCCATTTCCGGCGGCGACCACCAACCACAGAACATGATCTGACTGACACCTGGGCATTATTGGCTCATGCACTTCAGCTGCGTCTCAAACCCACCTCCATGTGCTCCTGCACAAGGGGGGCTGTTCAAGGAAGTAGAACAAGCTGGGCAACGGAAAGCAAAATATTTTCACTTGTTGTGAACTTTTCAGCCTCTCTTGTCAGCACATAGTTCAAACTGAAGCCTCATTATATATCGCCATCTGCTGGTGATTTGACCAGTTCAGGTACCTCTCCATCTATAAAGACTGAAAGATTATTCTGCTTTGTTCGTCTTTTGCTGAAGAAAGACGTCAAAAGACGAACTAAAAAAACAAACTAAGACAAACTAAAAATGACGAACTAAGAAAAACATACACATTGTTTTTTTTAGTAGTAGTAGTAGTAGTTGAGAACTAGACCGTTATCTTTGAGTCAGAGCTGGACCTTTGTTCCGTGATTTTTAAGCTTGAATGAAATATTGTCAGTTGTTGAACCATGAGTAAAAAAGACTGCTTCATCTGCAGCATACATTTGAATATCAAGGTACTGTGCGTCTCACCTCAAAATACAAAACAACATTGCACTAAAGTAACTGTTAGTCACTATTACTACAGGCTAAAAAGAAATCCTCCTCCACTTTCCAAACCAGGATCTGTTGCTGCCAAAGGAGCAATAGACAAAAAGCTGCAGGATGTAGTAGATTGTACAAAAGGGAAATTGCAATTTCAATTAACTTTGAATGAATTTATGAACTTAAATGATAAATATTGTTTCTTAGTTCCATGATGTTCCTTGAGTGTGACCTCCGTCCCTCTCCTGTCTGTGCCCAGGCTGCTGGACGCCTCAGCCGGACTGCCTCTCAGACCTCTGCCTGGTCACAGCTCCTCCGGCTCACATCCACAAGGGCAGTTACAGGTTCTGCTGCTGCAGCGGCGACCTGTGCAACGCTCACTTCAGAGAGGCCCCGCCCACCGCTGCCCCGCCTGTGCACCGTCTACCAGGTGAGGCACAGACTGCTCACAGCACACCCCAAATGTCACTTTTATTAAGGGCTTATATTAGGCTTTCAAAAATCAAAAACATACGTGTGGTGTGTTGGTTCATTCACACGTTTCACTACTCCTCCTTTTAGTCCATTTTAATAATAATAACAATAAATAACAAATAATAACAATAATAACAATAATAATAATAATAATAATAATAATAATAATGATGATGATGATGATGATGATATAATAATAATGATAATGATGATAATAATAATAATAATGCATCGGTTTTATATAGCGCTTTTCTGGACACTCAAAGACACTTTACATTGCATTATTCATTCACTCCATACTTAGTGGTGGTAAGCTACTATTGTAGCCACAGCTGCCCTGGGTAGAGTAATGGAAACGAGGCAACCAGTCTGTGCCATCAGTCCCTCCGACCACCACCAACCACTCACTCACTCACTACATTCGCTAGGCTTCCTGGTGTTCCCAAACGGTCTCCCATCCAAGTACTGACCAGGCACACTCAAAATCTAATCTGAATCTCATCATCATTATAGCACCAGACAACAGAGTGATGATGTTATGTTTGCTATAAAATCTATCTTTTTTTGGAGCTAAACCAGTATTTTTCCTCATTTATTTGAATGGTATAACCAAATAGCTTTATTTAGTGTAAGTTTCACTTTCTCAGTGGTTTGTACATTATTTAGTGCTATCCCAGAACACTCCAGCTATTAAAACGTTGTATCTTCAGAAAAAACAATCTGTACCAGCTTTCTGTACCATTCTTTTTCAGTTCTACCATAACTTTTCTTTTTTTTCTGCAAAAACAGCTGATAGTGAAATGAAACATATTCAGCCAGGAAGTCTGTACTAGGCACCATACCTGATACCATATTGTCTTTTTTAGTACATTGTAGATTTAGACATATATGGGAAAAACACTGTGCATCTAATTCTAAAGAAGTAGCAATTTCATGAATGGGGTACCTTTCTAGCATTCATGTGAAAGTATAAAGTGCCCCCCCCCTTAGGATGAAGAAAACATTGTTACCCCCTCTGCTGTAGCCTTTAGTGTTGCTCCTGATGCGTCCTCCCATTAAACAGCAACAGTTTGTCGTGAAGGTTTAGCTTTGTGTCTCCGCTGTCCGGGAGGACGAGTACGAGACAAACGGGCAGGATGCTGAAGTATTGATCCTGCCTGTGCTATGCTGTTTAATCAACATATCTACGCAAGTATTTGAATGAATTAATGTGCATTATTTCCCCTAAATTGCCGGGGATCCTCTCTACCTCTCTATCCTCAGAGGCGCGGGCTGCAGCTGCACTGACGTCGGTGTGCATTTACACTTACGCTTTCACAAAGCGGGATGATTGTTGGCCATATTTGGCACGATTTTTCCTTGAAAGAACTCAAATGGCTCATCAGCGTGACTAGGGTGTAATTCCTTTAAGTAACGCCTTAATTTATTGGCTTCATGCTGTCCGCTGCCAACATTTAAGACCCAGTAAACACACCCGGTCACACACGCCCCCCCCCCCCCCCCCACACACACACTATTTGAGAAGACTGGTATAGGCCCATTACAGATTCCAACTAACAAGTTTCAGTAAAGCATTTAAGTTAGCTCAATTTATATTTATTTGATACCCGGTATTGTCCTGATTCCATCTTGATCTAGTCCTGCTGTCAAATATTTCCTGGGACGGTTTTTGGTGTGAAAAGTTTGAGAACAACCGTGTCTTATGGATTGGAATGAATAATTTTTTGGGTCGCGGTTGGGGCTGATTTGGGCTGCAAATCTTAAATGTACTGAATGTTAAGTTCTGGTGACGTGAGCAGTCTAACCTGTCACATATACTTTATTCTTATGTGATTTGCAGATGGCGGTGGTCTGCCTGGTAACAGTAGCTCTCTCGTTGCCGTGGGAACCGTGGCTGTGGCAGTCATCGTCGTCACGCTGTTGTTCTGTGGATATACCCTCCTCAAAGGTTTCAGTGGAATATTCTGTTCTTTTAGATTCCTGTGGACTGACTTTTGTTACTACTGTCAGTTTTTAAATCATTCAATGAATGGATCAGTGATAAAGCGGCTGGTGCCCCTGGAAGCCCCTCCCCAGCTGGAATTGACCGATTCCGGTCCAGCACACTTGAGTAAAAGCACTGCGTGGACACTGCTCGTTCCATTCATTAGTTCAACAGTTCATTAGTTTGACTCTCTTCATGCCTCAGTATTAACAGACTATTCTATACTATATCGATTATTTTGACATTCTTGAGTGTTGTGTTCAGGGACATGTCATACTTCAGTGTTGTATTCAGGGACATGTATAGTAGAGTATTTATAGTGTTAATAATGGTGTTCTGCTCTGCCCGTCTGTGCAGGAAAAAAGAAGCTCAGTTCCTCATCTGTAAATGTCCTGGAGGCCTCGAACACACCATGTGGAGACACAGACGAACTCAGACTGTGGGAGGTGAGAGCAGGCCACAATAATCATCCCTATCAGTAGGGCTGGGAAAAAATTGATTCGATTTAAAAATCGAGTTGGTAGGTCAAATCGATTCATATTTTCAAAAATCGTTTTTTTAGATTTATTTATTTATTTATAATTTTTTTTATTTAGTACTCTTTTTTTTTGTAGCTGGTCCTGCTGTATAAATGTGCCAAGAAGAACAGAGCCCACCTCACGATTTTTTGTTTTATTAGCTCAATGGAAATACAGCAATAGCCATACCGCCTTTGCTCTGCCTGATCCCGTCAGACCTTGGAAGCTCAGCAGGAAGGGCCTGGTTAGTACTTGGATGGGAGACCGTTGGTAACACCAGGAAGCCTGGGTGAATGTAGTGAGTGAGTGAGTGAGTGAGTGAGTGAGTGAGTGAGTGAGTGATGAGTGAGTGAGTGAGTGAGTGAGTGAGTGAGTGAGTGAGTGTTGGTGGTCGGAGGGGCCGATGGCACTGACTGGTTGCCTCGCTTCTGTCAATCTACCCCAGGGCAGCTGTGGCTACAACAGTAGCATACGACAGTGACAGTGTAGCGCTTTGAGAAACTTGGTAATACAGGCTTGTGAAGCGCATTACAAGTGCAAGGCATCATTATTATTAATACAATATAAATAATTTGTTGCACACTGCACAGTGACTTTTCAGTTAGAGAAAGGGTTTGCCTTTGCAATTTTGTTTATGTTGATGCACTTTCATTAAATACAATTAATATTTAAAATATATTTACAGTTCGCCGTATTTTGTTTAAAATGGGGGAGAAAAAATTGAATCGAATCAAAAATCGAGTTTTTTATAAAGAAATCGCTGATTTTTGGGGGGGGGAAATCGCCCAGCTCTACCTATCAGTGAACCGGGACCTGTTCCCGACTTTCAAAACCGTGAAACATGCTAAAAACACAGCCTGCTAACTTTTGGGCCAAGCTAATACTCACTTATGTGAGTTGTTTCTGCTGCTGGAACATGTAGCAGAGCCTTAATATTTCAGCCGCGGGGGGATTAGTTATGGTCACTGCCCTGATAACACACGGGACATTACCGCTTAAATATATCACATCTAAGCTGAGAATCCTGACTTTTATGTTCCTCACTGAGCCACAGACCCCGGGGAGACAAAGCCACTGCAGCCTCTCTCCCTCCACAGCAGGAGCAGGGGCAGACCCCAGACTGGACAGATTGGACAGAGACTAAGAGGGAACTTAGTGCAAGAGCATGACGAGTCCACACAACGGTGCTGGTTGCATTTACGGTAGCTCCAGGGAGATGGAGAAATGATTCATTATTTTCAGGAAGGCACATAAAAACAACTTCCAGAAGACATCCATGAAAACTACAGAGTAGGTGACATTTAGCCTTCTTTAGCGCCTGCTCCTCCCACAGAGAATGGTCTCTTTGTTCAACTCCAATTTAGAGCAAATTTTGACAATGTTTTTTTCTCTTTCACATTGAATTGGCAAAACAATGAAAAAGGGAAAAGGCAAAAGAGCACTAAAAGTGTTTTTATTGCTCTTTTATTCCATTAAATAGATCAGTTCCTTAGAAGATTTATTCTCTATTGGCCACGTTTAAGAATGGAGTCTGTATTTGTGTAAAACCGCCACTTGCTATCAATCCAAGTACCTAGATACTTGTACTTCTCCACAACTTCAACCACTATGTTATGAATGACACTGCTGCCCAGAGAGATGAAGTGGCGCGTCTAAAATCAATAACCATTACTTTGATTACTTAAGAACCTAATCTTCATCCTCGACCTGCAACTGTCCATGTAAAGTATGTGACACATGTATGTGACACATGTCACCCGTGTCCCAGCCGCTGCTCTCATGTTTTCTCTGCTCGGACTCGGGGCTGCATCGCCACACACTCATTTAACCTCTTAACCCCCACCTGAACCAAGCACATTTTCTCCAGTTCGGCCAACCTTACCCAAATCTAAAAGCTTCTTAACTGGAGAACTATAGGCCAGTGTAACATCTGATTTGAATGCTAAGACTAACAAAACTGATCTTTTTGCTTGCGTTGTTGACATCACTGTAACTTTTTTTTCCATGACTGTTTTGCCGCTTTTTTGTCACATTTTTGCCACGTTCTCCATCGCTTCCCTGTAAATCTTTTGTGGCTTTTTAATGTTTTTGTTGTTGTTGTTGTTGTTGTTGTTGCTGTTGCTATTTTGACGCTTTTTTTCATGAAGCTTCTTGGATTTGGGTGACGATAAACTGGAGAAAATGTGCTCGGTTCAGGTGGGGTCAAGAGGTTAACCTCTCTCAGGACAGTAGTTTGGCCAATAGACGAGAGTAAAGTCATTTACGTGGCCTTTGTGAGTTGAATCCACACAGTCCTCATGAGCACAGTTACTTACAGTAACTCTGGTTCTCTGAATGTGCACAGTCTAAAACAAATTGGGCTACTCACAGGCTAATTCTCAGCGTAAGACAGAAATAGGTGCAGGTCAGGTGCAGGTTTCCAAACTGTGGGTCAGGAACCAGAGGTGAGAGAATGTGACCATTTACCATTTTAAAAAGTGGGGAAAATAGACTAATGGTAGTCCTGAATCCCAGTCTGACAGTGGCTAAGTGATTAGTGGTTCTCACATAGAGGGGCAGGGAATGAATTGAGGTCATTATGTTCCACTTCTGCCCTGCTCTACTGCACAGTGGAACTGTTTTTGACCGTAAACGTGCTCGCTCTTTGTTGAATAGCCATGGGATGCGAACTGTAGGGCTCCGTGTGGATTTTGCTTAGGGCCCCAGAAGGGCCAGCACCGGCTCTGTCTAAGCCAGACCCTGTGTCATGATTAATTTCTAAACTACTCCAACTGCCACACATTACACGTTTATAATGGTAATATCAGCAATTATCAGTACTGGACCCATCTCAAACATGTCTGCCAAAGATCTCTAATAAAACTCTAGATAGGACGTGGCCATAGTAATACATTGGCAGAAAAGGCAATTCTGGTGACCATCTTGTGCAATGTAATCAAATGGAAACACCACTTATTTCCTTGATACTGTTCTGATCTATGTTTAGTTAGGTTAGTTTAGGTTTCTTCCGAGTTCTACAGTTTCCCCGACCTCCAAGGTCATGTGGGTCAGGTTGACACAGTGGCAGCGTGGCTCAGCCGCAGCAGCTCAGGACTAACACCTGAACACTATTTCGTTGTACAGTTGTACAATGACAATAAAGCACTTACTTACTTACTTACTTACTTTTAGCTTCATTTGTTCATGGATCTTCCTCTGTCAAACACCAATCATTCACTTCTATTAATATCAAATAACAGTTGTTTACTACTTTAAACAGTATTTCTGTACTTTTTAACACAGGACAGTGATAAATGAATGCTAACCCTAAACCCTGGGAATGAATGAAGATACGGCTAAACAACATGACTAAAAAACAGACGTTTCAAAGACATGACCTGATCCTGACTGAGGTACGAGACTTAGAAGTCATTAAAATCACAAGCAATGATTGTTTCTCACATTCTGTCGTTAAATCAATGAAAACTTTGCTCCTGGTTTTGCGTTGGTTGCTATAGGGGTTAGCCTCGCCGGCCAGGCACAAGATGGCCGCCACGTTTCCCACGTCAAGGAGCGTCACGTCCGATCTAGAGTTTTACTAAATACCTTTGATGTCGGCCCTGCTAGCTTTAGCGTGTTACTGCATGTTGCCTGCTTTGACCTCTGACCCTGTGTCCTGGCAGCTGATTGGCCGCGGGCGCTTTGCAAGTGTGTACCGCGCAATCTGAGCGATCGCATGGTGGCGGTGAAGGTCTTCTCCTCAGCACAGCGGCAGAAGTACACCAACCAACGCGCCATCTACCGCTCCCGTTACTACGGCAACAGCACGACCTGCCCACTTCCTGTCTGCGCACGAGAGGAGCGATGGTGAGGGCTGTGTGCAGCACCTCATTGTCATGGACTTCTATCCTCACGTACGTTGGACTGTTACTGGGCTGTTTGTCCCACTTCCTGTCCCGTCTGTAGGGCTGTCTGTCTCACTTCTTGTCCCGTCTGTAGGGCTGTCTGTCTCACTTCCTGTCCTGTCTGTAGGGCTGTCTGTCTCACTCCTGTCCTCTGTAGGCTGCTGTCTCACTCTGTCTCTCTGTAGGGCTGTCTGTCTCACTCCCTGTTCTCCTGTAGGGCTGTCTGTCTCACTCCCTGTTCTCTCTGTAGGGCTGTCTGTCTCACTCCTGTTCTCTCTGTAGGGCTGTCTGTCTCACTCCCTGTCTCTCTGTAGGGCTGTCTGTCTCACTTCTGTTCCTCTCTGTAGGGCTGTCTGTTCACTCCCTGTCTCTCTGTAGGGCTGTCTGTCTCACTCCCTGTCCTCTCTGTAGGGCTGTCTGTCTCACTCCTGTCCTCTCTGTAGGCTGTCTGTCTCACTCCCTGTCTCTCTGTAGGGCTGTCTGTCTCACTCCCTGTCTCTCTGTAGGGCTGTCTGTCTCACTCCCTGTCTCTCTGTAGGGCTGTCTGTCTCACTCCCTGTTCTCTCTGTAGGGCTGTCTGTCTCACTCCCTGTTCTCTCTGTAGGGCTGTCTGTCTCACTCCTGTCTCTCTGTAGGGCTGTCTGTCTCACTCCCTGTTCTCTCTGTAGGGCTGTCTGTCTCACTTCCTGTCCTCTCTGTAGGGCTGTCTGTCTCACTCCTGTCTCTCTGTAGGGCTGTCTGTCTCACTCCTGTCTCTCTGTAGGGCTGTCTGTCTCACTTCCTGTTCCTCTCTGTAGGGCTGTCTGTCTCACTTCCTGTCCTCTCTGTAGGGCTGTCTGTCTCACTCCCTGTTCTCTCTGTAGGGCTGTCTGTCTCACTCCCTGTCCTCTCTGTAGGGCTGTCTGTCTCACTCCTGTCCTCTTTTTGTTTTTTCTCTCTGTAGGGCTGTCTGTCTCACTTCCTGTCTCTCTGTAGGGCTGTCTGTCTCACTTCCTGTCCTCTCTGTAGGGCTGTCTGTCTCACTTCCTGTCCTCTCTGTAGGGCTGTCTGTCTCACTTCCTGTCCTCTCTGTAGGGCTGTCTGTCTCACTCCTGTCCTCTGTGGGCTGTCTGTCTCACTCCCTGTTCTCTCCGTAGGGCTGTCTGTCTCACTTCTTGTCCTCTCTATAGGGCTGTCTGTCTCACTCCCTGTTCTCTCTGTAGGGCTGTCTGTCTCACTTCTTGTCCTCTCTATAGGGCTGTCTGTCTCACTCCCTGTTCTCTCTGTAGGGCTGTCTGTCTCACTCTGTCTGTCTGTAGGGCTGTCTGTCTCCTCCTGTCTCTCTGTAGGGCTGTCTGTCTCCTCCTGTCCTCTGTAGGCTGTCTGTCTCACTTCCTGTCCTCTTTGTGGGCTGTCTGTCTCATTCCTGTCCTCTTGTAGGGCTGTCTGTCTCACTTCCTGTCCTCTTTGTTGGGCTGTCTGTCTCACTTCCTGTCCTCTTTGTAGGGCTGTCTGTTCACTCCTGTCCTCTTTGTGTGTCTTTCATTCTGTCCTCTTTTGTCTGTTCATTCTTCTCTTTGTAGGGCTGTCTGTCTCACTTCCTGTCCTCTTTGTTGGGCTGTCTGTCTCACTTCTGTCCTCTCTGTAGGGCTGTCTGTCTCACGTCCTGTCCTGTCTGTAGAGCGTCTGTCCCACTTCCTGTCCTCTCTGTAGGGCTGTCTGTCTCACGTCTGTCCTGTCTGTAGAGCTCTGTCCCACTTCCTGTCCTCTCTGTAGGGCTGTATGTCTCACTTCTGTCCTCTTTGTAGGGCTGTATGTCTCACTTCTGTCCTCTATGTAGGCCTGTCTGTCCACTTCTGTCCTCTCTTCATGGCTGTCTGTCCCACTTCCTGTCCTGTCTGTAGGGCTGCCTGTCCCACTTCCTGTCCCGCTCGTGTATGGACTGGGCGTCCTGCTGTAGGATGATGTTGGGCGTGACCAGAGACTGTCCTTCCTGCACTCGGAGGTCCACGTTGGAGGTAGTCCAGTCCCAGTCGAGTCTGGTTTTGATTAGAAGTCGACCGATATATCGGGCCAATATTTCGGGCCAATATTCGGGATTTTACAATATCAGCTATCGGACAATATAGCGCCAATAAAAGCCGATATCTCCGAAAGTGATGGAGACTTCCCGTTTATTGCATTGGAAAGAGCGAAGTCAGTTTCACCGACCCCTCCTGGAACCGCCACCTTTACGTGGTGGAGGTTTGAGCCTGAATGATCCTGGAGCTCTGTTGTCGGGGGCTTCATGCCCTGGTAGGGTCTCCCATGGCAAACAGGTCCTAGGTGACGGGTCAGACAAAGAGTGGTTAAGAAGCCCCTTATGAGAGACCAACAGGCCCGGTTAGAACCATGAGGCCGTCCTTCTGTGGACCCACCACCTGCAGGAGGAGCCATAGGGGCTGGTGCAGCTCCAACAGCTGCCCCCACGACCCGGACAAGTGGAAGAAAATGGATGGATGGAAGTTTCACCGACTAAACCTCAGTCAATTCAATATGGACATGCTGCATGTCATTTTTACAGCACAGAACCTGAAGAATTCAATCGCGGAGTTAATTTTAACCTCTGCAATTGTATTTTTGATCGACGCACAAAATGCCGTGGCTAACATCATGCTAACACTAGCATGCTAATGCTACCAGCAACTAATCAAGCTGGCACAGAAGCTATGATAAAATCACCTAAAGTAATAAATGAAATAGGCCACTGCTGTTGTGGCCAAGTATTTATGTTATTACAGAATTATACAATATCGGCCGTGCATATCAGCATCGGTCAAAATAAAATTGGCATTGGCTTTAGAAAACCCATATTAGTGGACCTCTAGTCAGGGCTGGACTGGCCATTTGGCGTAGTGGGCATTTCCCGGTGGGCCGATGCCCATATGGGCCGGCCGCTGGCCCGGGTCTGACTGTCACACACAATGTATGACATGTAGTTTATTATTGACTGCGGCTACCGTTTCTGAGCGCACATGAGTGGGCGGTTCACAACATTTTCTACGTTTAGTAGAAATTAAACATGTCAATTTTCTAGGCGGATAAAATGGGGTACTATAATATAGTAAGCGCTCCCCTCTCTCAAACACTCACTAACGCGCTCTTCTTGTCATGCACGTACCATACATATATAATGCAAAATCAACATTGTAATTGTACAGACCCCATAAAAGTCAATGGGCGACTGAGAGCCCTGGAGAGGTCCTGGGGTCACTTCGTGCCCGTCAGTGACCCAGGACCTCTACCATGAGGTAGGAATGCGTGAGCACTTTCCGAAAATATATAGTTTATGGTACCCGCGTAAGCAGAAACATTAGTGAACATTGACGAAAAGTCACAGATTTTGGCCCAAAATTCAAACCCGATCCGACACAACTTTTGACTACTGTATTTAAACAAAAAATGGCTCCCATTCGCACATATGAAGCCCGATTTCGCTCATTTTGTTATCAGTTGATAAAGTCACAGTCCTAAACACTTTCATTTGGCAAAATTCAAATTGGGCGCGATAGTGCCCCCTATAGAATTATATGGAGAGTACAAATTTTAGTTTTACGAAAATTAAAATAATTTGGAATAAAATTCTATTTGGTCGTTACGATCAGAAAAGTCAATTACACCTATGCCATATTTTGCACGGTGTTGCCGTAGCGATAACCAGAATGTCCCATTTTATTCTGATGGCAAAATGTTAAACTCCATAATTCAGCGAGAAGTGAGGATTTCTGCGGCGCAGCCGCAGTCCTAAGTAAAATGTAAAAATATGCAGATATAGTGTGATACAAATTCATACAAATTTTCTTTGTATTATGTCAAAATTGACCGTGGTTTGCGCGTTAGCACATTCCAATAATCCTAAAACTAAGACTCTAGGGAAAAAAGTTAAAGACAAACATAAAGGCAGTATACCGTAATTTTAGATTGAGGAGACAAGAGGGCGCGAAGCACCCCCTTGCTTTGGCAGGGCGGTCGGCGAGGGCCGATAATCGCCGCTTTGCGGCTATATTGTATTTGGTATAATTGTATGTATCTGCGCTGGTGGGTATTGGTTTTTCACATATACAGTAGTGTACATATAAACTGAATGTGAACTGTTGTTATCAAAAAGCAGTAAACTAGTGGGAAGGGGTAGGTGTTAATAAGACATTTGCTTTGGCCTACTCCTTTTGGGCCGTTTTTACGTTCTTTCACCTGGTTTCATGTTATGTTGAAATCCAACTGCTCAAAGAAAGTTGATGAGAGATTACCCAGACATGCATGAATGACTCAAAACAATAGGTATGTTTGTAATGGGAACAACAGAGCGACATGGGAGTGCTCAGAGAATAGACACAAGAGAAAGATCTTTTTATCAGCTCTGCTTGTTACAAGTCTGTCCGTGGCCGGGAGTCCTGCTGGTCCCAGACTCAGGACTAAGCACGGAGCAATACTAGGCATGTTACTTTAAACAATCAGTCCACCCGCCCAGCGCTGCCTCTGATTGGTCAGCTCTACAATGGATATCCCACTGAGCCAATCATCGTCTGAAGTTCCTCCAAAGTATAAAGAAAGAGCCTCCCTGGTCCAAGGAAAGAGCTGAGAGCAGGGTCAGGGGGAGATCAGTGCATGTGCGAGTCATGATGACATAACTACCTGTGTGACTTAGAAACAGAAACGTCAACTAATTACATTAGTGGTTACTTGACAATCTAAGGCAGTTGCTCACACTGGCCATTAGTCCCAACTGTCACCCTATTTAAGCATTTGGATCAGGCCTCTGCTCTGACAATGTTCAAATCCAGGCTGAAATCAATGTACAATAGCTGCACACTTTTCAGTTTAGTTCATGTTTTCTGGATGTGTTTTTCTTTGTGTGACTGTAAAGCACTTGCCTTACCCGGGCCGCTCGCTGTCATTTCAGACCAGTCCAAACCTGCGGTGGTCCACAGAGATGTGAGCAGCACCAACGTCCTGGTCCGCTCTGACCTGTCCTGCGTCCTGTCGGGCTTCAGCCTGTCCATGTCCCTGAGCAGAGACCCCAGCGCTGGACACGGAGACCCGGGCAGCGTGGCCATCTCTGAGGTGATTGGAAAGAAAAATAATGATTAAGACAAAGGCTCACCAGCTCTGTGGTAGCGAATGAAACATGCAAGTTAAATCACTATTTATCTGAAACAAAAAGTACTAAAAACAGTTTTAAGTATGTTCCTTCTTGTAACACATTGGCGCACAGATGATTAGGATTTTTACTTCCTGAACAAGAGCGGTATTGAAGGTGATGAATGAGTATCTAGATTAGTTTAAATGTCTCAAATCGAGCATAATCATTTCAATTTGAGTTGTTTTGACTGTTTAAGATTTTGCTGGGCATTTGACCTTTGATCCTCATCTGTCAATGAGGTAAAACGATTGGTTTTAATTTTTGCTAAAACATAGATAACACAATTATATTTAAGATTTTGCAAAACATTTGACCCAGTTTTCTTTAGTTTGACCATTTTTGTGATGTTTATAGTTTCACTTCCTGATTGGACACCGACAGGAAATGACATAAATGGAGACAAACAATTTTAAACTGTTGCCGTACCGACCATGTTAAGTCAATGGGTTTGTTAAGTAATGATGTCATCGCTCCACTTCCGGGTCCAACAGAACTTTAGCCCTATTCACCATAATGGGATTGATCTGATTCGAACCTGCAGTAGAGACGACTACAGGCTCTTTCTAAACATCTGATCACACTGAATTATTACTTCTTTGTGAGTCTTTTCTGACATGAATTATCAAATGATTTCCCCATACACAGTGAAGGCTTATTTTAAATATATATATATATATATATATATATATATATATATATATATATATATATATATATAAAACTCTTCCTCACCCTCCTCGGGCAGTCTCTCTTTTCCTCCAAGCTCGGGTCCTCTACCAGAGGCCTGGGAGCTTGAGGGTTCTGTGCAGTATCTTTGCAGTTCCTAGAACTGCACTTTTCTGGACCGAGATGTATTTCCTGGGATCTGCTGGAGTCACTCCTCCAGTTTGGGGGTCACTGCCCCGAGTGCCCCAATGACCACGGGCACCACTGATGCCTTCACTCTCCAGGCCTTCTCTAGCTCTTCTCTGAGCCACTGGTATTTCTCTAGATTCTCGTGTTCCTTTTTCCTGATGTTGAAGTGGCTTGGTATTGCTATGTCAACCACCACGGCTTTCCTCTGCTCTTTGTCCACCACTACAATGTCCGGTTGGTTGGCCATTACCATTCTGTCCGTCTGTATCTGGAAGTCCCACAGGATCTTGGCTCGGTCATTCTCTACCACCTTTGGAGGTGTTTCCCACTTTGACCTTGGGGTTTCCAGCCCATACTCTGCACAGATGTTCCTGTACACTATGCCAGCCACTTGGTTATGGCGCTCCATGTAAGCTTTCCCTGCCAGCATCTTACACCCTGCAGTTATGTGCTGGATTGTCTCATTGGCCTCTTTGCACAGTCTACACCTGGGGTCTTGTCTGGTGTGGTAGATCTGGGCCTCTATTGCTCTGGTGCTCAAGGCCTGCTCCTGTGCAGCCATGATGAGTGCCTCTGTGCTGTCCTTCAGGCCAGCTCTGTCCAGCCATTGGTAGGATTTCTTGATATCCGCCACTTCAGTTATGTTTCGGTGGTACATCCCGTGTAGGGGCTTGTCCTCCCATGACGGCAGCGCTGTTCCCCATTGTCTGAGACATTCACTGAGCACGTCATCTGTTGGAGCCTTGTCCTTGATGTACTTATGGATCTTGGATGTTTTATCCTGGATAGTGGCTCTCACGCTCACTAGTCCTCGGCCTCCTTCCTTACGGCTAGTGTAAAGTCTCAGGGTGCTGGATTTTGGGTGGAACCCTCCATGCATGGTTAGGAGCTTTCGTGTCTTAACATCTGTGGTCTGTATCTCATCCTTTGGCCAGCTTATTATTCCTGCAGGGTATCTGATTACTGGCAGGGCGTAGCTGTTTATTGCCCGGTACTTGTTCTTGCCATTGAGCTGGCTTCTTAGGACCTGCCTTACTCGTTGGAGGTATTTGGCCGTAGCCGCTTTCCTTGTCACCTCTTCGAGGTTGCCATTTGCTTGTGGGATTCCGAGTTACTTGTAACTGTCCTTAATGTCTGCTATTGTTCCTTCTGGGAGTGAGACCCCTTCTGTGTGGACTACCTTCCCTCTCTTAGTCACCATCCGACCACACTTCTCTAGTCCGAATGACATCCCAATGTCTGCACTTTATATCCGGGTGGTATGGATCAGTGAGTCGATGTCTCGCTCATTCTTAGCGTACAGCTTGATGTCATCCATGTAGAGGAGGTGATTGTGGCCCCGTTCCTGATTCGGTATCCATAGCCAGTCTTGTTGATTATTTGGCTGAGGGGGTTCAGACCTATGCAGAACAGCAGTGGGGACAGGGTGTCTCCTTGGTATATGCCACATTTGATGGAGACTTGTGCAAGTGGCTTGCCATTGGCTTCAAGGGTGGTTTTCCACAACCTCATCGAGTTTGCAATGAAGGCTCTTAGAGTCCTGTTGATGTTATATAGCTCCAAGCATTCAACGATCCAAGTATGTGGCATTGAGTCATAGGCTTTCTTCTAATCAATCCAGGCAGTGCTCAGGTTAGTGTGTCGGGTTCTGCAGTCTCGAGCGACTCTTCTGTCTACCAGGAGCTGGTGTTTGGCACCTCTGGTATCTTTACCGATTCCCTTCTGAGCTGTGCTCATGTTGTGATTCATATGCCACCCTTCGGTTAACCATTCAGGGTGATTCCCATCTCTCAGCATCTGCTTCATGTGTGCTGCCAAGTGCTCATGGAGTGCTTGGCAGCGGCGCATATATATATATATATATATACAGTGGGGAAAAAAAGTATTTAGTCAACCAACAATTGTGCAAGTTCTCCCACTTAAAAGATGAGAGAGGCCTGTAATTTTCATCATAGGTATACCTCAACTATGAGAGACAAAATGAGAAAAGAAAATCACATTGTCTGATTTTTTTATGAATTCATTTGCAAATTATGGTAGAAAATAAGTATTTGGCCACCTACAAACAAGCAAGATTTGTGTCTCTCACAGACCTGTAACTTCTTCTTTAAGAGAAGAAGTTACAGGGTAACGACACCACTCGTTACCCTAATACAGGTAACGAGTGGTGTCCTCCACTCGTTACCTGTATTAATGGCCCCTGTTTGAACTTGTTATCAGTATAAAAGACACCTGTCCACAACCTCAAACAGTCACACTCCAAACTCCACTATGGTCAAGACCAAAGAGCTGTCCAAAGACACCAGAAACAAAACTGTAGACCTGCACCAGGCTGGGAGGACTGAATCTGCAATTGGTAAGCAGCTTGGTGTGAAGAAATCAACTGTGGAAGCAATTATTAGAAAATGGAAGACATCAAGACCACTGATAATCTCCCTCGATCTGGGGCTCCACGCAAGATCTCACCCCGTGGGGTCAAAATGATCACAAGAACGGTGAGCAAAAATCCCAGAACCACACGGGGGGACCTAGTGAATGACCTGCAGAGAGCTGGGACCAAAGTAACAAAGGCTACCGTCAGTAACACACTACGCCACCAGGGACTCAATTCCTGCAGTGCCAGACGTGTCCCCTGCTTAAGCCAGTACATGTCCAGGCCAGTCTGAAGTTTGCTAGAGAACATCTGGATGATCCAGAAGAGGACTGGGAGAATGTCATATGGTCAGATCAAACCAAAATGGAACTTTTTGGTAAAAACTCAACTGGTCGTGTTTGGAGGAGAAAGAATGCTGAGTTGCATCCAAAGAACACCATACCTACTGTGAAGCATGGGGGTGGAAACATCAGGCTTTGGGGCTGTTTTTCTGCAAAGGGACCAGGACGACTGATCCGTGTAAAGGAAAGAATGAATGGGGCCATGTATCGTGAGATTTTGAGTGAAAACCTCCTTCCATCAGCAAGGGCATTGAAATGAAATGTGGCTGGGTCTTTCAGCACGACAATGATCCCAAACACACCGCCCGGGCAACGAAGGAGTGGCTTCATAAGAAGCATTTCAAGGTCCTGGAGTGGCCTAGCCAGTCTCCAGATCTCAACCCCATAGAAAATCTTTGGAGGGGTTGAAAGTCCGTGTTGCCCAGCGCCTGCCCCAAAACATCACTGCTCTAGAGGAGATCTGCATGGAGGAATGGGCCAAAATACCAGCAACAGTGTGAAGACCTTGTGAAGACTTACAGGAAACGTTTGACCTCTGTCATTGCCAACAAAGGATATATAACAAAGTATTGAGATGAACTTTTGTTATTGACCAAATACTTATTTTCCACCATCATTTGCAAATAATTCATTTAAAAAAATCAGACAATGTGATTTTCTGGATTTTTTTTTCTCATTTTGTCTCTCATAGTTGAGGTTTACCTATGATGAAAATTACAGGCCTCTCTCATCTTTTTTAAGTGGGAGAACTTGCACAATTGTTGGTTTACTAAATACCTTTTTCCCCACTGTGTATATATATATATATATATATATATATATATATATATATATATATATATATATATATATATATATATATATATATATAAAATTCTAATTAGGTGTAAACAGTTGTTGGCCTTTTATGTGCTGTTATTTCAGCAGGAGAGTCAGATAAAGTTGTGTTATTGACTGTGTTTGTCTATGGAACTGTCAACAGTTTGGACCTGGAAGTAGCTTATTATTGTGTGTAATAATAATAATAATAATAATAATAATCTCTTGGATTTGTATAGCGCTTTTCAAGACACCCAAAGCGCTTCACAGCTGATTATTCATTCACTCCATACTTGGTGGTGGTAAGCTACTAATAATAAGCTCATTTCCCATATGTGTGACTCACACTTAACAAACATATGGGAAATGAGTCAAACTGCTCTGGAACTTCACCTCTATCTGTGTCTCTTTCCTTAGCTTAAAAATACAAATAAAAATAACTTTTCTGCCAAACATTTATTCGTTAAATTGCTGCTTCACTGAAATAAAATTATAATTATTACTTAATAATAATATAATTAATAATTATAATGCATTAGTCTTTGTGCTTTTCCAGACACTCAAAGTCGCTTTATAATTTTGCGCATACACATTCACTCCACACTTTGTGATGGTAAGCTACAATTGTTGCCACAGCTGCCCTGGGGTAGACTGAACGAAGCGAGGCAACCAGTCAGCCCCATCGGCCTCCGACCGCCACCAACCACTCACTCTCACAATACATTCACCCAGGCTTCCTGGTGTTTCCCAAGACCAGACAGAGCAAAGGCCGTATTCAGCTGTGAACTGGCATCCTCCCTCTGGCCTTAGAATCTGTCAGGTTCACTCAAACTCCTGAAGAGGACAGACTTTGTAGACTGTGTGAGTTAGGTGAGGTTGACAGTGACACTCATTTTGTGTTGTATTGCCCACGGTACGATGATCTTAGAAATGCATTATTTGGTGAATTATTTGTTCAAAAGCCTGAAATGTTCTGGATCAGTGATGACGGTAAGATGAAATAGTTGTTTAAGTTTCATATGTTTAAATTGGCTTCTTTTGTTTGTAAAGCCTGGATGAGGGGGCAGACTTGTTTATTGAAATAGTACATGTACTGTATATTGTGCCTATTGTCTGGAAACTGCTCCTTTGTTGTTGTTATTGGTGTCTTATAAGCCCATTAGGACTGGGCATACATAAGTATGCATGACACAATGATAAAACGTCGTTCATTCATTTATTCATATTGAGATGTTATCCATCTATTTACAATATATACTACATATACATATGCACTTTAAATGTGTGAATTCATCATAACTTTACATTGATGCAAGACGCTTGGGGGTTTTCTGTTTTAGTAAAGGGTCTCCGGTTCTAAAATGTTTGAAAACCATTGCTTTGCAGCTGCTCTACTGTATAAGATAAATCCGTACAAATATTCAAAGTGTGCATCAGACATCGCTGGACATCTTTGTCAAAATGTTTGATAAACTTTATACAGTTGTTCCTTACAAAAGACATGCAGTTAATGTGCATTTTACTTGATCTTTTAAAACATGAAATTATGGGTTTAGTTCAACTTTTCTATTGTAATACTGTGCAGATATTTTCAAAATGTCATATGAATTTGCTGTATTTATTAAATATGATTTTATGGATCAGGACCCCAGAAGACTGTCAGGGCAAACAGACAAACTAATCAAGATCATGTTTTCCCCCAAAATCGGACGGTGTTAGTGTCTGCTTAGTCCTCCAAACAATGAGCTGTTACTGCCACAGGAGTAACCCCGGCCTACAGATGCACTCATGGTGCCTGTGTGTGTGTGTGTGTGTGTGTGTGTGTGTGGCAGGCAGGGGCTCTGCGGTACCGGGCCCCTGAGCTCCTGAGCGGGGCCCTGGACCTGCGTGAGTATGGCACAGCGCTGAAGCAGGTGGACGTCTACGCTCTGGGACTGCTCTTCTGGGAGAGCTTCAGGAGGTGCCATGACCTGTTCCCGGTGAGCACAGGACTGTGTTCTTTTATTTCCTTTGTGGATAACTCTATCTCTATCTCAGTGGCACAGAAGCTTTATGCTCCACTCTTACCAATATGCCTCAAACAGCCCTGTCTTGGCTCTCTAAGTGATGCCGCTCTTTAAACTATTGAAATGGCCATGTTTTGTCCACAGGGAGGGCTGCTCCACACTTTGAGCTGGGCTTTGAGTCAGAGCTGGGACCGGAGCCCAGCCTGGAGGACATGCATGAGCTGGTGGCCAGGGAAAAGTTTCGGCCGCACTTCCCCTCGGAGTGGAAGCACAACAGCCCGGTCAGTATGAGTCCCAGCCTGCTGCTGGTGGTCACACGCAGAGGTGTTGCAGTGTGTGTGTGTGTGTGTGTGTGTGTGTGTGCAGGTGCTGCGGCTGCTTAAGGAGACCATGGAGGACTGCTGGGACCAGGATGCAGAGGCCAGGCTCAGTGCCCAGTGTGCCGAGGAGAGACTGTCTCAGCTCTCACTACTCACTGTCCCTGCGGCTCTCACACCCAGGTGACGACTGTCCTCCACAGCAAACATATACATTATAAAGACTACTCATGTATAAAAACATGTCGCCCTCTGTACACTTTGAAAATGTATTAGTATTAATCATTAAACACTAAAGAAAAAGTATAGTGAGCCTGAAGGGAGGTGGTGCAAAAAGGCCCAGCTGAAACCTGCCTGCGTTAGAAGGATGTGGACTCAAATCTGGAAGAGGAAAGTTCATTTGACCAGGAAAATGTACTCATCTCATTAAAAAATACCAACCATAGATGATCAAATATTTACACTGTTCACAATTTGATGATGTCACAATCTCCCATGGAGGGTAGGGACCAATACAACTGCAAAAAACAAAGAAAAAAATGAATAGAGGGGAATAATACTTCTAATGTCATTGTAATTACCAAAACCATCCATCATAATGCGTGATGTTAGAGAAGGCATTTCTTTTTGTGTATCCTGTTTCCTCCAGTAACCAGTCTGATGGAAGTTACGCCTCACACACCCCTGACCAGGCGAGTGGAGCCCAACGTCTTCAGGAGCGATCAGTGATCCACACAGGCCGAGCTCAGGAAGAGCAGGCGCAGGTATTCACAGTTAATATCTCCATAATGATTTAGAGTGTCTATCTGTAAATAGAATAGATCGAAGCACTCCTTGGCTCCCATGCCTATCTCTCTGTTCAACAGACAGAAACCAATTTCACCTCGGTGGAAAATAGTTAGTATAGTAATCCAATATGTAAAAGGACGTTTGATGTAAACTAACTAGCAGTAAACATGTACTGTGTAGTCATGTTTCTTCACTTTTTGCAGTAGGCTGTTGGGTTGTGTAGTAACTTTGGTGCCTGACCATTATGAACTGAATCTGTAATCGAGTAAATGTATGGTCATTTGACGTCTGATGCTTAAATAAACTCTGCCACAGGTTTGTGCTTTCTGTGTTTTTATTTCTCTGTAAGGAGACAATAACATATTCTATTCTATTCTACATTTTCTGTACAGGTCCTACTCCAAAGGCCCTCTACTCTGCAGCTCCTGTCCTCTACCACATCCAGAGAGAGGCAGGGGCCCCCACTGATCACTGCCCCGCTGAGGGAAAGGCCTGGGGCCCCCAGTCCAGAGACAGGCAGGTGGAGACGGGAGTGGCTAAAATGAACACAGTAGCAGTCCTAGCCCGAGCCCCGTAACTGTTACCATGGCAACCAACCGAAACGCAGCGTTGATGGCAGACGGCTCCAGTGCCGGAGCGCCCACTCTGGTCACTAACAGCCTGATGGTGCGAGGACTGACCAACCAGGCGGGGCCACAGTCGGACGACCCCTGTAGGTGAGTGTGGGCGGGGCCACAGCCGGATGACCCCTGTAGGTGAGTGTGGGCGGGGCCGCAGCCGGATGACCCCTGTAGGTGAGTGTGGGCGGGCCGCAGCCGGATGACCCCTGTAGGTGAGTGTGGGCGGGGCCGCAGCCGGATGACCCCTGTAGGTGAGTGTGGGCGGGGCCGCAGCCGGACGACCCCTGTAGGTGAGTGAGGGCGGGGCCACAGCCGGACGACCCCTGTAGGTGAGTGTGGGCGGGGCCACAGCCGGAAGACCCCTGTAGGTGAGTGTGGGCGGGGCCGCAGCCGGACGACCCCTGTAGGTGAGTGAGGGTGGGGCCACAGCCGGACGACCCCTGTAGGTGAGTGTGGGCGGGGCCACAGCCGGAAGACCCCTGTAGTTGAGTGTGGGCGGGGCCACAGCCGGACGACCCCGGTAGGTGAGTGAGGGTGGGGCCACAGAAGAAAGGACCCAAAGATCTTTAATAGAACTCTAGACAGAACGTGGGCATAGTAATACGTTGGAGCAAATGGCAGTTCTGGCGGCCATCTTGTGACTGGCTCTCCTAACCCAGTGCAATGTAATCAAATGGAAACACCACTGATTTCCTTGATACTGTTTTGATCTATTTTGAGTTATTTCATGACTCTGATCATTGTGACTGACCTTATGTCAGTTTTTCAAATGTTATTCCAGTTTTAAAGGAGGAACAGACTTTAGCCTCAGTTTTCCTCTGTCAAACACTTCAAATCATTCATTTCTATTTATATCAAATATAACATTTGTTTCCTCCTTTAAAACAGTATTTCTGTACTTTTTAATGCGACATGACAACATGTGACAGGGATACAGTGAATGCTAACACTGAACCCTCGGACTGAATGGAGAAAACAAAGCTAATACAGCTAAACAACATGACGTTTCAAAGAAACGAGCTGATCCTGACTGAGATACGACACTGAGAAGCAAAAAAATCGCGATAACCCATATGACAACGCTGGGGTAGGCATCATATTTTTAACCACGCTGTTTTTTGTACATCAGCACTAAAAAGTGGAAGCCTAAGTCTATGATTGACAGGCTCTCGGGATCATTATTATGAATGAGGCTCAATGGGACCCGCCTATCGCTATTATTTAGATCCTATGCTCAGAAGTAGTACACTCATTGTTTGTGATTGGTTTAGCTCACATTCTGCCGTTGGATCAATGAAAATATCGATCTAACGGCAGAATGGATCAATATTCTGCTGTTTCGGCCTGGCTGGCCAGTCATAAGATGGCCGCCACGTTTGCCACGTCAACGAGCACCACATCCGATCTAGAGTTTTATTTATGACCTTTGGAAGGACCCCTTCTTTAAATCCCAAACAGTTCTATGCCAATCCAAAGGTGACCCAAAGTGTTTTCTGAAGTGTCCATGCATCTATGTGTCTTTCTTGTTTGTTCTTCTGTGGACCAGGAGCTCGGAGGAACTGTCCTTGCTGGAACAGGAACCAGGGCTGAACTTCTTGTGGAGTCCAGACGAGGATCAGCCATTACTGAAGAACGAGGTGCCGCCTGCTGGAGCCCACCTGTCAGCACAGCACTCCAATGCTAACAACAACAACAACTACTGCAGCCACAGAGAGAGGACAGGACACACTGATGGGACATGTCCTCCAGGACTGCTGTCCCTCTGTGCCCCCACAGAGACACGCTCCAGTCATGTAGTGCACCTCACAGAGGACACCGCCGCCTCAGACGTGTCCATAGAAATCTCTCTCCGGCCTGATGGACTCAAACTGAGCTGTAGCGATGGAGTCCAGATGTCCACGTGTGAGAGACAAGACACAGCAGTGATATTAGTGGACACTGCAGACATTATCAACACTCAAACCTCTGAAAATCCACATTCTTTCACAGTTAGGCATGTCCTGACTGTTCTTCCACCTCATCACCTGTCCCAAAGTCTCCGGCGTCCTCAGAGCCCCCCGCTGGAGTCTGCCTGTCTCCTCTGACCACATCTTTAGATTTAGTCCAAAGCAGCGCGAGCCAGCAAAGAGAGCGACGGCCTCCGCGTCCCTGCTCCCTGGACCTGTCCTCACCCTCGGCCATCACTGGTGAGTTTGGATAAAACTTCCTTCCTCTTAAAGTGAGAAAAGATCTGTCCAAGTGTTGTACAGCGACTGCAGAGAGAGAGCGAAGGGCCATGGACAGTTGGACACGTCTCATGGGTTTGACTTGA
Organism: Neogobius melanostomus; assembly: GCA_007210695.1. Lineage (NCBI taxonomy): Eukaryota > Metazoa > Chordata > Actinopteri > Gobiiformes > Gobiidae > Neogobius > Neogobius melanostomus. Next base: position 466,556 of record VHKM01000233.1, on the reverse strand, counting down.
TTTGTCTTTAAAAGTTTGCAAAAAAACAAGAAATGTCCTAAACACTGCTGATGATGGGGATGGTTCTACAGTCCATTGAAGCATTCAATATTGGAGGAAGGGGAGAGAGAGTGCACTTTATCTTAGACAGAACAAAACTCTTTCCCCCAAAGTTATGCCCAGAGCTACAGGAGCGAAACCGCAGTGTCCTGTGTGAAATGTATGTCTAAAGAGCCAGAGCCACGTACTCTCTGTTTACACACTGACACCACCAGGCTGGACGGGGTTGTAGATAGATGTTGTGTGTGTGACGGCGGCAGCACCTCGTCTATATCTCCCTACATGTTTTAAAGCTATTCACTTTTGTATAGCGCTTTAGTTTCCACCTCTAGTCCAGACTGACTCAGCAGACTGGACTGGGTCCAGGCTTTTGTTGCTTGTTCAAATGTATGGATGGACACATAATAGAGGACTGTCCTATTTCCAAGTGCAGTGTTATCAGTATGTTTTTAAGGTACAGTGAAAGGTGAAGACTATAGGAGTCAAAGACGTATACACCTAAAAGACCCAGAGATAGGGCCATACAGAAAGAAAAAGAAAATTCTTGACATTTATTTGCTACAAAGTACAGCAATGTATCCATGGCTCATGATACACACATTTATGTGCAGATTTATACATAAATAGACTGAATAAAGCTACATTAAAAAATAACTATTGCAATAGAAAATAAAAGCACACGTTTAACCCAAAGTACAACAAAAGGGCTGGCTGAATTTTCTTTTGTTATTGAAAATGCTCCAAAATGCAGGAAATCCTGTCCTTAATTCAATCAAATCATTTAAAAATCTCCAGGGTTGTTCCGATACTGATACTGGTATCAGCACAGACTTTCCTGGTATCGGTGAGTACCTAAACCCAAGCCTATCCGATACCAAATAGTATTTTTTGGGCCATGCAGACAATATTCCCCTAATAATCACATGTGTGTTGTTTTGCCTTCATAGAATCAAGCAGCATAAGTCACAGTGCATAGACTGTTTCATTTGCATAAGGAGCCATGTGCTATAGGGTTTGGCAATGTTTTAACAGTGGTATTGGACTGGTACTCGGTATCGACGACTACTCTGAACCCACGTATTGGGCTCAGATTGGATGGGAAAACTGGTATTGGAACAACACTCAAAATCTCCAGGGGAACCTCCGTATCCCCTCCAAAGGTTTCCTTTGTGGGTCTATTAATAACCCCACCATACCTGCTTTAGACGGTGAACAAGCTGCTTACTCGCCTGTGTTTCAGTGTGCTTTCAAAGGGAAAGTGAAAAATCCAATATGCTTCTAATGATCACTCAGACCCAGCTGGACTACTTGAATCACCCCATCATCAGTCAAATCTCTGAACTCGTTTCTAGCTCTTACAGACTCCTGCACATCCCTATTGGTCATGGGAGTTCATAGATGTGCATTTTTCAGACATGCTGAGAAGCAAACTGTGCGAACTGCCAAAGAAAACACTGTGACACATTTGCGATTGGTGAAAATGTGCTCTATTTAGGCACAACAGCACACGTGGTCTGTTGTTCTTTCACAAACGCTGTGTTTACAATGTAGAACTTTGGTGGAGAAAGTAATTCACTCTTCTATGAAAAAATAAATCGATTACAACTACTTTAACCCTGGTGCCTTGTTAAGGGAAATCTGCGTATCAGAGGGTATACTTGTTGCAATAACTTTTGCTGTGGTTTTTCAATTCCCATAAAAATTGGCACAGATGTGTGTTTTTAGATGTTTAACATATCTGAGTTTCATGCAGTTCTGATCAGTTTTGACGGCGTGAGAAGTTTTGCCCCTCTGGGAGTGTTTGGAAATCTGCGTACCCATAGACTTCCATTATAAACTCTTTTATTGACCTCCCATCTCTATATCAAGGTGAAACTTATTTTTCTTGCAATTTCCCTTTTTTATCTTCTAAACTCTTTACATTTTTGAAAAAATAAGTTCATTATAAATTGTGCTCACTTTTAACCCCTTCCCCCCGGCTTCTATTGCAGACCCATAAATCAGTGTTTCCCATTGACTTCCATTTTCAAATTTTGACCTCCCCTCTAAAAATCAAGGTTAATTTGTTGTTTTTTTATGCTACAAACCCCTTACTTTAATGTAAAAATATGTAATTATTAGTTTGGGCCATTTTTAACCCCTTCCCTCTCTTGCCCTATAATACTGTATAGCCTTATACCAGAACCAGGCAGCATTGGTTTATTCATGTCTAGAAACCAGACCTTTTTTTTCTTTTTCTAAAATGGTTAAGATGTGTTGTCTCTTTGAGTCTGAATGATTGGAATGAAAACATATGTCCAGGAGTGTATCTATGGATGGTTGATCAACAGGCTCCAATCTCCTCATGTGAAGCCAATATGGTAGTAAATAAAACTGTAAAAACAACTCAAAACAACACTTTTTGCTCCTCTTGTAAGGCAGAGGAAAAACATTATTTACAACAAGTGCAGGCATTCATTTTAAAGGCAAGAGTCCAAATTTAAATTTTTTTTTACCCAGATTTTGTTGATTTAGAGGGTTTTTAATAGTTTTCCCGAAAAGAAACAACCAAGCCTAAAAAATACAGGTAAAGAATGGACAAAAAATTGAAAATAGAAAATTTCAAATCATTCACATGGTTTGACAAATAAAAAATCTTGAATCTTGAATTGAAAATGTTGACATTACAGGCCACGCTAACAAAATATCTTAAATTGTTTTTGATATTATTGTGGAAACGCACAACTTAGACTCGTACCTTCACAAATACCCACTGACCCTCTGTGGGTGCACGTGGGGGCCGTGGGAAATGTGTGGAAATCTCAAATAGTCGTCAAAATATGCATTCAGGGACAATGTTTGGGGTGGGAAAAATATGCTTGAAAAAAAATGGCAGGATTGCAGAGCTTGGCCATTTTTTAAAAGCAGTAAAAGAAAAATAATAAAATTTCACTTTCTACTGACAGTGGGTGAAAATCTGCTAATTCCAGTGTAAGTCAATGGGACAAATCCTGTAGTTTAACACTATGGAAGTAACTGTATTGTTCAAACTGATATTATACCAAAACAAAAACTGTCAAAAACATTTAGCATAATTGTATGCAGATTGATGCTTTTTTTTCAGGCTTTGTATAATGGGGGATCTCTAAAAGCATGCATTTATAATGGGAGTCTATAGGGCACAACTAAACAAACTGACTTTACACAAAAACAAAAAATATACCAAAGTCAATCTTCCCACTGATTATCCACACGGACAGGCCAGTCACACTGATAGTAGCTATAGTAAAAAAAAGTGTCATTTCAGAATTATTTCATATTATTCAACATTACTGAGGGTCGTATATGACAAACACTGGCATTTAAAAGGTTAATTCTATTTGATAATTTATAAAGTTAATATGTCAATGTAAAGAGGACTCTTTCATGAAAACAAAGAAAATAATATTTAGAAAATATTAATCTTATGGAAGTGTAAAGGTCGAAATACACAGAATGTACAAAACACTCCCAAAGGAGAATTTATTTTTCAAATTGACTTTAAACAAAAACAAAAAAATCGCCAAATTCAATCTTCCTAATTATCTGCACTGACAGGCCGGTCACACAGACAATAGCCATAAGTTTAAAAAAAAATGTGTTAGACTGGAGAGCTATAGGCCAGGGTAACACCTCACACACATCAAGCTAAGAGCTACAAAACTAATCTAAGCTAAGTCATTTTTGTTGCCTTTTTGCCACAAAAAATAGACCATGTAAAAATAAAAAAAAGTGACGAAAATGCAAAAAACAAGGCGATGGAAGCGGGGGAAAAACGCAGCAACAGCATGACGGAAACGCAATAACATGTGACAATAATGTGACAGAAACGTAATAAAAACGTGACAGGAATGCATTTTTCCCTCTACTCCAGGGCCTTTAATTAGGCCCGAGCGCCATCAGGGCTGGCGAAGGGGCTCTTGTAATCGTATAGAGTGCGCGGAGCGCACTCCCCCAAAGTGCGCGGAGCGCACAAAACAAGCGCGAAGCGCTCGCCTCCTCTCAAACATGCACTAACGCACTCCTCTCCTCGTGCACGTTCCGTGCACGTGCACATGTATCAGAAAACGAACATTGTAATTGCACTCCCCCAAAGTGCGAACAAAACGCACAAAACGAGCGCGAAGCGCTCCCCTCCTCTCAAACACTCACTAACACACTCCTCTTGTCGTGCACGTCCCGTGCACATACATATATAATGCAAAAGTCAACATTGTAATTGTACAGAGCCCATAAAAGTCAATGGGCGACTGAGAGCCCTGGGTCACTGACGGGCACAAAGTGCCCGTCAGTGACCCAGGACCTCTACCATGAGGTAGGAATGCGCGAGCGCTTTCCGAAAATATATAGTTTATGGTACCCGCGTAAGCGGGAACATTGTTTTCGTATGGGAATATTATCCTTTCTTTCTTTCTTTCTTTCTTTCTTTCTTTCTTTCTTTTCTTTCTTTCTTTCTTTCTTTCTTTCTTTCTTTCTTTCTTTCTTTCTTTCTTTCTTTCTTTCTTTCTTTCTTTCTTTCTTTCTTTCTTTCTTTCTTTCTTTCTTTCTTTCTTTCTTTCTTTCTTTCTTTCTTTCTTTCTTTCTTTCGCACCGTCGCAATTTTCACCCAGTGAACATCGACGAAAAGTCACAGATTTTGGCCCAAAATTCAAACCCGATCCGACGCAACTTTTGACTATTTCCAAATTTTGAATTTCAAAATAGTGGCGCGATAGCGCCACCTCGTTTTTTTTTTAACAGAACGACCTAATTTTGGGTGGAAAATAATCTTGAGAAGTAGAACTTTAAAAGTTATCCAAATTACTTTTCTAAGTTTTACGGTTTTTATACGGCGAAGCCGCAAACTGTACGAAGTATTTCGAGATTTTTCGCAAACAAAAATTGCTCCCATTCGCACATATGAAGCCCGATTACGCTCATTTTGGTATCAGTTTTTAAAGTCACAGTCCTAAACACTTTCATTTGGCAAAATTCAAATTGGGCGCAATAGCGCCCCCTATAGGAATTATATGGAGAGTACAAATTTTAGTTTTACGAAAATTAAAATAATTTGGCACAAAATTCTATTTGGTCGTTCCAATCAGAAAAGTCAATTACACCCATGCCATATTTTTCACGGTGTTGCCGTAGCGATGACCAGAACGTCCCATTTTATTCTGATGGAAAATGTTAAACTCCATAATTCAGCGAGAAGTGAGGAACCAAAGTACTTTGGATAACCTTTGTGGATTTTCTGCGGCGCAGCCGCAGCCCTAAGTAAAATGTAAAAATAGGCTTCAGTTTGCAGATATAGTGTGATACAAATTCATACAAATTTTTCTCTGTATAATGCCAAAATTGAGTGCGGAGTACGCGTTAGCGCATTCCAAAAATCCTAAACTAAGACCCTTGGGAAAAAAGTTAAAAACAAACATAAAGGCAGTAGCAATACCATAATTTTAAATTGAGGGAGACAAAAGGGCGCGAAGCTCCCCCTTGCTTTAGGCAGGGCGGTTGGCGAGGGCCGATAATCGCCGCTTGCGGCTATATTGTACTTGTTGTTCTCTGAGTGGGAGCTTGTATCAGTGGATGACCGCTGCGTGTTTTGTACGACCTGCAGATGGCGCTCTGCTGACTGACTCGGGCCTCAGTGCGTCGGGGGAGAAGATCCGCCGCAGAGTCAAGACGCCGTACACAGTGAAGAAGTGGCGTCCGGCCTCGTGGGTGCCCCCTGCTGACCACCAGGCCTCACACAGCTGCCCAGGATCAGCCAATCCAAGTCCAGCGTGGCCGTGTTTCTGCTGGGGGACGGGGCTGCAGACGGACTCACCAGTTTCTGAAAACATTGCACCTCTGTCTTCCCTTTGGTTCATGCCATGTCTTCGTATTCCTCTGCAGTCCGGTGCAGATAAGCCTTTTACAAACAGAGCTCACCCAAAATCTGTGGCTTATTCTCCTGTTATGTTGTACACTCGTCTTGTGTTGTCTTTTGCATATGAACAAACGAGGAGCGTCTCCGTTTGGGCCAAGTGGAGCAGGGCAAGAGTGAGGAGCAGGGTATGACGGTTTAAAAAGCGCGGCAGCAACAACTTCAAGGCTAACCCCCAGATTCCACGTCTTTCACCCGTTTGCTCCGCTCCCAGCCACCTCCGAACGGCAGCGACTTCAACGCCCACTCCCTCCTCTTCTGTCCGCCGCGCTCCTCCGCCGGTGCTGCTCCATGAGGAGCTTGAAGAGAGCACGCGCACCGCAATGAGTTTGTGAAATATATCTCCTAATAAGATATCCATCCATTTTCTTCCACTTGTCCGTTGCCGGGTCGTGGGGGCAGCTGTTGGAGCTGCACCAGCCCCTATGGCTCCTCCTGCAGGTGGTGGGTCCACAGAAGGACGGCCTCATGGTTCTAACCGGGCCTGTTGGTCTCTCATAAGGGGCTTCTGAACCGCTCTAGGACCTGTTTACCATGGGAGACCCTACCAGGGGCACCAAGCCCCCGACAACAGAGCTCCAGGATCATTCAGGCTCAAACCCCTCCACCACGTTAAGGTGGCGGTTCCAGGAGGGGTCCTAATAAGATAATAAATAACTATTTAGGGGCAGGTCACAGAGGAGACTGTGTTGAAGCTAGACCATAGACCGTTAAAAAGAATAGACAGCTCCTCCTCACTCCTCCCCGTTTACAATAATGACCAGGTTCGAGGGGGAATTCATGGCAGATTTACAGACTCCTCCTCCTCAGCTCTGACGAAGCATGTTCCTAAAAAGGGCATAAGGGCGGGATCTCACTGTAGACTCCGCCCTTGTGTGACGTGTAGCTCGTACAGCTCCAATGCTAACAGTCCGACCCTCATTAGTACGAGATTTCAAAACATTTTCTTTCGAAAACAGCCTGGTTTCTTTTTTTGTGACTAACCAGCGTTATCTCAGGAGGGATATGTAGCCATAGAAAGTGTTTAAAAAATAGAAACCAGGCATTAAAGTTGTTTTTAACGTGTCTAAAGTCCAATGCTTTCCAATGGGGGCCTAGCGGCCATATGGAGGTACTACAGCAATGGCGGCCTCCAGTGTTGCGGTCATAAAGCAGAGCAGCCAGTGGCCATTGAGCTAGACCATTTCTCTTTCACTATCATAAGTTTGTTTTTGTTTCTTTCCCCTCCTGCGCGAGGCAGAGAGGCAGAATAGTCAGGTGAATGAGAGAAATAGAAGCTTAATCAGGTCATGTGATTGTTTTTGTGATAACAAACTCCTACAGAGGCAAATATCCAAGTTATATTGTGTAAAATGGTGACATTTTTGTTCAAATAAAGTCAGTGCGGAGGGTATTTACTTTGAAACCCGGATGTTGTTGCCGTTCTCTTTCCTGTGGTGATGTGGAGCTTGATCCGTGTGACTCTGAGCTGAAAAATAGAGTTGATCCGAATTTTTGTCGGGGAGCAACAGAGCAGCAGCCGGCGACGGAGGCCCCTCGGCACGGAGGTGGAATGTTTCTGAACAGTTGAAATATCAATGCATTTGCTGCAGAGGTCGGGGCGGAATGGAAATGGGCGAACATGGAGAATGTGGAATCTGGGGGTTACTGTAAAAATGAGTTAAGTTCTTTATTGCGTCATGGCGATATAAACGCTCATATTTTCACCAAAAATCCTCGACCTAACACACACCATAACCATTCAAAGAAGAGTCAAGCATGAACAAGTGCAGGGTTTTACCAGGAGCAGGACCTAAAACATCCATGACTCCACAGTAGCCAAAAGATTTACTCAAGTTAGAGTACAAAACGTACTGCGTTATAAAACCTCTCCAAGGCGAAGAGTGATTTTAAAAAGCCCGAACACATGACCTTGAGTAAATCTGTTAACAAGTCATATTACAATGAAAGGTTTCAGGACGTATTCATCCCCCTCTTTATTCGAAGTTGTCATGTCGCAGTCCCATATTTTCCTTTCTTTTTCTTATATTTCACAAAATCACTCACATTTTTTTCCATCGACTTTTGGAGAAATCCTTAAAGACTAAAGTTAAAGGCGGCTTTGTGATGAAATACTGACCACAGCACAATAATCTTAAATGAAAGACAACACCACATTTTATTTTATTTATTTATTTTTTATTTTATTTTATTCAATTTGTAACGTTTCCATGAATTCTTTGGGTAAAGGGAAAGTGTAGTTCTGGAACTCGAAGCAGAACTATTGAGCTTGGCAAATGTCACTGTGTAATGTCCTTAGTATAATCAGTATGATGATAACCAGTAGCTCTAGAAAACAAGAGCAATTGAGTTCAGTGTCAGACTGCTACATTAGAAGAATAAATCTGTCCATTGTGTCGAGTAGAGATTTGAATACCCTCCATATCTGTTTTCAGAGAAAGATTTGACAGATGGGAAAAGGAGACTATTCTGACCAAAAAGCACAAAGTCCAAACACACAATCTGTCTCTTGTGATTGAAGAGCAAAGTAGACGATACGATAGATACGTCCTCAACCATGTCCAGCTGATGACCTTTAACTCAACCACACAAACGTCTTTTGTACATATTTCGGTGGCCCCTGAGAGCCTTTTACATCGGGCCCCTGCGCCTGTCCCTCGATTGGAGGACATTTGGACACGCACTTGTCCATGTGCTTCTTGTGCCTGTGGATTTGTCTTTTCTACTGTTTGTACTGGTTTTGATATGCCCCTGACGCAGACGCCGACCGTCCAGGAGACATCCACCTGGACGTCCCAAGCGTCACCTACGGGACATTTTGTCTTGGACCAAAACACAGCAGTTACAGCAGTATAGATAGGTAATGAAGTGCTACATGTATGTGGTCAGTGTCCATTTATTCAGACTGTACAATGTAGTGTGTACTCAGAGGCCAAGGATGTCCCCGTCTGTCTTTGCTTGTCCCTCTGTCCTCCTCTACTCTGTCCAGCATCAGTCCACCCTTTCCCTCCTCTCTCTCTCTGTCCTTTCTCTTTCCACCTCTTCCCCCTCTTTCCCTGCTCTCTCCCTCCTCTCTCCCTCTTTCCCTCCTCTTTCCCTGTTCTTTCCCTCCTCTCTCCCTCTTTCCCTCCTCTCTCTCTCTGTCCTTCCTCTTTCCCTCTTTCCACCTCTTCCCCCTCTTTCCCTGCTCTCTCCCTCCTCTCTCCCTCTTTCCCTCCTCTTTCCCTCCTCTCTCCCTCTTTCCCTCCTCTCTCTCTCTTTCATTCCATCCTCTCTCTTTCCGTCCTCTTTCTCCTCTTTCACTCTCCTTTTTCCCTCTCCTCTCTCCCTCTTTCTTTCCTTCCTCTCTGCCTCTTTCCCTCTCGTCTGTTTCTCTCCCCTGTCCCCCCTCTGCCCCCGTGCTCCCTCTCTGTCCGTCCTCTGTCAGTAGTTCATATTCCTGCCAGCTGCATGCCCTTCCATGTGTGATTGTCCCTCAGATCGCCGTTGCAGGTTTGATGAGAACCCATGGGCCTATAGTCTTATCAAGTAAATGAATGAAAACATAAATAAAGAATTCTCTTTCGATTTTGTCTCTTCAGTTTTACTCAACTTTTTCAGGGTTGAACGTTGGCAAATATGAAAGATACTATCCCCATTGTGACCACCAGGGGGCATGCTGTCCTAGGAGGCGAACAATAAATAAGCAAGTCTTGGACTTTTGGTAGTATTTATAGCTACGAAAATGAGAATAATATTAAATATGAAATATTTTAGACCATATTTTGATACTTTCCATGGACTTACACAGAAGAAAATGTCATGATTTTCCAAGAAATTTAGATTTAATGCAAGTCTGAAGTCTAATGGCACTTTTTAATGACATTTAAGGCCTTGATTTGGGCAAAATTAATTTATTGACTTCTAATGCTTTTTAATGCTCTGAGGATACCTTGTATTTGTTAAAAAAAAAGGAGTCAGTATTAGTGATGAGTCAGCATTAAGATTATGAACGTACTGTAGGTCAAGGGTTCCCAAACTTTTCAGGCCGCAACCCCAAAATCACTGAGCCAACAACTCGGGACCCCTTTCTGTAAAATATAATGAGTATTTATAATCATTTAAGGTGCAATGATGTTTAATGATGTTAGTTTGGATAGTGTATTTTGATATTTTGCCTTAATTTCACTAAAATATGCAGTTTTCAATCAAAGATACATCAAATGCAATGTCAAAATGTAAAAAAAAAATATTGCCCCAAAATCATCTTGCATCTGCTTCAGTATCCCGGCACCCCCACTTTGGGAACCACTGCTGTAGGTCAACATCAGGACTTTTACACCCGAAAGAATAGCATCAATAACAATAGCAAATTCCTTTGGCGACACTGCTTTCCTCCATTTGATTTGTTTTGACGACGTTCGCTACACACAACTGCAGATCTGTGCGGTCCAGACACTGGGCGAGGAAAGCCCTTTGCTTTGGTCCACATGGCAGGGAGCTGACATAGCTGTAATACCACCCCTTGGTGGCCAGGGGCTACTCCAAAAGACACTTGGTAAACAGCGTTTCAATGAAGACTTTGACCTCGTTTTGGACTTGGTTTTTGTAAATTAGAAATAAAAAGTGGAAGCCTAAGTCTTTGATTGACAGGCTCTGGAGCTCTGTGGAGGCTCCGCTTCCCGCCTTTTTGCCCTTTTAAGGAACAGGCTTCATTTCACAGACCACTCGGGATCATCACCGTGAATATATTAGATCCATGGGCTGAATGGATAACCGCTTATCTCGTCTATCCCACTTGGAAATAAAGACTTATGACCTTAGAGCATCCAGGTGATTAAACTCGTATGTTACAAAACATCTAATGCTACAACAGTTAGCTCATACGATGCTAACGTTATATGAACGTTTCCCCAAACCAGATACATATTAAAAACATGGGACATAACAATAGAGAGTGTGACCTAAAGTAACATTCACTGATGCAGTGGTTTTGTTACAGTTTTATCATGAGCTGCTCCTCCACTGGGGGGCGCCATTACTGTTTTCATCTCGTATCTGAACTCGGAGCATGTCTGGAGTTACCACTTCGAGCGACTCCAAGGCATTTTTCTTAGTGGGAGGTTACCAGTTGCCTGGAACACACCAGCGCCCAATTTGATTTGGTGCTACATTTTATTAGGGGGAGTTTGACATTTTTTTCATTCATACATCAATACAAACCATTTAAATGCACTTCTAACTTGAGTTACTTAAATTGTGACAGATTTTTTACTGTATTTTATGTAAGTAATATGTTATTCCTTTGTTACTGAAAAAAGTCCCCTTGTCCCCCATCTCACCTATTTAGATAATGTCCCACTTTTTCAATAAAGTCAAAGTTACATAGAGAAAAACAAATAATCCACCAGTGTTAGTTTATTGTTTATTGAAACAGGGACAATGTACAAAACTATTAGTCTTTACAAAAGAAGAGATGATTTGTACCAGATTTAGCAAAGTAGCTATTTTCTGAGTTTCCTGAGTCATTTAAGGAATTGTGCCAAAATATCACTTTAAAGCATTACAGTTGTTTCAATCGGCATTACATTTACATTTCCTGATCTTGTATGCCTTAAATTAATCAAAAATACAAAATCAATGATCCAAAGCACATTCAACTCATTAACAGTTGATCACCTATCAATCCACTGTCAATGAATGAGTCAACTGCATGTTTGATGAAATTTTAAGGATTTATATTGTCAAATTTACACAATTATTCATGTGATCTAAGTTTTTTAAGGGGCAACAGTGGCACAGTTGGTAGAGTGAGTCATCTCATGATTGGAAGGTAGGGGGTTTGAATCCCAGCTCCTGAAGGTGCACACTGTCATTATGTCCTTGGGCAAGGCACTTCACCCTCATTGCCTCCAGTGTCTTCGTACACTGGTGTATCAATGAGAGTATGAATGGGTGACTGGTTACTTGCTGTAACACGCTTTGAGCCTGATGAAGGTAGAAAAGCGTTTTCTAAATTGAGACCTTTTACCATTTTGTATTTCTCATGTCTGTCCCTCCATGTCCCACCGCATCACATGACTTGTCCCACATTCACTACTATTTGAGGTGATTGGTCAGATGACAAGAGTTTCAGCCATAAGATGGTTGTATCCAATCACTTTGATATTGTGTTTTGGAGATTATACGCTCAGTAACTATTTCTCTATTGTTAAGTTCTATTGAGATGTTATCATCATTATTCTATAGAACAGGGGTTACCAACGTGGTGCCCTTTGGAGCATGCCCAGTAGCCCATGAGACTTTTTCTAAGGTGTAAAACACTCAATTTTCTTGAGTCTGATTCTTAAAAATACATTTATTTTTTCTGTTCTTGTGACTCAGTACGGTTTAAAATAAAGCTATTTTGATGTAATATGGGGTTAATATCCTATAATTAAACAGTGTATGTTTGAGTCTTTAGGATTTGTTTTTAACCTCTTAAAGGTAAAGCCAAACTGGCTTTACCTTAATCTATAAGCGTCTTGAAAAAAGTGTCAAAATGGCGACAAAAATGAGGGGGGGGAAATGCAAAAAAAGTGCGTCAAATACGTGACAAAAATGTGATAAAAAAAAAGTGACGAAAACATAACACAAAAGCCACATAAGAGCAATAGAAAAGAGACAAAAAATGACAAAAATGTGACGAAAAAGTAACAAAATGCCATAAAATCAGCATCAGAAAATTGACAGAGCGTTGAAAATGTGGCAACAAATGTGACGAAAACACAACAAAAAAGCAATGGTAGAAAATGTCAAAAAAGTGACAAAAACGTGAGTAAAAAGATCCGTTTAGATCAGTTTTGTCGGTCCTGCAGAGGTCACTGAACTATAATACTGTATTACACAGGTGTGCTGCCATAGGTGGTCACGTGACAGGAAGCACGCCGTCTCCTGCGCTTACGCGTCACAGATGTAGATGAAGATGGAGTCCGCCGACCAGGCCCGTGCCACCGCGTGCTTACTGTGTGGATTCAACTACAGCCTACCCGGTACTTCCACACCAATACTACTACTACTACTACTACTACTACTACACCGCCCTCTAAACTACATGTGCACTAGGCCACGGCAGACACGTCAAAGAAATACTAACAACTACTGCCGTACAAAGAGACCGCTGGGCTAACTAACAAGGCTAATCTGAACTTGAACCAAATACTTCCTGTGGTACATGTTACTCTTATTATTTAGATAATGAATATTAACGTTATTATAGTATCAATGTGAAGCTTACTAAATCTGTAGCTACTTGTGTGTAAAGACTAATGTCACGGGCGGCCGGTGTGTCTGGGGTGTGGGACCCCCACATACACCGGCCACGTTTTCTGCCAGTTTATGACCCTGCTTTTAGCAAACGCATTGCCTTTTGGACGCGTGAATTAGGGCGGCTACACGTAGCCACATTACGCCAGCACGCCCCTGAGCGGCCGAGCTCTCTCGCGCAGAGCGCCTACATGTACACTGCAGGGAGCGCTGAGAAGCGCCACGCTGTTATCACCACCTGTTTCTTTAACAGTTGAACTGAACGCATGTCTTGCGTCCATCACATCCAACTATAGTCCGCAATTGACTGCCAGTCTCTGCTCTTCAAGGATCCTTGTAATGAGGATGTTGTTTTGTGAAACCTACAACTCTAGAAATTGCTCAATGGCCTCAACTTGATGTCATCCACCTTCACTGCTTTCCTTTTGGGAAAAGTGACGAGGCCCACAAAAAAAGAGCAGCAGAGTGAGTCTTGATGTGGAAAATTTACAAGGTAGTGTTGCTATACTGCCATTATGTCAGGCGATATTCCTCTCTTTATGAAATAAGCATCCAATACTACTACTACTACTACTACTACTACTACTAGTAGTAGTAGTAGTAGTAGTAGTAGTAGTAGTAACACGTGCTGTGTATTACTGCCGTTACGCCCCAGACACACCGGCCGCGTTATCTGTGCGTTTATGACCCTGTTCTGCGTAAACGCATTGCCTTTTTGACATAGAATCATTGACGATTGGATTGAAGCGGCCACACTGACGCCTGTTTCACACCGCACGCCGACCGCAGAGCCGAGCGGCCAAACTACCTCGCGGCGAGCGCATGTAATTCAGACTGCCACGGAGTGTGGCGAAGCGCCTAGAGTAGTATTGGACTCAAAACAACTCCTCGTGGTTCATTCTAATGCAGCACTATAAGATAGGAATACAACTGATATGTCTCCTTAAAGTGCAACATGTGTTTTATGCATATAAAAAAAATAATCTAAATGTAGTAGTACCTGGAAAATGATGTTATTAATACGCCTAAAGTTAGCCATATCGCCTTTGCTCTGCCCAACCCCGTCAGATCTTGGAACCTAAGCAGGGAAAGACCTGTGCTGCATCCGAAACCATTAAATTGTAGCCTCTAAGTGCTAACACTAGCAACTAATCCTTAACCTTTCATGGGGTCAACTGTTAGATCTCTATGCAGTTAGTGAACTAGAGCTTCAGCAGCATTTGCCCAATTCGACCTTACCCAGGGGAAGGGGAAGTGACATCACCAACAGCTGTTCTTCTTCTTCTTTAAAGTTCAGTGCAGGCCAAACAAAAGCGCATACCGCCACCTAGTGTATATTGTCCAACAACAACATAGTGTCCAAATAAAGACATTTAAGGAGAGAAAAAAACATCCAAATGATCCTTCACATTTCCCTTTATTTTATCTCAACAGTTGTTTCATAAAGCTACAGTATGCAAATTAGCCATGTGGCTTAAGTTTCTACTAAATGAAGCAAAAGCGCAAACTGCTTCATTTAGGCCATTTACTGAGGAGGCTCTTTAAAACCATGTGACTGTGCTGTGGTGACGACAACATGTATTTTGTCACTTTTATAAAGTTTGGCTTGTGCAGAATCTTAAAAAAAAATAAAAATAATTATATAAAAAAAATATTATTATTAAATGTGCACCTGTCAATCAACAGTGGTTGCGCATGAATCACTCAAGAGTGGGGGAGAGATTGGTGCCAGAGGTTCCGCTAGACTTTTTTTTTGTCCGGCCGGGTCATAAAATGTCGGCCATTCACAAGAATTACCGGTCATTAAAATATATATAATGAATGTGGCTTATTATCAATAACGATCTACATTTAGACCGAGCGCTACACGAGTGCTTTAGTGGGTCCAAAACACGGCTATTTCTAATGAAAGAACGAAGTGAGAAAAATGTAACAACAGCTCAAATCCAAACATAAAGTTGTGCGCGTGGAGACTATAGAGGCAGCAGGTGGCACGTGGACGTGACACACTCATCTGCGCTATAACTCTGACAGAAGGAATCTACGACCCTCCAGATCTGACCACATCAGCTGCAGAGCGAGGGTTGGCCCTTCCGTCCTTTAACGTGGCTTCAGGTGTAAAAATTAGTGATGTCTCGCACCGCTGAAATATTATGGAGGGACAAATCGACTATGCTAAAGTCACCCAGCTCTGACACACTCAAGAGCGGCTCCAACACCGGTAACTAAACCGAGGCGTCTGGTCTGCGCAGACCAACCGAGGGAAGCGCCTCTAAACCCGGCCACTCTCCCAGGAAGAGCCGCTGTTCAGTCTGACTGAACACACGGAGTTTACAGAATATCCTAATCGAATTCATTAGCTGTTGAGTTCTTAACACACTTTTATAAAAGTAAATGTACCTGTAGTTCGCTGTTTTCTTGGAAAATGTGACGAAGCACGAAGAAAAAGCGTAACATATCCAGAGAGCGATGAAGGCGCTTCAACTGCGCTTCGTAAAATGGGCAAAGGGCGCAAGTCAAAACTTTTTTTGATAGAAATATTGAGCCTTTTTTTAATATTTAGGCCTGTCTCGAAAACACTTTGTCATGTTAGTCACTGACTTGTGTTGTATTTTATATATTTTTCTATACTCTCTCCATATATTTAGTTTCCGTTAGCCGTTAGCCGGCTAACGGAAACCCTGATTGGCGCAGTGGCTTATGGGATGGCACATAGCTCCTAATCGCCAGTGAGTTAGCATCAGAGGTCCCTATGCTAAAGTGGCTATGATAGTTAGCATACAGGCCACTTTCCCTAACTCCTTCCTAACTGAAAGCCCAATTCGGACGTTTCTTATCATGGCGGACGCTGACGCACATCCGGTTTGGCGTAAGACCTCTTAACAATTTACTGGTTTCGGATGGAGCACTGGTCTGTACTTGGATGGGAGACCGTTTGGGAACACCAGGAAGCCTAGGGTGAATGTGGTGTGTGAACATGGCCGTATCTACCATTGAGGTCACCGAGGTCCGGAACTCGGTACAATTTTAGCATTTATTTATTTTATTTTTTATTTAACACAATGTTGTGAACACTCGCTTATACAGGTGGAAGAGCCTCTAATTCAGATGTGGATGAGCTTGTTCTGGATAGGGATGGGCACGGTGAAACAGTGCCCACTTGGTACCAACCGAAAAGCTCCGGTCGGGGATGGTATCGAAAAACTAAAATTCTTTCGGTGCCAACTTTTGGTTCTTTTTCTCTCTAGACGTCAATATATGACCCGCAGCGAGTCTAAAAAAAGCAACATGAACGTGTGGGCAGATGAGCCGCTTCAGCGCAAATGTAGCGAAGCAAAGCTATAAATTAAAGATATAACTTAAAGTGAAGCAAAGCTATAACGTACTAAACTTTTGTAATAAAGATGGCCCAGCCGCGGTCTGCAGCAGGACTGAGCCAGGACTAAACCAGGACATACACCGGGTGTAAAACCCAGAACCAAACTAAACTAGTTATTATAAACCAGGACTGAATAAGAAACTTGAGTTTTTAGGCAAATTGAAAAGCAAACAGAGCAGTGACAACAAGAAAGACGTCTTTACCTTTAGTGACAGACCCACGGAGGCTGAGTTTACGTGCTGCTGTTTACAACTTTACAAGCAGCTGCAGCAGGGGAATATCAAAGATTGTTTGTGGAAAAGTGAGCGCTCACTCTGTATTTTTCGTACAACATCAAACATTAAAACATTAAAACTGGTGTTCTCATTCTACTGAGTGCATTATATAAAACAGCGCTATATTTAACAGCAGCGACACCTGGTGGTAAACGCTGATCATAACAGTTTTTGTAGATTATTAGTGGCAGAGTGAGCGCTCTCACTGTGTAAAGATCTTTGACGGGAAAGTGCTTTCGCTTCGTCAAAGCACAGTGTGTTTAGAGCATAGACTGTTAAAAAGGTTTAGAGAAGTTTATCCGAAAGCAAACCGCGTCATGATGTGGATCTGGTCTGTCTCTGCAGCTCAGGAGGTAATAATATCCTTTCTTTCTTTTTATCGCTGCTTAAGTGAAAATTGTGCTCAAAACACGAAGCTACAGGTGATGCTGCTGCGGCCTGTGTCGCTTCTGTTGGGCTGTTTTAGGACTTTTTCCTGAACGACACTTTTTTTTTTTTATACACGTTATTTTAATTGAATTAAAATTACATAGGTACCGAAAAAAGTACCGTTAAGGCACCGGCACCGAAAAGCAGGTATCGTTAAAGTACTGGTATCGGAAAAAAAACTAACAGTACCCATCCCTAGTTCTGGACCTAAATGTGTCCACTCTAAAACCGAACCTCAAGAGCCGCTTTGGACCCCAGTGCGTAAACTCCGCGGAGGCTGAGAGCGCGGCTGAGGCTGAGCGTCCGCCCTCACTACAACAGCAGCGCCTTTAGCATGAACCGCGCCAAAATTTGATCAAGTTGTAATTTCTTTACTGTCTGTCATAAAGTGAGAGGAGCCTGTGCGTGCACCGTCAGACTGATCGGAGACTTCGATTTACAACAGGGGTTTTCCTCTCATTCTGATCTGAGGAGCGAGAGGAAGGAGAAGTGTCTGTGGCTGCTTCATTCCCCTCCTCTGCTGCTAAACCCGTGGCTTTGTATCTGTCACATGCAAAGATTGTGATATAATGCGTATACATTATTTTCGCTTTAATGAGAGCTTAAACCAATGCATTCACATTTGTAGCTAGGTGGTTTGACAGTACGACTGAGTGAGACGCAGAGGGGGCGGGGCTAGAGCACAGAGTCCAAACCAGAGTCTGATGTTCAGAATGAGCTGTCACTGGGACAAAGTAAAACACTCAGCTTTACCCATTCACACCAACAGCCTCGTTTTCAAAACAATTAAAAACTGACATTTTCATTTAATATTTTTGTATTTATTTAGGGCAAGACATTATTAATAGCCCATCACAAAATGTGTTCAATATGGAAAACCTGAAAAAAGTGAGAGAGAATCACAAAGAAGACAGGGAGAGAGAAAGTGCAGCTGGCATCCATGGCGTCTCACTAAAGTTTCTTTCAAAGTTTGACACACTGGGTTATGACATTAATCCAGTCTAGTCTCATTCAGTCCAGGTCCAGTCCTTAATAGTCCTGGTTTAGTCCTGTAGTCTCACTCAGTACAGTCCTGTATATAGTCCTGGTATAGTCAAAGTAAAATTCTTTGTTGTGAACTTGTTCATAACAATGGCAATAAAACCTATTCTGATCCTGATTTAGTCCTAGTGTCAATCAGTCCAGGTCTAGACAAGAATTTTGTTGGTTTTGAAATAGCTGTTTAAATAAAGTTTTCTATTAAAGTTCAATAGCATATTTTTTAAATCTGAGTGAGTGAGCTTGAGAGGTGAGGGTTGATGACGCTTTAGAGTAAAGAATTGTGTTAAGTTTTGCTCTGGTTTGTTGTTTGACCAAACTGTTCCAAAACTGGGAAGTGCTGTCAGTCAGTAAAGCTGTAATATACAGGAAAATAATAATGATGCATTAGTCTTGTATAGCGCTCAAATTCGCTTTACAATTTTGTGCATTATTCATTCACTCTATACTCGGTGATGGTAAGCTACTATTGTAGCCACAGCTGCCCTGGGGTAGATTGATGGAAGCGAGGCAACCAGCCTGCGCCATCCTCATATCCGACCACTACCAACCACTCACTCACTACATTCACCCAGGCTTCCTGGTGTCCCAAACAGTCTCCGAAAGAGCAACAAAAGGCAATTTTTGAAAACAGCTAAAGGATGAGATGAAAGCAGACGCACAGATACACAGCAGGGAAAGAGACAGAGAGGGAGACACGTTTGTCCTGGAACTTACATGATCTGAAGAAAACAGGTGAGGAGGATATTATTAGCCTTTAACCGCATTTGCATTGTGGTTTTCTTCACCGTGTTGTTAGTTAGCGCGAGGCTAAAAGTTAGGCAAGTTAGCTAGCTAGCAAGGCCGTGCTACAACTTGTCCTGAGCCCTTTCCTCGCAAATATGAGCGACTCAAGTGACAAACTTCATTCATATCATTAGATTCTTCATCTCTGTAATCGCTCCACGCTGCCATGTTGTTGTTTTGAATGTGTACGCAGCGGAGGCGGCTGGCGCGCTACGGTAACCCACAAGGACAACGCGACAAAGTCCGAAAAAAAACATGTTTGGGGGGTCGGATTGTACAAATTATGAAATATCTCGATATCCAATTTTGCATATCGTCCAGACAACAATTTTGATATTATCGTCTAAACGATATATCTCCCACCTCCTAGATGAAAGTGTTTTTGATCACTTAAAATACAGGAAATCACATCTGTATCTTAAAAAAATTTGTTGGGGAGGACCCCCAGATTCCCCAGTGTAAAGAATGATCTGGACCTCACTGGCTACAGCCCTGTGTGTGAGTGGGTGGTTGGTGGTGATCAGAGGGGCGGATGGCACAGACTGGTTGCCTCGCTTCCATCAGTTTTTTAGTTGTTTTTACCAGTTAGCGTTCACTTTTTAGTGCTCTACATAGAGTTACACCCGTGTAATCACTTGGGCTCAGCTGAAATCGGGACAGTCTCCACCGTCAGTGTGCACCGCGGCCTTGCGCGCACACGCAAACTTTTCTCTCTCACGGACTTATTCACGTGGAATCAACTACAATCTAAAGGTGCGTTCAGACCGAACGTGCGTCCACGCTCCGTCAGCCTGTAGTTTGACGCCAAACATTGCCGCTTCACACTCGCGAGAAACGCCTGTTTGCTGCGCGTGAAGTTTTGCAAGCGTCATAATTAGGAGGCGTGTCATACAACTCAGGCCGAGCGCAAACCGCCATGATCAACTTCTCCTCCATGCTGCAGGTCAGGGGCGCAACTACCCCCCCCTCACACACACAAATGGCTCTTTGATGTTTTTTTTTTTTTTTTTAAGAAAATAAATACCCTCTGAATTGACTTTATTTTAACGAAAATGTCACTATTTCACACAATATAACATCGACATTTCCCTCTATGGAGTTTATCACAAAAAAACAATCACACGGCCCGATCAAAAGCTTCTGTTGCTTCATTCACGTAACTTTTCCTCCTCTCCCTCTCTCTCCCTCACGCAAGAGGGGAGAAAACAACGCAAGCTTCAACGCGATCTCCTCTGTAACCGTGTTTATTATTTCATTAGGACTTTTATTTCTCAAACTTGTTGCCTTATGCTCACTTTGAGCTCCTCGTGGGGCTGCAGCAGCAGCAGCGGTGGAGATGACAGTCCCTCTGCCCCACTCCAGCAGTGACTTTTGTTTCGCAAAATAAGCACAACTAAAGTGACGCCCCTCCCCCAAAGAGGAATAAAAAAAAAATACTTCACCACCGCGAACCTGTTCATATCGTTCACTGTAAAGACTCGTTCAAAAGAGCCGGATCGTTCACGACCGACACATGATGAAAGGCATATATTGCGTATGCCCTTTTTGCTCCACTGCTGCAGGTAACAGGTGACGCTTGTGCTCACTATTTGAGCCCAGTCCCTGATTGGTTAACAAGGCGTAAATGAACGCACGTGTAGATTGTGATTACTTGAGTGGCTGAAGCAGTGGGCGGGGCATCGCTGCTCTGTACCGCGCTGTTCTCACTGGTTTTGACGCGCGTTTATCCTCATCTGCTCGCATTTGCAACGCTTCATACGCGCGGACATCTTTGCTTATATTTCGACGCGCGTCGAAGCGTCTACATAGGGTTAACATGGAAGTTGGTGGTGTGTCAGCGTTTGGTCTGTACGCACCATAACACCATAACAAAGCTTGTTTACTTCAGACCTTGGATTTACAAGGAAGATGAGAGGCCAGATGAGGCCAGGAGGAGAGCGAGACAAATGGAGGAGGAGAGAGGGGAGAGGACGCGGATCTGTTTGTTTCTGAAGGCGCAGGTAAACACTGAGCATTACCTAAAAATTAAGTTAAAACCTAGGAAATGGTAATAAGCCACTATATTGTATATTAACTCAGAAAATACGCTGTAAAACCTGCTTACATGTGAGCCTACATTACCGATTTGGACGTGAACATATTGTACTTGTTAATTAGGCGTTATTCCTCCGCTCTTAATATGATGACGTCATCACGCGACTAGTCGACTCTACGTCGACTTTCTTGACTATAAAAATTAGTAGTTGTTCATGCCCTATGCGTGCTTTAGTGGGTCCAAAACACGGCTATTTCTCATGAAAGAATTACGTGAGAAAAATGCAACAGGTCAAATCCAAATATACTGTAAAGTTGTTCGTGTAGAGATGATAGAGAGCGGCAGGTGTCACGCGTACTTGCTCATCTCATTTCATTTTCATTTATTAATTTATTTGAATGGGACAGTGCATATTAATGAACAGACAACTAGTGCTGTAAATATGCCGGATTTAGCTCAAGTCTAATTTCCATCCGCAGTCCCATGAGGTAAAAAACTAAGACAAGGACATACAAAATATAAAACACATAAGCCAAAACACACAGCAGTACCTTACAAACAAAACAGGCAAGGACAACAACTACACAATTCATAAAGTGCATCTCTTTCATACGCCACTCCCCTCGTCCCTCCCACTCACACACCTGTACCTGCAAATATAATAAAAATATGTTCCTGTGTAATGCCTCTTAATGGTTACACCTTTGTTGGCAAAGAAGCCATTCTTTCAGTTGTCTTTTAAAGGTCCTATATCATGCAAAATCGTCTTTTTGGAGCTTTTAGCCATGTTGTTATGCTATTTCCTTATCAAAAACACCCCCAGAGCGGTTTTTGGCTTCATTCACGCAGTTCTAAGTAATCCTCCTGAATCCTGCTCTCTGAGCAGCTGCTCCGCCCTCTCCTGGTAAACCACTGAGCTGTTCCTTCCGTTCCTTTGTGTCGTCACAAAGGAACGGAAGTGCTCTACGTCTGTAATGTAATGCCTTACAGTACAGCCTGGTTTTAATTTATAAAACAGCGTTTTCATTTTTTTGTTTTTGTGTTTTGTTGTTGTAAGAGAGAAAAAAAAAAAAAAAAAGCAACTCTATGACGCGTCTGTGCTGTCCCACGAAGCTAATCAGGCGCACCCACGGCCGGAGGAGCCATGGATCCCAGCAGAAATGTTGTTTTTTAAGACTGAGCTCTTTCTAACCTACTCTGGACACGCCTGTTCTTTTTCTTACCCAACGATAATGTCACGGATGCGCGTTTGGCTACGAGAGGAACAGGACTATTCAACCTTCCTAAAGAAGAGTGCACTCGTCAGAAGTTGGAATTTCTTTCCGGGATTCAGCGACTTTATCAACCAACCTGATGGATGCTTGGTGAACCTTGGCCAGAATCAAAGTGGATTAACTTTTATAACCAACGCGATCCCATAACCCGATGGGGAGTCCAGACTGAGCGGTGAGTCAATCAAAACGCATGTTAGCGTGTGTGTTAGCGGTGTGTTAGCGTGTGTGTTAGCGCGTGTGTTAGCGTGTGTGTTAGCGCGTGTGTTAGCCATTTATGAAACTGCTTTGCACATGTCAACTCCTTATAACTGCATTATGTGAAGTAACTTCACTTTTGCAGCGATATTTATATTTATAATACTGTAAATGTGGAATGAGCGGAGAGAAGGGCGGAGTTAACTGAATCGAAGCGTCTTGTCTTCCGGGTAGGGAAAATACCCCCCAAAAATACTTATATTTCTCTCAAAAATGAGTACTCCATAGTGATAGAGGTACAATATATCATATAAATGCCTATACTTTACTTTGGAATGGCTAAAATAGCATGATACAGCTCCTTTAAAGGTGCTGCTTTCTCTGTCATAGGTAGAGTGTTCCAACTACAACAAGCCTTAATGGAAAGCATGTTTTGAGTAAAAAGTTTGCCTCCAAAACTGTACTTCACAGTCCCCCCTGACTGTTGGATCGAGTGCTGGTGTCACAATTTCTTTTTTAATGAATTCCCTAAGAGGAGGCGGGCCAGGTCATGTACCACTCTATAAACAAGACAATTCATTTTAAAAGATTTTCAAATTTTCAAAATGTATATTTCTTAATTAGAGCACATATGTGAAAAGACTGGGTTTTTTGATCAAGTACCTTAATAGCTGCTTTGTATAACTGCTGAATTGGTTTAAGCACAGTGGCACCAGCAAAGGACCAGGCTGTGAAACAATATTCAATATGGGAGAATATCATACAGTGGAGGTAGGACTTTGCTGCCTCTGTAATAAAGGGTCGAATTTGTTTATAGTTTTTTAAATTGAATTTGATGGTGTTTGTGATCTGCACTTTAACTCAGACAGAAGGTGTCCAGATCTGACCGCATCAGCTGCACAGTGAGGGTTGGGCTGTAGATGCCCTTCAGCGCTTTAACGTGGCTTCAGGTGTAAAATAATGATTAAGTCTCTCTCCGCTGAAATATTATGGAGGGACAAACTGACAGTAAAGTCATCAAAAGTCAGTCTCGAACGATTCAACACAGACCCAGCTCTGCCACACTCAAGAGCGGCTCCGACACCGGTAACTAAGCCGAGGCGGCCTGCGCAGACTGACCGAGGGAAGCTCCTCTAAACCCGGCCACTCTCCCAGGAAGAGCTGCTGTGAAACAGCGCATCAGTCTGACTGAACACATGGGAGTTTAAAGAATAACCTAACGAAGCACGAAGAAAAAGCTTCCAGCGCAATGGCGCTTCAACTGCGCTTTGTAAAATGGGAAGGGCGTTAGTCAAAACTATTTTTGATAGAAATACAATATACTTTTTTAATATTAAGCCTGTCTCAAAAACATGTTAGTCACTGACTTAGGTGAAATTGTGTTTGTTCTATTTTTCTTTTCGTCGGGCCAATTTGGCTGATGTAAATTATTTTTACCGGTCATTTGCTTTTCAAACCGACCAAAAGCTACAGCCGGCAAACGGAGACCCTGCTGTGAACAGGTCCTGCAGACACAGGCCGTGCAGCTACTGGCTCTGTCTTGTAGAGACAGAGGGCAAGTTTATTCTCACTCTGTGAACGTTGAATGATGCGGATATGTTCAGGTTTTGATGACTTGTGAAAATAGTCCCTTAGTTATGAAGGACAATGGATTAAATTATTAGTGGATGCAAGCTGCGCCCCTGGCAGAGTTGCCCTGGGGCACACTGAAAGGAACATGGCTGCTATTATGCATAACAAAATGGAGCCCATTTATTCAGACAGGGTGTGGCATGGGGACATTTATTACAGTTGATTGGCTCTTCTTTCTGGTGGATTACCATTTGAATTGGGTTGCAGCCACGTAACGTCACATTTACTAGGGATGGGCTGAGATCTCGTGGTACGAGATCTCGCGAGATCAAATTGCCATGAGATTTCTCGTCACAATGTAAAATTATCTCGTAATATTTTTTTTCTTCTTTTATTTTTTTTATAGGCTGAAATTTAGATATAGACCTTCTTCCTGTAGACTGCATATAGGACTCATGGGAATATTTAAGCAATAGCTCTCTAATAATGTGTACTATATTGATTGGAACTTAAAAAGAAAGAAAACTTTGACATTTTAATGTCAGTCGCTTGGAACCACCGCCTCGGCGTTCAAACCTACAGACTGGAGCCGCTGCAGCTTCATGCCTGCAGATCTACACTCGCACCTCGTTACGTTCTCTTCCATTTACGAACTAAAGGCTCTGCTGTTGGAAGCTATGTTTTACCGCTGCACGCTGCGGCGAGTCCGGGTGGATCCGTCGTCTATTTTGTGATTGTACACGCGCATCTACTGCGCACGGAAAAGCAAAACAACGCGGATGTGACATGCGCGCATGGACAACGAGGGAGAGGGCAGGCCAGCGCGCAGAATATGAAGGGATGATTACAGCGGGCCATTTAAAGAGATGTCAGTCTAACTTGGGGGTGTCACGATTTCAGTTTTTTGAGTCACGATTATTGTGAGAGAAAATATTGCGATTTTACGATTATTCACGATTATCGACCGAATGAAAAGGAAAGAACTGATATTTTTAGTTTTTGTCTTTAAAAAGCTTTTTAATACTTACACTTGTAAACTGTTTCTAAAAATGAAAAATGCTTTAAGATTGTTTTGCATTAAAATAAATAGGCCTACATTGAATAATACAAACAATGTCAACTTTACTTCTTTATAATGACCATAATTTTCATAATTGTTTTACTATTATTAGGCCACAAGCTAGGCTGGGTTTTATGTTCTCAAAAGTTATGCTGCTGCTTAATTATTCGTCAGATGTTTTGATGAACAGAGAATGAAACGTGTTTACAAAATGACTAAGGAGACTATTTTGAACAGCTGTTTTCCACATGTGCGCGGTTTCACTTTCCTTTCTGTTATGCTGAAGCAGAGCGGAGCGCGTTAGCTTTTGTTTACATCCTGAGCCAGTTGTGGCTATTTCCCAACATTTGGACAACTTTTTTTGGAATTACTGTATGTAGTTCGTTACCTTGACCTGGACATTTACAGCGACGGATTATCTCCAAGATGTTGTTTATATTCGACGTAGCCTATGTCAGCGCCTTTTGCTGCAACTTTCTGACGACAGGATTTGCATGACGAATGTCCATCGACAAAAACAACACCATGGTCATCTTTTGGATCCTAAAGAGGTCCCACTCTGCTGACTTCAATCGTTTTTGGGTGGATACAACACTGGAGGAGAGCGTCCTTCTGCCTTGCTCAATCACCGGTGAGTTTACGCGCTGTTTATGGCGTGCAGCGGCTCGTGCGTCAGCGTGAACAATTTCCGCGGTAAACCGTGGCTTCTGAAATTCTTACAGATAACCTACCGCGTCCTTTTATAATCGTGGTAATCGTAAAACCGGTTAATGTTGACATCCCTAGTCTAACTACAGTAGAATCACTCTCTGTTTAATGTTTAAAACCTCCTGTGCGTCAGTGTCTGGCACAGACTGTTTAGATACTAAATCTAAACCTGTCTCCTCCTCCTCCACCTGAAATCAACTTTTAAGCTTCAAATATATCTAATTATTATTTATAATTTGGAAATTTAATCAGATACACCTGTCAAAAGAGCCAAATGTTATTATTATAAGGCGCATTGAGTTGCCTTGTGTACGAAATGCGCGGTATAAATAAAGTTGCCTTGCCTTGCCATTAGTTTATTTGATATGGACATAACAACTGCATTGGACAAACCAGATAAATTAGCCTTGTTCTAATATTAAACTGTATGCACACAAATAGAGCCTGATGATTAGGGATGGGAATTGATAAGATTTTATTGATATCAATACCATCAATAATTTTACCTATCGATTCGATTCTTTATCGATTCTCTTATCGATACCTGACTTGTCTGTGTGTTGGGGAAAAGCAAGGAATGAATGTGCTTTTGATAAACTCTATCAAAAAAGACAAATTGTTGTTTTCCCAAGTAAAAAAATTATTTAATAAAGCAAGTTTCCAAATATACTGTGATCCTGCTGGCACTCAGCCTGCCTGGCATCCTCTAAAATATAATGGTAACATTTGTACTTTTCAACAAGTGTCTGTTACTTATAACAGACTGATGCTGTTTTGTAACACCTAAACAACAGGACTCGGTCTCAGCCCAAACCCTACAGATTTTCATCTATTTCTGCTTCATCTGGCGCTACTTTCTCCTTCCCCCTGTCCGTGTGTTGCTGCTTCTACCGCCGGGCCGCTGTGGCTGCAGCCCGTTAGCCAGAGCTGCGAGAGATCAGCCGATTCCCTCACAGTGCGCTCAGGGCTGAGCGGAGGCTCAGACCGGGGACAGACAGTCTCGGACCCGGGCTCAGAGCACAGCGGCACGGGGAGCGTGCAGCGAGGCACTGAACCCCATGTGTCATGTCAATAGCGACGTATCCAAAGTTTGGAAAGAAACTCCAAGCCAATACAGCGCAAATAAACGGAGCGTTCGCAGGAGCAAAGCGAAAACGTAGAACTGACACATTTATAACAATGGACTGTTTTAATTGACGACACTCTTTCGTCTCTCGTAAACGCGCAAAACGGAGGGGAAAGGCGAAGCGGAGGGCTAACGGAATTGAGATTGGGCCCATGTTTCCCTGCTTACTTCGAAGCAGCGTCAACAGACTCTGAGAACTATGTCATTACGCACGTGCGTCTAGCTCCGCGGCGCAAAAAGAGTGTTTTCAGAGCGGGAGCATCGATAAGAGGGATCGATAATGAAGTAGACGTACGGTTCCGATGCTTTGCTCAAACAGAACCGGGTCTACTTGTAGAACCGGTTCTCGATTCCCATCCCTACTGATGATATTGGTAAAATCTTATCAATTTCCATCCTTATTTTTTGTTACAAACAATACAATTCAATGGCTCCATACAAAGGAAACATAATTGCAAAATATTATTTATTATTGCAAATTATGTCAAAATCTCATTCTCGTGGACTCAATCTCGTGTCTCATCTCGTGGGATTTGTATCTCGGCCCACCACTACCATTTACATTTTATTGAATATAACTGTCCTTTGCTGACAATTGTGCCTTTGTGCTTGATGGTGCGTGTGATGGTGGTCAGATGAGTGGACTTTCATCCAAAAGATGGATATGGCAGAACAGAATTTCTAATTAATAGTTGTATTAACCCCAGCTCCATTATAAAGTCACCCAATTCTAGAACGAATTTGCCTGATGGTCTTTTGTATCTTTCTATATTTGATAATGGTGGTGTGTTTTTGCAGAGGACGATGCGGAAGGGACCCTGCCTCGGGTGCTATTGTGTGGACACAGCTACTGTTTGTCCTGCCTGCGGCCCATGGAGTATAACAACGCCATCACGTGTCCCCAGTGCGAGGTAGTGTCATGGTAGTCTGGCCTCTTACAGCCGCACTAGGGCTGAACGATTTTGGATTTTCTTCAATATTGCGATTGCGATTAAATATGCGATTATTGTTGCAAGGTCCTCTTCTCATGTATATTTCACCAAACACAAGTAGGCCTGCCGCGATAATTACTATATCGAGTTATCGCTCGATAAGTAAAATGAAGGACGATAACATTTTTAGTCTCGATAAATGCACGTGCTGCGTGTGCTTAATACAGAAGAATGAACGCTATCACAGCGCTGAGTGAGCGGAGCGTCCAGCCAACCTGTCTCCATGTGCGTAAAGACACTGAGCACATCAGCCGTATCCCCGCATGTATCCAGATCATTTATAGATCAGCGCTGCTTTTGGAAAGAGGCGGGGTGTAAACAAAGTGCCGTTCCGCTACGGAGAAGCTGATTCCGACACTTTCTGTGAACTTTATCGCGGAGCAAGAGGGGCTCGTGTGAAAACACTTGGAGTTCCAGCCAAAAGAAGCATCACAGAGAGAATAACAACATTAATGCGACTGCAGGTATGTCCAACTGAGAACGAAACGAAACCCCCGCCCAGTCAGTGAATCAAAGCTAACCAGCGCTACTGTTAGCGAGAGGAACCCGAGCGCTTTAGCCACTATCCAAATACAAGCGCGATAGTCCTGAGAACATATTACTGGTCCACACTTTTCAAAAGCCAGAGAAACGCTGCAGCAGTTTGACAAACAGTCACTAAGTCCCCCACCCCCAAAAAGCTGCTTTACTCCGACAGCCGTGTGTACAGGAGGTGAGATTTGAAAAGAAAAGGTAAAAACAAAACATATAGCTACTCTATTTTTGCAGTAATACAGTATTATCTGAATCCATACATTTAATATACATTTGATTCTAACCAGGTTTAATTCAACATAGAAATTAGTTTTTGTCGGGGAATATTTAACCAGACTATTGTAGGTGAAATATCAATATTGTTGCTTGACCTATTCAAAATGTGTGAACATGTGGACTGCACTTCTTAAAAACTGTCTGAACTTAACAGTACAGTCTGTAAATAAATGAAAAAGATAATTATATAGATATTAAAAAAAGATCAAACTCACTGATCCAGTCAGTAACATCACCCATACTAAAGTGCAGGAAAAGTAAGAACAAACGTCTGCTTTAACCAGTTGGAAAAGTTTTAGGAAATCAAACTCCCAATTAATACCAAATAAACTATTTATTATTTATTATTTCGGCCAATCAAATCCCGGTTTAGTGTTTATATCTAGCATCTGTACTACCTACGGAGCGCATATGCGGTAGATGCAAAGGTAAATAAAGGCACAGTATCCGTGGATACTTTACGGTCATGAATCGTCATTATGCTTTTGAGATAAGTTCTTTATCCACAACATTCCCAAACATAAGCCTCCTAACCTGAGCCACAAACGACTCTTTATAAGCAACACAGGCTCACCTATCTCTGTGATCATCAGAGCGTGTAGTAGCAGCGAGGGAATGGCGTGATTAGCGCTGCGGCTAACACAATGCTAACGGAGAAGAAAGCAATAGTCCTTGGCGGTGGCTGCATGATAAACGCTGATATTTTCACTTTACATCCACAATCTATCGCGCACCTTAACTAGACTGAGACGTAAACAAAAGCACGCGGCGGAGCGGACTTTGATGCCATATCTCGCACCTCCATTCACTTCCAAAATCGCGTGTCCTGCGATTACGAAATCGCTTTGTGTAATATCGCGATAAAATTGCAAATGCAATTAGTCGTTCATCCCTAGTACCAAGTAGGGACCATTTAACGGTATCCAACACTAGTTTGAACGTAATTTTTAAGAAACCGTGGGAGAAAGGGACAGTATTTAGCAGTTAACATTGTGCGTTTTCTAAAGCCTGAACTCCACACGTCCGCCCGGTCCGTCTGCTCTTACCTCCATGCACCACGCCTCTTCTCTCTCCCCTCTGTCCTTCATGTATAGTATTTATCCAAATCTAGGGCTGTGCTATTTTGACAAAAAACTAATTCTTTCTGACAGATATTGTGATTGCAATTTTTAATATTTTATGTATAGCCTATATTTTATTTTTCATGCAATTGAGCACCAAGCTGCATTTATACTTTATACCAGTACTCAGGGATTACATTTCAGCTTCATCAGCAACAAGATACAAGTCTGCGAGACGGCATTTTACGGAGTCAGAAAACTATCCTTGGTCATAATCATTCTCTAATAAACGTGGCGCTCTCACTCTTTCTCCCTATTCAGCTCCATATATGCGTTCTCTGAATCACAAGCTGCAAAACGCTGCTAGTTTTATGAAAATCCTCCTCATGCAGTATTTAAGTCAAAAACCTGCTGTAAAGATGTTACATTTAGACACTGTTTAATATGGCTTCTTTTGAGTTTGTTTTCAGTGACTGCAGCGCAGACAAACATGATTCTTCTGATTGGAAGCAGCCAAAGGAAGAGAGGCTCAATCATTCTGATTGCCAAATATGTCTTGCAAGGCAGAAAAAACGAAAAACTTTCAGCTCTGATGTGAGAACCATTGGGCACTAAAAGCTGTTTAGCTGCCATGTGAAATGCAAAGTTGAAACTATGCAATGTCTACAGTAGCTGTGCCCAGAGGCCGAGCGCTCAGACAGAGCAGTGCTGCATTTGGACTTTCATTACGTCTTGATTTTCACTTCGGCAAAATGATGGACAACCTTCAAAATGTTCTGTCAAAGCTAGAAAGTGTTTTTTATTTAATTTTTTTATTTATTTAATATGGATATGGCAATTACATTGGGCGAACCAGATGCATTGTTTAAAGTGTGTTTAAAATGTGCTAATTTTCAACACCACTGTCCATAGGGGGCTTTTAGGTTACAATAGATAGTCCGTAAATATGGAGAATATTCAGTTCATGTAACCTCTGGGTTCACATGTGATGTCACATTCTTAAGAGCTTATTGTTTAAAACCAGGATGGTGGTCACTATGGTAACCATCAATATTCCCATTTAGGTTTATGGGTATTAATGTTTCTGGGAATTGCGGACAGTTGAACTTTTAAGTGATGTGCAGGTGATGTGCTTGCTGCCCGAGGCTGGAGTGGACGGGCTGACTGAAGACTGCAGGATGATCGGGCTGCTCTACACAGCCAAGATGAACAAGAAGAGGTAAGAGGTACCAGCTCTCTCCTGCCGTTTACGGTCCACCCCACTGCAGCTAACAGTGTGTTGTGTGCTGGTCTCTCTGGTCTCACAGGTCCAGCCGCCGAACTCGCTCCAAGAACAGACGAAGGCTGCCCCAGAGTGTCTGCCCGCTACAGGTGGATGACACTGACTATGTGAGCAAAAAGGATAAAAGCATTATGAACATGCATGGGTCTTGATCATAATTCAAACTTCTGTCAGTGGTAATGCTCCTGGATGTGTTAAAAATGTGTCTTTTTTTAAATCTAACTGCAAATTACAACACTGACCTTCCAAAGTGATTTCTAGCGAAACTACCCCTGCCATCACATGTCACTTTAAATGTATTTTTGAAATGGTTCTTCTGGATGATTGTTGTATAAAGGTTGTCGCTATGCTGTTCCCGCTCCTCTCAGCAGTCACAGACCTGCAGAATGACGATGACCCTGTTTCTTCATGAACATAAGAGACTTGGGGCGTTTTCACACAGTCTCTAGTAGGGCTGAAAGATATATCGTCAGATTATAGCCTTAGGCTAATTTGTCTGTGTAAGTTCTCAGTCGTACAGGAGTTGTCCATCTTCAAAGAAGGTACTTGAGTCATCTTCTGTACTTGGTAGTTGAGGTCTCCAAACGTTTCGCCTCTCATCCAAAAGGCTTCGTCAGTGAACAAGATTACACTCAGCACGCAGCGTAGATAAAGACCAGGAGGAGGAGTTGGGGGTGGCCCGGCTCCTCCCCTCTAATCACAGCTACTCTCACCTGTGGGTAAACACCTTTGAAGTAGAGCGTCTGTAACGACCTGCTCCCCCCAGTATCGGTCAGCCTGTCCTATTCATGATGATCACTGCTAATTACCTGCCTATTGTTCTTTTGTTAGCTGAGGTATCGTCTTCTTGGACTGGCCGTGTCCTGTCGGTTTTCCCCGAAGCAGATTGGAGTAAAAAGCAGAAAGATTAAATCTGAGTCCACCATTTCGGTTCATGGAGGGATTTTCTTTTCTGACAAAAATAGCTTCTTTTACTCCTCTTTCAAACCAACGTTCTTCTTTAGTATTTGATGTATTTGATGTTTGACTCTAACCATCCACTCCAACACAAAATAGGGGTCATTAGGACACTCAGACATAGAGCTAAAGAGGTGCCTACCAGTGCAGAAGGAAAGACCAAAGAGGAGCAACATGTCCAGAGAGCCCTCTCAGACTGTGGCTATCCTAACTGGTCCTTCACTAAAGCACAAAGGGCAGGAAGACCCAAAGAGCAGGACAGACAGACTACAGAACCCAGAAGAAAGGGAGTTGTGGTGCCGTATGTAGCCGGGGTATCAGAGAAACTTCAGAGAATCTTTAAACAGCACAGGATTCCAGTGTACCACAAACCTGTGAACAC
Source organism: Neogobius melanostomus (assembly GCA_007210695.1). Taxonomy (NCBI): domain Eukaryota; kingdom Metazoa; phylum Chordata; class Actinopteri; order Gobiiformes; family Gobiidae; genus Neogobius; species Neogobius melanostomus. Next base: position 433,946 of record VHKM01000233.1, on the reverse strand, counting down.
ACTGAGACAAAAATTAGTTCATCCCAAAGACAAAACGCCGAGCCACAAACAAAGCAATTTGGTTTATTCTATTCGATGCAAAGAAGAAGAATGCAAAGAACATTATATTGGAGAAACCAAACAAGTCTTACAGAAGAGACTTTATCAACACCGAAGAGAAAGCACCAGCGGCCCTCAGTCGGCTGTGCACCTTCACCTTAAAGCCTCCAATCACTCCTTTGAGGACGGGGAGGTCAAAATTTTAGCTAAAGAAGAACGTTGGTTTGAAAGAGGAGTAAAAGAAGCTATTTTTGTCAGAAAAGAAAATCCCTCCATGAACCGAAATGGTGGACTAAGATTTAATCTTTCTGCTTTTTACTCCAATCTGCTTCGGGGAAAACCGACAGGACACGCCCAGTCCAACAAGACGGCACCTCGGCTAACAAAGAACAATAGGCAGGTAATTAGCAGTGATCATCTATGAATAGGACAGGGCTGACCGATACTGGAGGGAGCAGGTCGTTACAGACGCTCTACTTCAAAGGTGTTTACCCACAGGTGAGAGTAGCTGTGATTAGAGGGGAGGAGCCGGGCCAACCCCAACTCCTCCCAACTGGTGTTTATCTACACTGCGTGCTGAGTGTAATCTTGTTCACTGACGAAGCCTTTTGGATGAGAGGCGAAACGTTTGGAGACCTCAACTACCAAGTACAGAAGATGACTCAAGTACCTTCTTAGGCTAATTTCCATCTGCAGACCCCCTGGCAGGTTGATGTTAAGCATAAGTTAGTAAAAACATACAGAGACACTATATACAGACTATGTACAGAGAGACAAGGACGAGTACAGTGATCACTTGTTAGAACAAACAATAAAAAGAGTGGACAGCAAAGGACAATATAGAAAACGGTAACGGAAAGGCATCAACTGTATTGCATATGAACATTCAAGATATTAATATCGAACAAGCAACAATATATCGTTATTGTATTGATATCGAGATATGAACATTCAAAACATTAAAATGGAAAAAAGCAAGATATAAACGATATAAATTTTCATCAATAAAACTGCACTCTTTATTATGTTTTTATTTTTCTGAAAAATGCTTGGTTTTCACCTAACCCATAGTTATATCGTATCGATATCGAGATATCTGGCATGAATATCGATATATGAAATTTTGTCCATATCGTTCAGCCCTAGTCTCTAGTTAAGTTGACTTAAAGGGATTTTGGGCCCGAGAGCGGCACTTTACGGTCAAGCCGGTCTAAACAGCCGCTCCGACTGCGGCTGAAACAGGTGGTCTCGGAGCCTGAGCCGCTCTGTGGTTCGGAGCGGGTGTGGTGTGAATGCAGCTGACCTCAGGCCAAACTTCTCTCGCTTTGATTCCTCTTTTTTGTGCAAAGAAAGAATGAATATACGTTGCATGAGGACGTTTGGATTACTCTGACGAGGCAAAATGGATCAAATTTAATTCATCAAGGTACGCCTCTCTTTCCCATCTTTCCCTTCCTGCTGCAGTGAAACTTTCCTCTTCATGAGCCACTTAAAGAGCATTACTCCTCGCTGCTCGTCTATAAGCCTCACTGTATTTAACCACGAGGAAGAGGAGTGACCATGCTCAACATTGGGGAAGTGTGCATGTACGTGCGCGGCGCGCATGTCGGCACATTGACAGGTTGATGCTCGTTGTAATGGGAGTACGTTCGTTGAACAGCTGATTGTTACGTGGCAGATGTTGCGATGTTTGGTGTGGACGCGTGTGAAGATGGACTGAACTAACTTTGGAGTAAATGCAGTTGGCACTAGGGCGGTCTCGGGCCGACCCACAGGTGCGCCAACATGTGTGAAAATGGCCTTACTTGACTGTTGTGTGGTTTCAGCCTGCAGACCTGAAGAAGTTTGAGCTGGAGCTGGACGAGGCGTTGGTCCGAGCTGCTGAGAACCTGGCCCGTCTAGAGAACGTCCACCAGGTGAAGGGCTTTTCATATAGAGGGGCACATAGACCAGTACTGATCAGTCCGACAAAAGTCTATGGGCCCGAAAAACCTAAAAAACGTGCTCGAGCTGACGTTATAATCTAAATATGGTCATTTCCTGAGAAAGGCACACGATGCAAAACTTTAGGGCTGTTTCCTCCAAATTAGGTTTTCATTCCGCTCTTGCAACACAATCTCCACTGTAGTCGCTCCTACAGACTCCACACTTTACAGGACTTGGACTTATATTACATTGTGAAGTTTTGTCTTTTAAATATTTAAATATCCCCGCCTGATTTATTAAGATTGTAACCCCACTTATAATTGGCTAAGAAAAAAAACGAATCAAGATCCAAAATCCTCTTTGAAAAATCCTTTTTACTGATTCCTCAACAAAATAAAGCCATACTTTTAAATCTGAGTGAATCCATTATTTAGACGTCATTTATTTTTTATTTATTGGTTTATTTGGTCGGGACAGTGCAAGTTAATAAACATACATGGGTCTCATGCATGTAAACAAGCCACACCGGATTGTAGCCTTGGGCTAATTTGCATCCGTCGTCCCCATGTGCACTCTCAAACACACTCTCATTCATCCTGGCCTATTGTACATGTTTTTAGTGGTAGGGGAAACCGGAGTACCCAGAGGAAACCTACGCAGACACGGGGGGAACATGCAAAAACTCCACACAGAAAGGCCCCGGCCAGGTGGGAATCGAACCCGGGACCTTCTAGCTGTGAAGCACGAGCTCTAACCACTGTACTACCATGCCATGGAAAATATCTGCATGTTTGGCCATTTGTATGCATAAAATGTCTTTAAAAAAAACTTGCCATACTTTTTTTTCTCATATTTATAGCAATAATGTTCAGCCAAAATTTCAAATTGGTGTCTACATTTACCTTCCCTATTCACCTGCAGCGTCTCGCCTTAAACAAGTTTATAAACTATGGATTTTCTACATTTTGAGTATAAATTAGTGGAAAAGTTGATCTGTGGTGATGGGAAAATGCTAAACTAGTCCTTGTAGTTGTGATATTGGCCTGTCTCTAATGTCAAATTAAATCTGTGAGTATGTTTTCCTTTGTGTGTGTGTGTAGACTCTGAAAACAGGCCTCACTAAACAAGTGGCCAGAGAGAGGAGCCGGCTGCAGTTTGAGATCTCCCAGGTCACCACCAAAGCCATTCACTCCATCCACAAGTGGTGAGCAAGGTTTCTCTTGTGTGTTTTTAGCAGTACTGCGAAAATCACAGCTCAGAGGGCTGTCTGAAGATGTTTTGAGTAGAGATGAACCAAGCCAGATTTTTTGCTACCGATACTGGGGGTTTGAGTATCTGCTCAATCATCATATATTGATATCCAATATTAACCGTTATCAAGAGACTTTCTTAAAAGTGGCTTTCTCTAAGTGAAAAAGTGAATTGTCCTTTTTTTTTTTTTTTTTTACAGATCAATTATCAATTATATCTATTAAATGTTTTTCCATTAATTTATTAACAAGGTTCACTGGGACAGGCTGTTTTACATTAACAGCTCACATGAAGTGATCATTACAACTTGTGGGTGTCTGTACTTTTGTGTTCATTGTATTTTGGATTTCAAACTGGCTTTTAATACTTGAAATGCACTGAATTATGTCTAGGATACAATCATTTGTGTTTTTTTTATTTTTATTGTTTTTATCTTTCTTTGAAGCAATTTGGTGTTCCTGGTGTTGTAAATGGGGATAAGTAAGTGCTTTATTGTCATTGTACAAGCGTACAACGAAATAGTGTTCAGGTGTTAGTCCTGAGCTGCTGCGGCTGAGCCGCGCTGCCACTGTGTGACAACCTGACCCGCATGACCTTGGAGGTCGGGGGAACTGTAGCACTCGGAAGAAACCTGGCTGGCTGCCCTCTGTCTCCTCTGATCCTCTGAAACGGTGCACCGCCTTCTGGGTTTTTCCCTGTTTCAGAGCGTGGTGTCTTGCACTGGTCAGCTCCACCTCCTCCTTCCTCCCTCCGCTTCACAACAGTCTTTCACCATCTCTCGTTTGTCCCTTTTTGTTTCCTGTAGCTCCTCTTGTGACGCCTCGACTGTGCTGCAGCTGTGGGGGCTCTTGGTGCCTCTTCAGTGTAGAAATGTGTAGGTCTCAAATGGGTTTAGCTGAAAAGCTAGCATTTTGTTTACCTTTAAAAAGCTGCTTTCTTCAGGACCATTTTAGACTCTCAAAGTAAACAAATCCACCAAAGCTCCACAAAAACACGGCAAAGACGTACAAAAGTATCCAGAATGTTAACCGATGACCGTTTGACCGGTGGTTGACCGTGTCAACGTTAACCGATCAAGGCTGTTGGTGACAAAAAATTGTGATCTCTAATTTAAGCTATTATAGACAGTGGACTAAACACTACTACAGTAAGATCTTTTTGTGTGAAGTGAACAAATTATCCCTCAGATCCTCCCTCACAATCAATTTTTCATAACTCGCCTGTTTGTACTTAATAGACCAATAAAAAAACATTTGGCCCGCTTGGAGGAGGTGGGCCAGAGCGCGGCTCGGTTGCTCGTGTATGTGGATAGGCATGGATACAAGCAGCTATTGTATGAGCGGCTGCATTTGTCACGTTAAAACGGTGAGAAAAGGCTGTAGTTACAACACGTGTCAGCGCCACTGTTTACCTCCTGATGAACGAACCGAACAGCAGCGGCCAGATCACGCTCGTCCCACGCTCTCCCCGGCTGCCTCGCTCTCGTCTTGGGGCTGACTTTACAGGGAGCGGCCTGTGCTTCTTCCTCGCTGTGACCGAGTCTCATTTCTTTGCTACTGTACCCTGGTTTGGACACAGGCTTTTTGTCTGACAGATAAAAGCTGCGGGTGCATTTAGATCGCTTGTGATTTTAGTGCGCATTCGTGTTGAGTTCTTGCCTACTTCCAGGAGTTACAAAGCTGTTGAACTGGTGGCCGAAGCAACAATGAATGACATAAACCGAGCGACATATCTTCTGTTCTTATAGCCTTTTTCAAGGCTGTATTTTATCCATGAATCAATCAATCAATCAAACTTTATTTATAAAGCGCTTTTCATACCGAAGGCATCACAAAGTGCTTTACAGATTACAACATTTAAATCAAGTATCCAGGCAAACATAATGTCCAAATAAGCGTCAGCAGTAGGTGGCGACGAGCGGCGCGGGTGTCCCCTGTCCTTAGACTCTCCAGCACGGCAAAGAAAAACTCAAAAACCCGGTGGGAGAAACGAGAAACCTCGGGGAGAACCACAGAGGCTGAAAAGATCCACTCCCATGGACGGACAGGCTATAGAGACCCAGGCCGATGGGATCCCCTCAGCAGAAGGGCCAGGATCAAGACCATCCAGTCCTTGTTGTCAATCCAGTAGGCAGGGTTCCTCCATTCAGCCGGGTTCCTCCGTTCAGCCGGGTTCCTCCATTCGATCTAGACAGACACTCCCAAGGGGGAGTGGGACAGGAGACACCATGTGAATAGTAATGAACAGACTACAGATAAGATAAGTATTGTATCATAATAAGACAAGTTTGCAGTAAGAAGAAGAAGAGGATAGCGCTCAGTGTACCGTACTTCCCACAGCAGTGTTTCTCCTAAGGCAGTTTTACTTCAGGCTGAGGGTTAGTGCTTTACCTAACTGACCTGATCATAAGCTAATTCAAAGTGGTACGTTTTGAGCCTAGTCTTAAATGTAGGGACTGTGTCTGCTTCTTTAACGTGAGCTGGAAGTTTATTCCATAAAACCGGAGCTTGGTAGCTAAAGGCTCTTCCACCTACAGTGATTTTGGAGACCCGAGGAATCACTAGTAGCCCTGAGTTTTGAGAGCGGAGTGCTCTGGTTGGCTGATATGGAACGATAGCGTCTTGGAGATAAAGCGGAGCCAAACCTTTATGGCTTTAAATGTGAGGAGCAGGATTTTAAATTTGATTCTAAACTCAACAGGAAGCCAATGGAGAGACTTTAGCACAGGTGTAATGTGTTCTCTTCTTTTTGTACGCGTTAACAATCTTGCAGCTGCATTTTGAACTAATTGAAAACTTTTTAAGGAACTTTTAGGACACGCTGCTAGCAGGGAGTTACAGTAGTCCAGCCTTGATGAAACAAAGGCATGGATAAGTTTTTCTGCATCACTCTTAGGTAGGATATTTCGTATTTTAGCAATGTTGCGCAGGTGAAAGAACGCAATTTTACAAGCCTGGTTTATATGTGTTTTAAAAGAGAGGTCTTGGTCAAACAGAACTCCAAGGTTTTTTACTGTAGAGCTCGTTGATACGCTAACATTATCCAGGGAGATGATCTGCTGAGATAGAGACTCTCTCAGTTTTTGAGGACCTAATATAATAACCTCGGTTTTATCAGGGTTAAGGAGGAGGTAATTTACAGTCATCCAGGTGTTAATGGCTTTTACGCAGGAACTAAGCGTATCTAATTTATCTGTTTGACCTGGTTTCATTGATAAGTACAGCTGTGTGTCGTCCGCGTAGCAGTGGAAATTTATATTGTGATTTCGGATTATGTTACCTAGTGGAAGCATGTATAATATAAATAAAATTGGCCCGAGAACTGAGCCCTGTGGCACCCCATAGCACACTTTGGAACACGGTGAGGACTGTTGGTTTACATTAACAAATTGGTGCCTATCAGATAAGTAAGATTTAAACCAAGAGAGGGCTGTTCCCCTAATGCCTACGTCAGTTTCTATCCTGTACAGCACTTTGTGATTTTATCTGTGAAAAGCGCTTTATAAATAAACTTTACTTACTTACTTACTTACTTACTTTCTAACCTCTGCAGGAGAATATTGTGGTCGATTGTGTCAAAGGCGGCACTGAGGTCTAACAAAACTAGGATTGAAGCTAATCCGGCGTCAGCTGCTAATAACAGGTCGTTGAATCCATGGAGGAAAGGCTCAGCGAGCAGACTGGGGGACAGGGGGACGCGCACAGGCACAGCTATATTTCTGTCAACTTTAAACAGACTATTTTATTCACCATAGCCCATTGTTTCAAACTGCAGTAAAATGCAAAGAAAAGTGAAGTAAATAGATTTGACAGCGGGACTCGTAGACTTGCATTATTTCATGTTGCTGGGTTGTTGTTTTTCTTCCCTTCCGCATGAATCATGTTGAGCTGCTGCACGTGTACACTTGTAAACAACTCGTGCTTCTCTAATCGGCAGCGGCTCGGTTCGTTTGTGCAAGTGTGAGTGCGGGCCGTTCAGGGCACCCAGACTAGAGACCTGCACGGGACGGGAAATCCCGCTGGACTTGCAGGACCTGACACAAATCTCGAGGGAGCAGGCGGGATTCAAACTGTCCCGGGCGGGACCGGGCGGTCAGACCAAAACATGTCGGGTCAACAGCGTGTTAGACACACATGGACAGTCACGAGCGCAGCCTTTTTACTTTTTTTAGCAAATAGGCCTAACTGTCTGTGCTAAACTTAGTTGTCTGTAAATCGGCTCCAAAAGTACAGCCATAAATATAAATTTTCTACCTTTTTAAAGTACTGGTAAGAATACTGATATAGGAATGTTTGGCAACGTTTGTGAAATATTTAGAAAATGTCCTACGTAAACAACCTTTAAGCGTTTCATCACTGTCCTCCTTAAAAACCAAACTGAAGCATTAAGTATTGGGGTTTTGTTGCTGTTACTTGCACAGGAAGGACCTGCAGCTGGGGAAGCTCTCCACGCTGGATTCCCACTTCATCCAAACCGTGTCCCAGCTCCAGCAGGTGGAGGAGAGAGTGAGCAGCCTCCAGCTGGCCATTCAGAAGGCCAGGGAAGTGCGGCGAGTGCCATTCCTGGAGAAGTACTGCTCACTGGACAAGGTGCTGTAACCAAAGATATTCGAATATGTGTGAGACTGTTTCCAAACCACAGAAGGTTTTTCCAAACTCAGGCCATTTGAATTTGGCTATAGCAGGGGTTCCCAAACTGTGGTACGAGTACCCCCGGGGTACGCAAAGAAATTTTGGAGAAAAATAAATGTTTATCACAATCGGATTGATATTGATCCATTAAAACTGCTGGACGGGAAATGCGCTTATACAGGCGAAATAGTCTTATAATTCAGACGTGGATACGCTTGTCCTGGACCTAAATGTGTCTACTCCAGAACTGAACCTCAAGAGCTGCTTTGGACCCGAGTGCGTAAAACTCCGCGCGCGCCGAGGCCGGGAGCAAAGCTGATGCGTCAGCCCTCGCTACAGCAGCAGCGCCTTTAACTTGAACCGTGCCAGAGTTTGATCGAGCAGCAATTTCTGTAATATCTGTCATAAAGAGAGAGGAGCCTGTGCGCCGTCAGACTGATGGCGACTTCGACTTGCAACAGGAGTTTTTCTCTCATTCTGATCCAAGGAGCGAGGGGAGAAGCGTCTGTGGCTGGCCCTCCTCTGCCACTAAACCCGTGGCTTTGTATCTGACACATACGTTTAGATTTACTGTACGAGCTGATGTGCGGTGGCACGTGCAAAGATGGTTATGTCCTGCGTATACATTATCTCCGCTTTAACAAAAGCTTAAACCAGCACATTTGAATCTGTACCTGTGGTTTGACAGTAAGACTGACTGAGACGCAGAGGGGGCGGGGCCAGAGTGCGGAGTCCAAACCAGAGTCTGATGTTCAGAATGAGTGACAAAAGCAGCAGAGTCCTGGCAAAACGCTCAGCTTTACCCATTCACACTAACAGCCTCGTTTCCAAAATAATCAAAAACTGGCATTTTCATACATTTTTTTTGTATTTTACATATTCTTAATAGCCTTAATCACCCAGACGAGTAAAAAAATGTTGAATGTGGAAAACCTGCTTGGGTTCACTGTAATAATGGAGGAAATGAACATAATATTACATGTGATATTCCCAGTGTTTTCAATCGCGTCAAAGTAGGGGGTACACAACTCTTCACCCAACGCTTCAAGGGGTACACGGCTCCAAAAAGTTTGGGAACCACTGGGCTATAGCATTGTCTATTAATTACAATCCCATTCCCTGCTATTTAATTTGCTGCATGCTTGGGCTGCACAGTGAATTGCAATTGAATCAAATATGCATTTTTATGGTCATAAGTAGCTAATTGCACGTATTATGCATTTTTCCGGCATTTTGAGATCTTCTATTATACACATACATTATTCAACATTTTAAACATTCCAAGAGGCAATACTGACCTAAAACAGAAATTTATATGGGGTCCAAATCTCGTGGAATAGACTCAGACCTGCACATCGTCAAGGTGAAAATGTCTCTCCCAAACCAAACAGACAAAAAAACACTCAGTCGACATCAATGTAAAACATGAAGCAAACATGATGGTGAATAAAGCACTGCCCTGAGAGTCAGTCAGGTTTAGTCTATTTATATTATAAGAAGTAAATACTGCTGCAGCTCCTACCCTCTTAATGGGATGGGATGGAAGCTTATTTGTATAGTGCTTTTTACATGACACAAGTCACCCAAAGCACTTCAATGCACATTGAACGTTGCACATTTCACCGTAGTTTCACTCACCGTTGCTGGCTCTGGGGAAAACAGCATCTTATATCTTGGGACTGTCAGGTTTGACACAAACCTTATACTTGGAAAAAAAAAAGATAATAAACGATCCAGCTTTTTTGCTACCGATAGCGGGGTTTGAGTATCTGCTGATATCCGATATTTATATATATATTATTATTATATATATTTCGCTGAGTGAAAAATTTAATTGACTCCATTTTAAGATCAATAAAGTCATATTTTACTGTCATGATGTTACAGATCAATTATCAATTAATATCTATCTATCTATTAGCCTGGCTAAGGCCAGACTGCTGTGTTGGCTCGAATTTTTTCGAACTTCACAATGTTGTGGATTAAATCATGCCGCCAGGATAACGCATATCAGAAGAAATTAAATATCCCAAGGTGTAGACACTTTGTTGAGATTACTCCATTTTAGGAATTAATCCACTTGTAATAGACTCCAAGATCGATATTAGCTCCAATAGTAATTCCAGTAATAAATCCAATAATAAATCCAAGTAGCCATGTGAAAATCCGGTGCAGAAGATATTTATTTAAGCGACACAGGCATTACAATCATACACACAGAGACAGTGACTCTCTCCCTGCCTGTCGAATGAGAGTGCTTTCGGAGAGGGTTACCCCCTTATATACTCTCTCTAACCCCTTACATCGCCATCCCACCTGTCAGATCTTACAGCTGAGCCGACACGTTTTCGTGTGTAGTCTGTGTTTACCGCTACACGTGCGTCTGGGCTGTCAAACTGATGACGTGCTAGCCTGTGATCTCCCACCCCGCCTTTACCGCTTGATGTCTTTGTAGGCGTCGGCACATCTGGACCTTAAGGTTGGCTGAGAGCCCACAATGACGCACTTCAAAACCCCATATAGCTTAGAAGATGTCTTGCCTCTGCCTCCTGCGCTGGCCTCACTCCAACAAGTGGCAGCTTCTCAGGGTCAGCAACAGCCAATCCCTGCCCACCCTTTCTCATGAGACGTCCCTATTGGTTGATGTCTTTCCCCTGCCCTCGTGGGCCCAACCTTTACCCCAGTGGACTCAAATGACCTGGGCTGTATGCCTCTAGATGTATAGCCAGGAGGCATACCCCCAGTGGATATTCTTATTCATTACACCCAACATTTGAAAGACTCTATGTCCCGGCTAAATTTTAATCCTACAACTTTGAATACTTATGCATTAAATTTTACCTTTTACACTTTTAACACAAACTTAAAGAACCAATTATAGACTTATTACGATGTTCACAAGTTTCCAACAGTTACATCTTCCAAACCGCTTTTTCCTCACCCAGTGTACTCATATGCCCGTGTGCCTGCATCCAGGTATATCTTTAATACATGCAATTAATATTGACCTTATAGCTTAGTCATAAGAATATATATTTTTGCTAGATACGTTTAAGGTTCGTATATATATAAAGTTTACATGAATTAAATGCCAGTGTGGTCATATAAGAGGTATTCCCAGCTCCCATTTTATTCATTATAGTTTTGACAATTTAATTCTACAACAATCCCCCATTGGAACTGTTATCAGTTACATACTTAATTCCTAAACCATGGAGTCCCTTAACTTCAGTCGCTCCCTTTAAGCAGAGTACCTGTCTATGGACTATCTAAACCTCAAACAAATAATTAGCCTCTTTATATAGATGCTTTTTAACGTCAACTTTGAACCAACAACTTTAATAGTTGACTTTTATTCTTTTAGCCAATACCCTTTACCAATAAATAATTAGATGCATGTTAATCAGCCAGTTTATTTTTATGGCAATTGTCCTTTACTTAGGTTTTCTAACTATGGACAGCTCTTATTTTAACTTATGCCCCATCCTGAACATCTTTTCTGGATTTAACCTTGATTGTTCCTGTACCCATATCTTATAATCCCACAAGCAAAGGCATCATGTAGCATTGTCAGTTCAAACTTGTTAGTTACACTTCAGTTATATGAGAAAAAATAATAATACAACTGTTTCTCTCCGGCAACCTCACCCCTCAGTTATCTATGTTCCCACTGTTATCCAAATCATTGATTTCCAAACAATTCGTTGTTTTTCCTTTAAAGTATGTTTACAATTAATCAAAAAATTTCTAACATTGATTTTTATATTTTGATCCCCCCTCTTAATCCCCCTTTAACTATACCAATTCCCTGAAAGTGAACTTGCCGTCAGACACAGTTATTCCATCAATGGACACCCCCATCGTCCAACAGTATACACTAGAAGATGGCACTCTCCACACAATGGATACATGAAATTAAACACGTTTGGCCCTATATAGCGGGCAAATTTCCTCTATATAAATGTTACTTTTTATTGCCTAATACCGCTCCCTTCGCCTAACATTTTTAATACTTTTCCTGTCTTTTTGTTTTTTATAAAAGACCCCCTTGGTCTTTTCCCTTCACAGTATTTTATAAAGGCACATAAGGCGTCTGAGAGTCCGCACTACACTTCATACTGACATCATGATTAATACGTAAATGATTATATGGTAGGATTATACCCCACTACCAACAACCCCCAAAAAATCTAAACCTCCCCAGTAGACGTCTCTGATTATATACAATTGTAATCGGTCTACATTGGCTCAACGAGCTCAATTGATCTACAGCCCGGCTCCATGCCTCCGATCAGATAATTGCAATCACCCAGATACTTCCACTTCCCCCTTTAACCCTACCTAAACCATAACTCACTAAACAAAACAAAACCCCCTTTCATCCTGCGTGACTCTCCATAACTCCTATCTCCCTCCTCGCCAAACTCCCTCTCGCCTATCTCCCTCCAATAACAATGACCTAGGGTCACGGACAAACATAGTCAGCAGAAGAGAAGCTAAGAAACGAATATCTCATACATTCATAAGTCATACAGACTATCTGTCACTCCAGATAAAGACATTTAGTTCAGTGTAAATCTAAGAAAAGTAGAAAAATACACTTTAGCAAAACAGAGACTTTAAACTCACCCTACGACCCTTAACTCCTCTCTCTCTCTCTCCTGTGAAGCCCTCCCCTCACTCCTATATCGTTCAGAAACAAGCACATAGAATTATCCTCCCCATATCATACGTCACGTTACAACTATCCCATTAAATCAAACCCTTGTCGTAAATATTATCATATGTGGTATATCCTTGAAAACGTTTCTACCAATACTTATTTCTCCCAAATTCTTGAGAGCTCGATTTGCTATAATGTTCCCTTTAATCTTTAGTATAACTTATAGCCAGATCCCGTATATGCTTTAACTACTTTATACCTCAGCCCCCATCCTAAATCCCCCGTCCTCGAAGCCCCCACACCCCCTCCTTCCGACTACCCTCAATGTTCGGACTCTGTCTCCTCGTCTTCCTCCCGCTCCGAGTTATTTTCAAAATCATCCTCCCCCTCCGAGTATGACTCCCCAGTTGAAGTACCACTGGACTCACTATCACTTCTCTCTGAGTTAAAAGGGGTCGGAGCACGTGCACCTAACTCCTCGGCCACTACATTACAGTTTGCACGCCTCCCCAGATTAAACACCCCACTCAGACTTAACCTGTTTGGCACTAAACTCCATCCACTGATAAAATAGACTGTTTTCCTGTCCCCACAACTTCCACTCCGCTCCACTCCAACGATTTTCTCTCTTCTCGCGCATATGTAAATGTGCCTGCATCATTTCTCTGGCCTGAATGTCAGTCACCCTCACTCCAGAATCAATATCTATACAGTGATCCTGCTTACATTTCACCCTCATCTTCCTAACTCCATCAGCTAGGCATTTAGTATGTGATGGATGGTAAATCATGATAAAATCTTCAGGACCCACCATCCAGGTTTTATTGAACCTTACAGACCGGACATAAGTGTATTCAATAATTGTCGTGTTTGGCACCTTCCTCTGCTGCATAGCCACACTCACGACAGCCAATGCACAGTGTTGTATATTTTGCTCTAATGTATCAGATTGTGCAGGTGTATTCCCAGTATGAGTTAACACCAAAAGTACTACAATAGCCACTATTATTCTCCAAATACTAACGATAATCCCCAATCCCGTAATTCTAACCTCTCCCCTAATACGCTTTTCCCCTACAGAAGATTTTTTCCCAATGTTTCCCACCATATTCTCCCTGATTCCCTGTGCCCCTGTTCTATTTTTTCCCTTGCGACTCCCTCTGGCGACTATGCAGTCTTTTTGAGCGCCTCAGTCCGTGTGGCGGTTGTGTAGTATCGTCGTCTCCCGTTTCTTGTTCCAAATTATCCTGTGGAGCTTGACCCTCGTCCGTCTGGTGTGGCTGTGTTCTATCCTTGCAGGGAGGCGTCGCCGTCCCTTGTGTCTGTGATGTATCCTGGGAGGCGTGGCCGTCCCGCGGCGATTGTGCTTTGGCGTAATTACCTCTCCTGGGGTTTTGGCTTTATAGCAGTGGGAGAGGTGATACCAATATTTCTTTCCTTCGACTTTTACAGCGGTTGGTGTGGCCAAAACGACACGGAATGGTCCTTCTCTCCTGCTCTGGTTCCACTTCCTTCGGAAAGCTCTCACGTAGATGTAGTCGCCAGGTTCGATTTCTCGTGCGTGGATGGGAAGTTCCGCGTCTCTGTCCGCAGTAGCCCCTTTGACCTGTTGGAAAATAAGCTTGTGTATTTGGGTTAAATGTTGCAAGTAACAGTGCAGTTCAGTTTCACATTCTTCTAATGAAGGACCCTTATAAGGGCTTCTAAAATAAGGTACAGGCATTGGTCTTCCCGTTAACATTTCGTGAGGTGTCAAATGAGTAGTTCTATTGTGTGAAGTTCGCATGCACATTAAAGCGATAGGTAACGCCTGCACCCAATTCAATTTATGCCCCGAGTCAGCAATGATCTTGGCTAATTTAGCTTTTAATATGCCGTTGTATTTTTCCACGTATGTTTGTGACATAGGGTGGTAACAACATCCATGTCTTAATTTTATCCCCAGCATCGCCAGAGAGATGCGCATTACGTCACTAACAAACGCGGGCCCATTATCACTACTTATAGTGTCCGGAAACCCAAATCTAGGGAAGACTTCGTTACATAAGAATTTTGCAGCCGACCTGGTATCAGGTCCCCTGGTAGGAACTGCTTCTATCCATCGGCTGAATATATCGACAATAACTAACATATATCTGTAACTTCGTACCCTCTGTGTCATGTCAACATGGTCCATAACCAGATGTCGAAAGGGTCCATCAGGTATTGGAATATGACTAATTGGGGTCGTGAATGGTTTGCGTACATTGTATTGTGCACATATCAAACATTCACTCAGTATTCTGTCAATAGTTAGCGCTAAAAACGGAGACCACCAATCCTCCTGCAGTCGTCTAAGCACCTCCCCTTTGAACAGTGGTCTGGCTCGTGTGCTGCTTTTATGGCTATTTTTAGCATTGCACTCGGCAGCACCGGCTTCCCCTGTCCATCCCTCCATAAACCCCTTTCAGGCCCCTCCCGTGTCTCCTTCACCGCTCCCCTTTTTAGCCAGACTGAATGCTCATAGGGCCCCGCCTTATGCTGTGCTTGTATTAATGAATCTAAAGAGGCCATGACGTTATTATCTTCTACTGTGGCCACAACCCCCTGGCCGACCCCCATGGTTACTCTTTTCGCCGCTTCATCTGCCAAATTATTTCCCTGTGCTATCAGAGTACCCGTTTTTTGATGTGCTGCGCATTTGATTATCGCCAGCGCTTTGGGTAATAAAACGGCTCCCAATAGGGCTAGAACTTCCTGTCCGTGTGTCACTTTAGTCCCATCTGCCCGCATGAAACCCCGTTGTTTCCATACATTGGCATGAAAATGACAGACAGAATAAGCATAACTCGATTCGGTATACACATTAAGAGTTTTGTCCTTCGCCAAGGTGCAAGCTACTGTCAACGCTTTTATCTCTGCCAACTGAGCAGAACATGGCTGAGGCACTTTAACTGCCTCTATTTCCGTAAAGGTATCATCCGCGTTCAATCTAATGATAGCGTATCCCGCATGTAAGCCTTCTGCGTCTCGAAAACATGACCCGTCAACAAACAGCGTCAACTCCGCGGCAATCGGTTGATTATGCATGTCCTCCCTTGGCTTTAGAAATGCTGCTGTGGACTGTACGCAGTCATGAGCCTCTCCGTCAGCCGGCGTCATCATACGAACAGCCGGGTTTATAGAATTACATCTTTTAATTACTAGTTCAGGTGCCGACAATATTACCTCGTAACCTGTTTTCCTGGCATGCGTCAAAACAAACTGTGGACTCGTTAGGAGCGCATGTAATTGATGCGTAGTATATAACACTACCGTGTGTCCCATTGTCAATGTGGACGCTTTTTCAAACGCAAAAGCAGCCGCAGCTAATCCCTGAAAACAAGGGGGCAGTCCTGCTTCTATGTTGTCTAGTTTTGTGCTGTAATATCCTAATGGTTTTTTACCCGTCGGGGTGTCCTGTACTAACACAGCACAGGCAAAACCTTCCTTTTCAGCCACATATAAGTAAAATAGTTTGGAGTAGTCTGGGTTTCCTAACGCAGGTGCACTTCCCAAATTTTCTTTCAAAGTTACAAAAGATTTGTCTGCTTCCTCCGTCCATTGTAGCCTTGCTTTGTTATTAGTTTGGCCTGCCACTTTTATTAATGCTCTCAGAGGGGCCGCCTTTACGGCATAATCACAGATCCATGCTCGACAATATCCCGTCATGCCCAGAAATGTCAACATTTGTCCCACAGTTTGTGGTCTAGGGGCTCTATTAATGGCCTCTATTTGTGAAGGCGCTATCAGCTTCTGATTTCCGCATAGTAGCCTCCCCAAATATTCTACTTGCTCTTTGCAAAATTGCAATTTATCTTTACTGACCTTATGTCCCCCTTTTGCCAATTCTGTCAGTACCGTTATTGAATCTTTTTCACATTCCTGTTTGGTTTCACTTATCAACAATAAATCATCAGCATATTGGATTAATTTACCTTTTATGTTTATGTGTTGCAGATCATTAAATAACACTCGATTGAATATGGCCGGTGATTGTAAAAATCCTTGTGGTAATCTGCTATAGGTCAATTGTTTAAACGCTCCCTTGTGCGTAGGGTCCGTAAACGCAAACAAATACTGCGATGACTGATGTACAGGCACACTAAAAAATGCAGAGCACAGGTCTATCACCGTGTACCAGCTTGCGTCTGGTGAGAGGTTTGACAGAATTGTGTGAGGGTCTGGAACCACTGCAATGTTTTCCTCCACAATATTATTAATAGCTCGCAAATCATGTACCAATCGATAATCCTTACTATTAGGTTTTTTAATTGGGTATATAGGCGTATTACATACAGATTCGGTTCTATACAAAACTCTGGCTTGTATAAGTCCATCAATAATAGGTTTAATGCCTTCCACTGATTCCTGGCTCAGCGGATATTGCTTTTTGAAGGGTAAATTGACCCCTGGTCTTAATGCAATTTTTACAGGTTGTGCTGATCGAACTAAACCCACGTCCGTCTTATGCTTAGCCCACAAGATGTCCGGTATTTGTTTAAGTAAATTAGCATGTTCGTCTGTAACACCCATTTGTCTAACCGATATAATGTCACAAAGTACTTTTTCCGCTTTAACCTCATCCCGTGCAGGTGCCGTAATTTTGACAAAAATGCCATCTGGTGTCTCCCACACATTGTCTCGCACGGACTGCCATACCGAAATTTGCATAGCCCTTTTTACCATTGGTCCGAGTTCCCGCGCCTCATGTCCACACGCCACTAGCAAAGTGACATGTGGAGTGGAGCCTGAGACCTGGAACCATTCACGCAAGTTCAGCGGAAGATCTATGGCTGCCGCAGCTCCCTCTGGTCCCACAAAAATATCAAAACTTTCGGCATAGAAAGTCTTAGAGTTAATCATTTCATCCCAACAATCTCCATAGTCCAAATTCTCACTGGTTTTATCATAATAGAGTGTACAATGCGTGGCCAAGTCGGGTTCCTTCATATTTTTACACCGCCTGTCACTCCGTATTTCACTATCTATCCATTTATTCATCAATTCAGAATTACAAGGCCATCGTAGCCAATACACCGTTGCCTGATTAATTTTATGCTGATTTTTATCCAAATCCATGAGCATTATTTTATTAAATTCATCCGGAAAATTCACACACAACCCCTTCTGGGTACATGCAATGGTGGCTTTCAAAGGACATAATATATCTCTCCCTAGTAAATTTACAGGAGTTTGTTCTGAAAATAACAATGGCATCACCAGGGTTTTTCCAGCAACAGTTATGCTCACTGGTTGAGTTAGGGGAATCACCTGTGTTTTCCCAGAGAAGCCTACAGTCTTTACCGAAGAATTTGATAGTGGTAATGTACATCCATCACTGCCGATGCAGGAATATGTAGCCCCAGTATCAATCATGAATTGATGGTCATTGTCCAAAATAGTCACTGTAATTGTAGGTTCATCCAAGGTTGGGATGAGACGGTTGATGATAGATATTCCCCTTGCTTCTCTAGGCCCCGCTAATTCCAATTTTGCATTTGATCCGTCCACGGATTTTTACTACAGTCTCTGCGTCGGTGTCCTATTTGATTGCATCCCCAACACCTCTCCGGTTCTGCGGCTCTGTTGTCCATAATATCGAGGTCCTGCCCGTAGTTGTCGGTAAGATCCTCTTCCTCTCCCCGCAAAGGGTCCTGCTTGTGGTCTAGGCGGTGGCTGATCTTGAATCCGGCTCCCGTGAACCCCTGGCTGTGTTATGTGAACATGTATGCCATGTGCCAGAGGATCAGGCCGGCCTTCCGCATCAGAGCTGGGTTTTTCCACCACTGGACCTGAGAGTACCGGAGCTTGGACCTTTTCATTGTCTTTTTTACTTTTAGCGTGCAGTTCATTTACTTGTAACTGGGTTAGTTTATTAGCCAGGTGTTTATTGGCTTCCTCCTCTCGCTCCTTTGCCTTTTTAACACATTCCACGTGATGTATCACATGTTCAGAGAACAGCGCCCAGTCCATCTTCATTAGTCCTACGACGTCATCCAACCGTTTTTGTACTCCTTGGGGCAATGCCTTTTTGACCATCACTTTAAACAAGCTTTCTGTGGTGGCGTTGGTGTTCCATGGGCCACCCGTCTCCTCCCTCCATCGTCTCTGAAAGTCATGCAGGAATTTTGCTGGGGAATCAGTGTCTTTCAGCGTCAGGCTTTCTAGTTTGGCAGGATCCATTTTTTCAGGAAAGCGTTTTCTGAGTTCCTGCCACAAACTCCTCGATGTCCGTTAAAACCCACACCATCTGCTCTATTACCTATTACCGCCAAGTCCAATCCTGCAGCATAAAATACCTCTTCTGTTTGATGTTTCCCCGCCACATGCATCAACAGAGCTTTGACATCTCCCAGGGCCAGGGTCACTCCGGCCGTAAATTCCTCCAAAGCAGTTATCCACTTCGACGCCCCTTCCGTAAGGTCAGGGAGCTTTGAGACCAACCCGACCATATCTCCAAAAGACCAGGGCACATATTGGGCTGCTGGTTTGATTTGGTCATCACAGGGCACACTTTAACCAAGGGCTCCGTCTCCTCCTCTGGCGTCCACACCTCCACCTCCTTTTCCCCCTTTCCCCTCCAACTGCCCATGATCACCCTGGCTAAGGCATTTGCCGTTACGGAGAATCATATCGCTCACAACACTTAGCAAATGCTTTTCACCTTCCCTTGGTTTCGTTCCAACTGGAGTATCGTTTTATTCATGTTATCCAACATGTCTTGGGTATCACGATCCCCTTCATCCATCCGCTCTGTAGCGGCATCAGTTTGCGTGATTTTCCCCGGGTAGCGGCGTTTAGCCACCTCTGGGTCTCTGGCCTCCCTCTCTCCGGGGTGAATGTACGGCGAAACCGTCCATGGGAATCCCTGTGCGCCTTCACTCCCTCTTTCCCTAGGCATATAAGGACTACCCATGGGTCGGTACGCCTTTATAAATTCCGGTGTGGCTTTTGTATTATTTTCTGCAAAATCTGTTTTGCGTTCACTGGTGTCGGTTACCTGTTTTAATTTAGGTTTTTCGCTCTGTACTAACTCTCGGTATTGCCGCCTATCCTGTTCTGCCTGGGTCTCCGTTGTCTCCCTGTGAGATGATTTTAAACTTTGCCCCCCTTCTCCCTTTCTCCGCGTTGAACCCTGTGACCCGCGATAGTGGGAGTCCGCGTCAGAATCTGCTTTAATATCATCGCCTGTCTCTCCTGGTGTCGGCCGCCAGGTCAGGGTAAATTTACCGGCTACTTCGGCTTCTACGTCAGCGTGATCTGCCGCTCTAAGCGGGCATTGGCTTTGGACATATGGAGGCGGGGGCAGACCTAACGGGGAGCCGAGGCCTCCACACTGGTTCCTTCCCCGGTCTGCGCAAGTTTAGACCCGGGCATCTGTGGCCTTTTCAAGCAGCCAGCTTTGCGGGCCTCCTTCCGAAACCAGGTCAACACTTCCCGTTCTAAAGCCCTTTTTCCTTCTCGTTTTAGGCTTCTATTAGAAGACTTATGTTGTCTAATATTGACTTCTATTTCCCTAAACTTTGTTGGTTCCAGACTGCCTGTTAGAGGCCACCTATTGGGTCCCACCGTTCGTTTGTGCCAGCGCTTAGTACATCTCAATATTTGCTTTTTGCGTTCCGGGTGCTGTTTAATTACAGCTTCGATTGGGGTTGGGTTTTGTTCAAATTTAGAACCATTGGTCCCCATACTAATACGGCTTTATTTTACTGTGCCTTTGTCTATTTCTATGCCCGGTAACGCACTATTCTAACTTTCACCCCCGTCACCACAAATATGTTGATGTATTTATTTGGTTTTCCGCCCGTTCACAATTTTCAAAACCCGCTTTTAAGGTAATTGTCAGGACCCTTCCTGGGTCCTGACAGAGAAATGCCGCCACGGGTCACAGCCTCCTCTCAAAGTTGCCTTCAATATTCTTTTACTATTACTAGTTATACTTGAAGTTAATTTTCTGTTACCCTTCCTCCCTATGCGGATTTATTTTATGGTTAAATGCACCCGCCTAAATTCTGTATTCTCCTCCTTCTGTTTATTATTAATACTGTTATTATTATAGTCGTATAACTACAACTTAAAGTATCACTATTATAATTATTATGTAAAGTTGTAATTATTACTATTACTATTATTATATAGCGCTATTAGTATAACGCTGTCATTAAATTATCATTGTAATTTAGTATTAACATAAGTACCTATTGAAGATTTAATTATTATTAGTCTTTCTACAGCGCATCAATATATTGCTATTATTCAAGCGATGTTATTATTATTAGCAACAGGTTTATTATAAACGTTTTACTAATGTTAACAAGTAATATTGTATTTCTTCAATATAATCTTAATAATAATTATGATTATTATGGCGCTGTTATTGTACTGCTAATATTACAGTATTATAATTGTTTTGTCACTGTATTAATGGTTACTATTATTGCTATAGCACCCTCATTATAGCGCTATTATTAAGGTGCTACCACAATCACAGAAATATAGTTTTATTATTAAATTTGTAATTATGTTTATAATTATTTATTATAGCGCTTCTATTACAGCGCGTGCTATTAAGATATTTAAATAATAGTATTATAGCTACATTATCAAGTTGCAACTATAATTATGATTAATTATTATAGCGCTTATATTACCGCGCTTCTTTTTAACTCCGTAGCTAACCTTCTTAGCTTGTGAATTACCACCGTTGTCACTCCCGCGCGCTTCTCTCACTATTTGCTAGCGTATTATCTTTTCTTCATTAAATCTCACCTTTTAGATATCTTATTGTTTTCCTATTCTCCCCCTTAACTCTTATCCTAAGAGTTACCACGGCCGCCGTCCCAAAGGGCCCTTAGCGAACTCGTGAAAGGTCCATTCCCTTATGGACCTTCATCTCAGAACCTTCACAATTAAATAAATTATAGGGGACTCAGGGATCGACACCCACTGACACCCTACGTGGCCTTGACAATCAATAAAGGGGGACAAATTCCCAACCGATCATAAATTTCTTCGCAGCGCTTCAAAATGTCAATCCCCCGCATCCGCAGCCTCCCGATAGAGCGCCGTATCGGATGACTAACTCCGTAAATTAGCAGCCGCTTCTTAAATCAAACCAAATTAAGGCGTGAAAGTTCACAAGGTACTCCGTGGGCGCACTCCTGATTGACTTATCGAGCCGTCTGGCGCCACACCAAGGCCTCCCTACCCTTTTGTGCACAATACCGGCCCCGTCAGGGCTCGACTAGTCCAAGCTTAATTTATAACGCGCGCACTCCGCAGCTGCAAAAACAGACCAAAAGAAAAAACAAACCTCCGTCCCCGTTACCCCCCAACCGCTAGCTGTCCCGCTAACCGTCCGCCGTAACCGCTAGCCAAATTAGCCCACCCATAAACGCCCCACATGTAACCAGCCAACACGCAATAACGGCATTAAACAACCATTCATCCATCACATTCAAATCGTCGCACCATGGTACTGCCCCGAGATCACAAGACTACTGGAAATAGGTTCTTTACATGCCGGGCGACAGCCCTGGGCGGACACACGCGCACATCACCATAACAAAATCCGAAAAGCAGAAAACAAGTCTGCTTACCTTGTTAATTTAATTCAGGGCCCATAAGTGACGTGACACGCCGATCCACCCAACGCTCCCGTCCGATCGTCCGTTTAGGCTCGCCAAATGTTGTGGATTAAATCATGCCGCCAGGATAACGCATATCAGAAGAAATTAAATATCCCAAGGTGTAGACACTTTGTTGAGATTACTCCATTTTAGGAATTAATCCACTTGTAATAGACTCCAAGATCGATATTAGCTCCGATAGTAATTCCAGTAATAAATCCAATAATAAATCCAAGTAGCCATGTGAAAATCCGGTGCAGAAGATATTTATTTAAGCGACACAGGCATTACAATCATACACACAGAGACAGTGACTCTCTCCCTGCCTGTCGAATGAGAGTGCTTTCGGAGAGGGTTACCCCCTTATATACTCTCTCTAACCCCTTACATCGCCATCCCACCTGTCAGATCTTACAGCTGAGCCGACACGTTTTCGTGTGTAGTCTGTGTTTACCGCTACACGTGCGTCTGGGCTGTCAAACTGATGACGTGCTAGCCTGTGATCTCCCACCCCGCCTTTACCGCTTGATGTCTTTGTAGGCGTCGGCACATCTGGACCTTAAGGTTGGTTGAGAGCCCACAATGACGCACTTCAAAACCCCATATAGCTTAGAAGATGTCTTGCCTCTGCCTCCTGCGCTGGCCTCACTCCAACAAGTGGCAGCTTCTCAGGGTCAGCAACAGCCAATCCCTGCCCACCCTTTTTCATGAGACGTCCCTATTGGTTGATGTCTTTCCCCTGCCCTCGTGGGCCCAACCTTTACCCCAGTGGACTCAAATGACCTGGGCTGTATGCCTCTAGATGTATAGCCAGGAGGCATACCCCCAGTGGATATTCTTATTCATTACACCCAACATTTGAAAGACTCTATGTCCCGGCTAAATTTTAATCCTACAACTTTGAATACTTATGCATTAAATTTTACCTTTTACACTTTTAACACAAACTTAAAGAACCAATTATAGACTTATTACGATGTTCACAAGTTTCCAACAGTTACATCTTCCAAACAGCTTTTTCCTCACCCAGTGTACTCATATGCCCGTGTGCCTGCATCCAGGTATATCTTTAATACATGCAATTAATATTGACCTTATAGCTTAGTCATAAGAATATATATTTTTGCTAGATACGTTTAAGGTTAGTATATATATAAAGTTTACATGAATTAAATGCCAGTGTGGTCATATAAGAGGTATTCCCAGCTCCCATTTTATTCATTATAGTTTTGACAATTTAATTCTACAACAACAACAGTCTGGGGACCATGGCCGAAATTTTCGCATGAATTTGGAGACCAATCACAGAACGAGGAGGGACGGTAAGACGATGACACGCTATTTGACATATGGAAGCTTGTAGTTTGTTTAGGGATAAAAAATAAATAAAAATATTTGCGGGTCCAACATGACAGCAGCAGACGCGATGCCATCTTTTGATCAAGCTTTAGACAGTGTTCTAAATAGTTTAGCTCAAAGGTTTACAGCAGGTACGTTAGGGCTGGGCGATATGGCTGAAATCTGTATCACGATATAAGTGTTTCATATCGTTCGATATCGATAATTATTGAAAATTGTATGACCTATTTAAAATAAGGACCAGGAGGAAAATACTAAATTTAAACATTTTTATTATAAACTTAACCTTCCTCTGATTGTAGGCAGACAGGGAAATGGAATGTCAACACAACCATGGAAAACATTTAAATAACATGAACATAAGACTGAATAAAAATTTAAATCACAATAAAAACAATTGTCAATAATAAAGTGCTTAACAAAACTAAAGTGTTATAAAAAACATGTGCAATGAACGGCTGAGGGGACGTCACGACATGGCGGCGTAGGAAAGCGAGCTCCCGACAACATTTAAAAAAAAAGCCCATTACAACTCGAGTTTTTCTTTAATAGTTTCGACTGAGACTTTTAAAAGTACGGGCTTCAAATATGCCTAAACATATAAGGCAAAAGTCGAAAGCTTTTGAACATCTCGACCTGGCTAACCGAACACCTGCAAATAGCCCTGACGAGGAGCCGGACATGCTAGCAGAGGGTTCCGGGCGAGAGGACGAGAATGCTAACTTGTCCCTTATACTGAAAGAACTGAGAGAATTTAGGAAAGACAACGGTCAACAACTAAACGAAATCCACGAAGACATCAACAATACAAATAAAAGAATCGAAGAGGCAGAGGAAAGGATTCAAGAAGCGGAAACACGAATACAGACCTCTGAGGACGTGATGACTGAGCTGCTTAAACACCAGATCCAACTTAATGCCAAATTAATCGACTTTGAGAGCAGGTCAAGACGCGAAAATATTCGTTTATATGGTGTAGAAGAGGGTTCCGAACAAGAGGCACAGTCAATGGCGTCTTACGTGGAACAACTGCTGCGTGAAAAACTGGGGGTGCCGCCATCGGTGGAATTGAGAGTGGAAAGGGCTCATCGTTCGCTGGTGGCTCGTCCTCCGCCAGAAGCACCCCCGAGATCTATCGTGGCAAAATTGGCAAGCTACAGGATGAAGGAAGGAATACTAAAACTGGCTTGGCAAAAGAGGGGCTTCCAATTAAGTGGAAAAACGGTGAATTTGGACCATGATTATGCGCCTGAAGTTTTAGAGAAACGCAAGGAATACGCAGAGGCAAAAGCGGTGCTAAAGCAAAACAAAATCCGCTTTCAAACTCCCTTTCCAGCGAAGTTTAGAGTTTTCTACGCTGAAGACGACACGATTCTTTATGGTTCAGCTGAGGAGGCGACGAGAGACATGGTTAAGAGAGGATTTAAAGTTACTATTGTCAACCCCGCTCCAGCTCCAATGACGCTTCTTGATCAGGTTCAGCGCCTTACGGTCGCGTACAGTGAAGAGGACCAGGACCCGGGCGAGCACCACCAAGACACCGTCTTACCAGGAAAAGCTACAAGCTTTTAGGCGTCAGGACAATGGATTGTAATTTTATGGATGACTGTAACAGGCATTAAGGGTGAGTTATGCTACTTCTAACTGTCGAGCATGCTCAATGTGAAGGTTAACAGGAAAACAAACACTTGGGCATTGAAATACTCGAGCCTCATTGTCGGAGGCTATCGCAAATTGGATGGACAAATGTGTGTCCACTGCAGTAGGCCCTCTCCCCTCTTTAGAGGGTCGAGGCTCTCCCTCAAAGCTCCCCTTCCAACGGAGCTATACAGGATCGTAGCGAAGATCCCACTTTTGGAAGCAATTTTGTTTTTCATGCTTTCGTTTTTCTTTTTCTTTGTTCCAGCCAGTTCGTGGGCTGTTTCTCATCTGTTCAAGGGTGATGCCTTTTGTGTAAATTGTAATCAGTTTCTTAACCATTTTGATGCATACACTTAAAATTGTATCTTACAATGTCAATGGTTTACTCAGTCCAATCAAAAGAGCTAAAATATTAACAAAACTTAAGAGAGAAAAAACTGAGATTGCATTCTTACAGGAAACCCATCTTTCTAAGTTGGAACATGCAAAACTAACACGAATGGGCTTCAAACATCAGTTTTCATCTTCTTATTCTGCGGGCCACAGGAGGGGTGTGTCTATATTAATCTCCAGTAAATAACCTTTGAGCTACTATTTGAAAAGAAAGACAAGGCAGGAAGATATGTGCTTCTAAGGGGAAAATTAGGTGGTATATTGGTAAGATTGTTAAATATATATGCTCCTCCCAACTGTGAATGGGATTTTTTCCGACAATTCTTTGATCTGATTATTTCTGAAACACAGGGTATCTTGATTTGTGGAGGCGATTTCAATTTAAGATTGAACCCAAAACTTGACTCTTCCCATCCAAAGGTTTCCCAACCAAAACTAATAATAAAGAAATTTAAAGCTGCAATGCAAGATGTTGGCCTGGTTGACTTGTGGAGACAATTAAACCCAACAGGAAAGGATTTTTCCTTTTTTCTAATCCGCACTCAGCTTATTCTAGAATTGACTACTTTTTTATTTTAGTAAGGATGTACATAAGGTTTCTGGCTGTAGCATTGGAAGTATGGACTTATTGGCCCATAGTCCAATATACCTAGAACTATCACTCAGGTTGGATCATAGAAACACGCTGTGGAGACTAAATACCTATGTTTTGAGTCAAATGAAAGAACAAGTTGAAGCGGATATCAAGGAATATATAGAATTTAATGACATGGATGAGACTACCCCTGTAATACTTTGGGATGCATGCAAAGCTGTCCTGAGAGGAAAACTAATTGGATACAGCTCCAATCTGAAAAAATCCAGTCAGCAAATGTTACGCCAGCTAGAATCCGAATTAAAGCAATTGGAAAATGATTATAAGGGAACAGGAGTTCACACACTAAAAGAATCAATTATAAAGAAAAAAATGAAATAGACAATATTTACACTAATGAAATTCGGAAAAAAATGATATTTACTAAACAGACCTATTACGAGGGAGGATCAAAAGCCACCAAACTGTTGGCATTCAAGTTAAAAAAACAAGCAGAGAACACAATTCATAAAATTAGAAACCCTAAGACCAAAGTAATTGAATACAGACTAAAAGAGATTCAAAGTAGTTTTGAACAGTATTATACAAAATTATATACTCAACCATCATGTGACCTAAAAAAAATGGATACTTTCTTTAAAAATATTCAACTACCCAAGCTAACTCCACAACAAGGGGAACATCTTGAAAGGGAGATCTCTTGTAAAGAAATTGAGGCCGCCATAAGCCATCTTAAACCAAACAAAGCACCCGGGCCCGACGGGTTCTCTTCAGAATTTTACAAATGATGAAGGGATCCCTCATTCCAATTTTACAGCGTACTTTTAACTGGATAATAAAGGAAAACAAGACACCCCCCTCTTGGAGTGAAGCCGTGATATCCTTGATTCCAAAAGATGGCAAAGATAAACTGGAATGCAGTAATTATAGGCCAATAAGTGTTTTAAATCAGGATTATAAAATCTTCACCCATATCTTAGCTAAAAGACTTGAAACTGTCTTGCCACAATCATTAGTTTGGACCAAACTGGATTTATTCGTCAGCGTCAAACCCAGGACAATATTCGCCGCACATTGCATGTGATCGATCATATAGTAAATAATAACATCTCCTCACTTCTAGTAGGTCTAGACGCGGAAAAGGCTTTCGACTGCGTATGTTGGTCATATCTATATAAAGTTATGGACAAATTTGGCTTTAATAAAAGATTAATTAGCACAATTCAAGCACTATATCATAACCCATTGGCTAGAATAAAGGTAAATGGGGCAGTATCACAACCTATTAGGCTGGAGAGAGGGTCAAGACAGGGATGCCCATTAAGCCCGCTGCTCTTTGCCCTATTTATCGAGCCATTAAGCCAATGGATCACCCAAATCAAAATATTACAGGCATTGTCTTGAATGGCAGAGATCAAAAGATTTCACTATTTGCTGATGATGTATTATTATATTTGTCTAACCCAGAGCACTCCTTTGTGCATTTAATTGCACTATCGGAAGAATATGGATCCTTCTCCGGTTATAAATTGAACTTGTCAAAACACAGGTACTATGTTTTGGATATACTCCCACAAGAAATTTGACTGAAAAGTACAAATTACGCTGGGATGCAGAAAAGATTAGATATTTGGGGGTAAATATCACCACAGACCTGCGAAATCTATACTCTGCCAATTATATTCCATTAAACCGGGCAATTAAGGAAGATGTTCAGAGATGGAGCGCTATCCCCCTCCTTGGTTTTGGCTCAAGAATTCAATCAGTTAAAATGAATATTTTGCCTCGTATCCTGTATTTATTTCAGTCCCTTCCCATAAAACTATCTGATCAACAATTCCATGAATGGGATAAACTTATCTCAAGATACATTTGGCAAGGCAAAAACCAAGAATTAAATACCAGAGTTTGCAGTTGACCCAAGGAGAGAGGAGGTGTGGCGCTCCCATCTTTAAAAGATTATTATGTTGCTGCACAATTGAGACCTTTGATATGTCTGTGCAATCCCAAATACCAGGCAAAGTGGAAAGAAATTGAAGAAGCAATCACAGATGAATACCCGATACAAAAACTAATTGGTGAAAAGTTAAAAAGGAAAACTTAAATGATTTGCAAATCCATTAATTACATTGTCTCTTAGATTGTGGAATAAGGTGATATTACAGAACAACTTAAAAGATGCAATTGGAATACTTAGATGGTGTGGATACGATCAGGACTTTACTCCAAGCCAACTGGATGTAAGGTTCAAGGAGTGGTCAGTGCGAGGTTTAACAGCATACTGTACTTTTCTACATAAAGGGAACATAAAAGATTTTCAGATGTTGAAAGAAAAACATGGTTTGGTTAATAATGACTTTTTTAGATTTCTTCAGATCAGGAGCTATATTGAAAAACAACTTAAGATACTACAAGAAAGGTATCGAAATGATCTGTTGATGAAATTGTTTATGGACGCTTACACTGGGAACAATAATCAAAAATTATTTCAAAATTGTACAAGGGACTACGTCAAGATAAAGGATTACAAAATCAAGTAAAGCAAAAATGGGAAAAAGAAGGTCAATTCATAATCTCTACACAACTTTGGGAAATCCTCTGCAGGACACAGTGGAAAACTTCAAATTCCATAACATGGAGAGAATTCTGCTGGAAAAACCTCATTCGATTCTTTAAAACCCCAGCTCAGACCAAACATCTCACCAAATCATCTAAATGTTGGAGACAATGTGGAGGAAATGAAGGAAATCACTACCACATATTTTGGTTATGCCCCCAAATTATTCCTTTCTGGGAAGATGTGCATAAAATATTGGAAAGGGTATTTCAAATGGACATACCATTTCAAATAGAAACCTTGTATCTGGGTGTCTTAACTGGCGAAAATGTTTCATATAAAACAAAATACTTGTTTCAGATATTGAGTGCAGCTGCTAGGAAAGCTATTACAAGGAAATGGCTTAATCCACAGAGACCAACAATGAATGAGTGGATAGATTAATTTATGACATTTATAAAATGGAGAGAATCACCTTTATAATTAGATTACAACAGGATAAGTTTCAAATAAATGGCAACGGTGGTCTGAGTATGTTTCATCTGTGAGACCAGATTTTGTATAAACTCGTATTAAGATTACTCAATGTGTAATGGTTGTACATTTTAAAGGCTCGCCCCATGGTTGATTTGTTTGATTTGTTTTTTTTGCTTTTTTCTGTTTCTGAAAAATGTATAAAATACTGAAAAATAAAGAATATAAAAATAAAATAAAAACATGTGCAAAGTGTTCAGAAACCTGAGATCTGAGAAGAACTATCTTTATATATATTTTTTTCACTGCAAGTTTAGTGCAAAAAAGTTTACCCTTTGGTGAATAACATTTTAAAATAAAGTGTTTTGTAAGCATAAAAGAAATTAAAGTAAAGTATTAACGTAGACTTAGACTTTACATCTGTAACATCATAGTGCAAGGAACACCAGCTGGTTGACCTTCTCTGGTTTTAAAGCTGCCCTGGTGCATGTAACAATATTACCCCGGTACTAAAAATTCTTTCTGAGGGGGTACTGGTGGCTGGGATGCACAGGTACTTTTTTGCCAGCTGAGACAATCTGGGGAAGTTGTGTTCATGGAGCCTCCACCAGTCCAGGGGTTCAGACTCATTGTCTGCATCAGGGCACGTCAGGTACCTTTCCAGCTCACACTCCACTTTTTGTTCATCAGTGAGAGGCAAGTCAACCTCTTCTTGACTCTGCTTTTTGAAGAAGCTCCCCAATGACTTGCGTTGCTTCTTCACGCCCAGTGGAAGAGGTGGTTCAGCGGCAGCTCCTCCTTCTGCACCTTGGTCTGCTGCTCCCTCAGAAGGCCCTGCCTGTGACTGGCCTTGGCCTTCATTCACTACCTCAGACACTGCTCTCATTTTAATGGCCCCTACCTTCTCTGGTCTGATGTATTGGACTTTAAACCTGGGGTCCATCAAGGTAGCCATGTCAAGGAGATCTTCTGTGTTAGGGCCCGCATATTTCTGATCAAGATAGGTCATTATTTTTGTCTTCATGTTTTTTGTGAGCTGAGTGTCCCGCTCATTTACTTTAAGCAAATTGGAGCGGAACAGGTGGAGCACAGGCTTCACATAAGAGACTGTCACATATGACTCACCAGAAAGGGAGTCTGTGAACTCCAGGAGAGGAGTTAAGGCCGCATTCATAGACAGATTGATTGATTTGATTTTTTATTTCGAGCCACACAATACAGGCACAAAGCCAGAAAAAAACACAACAAAAGAAAAACAAAAATAAATAATTACATTCAAGCTTGAAAAGGAGTGGGAAGAGACAGGCTTATTGACTCCCACCCCTGTTCATAAACTTAAATAATAATGTGGTTGCAACAATAACATTGCTTAGTACTTATTATCCTACAGAACAATTAACAATTAAGTTAATTACATATTTACAGACGCAACAATGTATTATATTAAGTCACATTCATAGTATGTTACACTTTATAACAAGTGTATAATTTTGTTCCCTATACCTATTTTATTGCCACGTTGGTATTACTGTTATTCACCATCATCACTACAGCCCATATAAGATCAAAGTGATTGAATGATACATAATATACTCCACATTTATTCATGAAAGGTACAGTATCGCAGACTGATTGATGCTCATGATAACAAGAGTAGTCTTATTAATGTGTGTTAAAAGGATTCGGGGCTTTTCTTTTTTCTTTCCTGTGTCTGGACCTGCTGCCAGAGGGGAGCAGCCCCCGAGCAACAGGACCATCATTGTGAGGTGTCCTATACTGTGCATTAAAAGAGACAAGATTTAGGAGTCTGCTGCCAGAAGAGGCTTTCCTCGAGCAGCCGGCCCCCACATGTCTGCCCTGTACTACGAGTTATGTTGAATGCAGAGTACGTGGATATGTGCATGTTTTATTGTAAGAATTTAATTCCTTTATATTACCTCAGCATCAATAGCAATACCGCTGTCTGGATCGATTAAATTTGATTCTAAGAATAATATATAAATTGTTAGGTATTTATCCTGGGCTGTTAAAATAATGCTGATAACACAACAGCAATAGTAATAACAATGGCAATAACAATTACAATTACCCCTCCTAATCAATTCTTATACTAATATGACACAATACATTTTAAATAGCTATGATTAATAAAAATAAAGACAAGAAAAATAAATAAAAGAAAACAACAGCAAAACAAAAATACAAAACAAAAATACAGTCAAGACATAGTTACATAGTTAATGTAAGATATTACTAAGATATTACTAATACAATATAGTCACCTAGTTATGTCTTATTTACTAAATTAATATATCCTCTTACAATAATAACAATAATAATAATAATAATAAC
This sequence comes from Neogobius melanostomus, assembly GCA_007210695.1. Lineage (NCBI taxonomy): Eukaryota > Metazoa > Chordata > Actinopteri > Gobiiformes > Gobiidae > Neogobius > Neogobius melanostomus. Next base: position 402,415 of record VHKM01000233.1, on the reverse strand, counting down.
AATAACAACAATAACAACAATAATACCAGTAATGGTATTTTTAACACCCATTAACAATCAAGTACCCATTTCCTCCTTCTGGTACTTTGACCATACCATTTTTTTATATCTTGATTTGAAATGATGAATATTTGGACATTGTTTGAACTCTGCCCCCAATTTGTTCCAGAGTTTAACTCCACATACAGACACACACATACTTTTCCTAGTGGAAGACACTGCTTGAATCTTAAAGTTATCACACCCCCTCAGGTTATATCCCCCTTGTGTTCGTGTAAAAAGCATTTGTATCCTTGCAGGTAGCACATTTTTGTTGGCTTTAAACAGAAGTTGGGCAGTAGAAAACTCAAGGACATCAATGTCCTGCCAAGTTGGGATCAGGTGCCTGGTGTTTTTGTCAGCAGACAGAACTTCAGTGATGGCCTTTTGTTGCTCTAGGACCCTTGCCACCATCTTCTGTCTTGAGCCCCACCTGGTTGGTGACTCTGTGATCAGCTGGTGTGTGGGAAGCTGGAGACGTTGCTGTGCTTTGGAGAGCGCACTCTTTTTCTTCCATGAGTAAGAAAAGGTAGAGACCACTTTCTTGCAAACACCTTCAGCCCTGTCCACTCTTCTATCCTTTCCTGCAGCGTCTGCAGAAAAACAATGACAGCATAATGAGGTTCAGTAAGTCAGTGTAAAGCTGCTTTCATGGATAATCATAATAATCATAATAATTAATAATAATTATATCATCTCAATGTATTAGCTAATAAAATCAATCCAGTGACCAACAATGATGGATGATACCATCAAAATGACAATGCTACTCACCAATAGCAGAATGCAAACGATGACCAAAACATTGTAGCCGGGTCCAGTTGTTCAGTGAAGTCGCCTTCACTACATTTGCCCCACTGTCTGTGGTGATGCACACCATTTTGTCCTCAACGAGAGTCCAGGACAACAGTGCCTCCTTCAAGCCTTCTGCTATAATTTCTCCTGTGTGATCGTCAGGAAAATAAGCCGTTTCAAGGCATTTGGCTTTCAGATTCCATTCGTCTATGAAATGAACGGTCAAGCTAATGTATGGCTCTGAAGTACGGCTTGACCACAGGTCAGAGGTTGTGGCAAAGTAGCTGGCTGACGAGATTTCTTGTTGCACTGATTCTTTGCACATCAGATATAGTTTGGGAATGGCAGTCTTAGAAAAGTACTTTCGACCTGGAATCACATAGCGTGGGTCAACCACGTGAAGGAGATTTTTATAACCCGGCTTCTCGACGGTACTGAGAGGAAGCATATCCTTAGCTACGTGATATGCCACTGCCTGGGTTATGTCGTTGTAGCGTTTGGATGCTTTGTCATAAGGCTCTGAGCAGTACCTGTGCATGGTGGTCTGCTGTTGCTTTTGTGGTGTTGGCCGTTGTTTGATACGGCTGTGCTCCACAGGGTGAGAGCGGCTAAGGTGGTAAAACAAATTAGTTGTATTACCAGTCTTGGTCGGGACGACGGTCTTGCATAATTTACAGACAACATTGTCTGACTACGGTCTGACTTATAAAATCCAAAAAACTCCCATACTGGCGAGCTGACCTTTCCATTTTTTTCCACAATTTCCTCGCTCGTTGCGGCACACATCCTTCATTTCTTACACCACGCTTTCTGGAAACAAACACGAGACAACGAGATGGCGCAACCAAACTTGATACTGTTACATGATCACTCCATACGTTGCTAGGCACCAGACGACGAGTGCCTTTGTTCATGCAACCAACCTGGCTTCAAAACCAAAGCAGAGCAAAAGTTACGCTGGTTTCTTCCAATGAGGGGAAAAAAAACATATCGAAACGTTCTATCGAATGCATTTTCTATTGATATTGATAACGTGTCTATCGAGATACATATCGTTATTGTTTTATCGCCCAGCCCTAGGGTACGTCATACGTTATCTGATACGATGATACGATTGGCTGTGGCTACGTGCAGACACATTTGATAGACATTCAGCCCAATAAACGGCTATGGACAATCATAAACCAGACCTGTCTTACAAGAAAATGAATTGGTGGTTGTTAGAGATAACATTAAATCGCTATTTATCATACTGGGTCAAGCTGTAAAGTCGTACTTCCCGTGGGTCAAGCTGTACAGTCGTACTATCTCTGTCATAGCCTTGATTGTGGTGTTCAGGCGCCCACTATCAGCCACTGAATGTTTTGCTTGAGTATCAGTATGACGCTCTTAGACGGTATTTATCCCTCTTCTGTGGAAGCATAGACAGACTTGAATGGCAGGACTAGCGCAATGTCTCGAGTTCATGTCTCCGGGTCCCGTAACGATGGTAAATAAACTTCTCCTGTATAAGACATCCTGACTGCTGCCTATTCATCAATCCTCTCGAGCACCATTGTTATTTCTCTAACAGTGGTCCCCAGACTAAATATCACTTGTGATTTTAGTCTGGCGTTAGTCAGGCTACTATCTAATACAGTGTTTTCCACACATAGACTATTCTGTGGCGCACCGCCACAAATAAACACCGCCCGCCACATATTGCGTTTCGTATTATTTTATTTTTTTCCGTTTCGTTTTTACGCCATTTAAAACCGAAAGGACGGGGCGCCAATTAGTGATGTGTCGGTTGTGAACGATCCGGCTCTTTTGAACGAGTCTTTACAGTGAACGATATGAACGGGTTCGCGGAGGTGAAGTATTTTTTTTAATTCCTCTTTGGGGGAGGGCCGTCACTTTAGTTGTGCATGCTTATTTTGCGAAACAAAAGTCACTGCTGGAGTGGGGCAGAGAGAGGAGTGGAGGATTGGCAGAGGGACAGTTTGTGAACGTGGCCTGTGGGGAAACCGTTTCAGAGCGCGGCTCTGGAGAAACGGCGAGCCCGAACGCTCCCAGCGCCAGCACTGTCCTGGGCCATCGGAGAGAAAAAGGCGCGCAGTGTCTGTGTGAGGAGGCGGCTACAGGAGCCCCATCACTCACATCTTCCACCTGTTCACTCAGCTCCACTCCGCTCTGCAGCGACATCACCGCACACTGCCTCCTCCTCAGTCCGCCCCGGTCATCTCCACCCCCCACGAGGAGCTCAAAGTGAGCATAAGGCAACACGTTTGAGAAATAAAAGTCCTAATGAAATAATAAACACGGTTAGAGAGCAGATCGCGTTGAAGCAAAACACCTCTTTCACTTGTGGTGAGGAAAAGTTACGTGAATGAAGCAACAGAAGCTTAATCGGGCCGTGTGATTGTTTTTTTGTGATAACAAACTCCATAGAGGGAAATGTCGATGTTATATTGTGTGAAATAGTGACATTTTCGTTAAAATAAAGTAAATTCAGAGGGTATTTACTAAAAAAAAAGCATCAAAGAGCCATAAGTCCCATCAATAGCGCCAATTTGATAGAGAGATTTATTATTCCAGGGGGGGGGGGGGGGGAGAATCACTGGACTTTTTTTACACTAAATATCCTTGGGTATTTGACAGGCTTTAGGTTACATGTCATGCTATTTTAGCCATTCCAAAGTAAACTATAGGCATTTATATGATATATTGTACCTCTACCAATATAAGTATTTTCTGGGGATATTTTTCCAACCTGGAAGACAAGATGCTCTGATTCAGTTAAGTCCGCCCCTCTAATATCCCCCTAAAATATCGCAGCAATAAGTGAAGTTACTTCACAATGCAGTTTAAAGTAGCAATGCCAGGTGAAAATTTTACATACTGTGGATAAAAATAATTTCAGCATAAAGTGGTAGAGGACAGCAAGAGGATGAAAGGGCAGTTTGAATTTTTAAAAGCCATCAAATACTTTCAAAGTTATGAGTATTTCAGTTTTCATTTTCGGCCACTTTTGGTGAAATCAATTACAATGAAAGCAATAGAATATACAGTGTCTCTCGAAAGTACTAATACACCTTGAACTTTTGCACATTTTGTCATGTTTACAACCCTGAACGTAAAGATTTTATTTTGAATTTTGAAAGTTCACACACGGGTAACAGACAACTGTGAAGTGAAAGCAAAATGATACATGATTCTGTTATTAACAAAAAATGAAAGTGAAAAGTGGGGCGTGCATAAGTATTCATACAGCATGACTTAATACTTTGTGGAACCCCCATTTGGTGCAATAACAGCAGCAAGTCTTCTGGGGTATGACTACAAGGTTTGCACATCTAGAGACTGACATTTTAGCCCATTCCTCTTTACAAAACAACTTAAGGTCTGTCAAATTAGAAGGAGAGCGTTTGTGAACAGCAGTTTTCAGGTCTTTCCACAGATTTTCAATAGGATTTAGGTCAGGACTTTGACTGGGCCATTCTAACACATTAATATGTTTGTTTTTAAACCATTCCATTGTAGATGTAGCTTTGTGTTTAGGGTCATTGTCCTGCTGGAAGGTGAATCTCCGCCCCAGCCTCAATTCTCTTGCTGACTCCAGCAGGTTTTCCTCCAAAATGTCTCTGTATTTGGCTCCATCCATCTTCCCAACCAGGCCCGTGCAGAGGGGGGTGCGGAGGGGCTTGAGCCCCTGCCCCTTTTGCTCCAGATCCAAAGTGCCCTTTTGGTTTGACGGTTTTTTTTTTTCTCGTTTTTTTTTCTTCAGAACCTTATCAAGATTCGATCAATGATAATAGATGAATAAATAAATAAACACATATTTAGAGTCTTCGCTTTCACTTGGGTCACTGGTGACCTTTCACCTCTCTTTGACTTATGTGGCAACTTCGCCGGCTCGCGCACTGCTCAGCGCGTGAAAAGTGCACACACATGAGACCGGTGGATCTGAGAAGGAGGAAGAGGGAATGTGACCGCTGCCCGTACGTACTTGTTGCTTCTGGTCCAGCAACTCCTGTTTTGGGAGTCAACGCGATGGTAAGCGATTAAAGTAATTCTGTGTAATGTACAATATCGTCGGGATGAAGTTTGCTCGCTCTCATTTCTAGCCCCATGCCCTCGTTCTTCGCTACGCTAACACGTTATCTTGTTTACAGTTTAGTATACAGGTACACATTGTTTTAGCCACTGAAGAATTGTCACTTGTCACACACGGCATTAAATGTGAATAAATGTGAGGAAAATTAGCATTGTAGTAATTAACAGAGAGTCGAATTGAGCATATTAGTGATGAATTTAAAAATGAAATAATGAAAATAAATAACTATTTTCATTATTACAGCAATGTGTGGAATCGGATGAAAAATATAGCTCTCTATCAATCCATTATTAAATAATAATTTGTATTGTTATAATTATTACTGTTAGAAATTACGTTAGTTGTTTACTGTACATTCTGTTTACTGTCTCTTGTGTTTACTCTGTAGCTTTTTCACACTAATTTTTCCAAATCAGTTTTACAGCAGTAATATTGATGAATGAAGATGTTTAACAGCAAGTTTACGTTTCACTTTTTTGGACACTCAAAGAGTCTTCTTTACACAGTGCCTTCCTCATGATTTCATATTCAGTGGTAAATTATTATTGTAGCCAGTGCCACAGCTGCTTTGGGGTAGACTGACGCAAGCCCGAAACACACACACACATACACACTTATACTACACTCACATACATTTCTTGAATAATGCAATAACTTGACATGCATTGTGTTTTTTATTTTTAGTTTGGAGATGCCTCGCAAAGACAGAGTCGTTAAAAAAAAGAAGAAAGGAGTTACTTGGAGCTGCTAAAGGTAGCGGTTCCCTTTCCAACTGGGTTAAAAAGAGTGCTACAGGTAAGAATATTATTAGGAACAAAATTAAAACAGTTTATGGGCATTACATAGTAGGGCTGAACGATTTTGGAAAATAATCTAATTGCGATTTTTTTTTTTGCTCAATATTGCGATGGCGAAAATTGCAACAATAAAGCAACAAAATTGTTGCCTGACCTATTCAAAATTTGTGAACAAGTGGACTGCACTTTTTAAAAACTGTCTGAACTTAACAGTACAGTCTATAAATAAAAGATAAATTATATATAGAGATATTTAAAAAAAGATCAAACTCACTGATCCAGTCAGTAACATCACCCATACTAAAGTGCAGGAAAAGTAAGAACAAACGTCTGCTTTAACTGGTTGGAAAAGTTTTAGGAAATCAAACTCTCTATTAATACAAAATAAACTATTTATTTCGGCCAACCAAATCCTGGTCTGAGCTGCGACTCGTAGTTGCTTCAGATGTGCGTTATTGATGGACACGGAGAGGCCAGATGGAGCACACGCCAAAACACAGTGGATTTAGGAGCAGCATTTTGGTTTTGGGATGTAACTTTGGACAATATCAAGAAAGAGAATAACAGTGACGCAAGGAGACGAAGACATGAGGTGCCAAACACAGACACTTTACTTTCTCTTTGACTCGCAGCCATTTAGTGACATTTCAGCTTAAACAGCACATTTCCTCAGCAAAATAAGACAGGACACGGACTCCTGCCTCGGATCGTAGTTTCCAATACTTTTCATACAGCAGTTTAGTGTTTTATATCTAGCATCTGTACTACCTACGGAACGCATATGCATAGATGCAAAGGTAAATAAAGGCACATGGCACATCGGCTCAGCAGATACGTTATGGTCATGAATCGTCATTATGCTTTTGAGATAAGTTCTTTATCCACAACATTCCCAAACATAAGCCTCCTAACCTGAGCCACAAACGGCTCTTTACAAGCAACACAGGCTCACCTATCTCTGTGGAGGAGGCAGAGGCGTAATCCGGAGGTGAGGGAGTTTCTGTGATCAACAGAGCGTGTAGTAGCAGCGAGAGAATGGCGTGATGAGCGCTGCGGCTAACGCAATGCTAACGGAGAAGAAAGCAATAGTCCTTCGCGGTGGCTGCATGATAAACGCTGATATTTTCACTGTACATCCACAATCTATCGCGCACCTTAACTAGACTGAGACGTAAACAAAAGCACGCGGCGGAGCGGACTTTGATGCCATATCTCGCACCTCCATTCACTTCCAAAATCGCGTTGTGTAATATCGCGATAAAATTGCAAATGCAATTAATCTTTCAGCCCTATTACATAGTTGTTGGGACCAATTGCATCTTTATGATCAGCTGCCTTGGGGTGTGGGCGCTCATAAGCTTCTTGCCTTAGTCCACTCCTTTTGAGCATAATGTTTACCACTCAAATAAACTCAACTAAATAAATTAAACTATGCTCGCTATTCACATTCATTAATTATGTTTAGGTTATAGTTGCTTGATTTACATTAATGTGTATACTTTTTGCTCCTAGATGGACAGAAAGAGATAGGTCAGATGAGGAGATGGAGATGGAAGGGACATCAAGGAAAGAGACAGAGATAGTAGAAGACACTGAGCTACAGTCTGAAGCTGAGCAAGGGACATCAAGGAAAGAGATGGTAGAAGACACTGAGCTACAGTCTGAAGCTGAGCAAGGGATATCAAGGAAAGAGACAGAGATGGTAGAAGACACTGAGCTACAGTCTGAAGCTGAGCAAGGGACATCAAGGAAAGAGATGGTAGAAGACACTGAGCTACAGTCTGAAGCTGAGCAAGGGATATCAAGGAAAGAGACAGAGATGGTAGAAGACACTGAGCTACAGTCTGAAGCTGAGCAAGGGACATCAAGGAAAGAGATGGTAGAAGACACTGAGCTACAGTCTGAAGCTGAGCAAGGGATCTCAAGGAAAGAGACAGAGATGGTAGAAGACACTGAGCTACAGTCTGAAGCTGAGCAAGGGACATCAAGGAAAGAGACAGAGATGGTAGAAGACACTGAGCTACAGTCAAAAGAAATTGTGCAGAATGCTGAAAATCAGAATAAAGATTCCAGCACTTGTCCATTCTCAGATCTGCTTAGACTTGAGCACCCAACTGACCCTGCCCATGTCCTTACGTTTAAAATAAAGTACAATGAGGCTTTTATACAGATGTCTGTAAATAATGGACCATGCCAACCAGTCCTCTCCTTTCCAAAGAATAATGCCGGGAGGTCATTTCAAAAGAATTGGTATGAAAATAATCCATGGCTGGAGTATTCACCTTGCGCTGATGCCATGTTCTGTTTCAGCTGTCGCATCTTTCTGAATGAAGAAAAATACATGAACCGCAAACCCTGGAAAACTGAAGGATTAGACAACTGGTGAAAAGCACTGGACAGGATCAAGGAACACTCTGCATCAGAGCCTCATATGTGTTCCATGGTAAGGTGGCACAACTTTTTAAAAAAATCACTAGAGGCAGCTCTGCAAGCAGGTGACATTCAGGCACAAGCAGCAAAAGACAGAGAAAAGGAGAGTAACCGAGAAATATTATCTAGGCTGGTTAGCATTGTGCTTTACTTGGCAAGACAGGGCTTGCCATTTAGGGGAGATGATGAGACAACCTCAAGCCAAATCGAGGCAATTTCCTTGAACTTGTTGACCTTTTGAGCAAATATGACAGCGTTATCAAATTACACATGGATACAATACAAAAGAAGCAGCAGATTCACAAAAGACCCCTTGTGTCACTACTGTCAAACAGGAGCCAGAATTACATTATCAGTGCTTTGGCCATAGCAGTAAGGCGTGTCATACATGCAGAAATAAAAGAGTCAATTGTTTTCCATTCTCATTGACGAAACCACTGACGTGTCACATACTGAACAGGTATCATTTGTTGTCAGATTTGTGCACAATTCACAAATAAAGGAGCGTTTCCTTCAGGTTTGTGACATTCATGCAACAAGTGCAGAAGCTCTGGAAAACAAGGTTCTAGCAGTGCTAAAGGAAAACCAACTTGGCATAGAAAACATCAGGGGTCCTTCCGGTCATGATACGTTTCTTAGATGAAATGACTCATCAACATCCCCCAGACCTTTCAGCAGGTGATGCAGCCATTCTTTTGAAGAGCATCAATTTTGAGTTCTTCCTGTGCTTGGAAATCACATGTCCAATTTTTGAAGTGACTGCTGTTGCTTCAGATGCTTTGCAGCAGAAAGACATCGACCTGGCTGCTGCCTACACCATTGTTGATGGGGTCTTAGAGAGGCTATCCTTCTGCAGATCAGCATCTGAGTTTGAGGAAATCTACAAAAAGGCTGTAGAGAAAGCATCAAATTTGGCCTTGACCCCCCTCAAGAGATTCCTGGGCAAGCAAGAAAAAGAAAAGTGCCAGCAAAATTAATGTTTGCCCCCACAGCAGCTACTACTGACTATAGTTTCTCAACAGTACAAGACTACTACCGTATCAGATTGTTTAATGTTTTTGTGGACACCATGTCACAAGAGCTCCATAGACGCTTTAAAGGAGAAGGCAGTTCTACTTGGGACATTTTGAATGCTTTCCACACCCTAACTGTCTCAGAAAACTGGAAATCAACAGTTACTTCAGGATCTGTCCAAGTTGTGAAAAAGCTCTGAGTTTTACAACATGAAAGACCCTGAAAAACTCCAGACAGAGCTCAAGGAAAACAATACCCATTTAATTTTCCCAAACTTGGCCAAATTAATGAAGATTTATGCCACTATTCCTGTTTCTACTGCAACTGTGGAAAGATCGTTTTCCAAGTTGAAGTTGGTGAAAACCAAACTCCGCAGCTTATGCAGAGAAAATAGGCTGTCTGACTGACTTTTGCTGGCAATTGAAAAGGATGTGCCGATCAATCACAGTGAGGTGATCGATATCTTTAGGGACATGGCCAGCAGGAAACATCTCTTGTGAAGCAACATTTTACTGTAAATAGTTTTTTTTGCACATATTATACAGAAATGGATAAGAGATTTAATGGATGATGATGAGCCAGTTACAATGAAGAGATGAAAGAGTGGAAAAAGAGGAAAGAAGACAGAAAGAAAATGTATAGGTATAAACACACACATACAAACTTTGACCATATAAAGGGATGTTATTTTTGCACTATTATATTTTGTCCTGGAAACATCTCATGTTCCTCTAAATGTCTGCAGTTCCATGTTAGCCACATTGGGGATGGGGATTATTCTACACCAGAGACCACAACCACCCTTTCAAGAGTACTGTATATTCACCTGGCCTGTAAGTACAACAAAAAAACGGTTCTTCCATTTTTATCACTTTATTTTCCAGTATTGGTTTCTACTTATTACTATTATTATTATTATTATTATTATTATTATTATTATCATCATCATTATTACCTGTATGCTGACCTCTAAATCTACCTATTTTTCATTATTTCAGCAACTCCCCATGTCTGGAGCACCGTCTCAGAGCATCTCACTCAAGTGTCAAGTGCAGCACCACTGCAAGTGGTCAACCAGTCTGGACTGTTATTTATCTACAGCAAGGTCAGTCACAGTGAGCTGACTAGTGAAAGCCAGATTTGAAAATTGACTAATCCCTCATCAAAGGAACTATTCTAGAATTTATTAAATGTATTTAAAATATGTATGCTGTCTGTCTTGATTTGACATTTTCTCCATGCATATTCTATTATTCTTCTGAAATAGTCGTCTGTGGGCGGTTATACGGGTTTATGTGCCCTTTTGGGAATTTGAGCCCCTGCCCCCCTGTAGCCCTCTGCACGGCCCTGTTCCCAACTATTCTTACAATCTTCCAGCAGCCTCATAGCATGATGCTCCCCCACCATATTTGAGACTGGGGATGGTGCACTCAGGACGATGAGCAGTGTTAGGTTTGCGCCATACATAACGTTTTGCATTTGGGCAAGTTCAATTTTTGTCTCATCTGACCAAAGCACCTTCTTCCATATGGTAGCTGTGTCCTCCATGACTTCTAGCAAACTTCAAACGGGATTTCTCATGGCCTCCTTTCAATAATGGCTTTCTTCTTGCCACTCGTCCATGAAGGCCAGATTTGTGTAGAGTACGACTTATAGTTGTCCCATGTACAGATTCCCCCAGCTCAGCGGCAGCTCCTCCAGAGTTATCTTGGGGCACTTGGTTGGATTTCTGACCAGTGCTCTCCTTGTTCGGTCTGTTAGTTTAGGTGGACGCCCGTGTCTTGGTAAGTTTGCAGTCAATCAATCAATCAATCAATCTTTATTTATATAGCGCTTTTCATACATTTTATGTAACACAAAGTGTTTTACAGATTTAAAACATTCTCTCACACCCACCTCCTCCCACAAATACAAACACATTGTCGCACTCACACTCTCCCCACCACCTTCCCAGAGAGACACCACACAAGCACAACACACACACTCAAGGTAAAACAATGGATGCAATGGACGTAAGGCTGGGTACAGATAAACCAGGTAGGAAACACCATCCAAGGAGCCGTCTGCATCGGCAGCGGCACCTCGGCTGCAGCCACAGGGCACCAACACAGGGTGCCCGGAGGAGGCGCGGTAGAAACAGCACACCTCCATCCAGACACCCACAGGACGGCACCCCAGCAGCCACAGCCAATGACTGCTCCCGAGGCAGAGGGCTCCTCCAGAGGAAACTGGGAGACCATAAAAATTGTTAAAATAAGTAAAAAGTAAAAATAAGAATATTAGGACTACTAAAATAAGACCGAGAGGTAAAATACATAAAGAAAAAAAAAAGAATATTAATAACAATTAAATAAATAGGCCTAGCAAGAATAAATATCAGTTAAAAGCTAAACTAAAAAGGTGGGTCTTGAGCCTGCTCTTAAAACATGAACGTTCTCTGCGGTCCTGAGCTCCTCCGGCAGGTCGTTCCAGAGGCGAGGGCCATAATATTGGAAAGACGCCTATATAACTAGGAGACCCCTGCCGGTGGAGCGAAGGGGCCGTGAAGGTTCATAAGGTAAAAGCAATTCTGAGAGATAAGAAGGACCAAGACCATTAAGACATTTAAAAACCATTAAAAGAGCTTTAAAATCCATCCATTTTCTTCCGCTTTATCCGGGGCCAGGTCGCGGAGGCAGCAGTCTCAGCAGAGATGCCCAGACTTCCCGATCCACGCACACCTCCTCCAGCTGTTCTGGGGGGACCCCGAGGCGACACCAGGCCAGCTCGGAGACATAGTCCCACCAGCGTGTCCTGGGCCTTCCACGAGGCCTCCTCCCAATAGGACATGCCTGGAACACCTCCCGAGGGAGGCGACCAGGAGGCATCCGGAACAGATGCCCTAGCCACCTCAGCTGGCTCCTTTCGACGTGAAGGAGCAGCGACTCTACCCCGAGCTCCTCCCGGGTAACTGAGCTCCACACCCGATCTTGGAGGGTGCGCCCAACCACCCTGCGAAGGAAACTCATTTCGGCCGCTTGTATCCGCGCGGTCATTACCCAGATCTCATGACCATAGGTGAGGGTGGGAACGTAGATCGATCGGTAAATCGAGAGCTTTGCCCCCTGACTCAGCTCCCTCTTCACCACAACAGTCCGATACAGCGACCGCATCACTGCTGACGCTGCACCGATCCGTCTATCGATCTCACGCTCCATCCGTCCCTCACTCGTGAACAAGACCCCGAGATACTTGAACTCCTCCACTTCAGGTAAGGACTCCCCACCGACCTGAAGCGGGGAGGCCACCTTTTTCCGGTGGAGAACCATGGCCTCAGATTTGGAGGTGCTGATCCTCATCCCGGCCGCTTCACACTCGGCTGCAAACCGCCCCAGTGCGCGCTGGAGGTCCTGATTTGATGAAGCCAACAGAACAACATCATCTGCAAACGCAGAGATGAGATCCTGAGGTTCCCAAACCGGACACCCTCCGGCCCCTGGCTGCGCCTAGAAATTCTGTCCATAAAGGTAATGAACAGAACCGGTGACATAGGGCAGCCCTGGCGGAGACCAACACGCACCGGAAACAAGTCTGACTTACTGCCGGCAATGCGAACCAAGCTCCTGCTGCGGTCATACAGGGAACGGACAGCCCTTAGCAGAGGGCCCCGGACCCCATACTCCCGGAGCACCCCCCACAGGGCACCACGAGGGACACGGTCGAACGCTTTCTCCAAATCCACAAAGCACATGTGGACTGGTTGGGCGAACTCCCACGAACCCTCGAGCACCCGATGTAGGGTATAGAGCTGGTCCAGTGTGCCACGACCGTGACGAAAACCGCATTGTTCCTCCTGAATCCGAGGTTCGACTATCGGCCGGATCCTCCTCTCCAGCACCCTGGAGTAGACCTTACCGGGGAGGCTGAGAAGTGTGATCCCTCTGTAATTGGAGCACACCCTCCGATCCCCCTTCTTAAAGAGAGGGACACCACCCCGGTCTGCCAATCCAGAGGCACTGTCCCCAACCGCCACGCGATGTTGCAGAGACGTGTCAGCCAAGACAGCCCTACAACATCCAGAGACTTAAGGTACTCGGGACTCTCGGGCCTTGCCACCGAGGAGCTTTCTAACCACCTCGGTGACTTTAGCCTGGGTGATGGGCGAGCCCCCCTCCGAGTCCCCAGCCTCTGCCTCCTCATCGGAAGATGTGACAGTGGGATTGAGGAGATCCTCGAAGTACTCCTTCCACCGCCCGACCACATCCCCAGTCGAGGTCAACAGCTCCCCGCCCGCACTGTAAACAGTGTTGGTGAAGCACTGCTTCCCCCTCCTGAGGCGCCGGATGGTTTGCCAGAATCTCTTCGAGGCCGACCGATAGTCCTCCTCCATGGCTTCTCCGAAAAACCCGGGCAAAAACCCGAGACCCGGGTTTTTGCCTCTGTGACTGCACGAGCTGCAGCACGCTTGGCCTGCCGGTACCTCTCAGCTGCCTCCGGAGTCCCACAAGCCAACAAGGCCAGGTAGGACTCCTTCTTCAGCTTGACGGCATCCCTTACTTCCGGGCGCCACCACCGGGTTCGGGATTGCCGCCACGACAGGCACCAGAGACCTTACGGCCACAACTGCGAGCAGCCGCATCGACAATGGAGGAGGAGAACATGGTCCACTCGGACTCCATGTCTCCAACCTCCCTCGGAATCTGGGTGAAGCTCTTCCGGAGGTGGGAGTTGAAGACCCTACTGACAGCTTTAAAATCGATCCTGAAAAACACGGGGAGCCAATGCAGCGACTCTAAAACCGGTGTAATGTGGTCCCGCCTCCTGGTCTTTGTCAGGACACGAGCTGCTGAATTTTGTAAAAGTTGTAAACCTGAGATACTCTTTTTGGGAAAACCAGAAAGCAGGGCATTACAGTAGTCGATACGACTGGTGATAAAAGCCGTGTTGGCCCGAGAGAGAATGGGGCGGACTCTGGCTATGTTCTTTTAGATGGTAAAAATAGGTTTTTACCATCTAAAGAACATAGCCAGAGTCCGCCATGTGTGGAATAAAAGTCAGTTCAGAGTCAAAAATCACGCCCAGGTTCTTCACCTGTGAGGAAGGATTAAAAGACAATGACTGTAGTTTGGGTAAAAGTTTCTCTCTCTGGGCCTCAGGACCGATGACTAAAACTTCAGTTTTGTCCTGGTTAAGCTGTAAGTAAATGCAGTTAAAAAGTGCATCCATTGGCCTGGTGTCATCAGGAGACATGGAGATGTACAACTGAGTATCATCAGCGTAACTATGAAAGCTGACTCCATGTTTCCTGATGACACCACCAAGAGGGAGCATATACACGTTAAAAAGCACTGGCCCTAAAATCGAACCCTGGGGCACACCACATGCAATTTTATGGATCTTAGAGGAGCAGGTATCCACACTTACCATGAATGTCCTGTCTGTGAGGTAGGATGTAAACCATTGGTGGACAGCACCAATGGTTTACCAGTGGCACCAGTGGTGCTATACTCTTTCAGTGGTGCTATACTCTTTCCATTTCTGAATGATGGATTGAACAGTGCTCCGTGAGATGTTCAAATCTTGGGAAATCTTTGTATAACTTAACGCTGCTTTAAACTTCTCCACAGCTTTATCCCTGACCTCTCTGGTGTGCTCCTTGGCCTTCATGATGTTTAGTGACACTAATACACTCTGACCATAGCTCTGAGGCCCTCACAGAACAGCTGTAATTATACTGAGAGTAGATTACACACAGGTGGCCTCTATTTAATGGTTAGGGCAAGGTGTGAACTTTCTGCAGTCATTAGGAATGTTATAAAGGCAATTTAATGCACATAAAATCTTTATGTTTATGGTTGTAAACATGACAAAATGTGCAAAAGTTCAAGGTGTATTAATACTTTTGAGAAGCACTGTAAACATATATTTCTCACTGTATCTATGGATGAGCTTATTGGCTTGTGGACAGGCCAAAGATAAATAGGACAAAATTGTTTATAAATTATTTCCTATTTCTCTGCGGCCTAATGCCTGCCTTAAAATGTTTCTTATTGTAACGTATTCCATTAGTTTGATTTGCAGTTGTGCATAATGTGCTTTTTTCAAGTGAAAATGAGTGTGTGGGACAAGTAGGCTAATAATTTTAACAAAGGGAAGTAGGGCTGCAACTAACGATTATTTTGTA
The DNA here is from genome assembly GCA_007210695.1 of Neogobius melanostomus. Taxonomy (NCBI): domain Eukaryota; kingdom Metazoa; phylum Chordata; class Actinopteri; order Gobiiformes; family Gobiidae; genus Neogobius; species Neogobius melanostomus. The sequence goes on along the minus strand of VHKM01000233.1, from coordinate 387,081 downwards.
ATCGATGAATCTATCGACTATTTTTACGATTAATCGCTTGGCTGTGAATGGTGTAGGAAAATAGTATAAAGCTATAAAGTATAAAGCACATAAAGCTATAGTGGCGCCACTTGAGGACGTGTTGATGGAGTAAACTTATAGTAAATGTTTGTTGGAGGCTCTTAGTGCTAATTCTGCTTTCTGATTGGATGAGACACAGACAGATATTCATGAAATTTACAATGTACAAAACACTACAGACCCTAACTATAAAACAAAGTAGGTTTTCATAAAAAAATAAATTTTCATGTCAAACGATTAATCGATTACTAAAATAGTTGTCGACTATTTCAATAATCGATTAGTCGTTGATTAATGTATTAGTTGTTTCAGCCCTAAAGGGAAAGGGTCGGGAGGCCAGGTTAGGCCCATTGCTATGTTAATGTGGTTGTGTATCAGAACACACGGCGCCTGCAGCAGTAGCTACAGTTTATGTTGGGCTCCAATGGGCTGAGCCTGACTCTATGGTCTTTATAATCATGATATTTATTAAAGATTTTATCAATTATCATGAGATGAGATTAAGCTCCACTGGCCCTGATGAGAAATAAAACAATCCGAACTTTAAGCACGCATTTCACGAAGAGCAATTTCCTGCGGGAAGTGTGGTTTGTTACTGTCCTTACAGAAGTAAATAAATGTGAGCAAAATGGAGCGTTTTTTGGACCCTAAACGACCCTGAGTGGACTCTATGGAAAATGAGAGTGAGACACCTGTGAGAAAATATCCTTGGAGGATAATGAAGAAGGCAAAAGAGACCCACCGCGGGCCGAAGCTAATGTGGTGGCAGATGCTAATGTGGTTTTGAGTGCGACAGGTCAGGAATCAGGCACTGATATCAGCGTACATCCACAAGATGGTCCAAGACTTCCAAAAGAAGTTTCTATCTCATTTAGTTCCAAAATTATTGTCAATTAAAATAAGCATAGTTCACGCATGAAAAACACTAAAAACACTAAAAACTACAACTCATCCTGGCCTAAATGAGGATATTGATTTCTCTGTTTTCCTTTAGTTTTGTCTATCTGCTGCTTGTGGTGGTTTCCTTCCACAAGTGTGGGTTCTGAAATTAAAACATAAATGAAAGCATGTATTTAAAAATGTACAATACAATTGTCCTACATTCAGTGCACTGAGTCTTCTATGAGATTCTACTATGGCAGCAAGTAGGCAGCAAGTAGGGCTGGGATGATCCACTTTTGTCACGATCTGATACGTATCACGATACTCAGGGGCCGATCCCATACGTACTGCGATACAGTAGGTAATTATAACAAGTGATATGTATCGATACTTGGTATTGCAGCACGAAGTATTGCGATCCAAGTCTGATCCGATATTTTGTCCCAGCCCTAGCAGCAAGTATTTTTTTTCATTGCTGTCATTTCCCGTGAGTGTAATCTCCTGTATGCACATTCTTTCTGTAATGTATTTTATTATTGCTGTCTGTATGTTCCTATGTGGGCAGTCACTTGTGCCCATGTGACCTAACGCACGTGCCTTGGATCACTATTAAGACCACCTGGTTGCACGTTTTAAAATTTGAATGTGTGCCCTGACGAAGACAACGATCGTGGACAAAACGCGCCGCCATTCTGTGATGTCCCTGTGATATTAAAGGATTTTGAGTGCCTCAGAGCGCCTCCTTCCTCTGAAACTGTCCACAACTGTGTTGAGTCACACATTAAAATATTATCTTGTCGGCCGTCAGGATTCTTTTGATATAGAATATGGGTGTTTGTTTCTAGAATTGGTTTCTGCTCTTTGAAAAGATAGACTAGTGTGTATTTGTAAGAGAAAAGGTTTGAGTCTGAGTGTCTGCATGTATACTGCATGTAACCCGGGTTTGCTGGATTCATTAACATTTACAGCTACTAATGCTTAATTGCCCACACGTGTGTCCTGTTCCTTCCCAGTAGTTGGGGTTTCTTGTTCAGTGAAGAGTAAACATACTGTCAGTTATCAGAGATGACTGTACCTGCTGCGGTTCTAACCTGTGTGTCTGTGGCAGGTGTTGGAAACGCTGCAGGCTCCAGTGGATCACCAGTTGGACCTCACATATGTGTCTGAGGTGTCTGGACTAAGGTTGGTCCAATCACACATTTCTCCTCTAAGCACTGACTCTAATGATAGTATTGTGCTGTTTGTTTAGATGTGCTCTAAACTCTCGAACTGTCGATAACTCACTGATGCTGTCGCTCGACTTCAAAAACCAGTGAGTATGTTTCATGGAAGCTGATTGTATCGCAGACAAATGACAGGTTTATTTGTAAGTTTGTTGATATTGTAAAATCATGAACTGAAATATTGGTACTCTATAGTTAATTAGCTCTAGTTTGCTTAGTTTTCTCTTATGGGAAACAGTTCATCCGGTGGATGTGTCTTTTAGAAACAAGGCTAACCCCAGCTGTCAGGCCTGGCCTCCGGAGGGTGGGAGGAACAGGATGTCTGATGAGCCTAAATCTCAGCTGGATTCCAGCCCCGGCAGCAGAAGTCCCTCCTCGGCAGGCTCACACAGCCCTAGTGTTTCCTGCCACAGCTCCACCTCAGACCTGGCTCCTGACACCGCTCCTGACGCCGCTCCGGTTCCTGCTCCGGTTGCCACTCCTGACGTCATTATTGAGGAGATCATGGAGGACATGCTGCAGCATGGTCAGTGGTTCACACTACTGTGACTTGGTGCACAGCTAAATGTCCTCTGCTCTGGTCTATTACAGTCACTATTCCTCCCACGGTCCCACAGTTAGCCAGTGAGAAGAAAAAGAGCCGCAGGAGGAAGTCCTCGTCTACAGGCTACACCCGCAGTGGTAAAAAGCACGACTCTGGTGACAGTACAACAGTCTAGTTACGTGTTTGACACGGTCTTTTCTTTTCAGTGGCCCAGTGGGTGGTGGTGACCCACGTACTGAATCCTAATCACTTCTATGTCCAATATGTGGCTGAGAAACGGGAGAGCGAGGTCCTGTCTAGTAGGATCAATTACTTCTGTTTGAAGAGTAGCAGTAGCTTGTGTGCCCGCCACACGCTGGACACTGGTGCGTACATACCTCGTGTTACTACCTCTGCAGATTGGTGTCTGAACACTGTTTCACAACATTTTTGCCTCGACAGTGCACCCCCAACCCTAAACCGTGGCCCGACAAATGTATCAAAACATAAAACAGTGTTTTCTGCTCCTCTACTCCTGTGGGCAATGTGGCAAAAATAGAATATCACATTTTTTAATTATAAAATTTACGTTTTATCACAATTTTTTATATTGACAAATAGAACTTAAATTACACACTGAAGAAAAGAAAGATTGGATAAATATACAAATGTATAAACCCACCACATAAATGATAGAAATGTAATAAAACGGATTAAATATGAAAGTAAATAAATGAATAGAAGAATAGGTTCAATAAATGCTTCCTTCTGAGTAGGGCTGAACGATTAATTGCATTTGCAATTATATCGCGATATGACACAACGCGATTTCGTAATCGCAGGGCACGCGATTTGGGAAGTGAATGGAGCAGCGAGATATGGCAGCAAAGTCAGGTCCGCCGCGTGCTTTGTTTACGTCTCAGTCTAGTTAAGGTGCGCAGTAGATTGTGGATGTACAGTGAAAATATCAGCGTTTATCATGCAGCCACCGCAAAGGCCTATTGCTTTCTTCTCCGTTAGCCTCAGCGCTAATCACGCCATTCTCTCGCTGCTACTACACGCTCTGATGATCACAGAAACTACCTCACCTCCGGATTCACACGTCTCTGCCTCCGTAAGTGAGCCTGTGCTGCTTGTAAAGAGTAAAGAGTCGTTTGTGGCTCAGTTTAGGAGGCTTATGATGGGAATGTTGTGGATAAAGAACTTATCTCAAAAGCATAATGACGGTTCATGACCATAACGTATCCGCGGAGGCGATGTGCCATGTGCCTTTATTTACCTTTACATCTACCGCATATGCGCTCCGTAGGTAGTACAGACGCTAGATATTAACACTAAACCGCTGTATGAAAAGTGTTGGAAACTACAATCCGAGGCAGGACTCCGTGTCATGTCTTATTTTGCTGAGGAAATGCGCTGTTTACGCTGAAATGTCACTAAATGGCTGCGAGTCACAGAAAGTAAAACGTGTCTGTGTTTGGCACCTCATGTCCCAGTCTCCTTGCGTCACTGTTTCTTCATATTGTCCAAAGTTACATCCCAAAACCAAAATGCTGCTCCCAGTTCCAATGTGTTTTGGCGTGTGCTCCATCTGGCCTCTCCGTGTCCATCAATAACGCCCATCTGAAGCAACTACGAGTCGCAGCTCAGACAGGGATTTGATGGCCGAAATAATAAATAATTTATTTTGTATTAAATGGGAGTTTGATTTCCTAAAACTTTTCCAACTAGTTAAAGCAGACGTTTGTTTGCAGACTTTTCCTGCACTTTAGTATGGGTGATGTTACTGACTGGATCAGTGAGTTTTATCTTCTTTTTTTTTTTTAATATCTATATATATATATATATATAATGTATCATTTATTTATAGACTGTACTGTTAAGTTTTTAAGAAGTGCAGTCCACATGTTCACAAATTTTGAATAGGTCAGGCAACAATTTGTTTGCTTTATTGTTGCAATTTTCACTTTAAGTGAATCTAATATTGTTTGTTATGAAACAGACTGATTTATGGCTTGTGTTAGGTGAAAAATACATGAGAAGAGGACCTTGCAACAATAATCGCATATTTAATCGCAATCGCAATATTTAAGAAAAAAATCGCAATTAGATTATTTTCCAAAATCGTTCAGCCCTACTTCTGAGATGGCCCTGATGTCAGGCTGCTGTAATGTGATGTTTTGTCACCTTCTGAAGCTTTCACAAAAAGACCGTTTTTTCAATGTACTTGCTTTGTACATACATTTTGGGGGACCCCCTGTAGTGTGTCTGTGGCCCTCCAGTGGACTCCGGACCCCACTTTGGGAACCACTGATGTAGAAGGTAAACGGGAAGCATTTATTTTTATGTGCGGCTACTTGGCAAATAAGGAACTTAAAAGGTTTCATTGGTGTTTTGGACAAATACATACACACAGTACATTTGTGATCACGGGCTACGGTTTAAATTGGAAACCATAGCCTGTGTCCTTCATCTTTGTACTAGAAAGACGAAGGACACGGTTGCGACATGTGTCAGGTAAATAAACACACGACGGGATCCACACACACAGCAGCGGCATCTCACTGACCGTAGCAGTAAAATAGTCGGCTGTGCAGAAGTGCTTTGGATTGTGATAAAACAATCTTACACAAATAACTGTCAGCCCTGGAGATTGTCAGACGGTTTAATATAGTCATATCCCTCACCCTATTTGTCAGTCACATTTGATGATTTGTAATCATTAAATTTGCTCAAATAACAGGGTATCCACAGGGTCTTAAAAAGTCTTAAATTCTTAAAGTCTAAAGTCTTAAAGTCTAAAATTCAAAAATCCAAATTTAAGGCCTTAAAAAGTCTAAACTTCAGCCTATTTGGTCTTAAATCCATGGTAAACTGGTCTTAAAAATGAACATGTGATTGACCCAATTATTTGCTCACAATTTCGTTAAAAAAATTGACCACAGAAGCGTACCGATGAGTAGCCGTTACCGCTCATTTACATGGTCCGCGAAGGCGAAGCGACGCCTCCTTTTTTCACACTGATGCACTGGACGCTGCACGCCACATACAGTCACCGGTAGTTGAGCGAGGCAGAAGGACGCTCTCCTCCAGAGCTTCATCCGCCCAAAAAAGTCAGCAGTGTGGGACCTCTTTAGGAATTCAAAAGATGACCAGGGCGTTGTCGCTGATGTACATCCGTCATGCTAATCCTGTCGTGGGAAAGTTGCAGCAAAATGCGCTGACATGTCCAATATGAAACAACGTGGAGATAATCCTTCACTGTAAATGTCAAAGTCAAGGTAATGAACTGCGTAATTCCCAAGTCAAACTTCCCAGTACACAGTTTGACACTTGGATTTTTGTGACTGTGATTTTCTTTACAGTCCATTTATATATTGCGCGTTCAAAAAACGGTCTTATTTTTGAGATTTTGTGGTCTTAAAAAGGTCTTAAAAGTCTTAAATTTGACTTGTCCAACCCTGCAGATACCCTGAAATAAATCACATCACACGAGATAAAGCTCTGAACCCCCCACAGGAGGCATGCCCCCCAGGCTGGGAACTGTAATGGCCAGTCTTAAAGTGGACATACAGTGGGAGGAAAATGTATGTGAACTAGGGTTGGCCGATAATTTAACTCTACCGGTATACCAATATAAATCTTCCCTATCATAACAATTTGTGCCATACCGGTATAAATGACCAGCTTGGACTAGCTCCAGTGGAGCCATTTATATCGCATTTGCACCCTGAACCGAACCGTGAGTCAGCTGAACCGTTACACCCCTAATAAATATAGATCAAATATTAAGTTATACTTTGGGTTTGGGTCTCCACCTTTTACTAAAAGCCCCAGGTTTTACTGTTCCATCGCCTGAGCAGGTTTGTCTCTGCTCATCTGTGTCACATCTTATTAAAAAATTATAATAATAATATGACTACTTCCTTAGTATTTTTCTTTTTGTTGAGATCATAGTAATGAATTCTTAAATACAAAACTGGAATATAGATGTGTATATATAGCAGTGGTTCCCAAACGTTTTGGAGCCGTGTACCCCTGAAGCTTTAGGTGACGAGTCGTGTACCCCCTACTTTGACGCGATTTATTTTCTCAATTATTACAGTGAACTCAAGCAGGTTTTCCACATTCAATATGTTTTTGCTTGTCTGGGTGATTAAGGCTATTAAGAATATGTAAATACAAAAAAATTAATGAAAATGCCAGTTTTTGATTATTTTGTAAACAAGGCTGTTAGTGTGAATGGATAAAGCTGAGTGTTTTGCTTTGTCCCAGTGGACCAGGACTCTGCTGCTTTTGTCACTCATTCTGAACATCAGACTCTGGCCCCGCCAGCTCTGCGTCTCACTCAGTCGTACTGTCAAACCACCAGTAGGGAGCATCATGGTGTGGGGCCTGGACTACGTGCCATCAATGAAAAAATTAATTCTCACGTTTAACTAGATATTTTGCTCTTGTGGTGTCAGCGCCTCCATTCTGTACATCCTGAGTTCACTCGCGTCATTGTTCAAATCTAAAAACTGTCCTTTGCATTTTTAAAGCCCATAATCCAACATGATCGACTCTGAGCCGTTCTGAGCATAAAGTGTGTTAATCACGCATTACTGGAACTGCTAACCACGCTGTATCCAACCTAGAAGTTATTTTTGAAGAAAAGGATTCTGATAGCTGCCAGCAGGAGGAGTTCCCAGCTCTTTCGTCTGTATTTCGTTGTTACTATTACAGAGACATATTTTCATATTATAAAACGTTAAATATAAAAAATATGAGACACCCAAAATAAGGTTTTTAAGTCTATTTTTTAGGCTCCTTACGCATGACTTGTCCACTTTAACACACATTTTGTGTTGAGGGTTAAAACATAAATTGTTAAACTTTGAATCCAAACATGTTCAGTAATGCATAGTATTGTGTTTATCTCTTATATCCCTGTCTTCTCTAAAATAATAAAACTCATGTGTAGGTGTTAAATGATGATGAGTCACAGTTTTCAAACTACATTAGGCACGAAGCAAGCCAACATCAAGGAAGCACTCACCCATTCCCTCTTTCATACAGTACTATGATAAACATGTCTGCCATTATTCTATAATTATTATTCTGCTGTTGTTCTCCTAGGCTCTCTGATATTTGTCAAATATGAAGACGGGCTGTGGCACCGGGCCAGAGTGGTGAACGTGTCCCAGATTGGATACCCCCGAGTGGTCAAGTCCTGCCCAGTCACCCAAATCTCCAGTGTCAAAGTCTTCTTCATCGACTCTGGTCTGACCACCGCAATCACCATTAAAAGGTCTTTCATACGGTCTAATCCTGACACGCCAAAAGCCCAGGACTGCACCACATACACCTGGATATCTACATGCCGCAGCACAGAGGTCGAGAATATATACCAACAAAGTCAAGCCATTGGACGTGACCTGGTGATGTAGGTGGTAGTTATTATACACCCGGCGTACCCAGCGCTTGTTTCTTTTCTATGTTCTCGCTTCGTGCAAAGGTTGGATATTGGATACACTTTTTGCATACGATAGCCGCTCTCACTTGTAGCCTCGCTAAACCATCTGGTTGGACTTCTGTGCCATTTCCCACGTCCTCCAGAGGCTGCGAGACACGGCATGACTAGGTTTTTCCTTTGTTAGGGTTTCATATCGTAAGTACATCTTTTTCTGGCCACCCGTCAGGCTGTTCCGTGGTTTACTTTTCTTGTGCTAGTTTCGTGTTTTGGCGTTTGCGGCTATTACTGCATTATTAGCCTGTAGTGTGTTTATATCAGTGCTACAGCTTGCCTGTAGCCTACTGTGCTGTGCTTGTGTTTTCCGCTCTTTACAAGATATTTAATATGCGCTCCGGCCACTTCACCATGGTTGTTGCTAAATCGCCGGCTTGGGACGGTCTGCTGTGAAAACGTGAGTTTTCATGAAACATATTAGGGTTAGGGCCAGGGATATGGTTAACCTTAAGGTTAGGTTTAGGGTTATTTGTATTTGACAAACCAACTCATCGATTTATACAAAATCACAGCAGATTGTCCCTCCCAAGTCGACGATCTAGCAACAACCTTTTAGATTCAGATTCATTTTATTGGCCATTTGCAGTTTAAACAACCACATTGGAAAAAAGAGCTCAAAGTGTGATATGCCAAACACATAAAAAGACACAAAATAAGACACAATATAAAAAACAGAACAAACAATGCCACATTAAAAGCTTAAGGGTAAAATACTGTACAATAAAAGTCCATACAAATAAATAAATAAATAGAAGTGCCTTGTTTAAGGTGCCTTGTTTAAAGTGATCACAGCTTGAGGAAAGAAACTGTTAAGATGGCGATCAGTAGAACATATGACAGAGCGATACCTTCTCCCTGAGGGAAGCATCTCAAACAAGGCCTTAGCAGGGTGGCCTGAGGCATCATTGGCAAGTTGTAAAGCTAGATTTTTTTACCATCAGTACTGCCGCGCTCTTACACTACTTTTTTGTTGCGGCTGTGAGTTATTCCCACTCTGTGCCTTCTCTACTCTGGTGGTGAGTGATTCACACTACCTGCTCCTATGCGCTGGGGTGGGTGGTATTCTTGCTTCATGCCTTGTGTTACTCCTCTGACTGTTAATGATACCAGCTTCCAACAATCACCCCTTTGCTTATATGTCCAGGGAGCTTGGGGCACAACAGACCCTGGAGCGTGCTGTTGAGGCAAATAGATCTTGGCAACAGTTTGTTGACCTACACCGATCTTCTAGGCCCCAGCCTAGACATGCAACTACAGTGCCTCTCGAAAGTACTAATACACCTTAAACTTTTGCACATTTTGTCATGTTTATAACTCTGAACATAAAGATTTAATTTTTTTTACTGAAAGTTCACACACAAGTAACAGACAACTGTGAAGTGAAAGCAAAATGATACATGATTGTGTTATTTTTCAAAAATAGAAAGTGAAAAGTGGGGCGTGCATAAGTATTCATACAGCATTTTCTGAGTGCATTAAATTGCCTTTATAACATTCCTAATGACTGCAGAATGTTCACACCTTGCCCTAACCATTAAATAGAGGCCACCTGTGTGTAATCTACTCTCAGTATAATTCCAGCTGTTCTGTGAGGGCCTCAGAGCTAGGTCAGAGTGTATTGGTCACTAAACATCATGAAGGCCAAGGAGCACACCAGAGAGGTCAGGGATAAAGCTGTGGAGAAGTTTAAAGCAGCGTTAAGTTATACAAAGATTTACCAAGATTTGAACATCTCACGGAGCACTGTTCAATCCATCATTCGGAAATGGAAAGAGTATAGCACCACTGTGAACTTACCAGACACGGCGTCCACCTAAACTAACAGACCGAACAAGGAGAGCACTGGTCAGAAATGCAACCAAGTGCCCCAAGATAACTCTGGAGGAGCTGCGACGTACTGCCGCTGAGCTGGGGGAATCTGTACATGGGACAACTATAAGTCGTACTCTACACAAATCTGGCCTTCATGGACGAGTGGCAAGAAGAAAGCCATTATTGAAAGGAGGCCATAAGAAATCCCGTTTGAAGTTTGCTAGAAGTCATATGGAGGACACAGCTACCATGTGGAAGAAGGTGCTTTGGTCAGATGAATGACCTGAATCGTTATGTCAAGGTGCTACAGTTTCTCATGCGTCACACAATGGACATCCTTCAAGCAATCACACTGTCCTTAATGCGCGTGCCATGTCTATGGCGCTGGGTATGTCGGGTGTATAAAGACTATCACTGACGTCACCCATGTCACGTCCAATGGCTTGACTTATTTATGTTTATTTGATAGGGACAGAACAATAAGCATTGTTACAAATAACCGATGCCAATGTAACAGTGGTGTTTCGGCTCTGCGTTCGACTCCGGTTCGATTTGGAGGCGACCACACTCCATTTATTAACAATAAATATTTAAGAGGCACAGTCCCTGCTCTTCGTGGTGGTTTACTCCTCTGCTCCTCCAGACGCAGCTGTCTTGCAAGACCTGAGCTCGTCTGCCTGGCGCCAGGAAATTCCCACAGACACCATGTGCGTCGCCGGCGAGGTCAGAGTCCTCGCGGCGCAGCAGTAGCACCACACACCCAATTGCAGGGATTTACCAAATGTCCAATATAACCCTGTTACATACACCCCCCTAAATTCCTGCACATTGGGGTGACAAGACTCAATACAAAAAAACAAAAAAACAAGACAACTTTTACAAAACAAAAGAAAACATAATGACCTGGCTGAGCGTCACAGAGCAAACAAGTTCAAGTCGGTACATACACCGTCCACTAGGGACCAAGCTATCAAAGGGGTGATCAGGCCCTAAAAACAGCACGGACTAAAAAAAAAATGCTGTATATTTTTCCACAAACAAACCAGGCTCTCACTCAAAAAGTGGCTCAATCACACCAGTCATTCATATTTTCAAAAAACAAAACAAAATGGCACCTAAGGAGGGAGAATGCACTGCGTACCTGGGAACTACTCGTGGAACTAAGTTACCCACTTACCCATCATGGTACACTCATGCAAATACCTCCCGACCCAAAAGGAACACCATTCACGCATTACACACACAAGACATGACATATCGAAAAGAGCACCCAGCACCAATGACGAAAGTGCGCCCCACAACTGGCTGATTGCGAGACGGCCTTCCCGCCCTTATCGGAAATGGCGCCCAAATCACAGACACAGATTACAAACTACAACTTGACAAACATACCCCGTTACACAGCAGGCAGGGAGGGGAAACGAAAAAAAAAAACGTACAACATGAGTCCAAACTTGCCCCAGAACAAGGCATTCATACTAAAAAGTCAGAACATTTTCCTCGCAACTCGGAGGATCCCGCTCAAACGTCCATCTCCGCGGAACAGGCCAAAGGCGGCGGAACACAAATGGTGGGACCAGCGCAGACATCTCCCCGCAGCACAAGCAGACTCCATCGGCGCCAATCGAGATCCACCATCCCGCGACACCAGAGTCCCAACGGCGGGAAGACGACTCCAGCCAGCGACACCATCCCAGACGTCCACCGCTTGGAGAGTCGACGACCGGGGCCGTTTCTCAATCTGTGTACTTGTGCGGACTTGTGTGCTCGTGGACTCGCGAAACGTCATCACGCGCGGCCCAAGTCCTGTTCCAATTCAAAGTTCGCTTCTCAGCAAGTCCGCTGTAAATCCCCGGATGAGAACTTGCTCCGCCCGTTTTACCGAGGATGCATCAGAGGAGACTTGTGTGTTCTCCGCCAGCTATATTTCCCACAATCCGTTTCGCTTTGAGCACGTGGATCACCGCGAGCCTCCGCCTGCGGCGGCCCCTCCTCCTCACGCACCGAGCCGCGCTCCAGCTGATCAACAGCTGATCGTCCGCATGTAAATAAATGCGGAGATGTGACCGGTTTAAGAGTCTTTAGAAGTGTCTCCAGCTCAAGATGGTTTACTGAGCAGAAGTGTTAAAACAACTTTGGTCATGCTTTCATTTTCTCATAATGATCAGCAATATTAAGTCGTATCGTCATGAACAGGTTATTGAGGACAAATGCATTTTATGTTTACATTGTATTATTAAGGGGGCACTGTAGACAAATCTTTATGTGGGAACTTCCAAAACAGTTTAAATTGTTTTTTTCAGAATAATTTGCAACCCCCAAACAAATTAATAAATATTTGACCTATTTTTTTGCACATCAGATATTTTTAATTACTTTACACATAATGCCTTATCTATCTATCTATCTATCTATAATTGTATAAATGTGAAATTGACTAAAATGTTATTTTTGTTTTCTGCAAAAGTGTGTAATTGATGTCTTTGAAAACATCTGTCCACTTCCTGCGGTGTCTCACCCTTTTAATTTCATATGAGGTTGTTTAATGTTATAAAGCTCACAGCCCCATGTTCATGAGCTACTTCCTGTGATGTCATCGAGTTCACTCGTTCCAAACGCTGAAATAGCCGAGTCCACACTTGTGAACTCCTCAAGTCCGTTCTCCGAGTCTGCACCCGCAAGTCCGTACCCCGGAGTTCACAAGTACAGAGTACGCATACTGGGGATTGAGAAACGGCCCGGGGCTCTGTGGCGCCATGGCGGCGGGAAAACGATCCCAGTCGACGGGTCTTACGGCTCCAATGTGGCTGATGTTTTATACGTACCAGGGAGATCCAGTTCGGAGCTCGAGTAGCACGAGTGGACACGGCGTGGTCCAGTCCGGTCGTTGACGGCTGTCATGGCACCAATGTAACAGTGGTGTTTCGGCTCTGCACATTGACTTATTTATGAATAAGAGAGAAAACACAACATACACCCAATTGCAGGGATTTACCAAAGGTCCAATTAGGGCTGAACGATTAATTGCATTTGCAATTATTTTTCGTAATCGCAGGGCACGCGATTTTGGAAGTGAATGGAGGTGCGAGATATGGCATCAAAGTCCGCTCCGCCGCGTGCTTTTGTTTACGTCTCAGTCTAGTTAAGGTGCGCGGTAGATTGTGGATGTACAGTGAAAATATCAGTGTTTATCATGCAGCCACCGCGAAGGACTATTGCTTTCTTCTCCGTTAGCTGCAGCGCTAATCACACCATTCTCTCACTGCTACTACACACTCTGATCACAGAAACTCCCTCACCTCCGGATTACGCCTCTGCCTCCTCCACAGAGATAGGTGAGCCTGTGCTGCTTGTAAAGAGAAGAGTCGTTTGTGGCTCAGTTTAGGAGGCTTATGTTTGGGAATGTTGTGGATAAAGAACTTATCTCAAAAGCATAATGACGGTTCATGACCATAAAGTATCCGCGGAGGTGATGTGCCATGTGCCTTTATTTACCTTTGCATCTACCGCATATGCGCTCCGTAGGTAGTACAGACGCTAGATATAAACACTAAACTGCTGTATGAAAAGTATTGGAAACTACGATCCGAGGCAGGAGTCCGTGTCATGTCTTATTTTGCTGAGGAAATGTGCTGTTTAAGCTGAAATGTCACTAAATGGCTGCGAGTCAAAGAGAAAGTAAAGTGTCTGTGTTTGGCACCTCATGTCTCCGTCTCCTTGCGTCACTGTTATTCTCTTTCTTGATATTGTCCAAAGTTCCATCCCAAAACCAAAATGCTGCTCCTAATTCCACTGTGTTTTGGCGTGTGCTCCATCTGGCCTGTCCGTGTCCATCAATAACGCACATCTGAAGCAACTACGAGTCGCAGCTCAGACCGGGATTTGATTGGACGAAATAATAAATAGTTTATTTTGTATTAATAGAGAGTTTGATTTCCTAAAACTTTTCCAACCAGTTAAAGCAGACGTTTGTTCTTACTTTTCCTGCAATTTAGTATGGGTGATGTTACTGACTGGATCAGTGAGTTTAATCTTTTTTTTTTAAATATCTCTATATATAATTTATCTTTTATTTATAGACTGTACTGTTAAGTTCAGACAGTTTTTAAGAAGTGCAGTCCACATTTTCACAAATTTTGAATAGGTCAGACAACAATTTTGTTTGCTTTATTGTTGCAATTTTCACTTCAAATTAATCTAATATTGTTTATTATGAAACAGACTGATGTAGTGCTTGTGTTAGGTGAAAAATACATGAGAAGTGGACCTTGCAACAATAATCGCATATTTAATCGCAATCGCAATATTGAGGAAAAAAATCGCAATTAGATTATTTTCCAAAATCGTTCAGCCCTAGGTCCAATATAACCCTGTTACACCATGTTCATAGGCCGTATAGCTAACAGCTAATTCGCAGTCCTGGTCCCTAAGACATAAAAATACATAATACATTTACATAAATCATTACAAATAATACAAATTACAAAAGGCAATAAAATATGATAAACTTTTGTTGTGTCCACTTTGTTGGTATATATTTCTTGACCTCTGTGCTCCGCATATGTAGATATCCGGGTGCTAAGCACCGTCCTCTGGCAGTCATCCGGAATTCATAACTCTTTCAAAAAGCAACATTTGCCCACAGTGTTGACCTGGCAGCCGAGCCGTGGATTCTAGCTTTATGTTTAGGTCCATATAACTGCAGAACGAGCATTATGATACTTTGTTGTAGTTCCATGCAGAAGCACTCGTGCAGAGCTAAACAAGGTGCTAAATGAAAAACTACATTTGTGTTGTCTTAGTGAGGACAGGGAGTCGGACGCATTATTGAAGACGGTGAACAACTACCTGCGCAGAATGGTGGACGAGGCCAGGGCGGAGCTGGACTCCTTTGCTCCACAGGCCATCCGCTGTTCCCTCAAGGATCTGGTTCCCTATGACCAGGTAACGCCCTAACACACCCTGAATCATTTGAAAATCACAATTTGATTGGTTGCAATTATAAAAAATTGCTGGTCGCCACCACTCATTGCCTAATTGTATTCAACCATGACTCATTCTATCATCTTTACAGCAGCTTTTTGATGTAAATATGTGGCGGATTTTAATAAGCAGCATTTTGCTACTTGTGACACAGAGAATGCTTTTATGGAGCCTGCGTAACCTGTGCTATTTGGTCTGCCCCTCTCCTGATCCCAGCACATTGCGCAGGAGGGAGAGAACGCGAGGGGATAAGACTCGCCAGTCCCGTTCATTTCAAGCACATGGGTAAAGCCAAACTGGAGAAAATGTGCTCGGTTCAGGTGGGGGTTAAGAGGTTAAACAATATATGGTTTACAATACTGATACCTGAGCGACCAGGTAAAATATTATACATGGAAACTTGATAATGTGCTGAAGTTCCATTGTAGTACTGATTTTAAAATTGAGATCCAGTTTCGCTTTGTTTTGGTCCTAATAGAGGATTTCTTTTCAAGTTCTTCTTTTGGCCCAATTTTCTGAAAAAGTGAAAAATTTTAGTCTAAGGGTGAATTTACAACCCGCTCTTGATCCCAATCCTGGCCCGTTTGCTCCGATAGCATGGTTCATTTGAGGTGTTGTGAATGTGCAAACTGACGGACCAAAGAAGTGAATCCTGTTCCGGCTGATTAGTCCTGGTTTAGTCCTGGTTAATCCTGGTTTTGCCTCATCTGCTGCTCCTGATGAGCTGTGCTGCACTGTGTATTGGTTCAGTTTTGCTCCCATTTCATCTGTAAAAACATCTGTGCGTTCTGAGCGCAGCTACTTATTAAGAATTAAGAAGATAATGCGCTAGACGCCTTTAAAGTCAGCTTAGCTGAAACAAACTGGAAATCTCTCTTGGAAGAAACCAATGTAGATGCAGCTTATAATATCTTAAGAACTTTCATGACCCTCTATGACCTGCACTGGCCAAAAATAGAAAGCATTTGTAAAAAGAAAAAGATAATGAGTCCCTGGATGACTACGGTTAGCAAATACATTTAAGAAAAAGATTTCACTATACAAAGTCTTTCTAACAAAAAGAACAAGTGAATCTGAAAATAAGTACAAAAAATATAAAAAACAAACTTACTAACATAATAACAAACTGCAAAAAAATTCTTACAGTGCACTACTCGAAAAATATAAGAAAAACACTACAGCTCTCAGTGTTTCCCACAGGTTTGAAGGCAATGTGTGGCGGTTGGGGAAGGGGGGTAGAGCGCTGATGGGGGAGCGCGCGGAGAAACACGTGCACAGACTATGGGTCACGTTTTTACAGCGTGCAACGCAGCCCTTTGATCAGTGGGAGGCGGACACAGGAGAGATTGTGCCTTTCTCTCCTGTGTCCGCCTCGCGCTGCAGCAGTGGGATAAATACGGCTCTCCGTCCTGTGAAAGCATTAAGGTTGTGACGAAAACTTGTGAGGCTGCAACGCGATGAGCTTTTGGAAGAATTAGCGCGAGCTGAGAGGAAAGGGAGAGAGCAGACACTCAACGGCGCTGGTGACAGAAAGACGTTGGAGCTGCCCGTAACACATTCAGCTACACGAGGCTGCGCTGACTCTGTAATAAAACCAGATGAACTCGAGTCCAAAGGATTTGTAGGGAGACTTTCTATCAGTCAAATTGACCGCTGCTGCAGTGCTATACGATGCGTGTTTTAAATAGCGTTTAAAAAAAAACGGAAAAAAAACAACCAAACTCGATATGTGGCGCGTGGTGTTGATTCTGTGGCGGTGCACCACAGAATAGTCTGTGTGGGAAACACTGAGCTCTCTGGTGTACTATAAATGATGTACTTCGAAGGACTCCAAAAGGAAATGTATTACCACAGAGCTTTATGTCAAATGGTCAGAAAATTTAAAATTCAAATGAAATTGTGAGCGAGTTCAATAAGTACTTCATAAGCATAGGACCCCAATTATCCTCCTCAATAACTCCACCATGCACACATTATAATTATGATTGTGTCCAGGAAAACCCAAATACAATGTTCCTTACGCCAACAACAGGACAAGAAATAACCAATATAGTTAGAAATTTCATAAACAAGAAATCCTTGGACTGTGATGAGGTAGATATGGGTATTGTTAAACAGGTCATCCATCACATGGGCACACCGCTATCCCATATTTTTAATTTGTCTTTCAAAACTGGTAAATTTCCAGATTGAATGAAAATGGCTAAAGTTATTCCCATCTATAAAAATGGTGACAAAACTCAATTATCTAACTACAGACTTATCTCAATACTACCTCAATTCTCAAAAATATTAGAAAAGCTCTATATAACTCGACTAGACACATTTATAGATAAATACAATATTATAATATATTTAATATTTAATATCTCCCGCTCTCGCGTTAATGGAACTCATAGAGGAAATCACAAATAGTATCGACAAGAACAAGTATTCCATAGGTATTTTCATCGATCTTATAAAGTCTTTCGACACTATGGATCACAATATACTCCTGAACAAACTACAAAAATATGGGATAAGAGGTATTGCTTTCAATTGGATTGAATCCTACTTAACAAACCGTAAACAGTATGTTCAAATGGGGCAGTGCAGATCCATGTGTGATACCCTTTTTGTGTGGTGTCCCCCAGGGATCGGTGCTGGGACCTAAACTATTTTATTATATATCAATGATTTGTACTTTGTTTCCAAGAAGCTTAAACTGGTCCTTTTTGCAGATGATACAACAATCATACTCTCAGGTGCAGACTTAGAGCAAATGGTGATCGAGATTACAGAAGAAATGGATAAATTGAAAGATTGGATCTGCGTAAACAAACTGTCTCTAAACATTACGAAAACCAAAGCAATGTTCTTTGGAAATCGTGTAATGAATGTACAATTACCAGTTAAAATTGGCAACGAAACCATTGAAAGAGTCTATGAACATACATTTCTTGGTGTCGCACTCGATCACAAAATCAGCTGGAAACCTCATATCATAAAAATTAAAACTAAAGTGGCAAAGATTTCAGCCATAATGAATAAATCTAAATATATCATTGACAACAAAGCTCTATATACTATATACTGCTCACTTATCCTCCCCCTTTAACATATTTTGTAGAGATCTGGGGAAATGCGTATAAAAGTAATCTTGACCCATTGTTTAAAATTCAGAAAAAGGCTATAAGAATAATGCATTTAGCTGGATACCGTGAACATTGTCGTGAATTTTCTACCACAATAAAGGAAAAAGCCTTAAAGTTTTTGTCTTTTCAATAGCGTAATTTATTTGTAACACATATGCGGAGAACCAATACATACACAGCGAGCATGTACAATCAGTTCTGCGGAGTCAGCGTCTCCGGCCCCTTACATACAGTGGGGAAAAAAGTATTGAGTCAACCAACAATTGTGCAAGTTCTCCCACTTAAAAAGATGAGAGAGGCCTGTAATTTTCATCATAGGTATACCTCAACTATGAGAGACAAAATGAGAAAAAAAATCCAGAAAATCACATTGTCTGATTTTTAATGAATTTATTTGCAAATTATGGTAGAAAATAAGTTTTTGGTCAATAACAAAAGTTCATCTCAATACTTTGTTATGGGTATATAACAAAGTTTGTTGGCAATGACAGAGGTCAAACGTTTTCTGTAAGTCTTCACAAGGTTTTCACACACTGTTGCTGGTATTTTGGCCCATTCCTCCATGCAGATCTCCTCTAGAGCAGTGATGTTTTGGGGCAGGCGCTGGGCAACACGGACTTTCAACTCCCTCAAAAGATTTTCTATGGGGTTGAGATCTGGAGACTGGCCACGCCACTCCAGGACCTTGAAATGCTTCTTACGAAGCCACTCCTTCGTTGCCCGGGCGGTGTGTTTGGGATCATTGTCGTGCTGAAAGACCCAGCCACGTTTCATTTTCAATGCCCTTGCTGATGGAAGGAGGTTTTCACTCAAAATCTCACGATACATGGCCCCATTCATTCTTTCCTTTACACGGATCAGTCGTCCTGGTCCCTTTGCAGAAAAATAGCCCAAAGCATGATGTTTCCACCCCCATGCTTCACAGTAGGTATGGTGTTCTTTGGATGCAACTCAGCATTCTTTCTCCTCCAAACACGACCAGTTGAGTTTTTACCAAAAAAGTTCCATTTTGGTTTGATCTGACCATATGACATTGTCCCAGTCCTCTTCTGGATCATCCAGATGCTCTCTAGCAAACTTCAGACTGGCCTGGACATGTCCTGGCTTAAGCAGGGGGACACGTCTGGCACTGCAGGAATTGAGTCCCTGGTGGCGTAGTGTGTTACTGACGGTAGCCTTTGTTACTTTGGTCCCAGCTCTCTGCAGGTCATTCACTAGGTCCCCCCGTGTGGTTCTGGGATTTTTGCTCACCGTTCTTGTGATCATTTTGACCCCACGGGGTGAGATCTTGCGTGGAGCCCCAGATCGAGGGAGATTATCAGTGGTCTTGTATGTCTTCCATTTTCTAATAATTGCTTCCACAGTTGATTTCTTCACACCAAGCTGCTTACCAATTGCAGATTCAGTCCTCCCAGCCTGGTGCAGGTCTACAGTTTTGTTTCTGGTGTCTTTGGACAGCTCTTTGGTCTTGACCATAGTGGAGTTTGGAGTGTGACTGTTTGAGGTTGTGGACAGGTGTCTTTTATACTGATAACAAGTTCAAACAGGGGCCATTAATACAGGTAACGAGTGGAGGACAGAGCCTCTTAAAGAAGAAGTTACAGGTCTGTGAGAGCCAGAAATCTTGCTTGTTTGCAGGTGACCAAATACTTATTTTCCACCATAATTTGCAAATAAATTAATAAAAAATCAGACAATGTGATTTTCTGGAATTTTTTCTCTCATTTTGTCTCTCATAGTTGAGGTATACCCAGTGGCGGGCCGTGGGGTTTCAGTCAGGGCCTTCAATAGCAACATGGGTTCACGCAGTCAAATGCATATAAACTGATCGACAATAGGCGTATGGATAAAACTGCCTTTTTGCGTGGCATTTGTTCGCTAAAGGATTTGTTAACGCAAACCAAAGCTGCAGTGCCTCTGACTCAAAAGCAAGCACCTCCGGGAACACTTGTGCTAGAATACGGAAACACACGACACATGACAGGCGGGACGAGCGCGTTATAACGTGGTAACAGGCGGCTGTTTTTAGGAGATGTTTTGTTGACAGAGCGAGTAAAATAAAAAATATACTAAACTTACAGTGTGGTGCTATTTGAGATCCCTTTTTTATAGCGCCCGTAGTCTCGTACCCGTTGCCTGCCCGAGTCCCAGCACAGCTGACGTGGAGAAACCCTTCTCCTGTCCGGGGAGCCGAGCGTCTGCGTCCCGCTGTCGTTCCCGCTGCTTTGCTCTCGAAGCTCTTCACAATGAAGGGGCGCAAAATATCCGTGATCAGTAAATCCACTTCATTTTGCCTCGTTCGGACGTTTCCAAGAGGAATATCTGTTTATCCGGTTCCCTTCAGAGTGGCTGGAACGTCTTGCCCATGCACAGTTACATTAGCGGTTTTCCCAGGCGAAGAAAACGTAGGGGAAGCTGCTGAGCTACTGAAGGCCCTGTGGGGCGTACTGTTAATGTATATCGAATTCTGATTGGCTGATAATTCTGTCAGTCACGCTGGCTGTCAATCATGTGTGCGGCCTGACAACACGAGGAGGAGCAGCTCACCAGACGTGTTTAAGGCACTTTTTGAGTAGGAAATTACAGTTACACATCAACAAAACCAATATAAGCAACTCAACTGTACATTATATAAATAAATTAGAAATAAAATATACTATTAAGACATTTTACACTTTTTTTTCTTCATTTGGCCAGGGCTAGCAGAGAAGGCCCTGACGGCCCACCACTGGGTATACCTATGATGAAAATTACAGGCCTCTCTCATCTTTTTAAGTGGGAGAACTTGAACAATTGTTGGTTGACTAAATACTTTTTCCCCCACTGTAGCTATGGACATGAATACATTCACAGCACGGAGGTGGGAGGGGTCACAGTTTCAATACAAAGGCGGCGGACAGGTAGACACCTTTCGGAGGTGTAAAGCACAGGGGTTTCTTTGTGCCATGGACATGCAAAGCTTAGGAGAGAATTCTTTTGTGCCTCGTCTAGAGGTGCGGAGGTGCGGGGAAAGGTCCGGTTTCTTACTGTATAGCACAGTGGGGGGGTGGCGTTCTTGTGGCTATATGCTATATGCGCTAGCTTGCCATAACAACATACAAATCCATTATTCTTTAAATCAAAAACAATGAAAAATGAGGACCTTATTGAATTTATAATAATAATAATAATAATAATCTTTATTTATAAAGCACATTTAAAACAGCCAAAGCTTAACAAAGTGCTGTACAGTAAAGAGCAAATAACATTAACAAGGGTGTACATTTACAGTTACAGCAATGCCAAGACACATCATTAACTGGCATTAAAAGCCAATGAGAAAAGGTGTGTCTTTAGTAGCGATTTAAAGTGCTCGAGTGTTTGTGCAATTCTAATGTGCAAAGGTAGGCCATTCCACAGCTTAGGCCCAATCACAGAGAGGGCTCTATCGCCTCTAGTTTTGCGGCAGGTCCTGGGAACAACCAGGAGGAGCTGGTCAGCAGACCGTAGGGCTCTAGTCGGGACATGATGCCGAAAAAGTTCAACTAAATAAGAGGGGGCCAAGCCATTCAAGCGTTTAAAAACGATTAGTAAAACTTTAAAATGAATTCTAAAATACACAGGGAGCCAGTGCAAAGATTTAAGAATTGGTGTGATGTGGTTACTGCGTTTCTTCCCTGTTAAAAGGCGAGCTGCCGCGTTTTGAACTCGCTGTAGTCTGCTGATTTGGGACTGGTCCATACCGGCATACAGGGCGTTACAATAATCGAGCCGCGAAGTTACAAAGGCATGAATGGCCTTCTCAAAGTGCACTCGTGGAATGTATGGTTTGGTTTTACTTAAAACCTTCAAATGATAAAAACTAGACTTAAGAACAGCATTTATTTGTTTGTCAAGTTTAAAATCATGATCAAAAATAACGCCAAGATTCCTCGAGAAAGACTTCTGAAACGAAATCAAGGGCCCAATTGTGCTATCGCACGTAGTCAGGAGGTCCGACTGTCCGAAGATAATAATTTCAGTTTTAGCATTGTTTAAGCTCAGAAAGTTATTTTGCATCCACTGCTGTATTTCCTCTAGGCAATCCAATAAGGATTGCACAGATCTCTCAGATTTCAGAGGCAAATAGATTTGAACATCATCTGCATAACAATGATAGGCAACGTTGTGTCTCTTCATAATAGCTCCTAGTGGAAGCATATAAAGGTTGAAAAGGATAGGACCTAGAATGCTTCCCTGGGGTACTCCACATTTTAGCTCTGACACCACAGACGTAAATTCCCCAAGCTGAACAGAAAAAGACCTATTTGCAAGGTAGGACTGAAACCAATTTAATACAGTACCCCTGAGACCAACATGTTGCTCCAGGCGAGCTAACAAAATTGCATGGTCCACAGTATCAAACGCTGAAGATGAGTCCAAAAGCAATAGGACAGAAGGTTGGCCAGAATCAGAGATTAAAAGGAGATCATTAAAAACTTTTAAAAGTGCCGTTTCAGTACTGTGTTTTGATTTAAACCCTGATTGAAGCTCTTCTGTAATGCCATGTGTTTCAAGATGTGACTGTAATTGATTAAAAACAACTTTCTCTAACACCTTAGAAAGAAACGGGAGCTTTGAGATGGGCCTAAAATTTGACAAGACTGTGGGGTCCAGGCTATTCTTCTTCAGAATTGGTTGCACAACTGCATGTTTAAGAAGATTCGGCACACACCCCTGCGTTAAAGATAAATTGACAAGATCAACTACCCAAGGGCCAAGTGTATCAAACACCTCTTTGAAAAAACGAGATGGTAGAGGATCAAGGGGGTAAAAAGCAGGGCGCATTTGTGCAATTATTTCAGCTAAGTCCGAAAAAGATGTACATTCAAAATGCCCAAGAGTTTGGCAGTCAGCAGCACATGAGTCAACAAGACAGGTAGCAGAAACATTGGAAAGTCTGATTGCATTGATTTTATCATTGAAGATTAAAAAATCATTACACAGTTTATATGAAGGTGCAATCGGAGGCGTTACACAAGGGTTAATAAGACTGTTGAGAGTATTAAATAAAACTTGCGGTTTGTGGCTGTTAGAAGAAACAATGTTCGACAGATACTGTGATTTAGAGGTTTGGACTGCTCGCTGATACGCCTGTAGACTATCTTTAAAGATTTCCAACGAAACCTGAAGTTTGTCCTTTCTCCAGCGCCTCTCTGCACGTCTGCACGCGCGTCGGAGAGAACGCGTGGAGTCATTGAGCCACGGCTCGGTCTTTGGCTTGGATCGTTTAGCTCTGAGAGGGGCCAAGACATCCAGAATATCGGAGCATGTTGTATTAAACACCGAGAGCAGTTCATCCACACGTAAATGTCTGTACTGATCCCGTGAATGAAGCACAGAGTCAGAAAAAGCAACCGAAAACAAAGCAGCAGTTTCGGGGTTAATAGCCCGAGTTTTACGCACGGAGGCGCATGAGGTAATATCAGACTTAGGGAGCAATACATTAAAAAGTACTGCAAAATGATCTGACAAGCGTATATCACATATTTCAACGTCAACCAGAGTCAGACCAAAAGACAAAACAAGGTCCAGTGTATGCCCTTTTGCGTGCGTGGGACCAGACACATACAGGTTAAGTTGAAAGTGTCAATCAAATTCAAGAAATCTTTGACCAATGGTCTTGACTCGCAGCATACATGGATGTTAAAATCGCCAGCAATGATAAAACGATCGTACTTTAACACGAGTCCAGCGACAAAATCCATGAACTCCCGTATGAAGTCTTTATGGATTTTGGGAGGACGGTAGATCAGCGCGCAGAGCACTGGTGAATGATCATTGATTAGAATCGTTTGTAGCTCAAAGCTAGTGAGGAATTCTGATGGGATCTGCGAGTACTGAAGGGTAGTTTTAAACACAGTGGCTAGCCCACCTCCTCTTCCTGTAGACCGTGGGGAGCTAATAAAAGCTCCCCAGTGGTAAAAGTTCAGAGAATACAGCTGACTCACCACTCCGGATCCACGTTTCTGTCAGGAGCATAAAATCCAAGTGCCTCGAGGTGAAGAAATCATTTAGAAGAAACGTCTTGTTCGCTAGCGACCTAGCATTCAGAAGCCCCATGCGAATAGTGACTTCTTCGTGACAGGGAGAGGAAGCGCGGCTCAGTGGTCGAAGAACGCTGGCATCCACTCCGCGTCGTTTGGCACTGCGCCTCCTGTAGAGCGGGGCCTCCAACGGTAGATGACACAGCGGCGCAGCTACCTGAGATGGGGAGATGGGTTGAATCCACCGCTGGCCCAACTGTCTCGATAAAGAGCCAGCAGAACCATGTGAGGTCCTCCGTAAAGCTCTCAGTTTGACCAAAACTCCTGCGCGTTTCCCACGCCGCCTAGAGCGCTTCTTCCACGACGGTAGGCGGCACAGGTAAGCTGGAACAGTGGCCAAATGGGGAGGAAGATCCCGTGTTTTGTGGCCATAATTATAATTTGTCAGAGAAGGTTTAGAATCTCTGATATTAAGAAGCATCTGTCGGTCATAAGTCAATAATGCAGAGATGTCTTGGCATTGCAGGAAGAGTAGAATAAAACTGAGAAGCAGAGCAGACACACGGCGGGCCACACACGCTGGCGCCATCTTCGCAAAATCATACGAACTAAATCATACGATTTAAGATGGCTCAAATCATGTTCAAAGCCTCACGAAAGTCGCTTCCTGAACGTATACAAAACACGTTCTGCAAACGAGAAGTCAAACACAGATGTGGTGTAGAGGTATGGAGGAATTTAGATGAGGGCATCAAAGTTTGTAAAAACCTGCCACATTTTAAAAAGGTTTACAAAGAATCTATATTTTTTAAATAAGAACAATTATTGTGAGTGTTGTAGTATATTCTTTTGCTGTTGTTTCTTTATTTTGCAGTTGTTTATTATTATCATTTGTTACCTTGCCTTATGTTCCCTTGTTTATGATTTGTTATCTTGTATTACGTTCCTTGCTTTGATTGTTGATGTAAATGTTATTTTTAATTTTGGGGTGGGCGCTTATAAGCCATTTGCTTTGGCCCACTCCCAAACCTACTGCACAAATAAACAAACAAATAAGAATTGAGAAAAGGAAAAAACCAACACGGCCTCAATCTAATACCATTTTGTAAACAAGAGAGGGAAAAGGAAGTGGAGTTTAATTGACCAATGTCATGTCTTTTAGCCACATCTTCGTCTTAGTTGTCATCAAATTCTTCATTGCTGAACTAATTTTAAAAAAATAGACTAAAATGTAAAGTAAACCACTGGAGGCAAAAACCACAGTTTTGCAGAAGAAGCTGCATTTATTCAAAATTCACAGATAACAATCAATAAAGCATTTTCCAGAAATAGAGGCAAAAGTGGTCACAAAAATAGCCATGACAGAAAATATAAGTGAGGAAAAGCAAGACAAAAAGCAAAGCGCTCGACCCTCTTTGTCCTAATCTTTTATACCCTAAAAATGTGGGAGGTTGCCAAAATTTTGATAGCTCAAAGTCATATAAATCTATTTTTAAGCTATCAGCGTAAAGCTGGCTACCATTCCACTGTAGCAGGCAAGCCTGTGTTTGACACCATGCAAACAGTGTCCGTGCACAGCCTGTGCACCTGGACTGTTCCTCGGCATCCCACACACCACTACCGAAGCGACAGTCTCTCCACAGGCTCTCCACACTCGTACCTTGCTGTGCTGTTTACCAGTCTCCCACTCTCTCCCCCTCCAGCGACTTTCTGTGCTGGGAGACACACAGATCTCTATCTCTGCTTACATTAAGCCCGTTATTAACCTCACCTTGACTTTACAATATTGGGATACGACCGTTTACATGGATATATAGATTTATTATGAGTAAACATGCAATAATATTTACCACATAAGACATAATTGTAAAAAAAACAAAACCACTGCGTGATGCAACTTACTAGATTAGGATGAATCCTCTGCTTAGCTGGCGTGCTCAGTCCAAATAACTATATATAATATATTTGAATAGAAAATAAGCTTTAGCTTTAAAATTAAATCCGACACAAATCAGAGAAGTGTGTTTCTTATTCACTGTTTTTCCTGTAGAAGGTTTTTATACAGCGCCCCCACAGGCTCTGACCCCCGGCTCACATTAAATCCGGTTGAGGTCCGGTGCGGCGTCCGCAGTCTTAGAAAGTCATTAAAACCAATGTTGCACACTGCTCCGCGAAGTCCGGGTCCGGCTACCGAGGCCATCCGGCGCTACGGAAAGAATCCGCAAGAAGTCTATTTTTGCCGGAGACCAGAGCCCCAACGGATCAAGCTGACGGAAAAACACGAGCCAAACAGGAAGTCAGATCTCGTGAGAAAAGAAGATCCGGTGTATTTCAAAATAAAATCTGTCCACTCACTACTTATTTGGTCTCGTTTACCACCTGTACACGCGTGTAACGTCGGAAATGTAAACATTTCTCCATTACCAGTGACACAGGGGCACTAGTGTCTTTAAAGCATCCACTTCACTGGGGAGAGTCGTTGTACTGGCAAATACGACTTTGTTTACAAAAACTACCTATATATGGGGCTACTTATCACGTGAACTCACACCAAGAGGGAAACTCACGTGCACTTCTGTTCTCGCGAGGGCCGTTTCTGTGCCTGGCGCAGCATCTGGCGGCGGAGCCACAGTGTCAGTCGGACTCACTGTGAGTGGTAGTTTGGGGCAAACCCGGACCGGATCAGGACCGAACCCGGACCGTAGTTGATGTGAGCCGGGGGTAAGTCAATCGAACGTATCTCAGGTGTGAGTTTGAGCTAAATTTACTGGGACGTATTGGGTTGAATTGGTTTGGTAAATATCGCTTTAATATTAGCGCAGTATTCAAGGCAGTTATAGAATATTATAATTTTTTGCTGTGCAACTGTTGTGTATTGAATCCGTCACTCCAGAGTCATGGGTTTCCTTACCAGCTGTGGTCTATTGTGTGCTCTTATGTGCAGACAAAAGGCTGGAGTAAACAAGCGCAGATAGAGTTCCGCAGCATCGTCGACTCCACTGCAGTGAAGATGCAGACTCTGGGTCAGGACAAAGACTCTCTGCTGGTGGACCTGAAGAAAGTCCCCGTGAACAGGGCCAGTGGTCCACACATATCAGTCCGAGAACACCTGGTCTTCATTGAAGTAGCCAGGTAAATGTGTTCCTCGGTAATGAACATGTGAACCGATACCATTGTCCCTTAGTGTCTACATAACACTGTTTTCCAGGCATACTGTTAATGTTCAGACAAAACCTGGGTTTATTATTTTTATCAGACCTTTTTATCAGCCTAATATGTATTATGGGTTTATTGGTTATGATGTCACACAGAGCCAAATATCGGACGATAATTATCATGCGTCTCCACTTTGAATAATCATGATGTGGCTCCCTCATCAGAAACATCCCTGGAGTAATATTTCACCTAATTCATGAAAGTTTGAATAATCATGTGTGTTACCACTGGCGCTATTTTGTGCAAAACACACAGAGGATAACATCTCCATAGATAACTTTGCCACATAAATACATGAATGAAAAATAAAGTTAGTTCTGAGTGAGGACATCTGTCCACTGCACGATGAGTGAAAAATAATTATTATTCCCATATTAATTCATGTTTTATATGTATTCTATGGACAAAAGTGTGTAAGACTTTATTGATCTCAGAATGGAGAAATCCTGAAATCATTTCAAATGTTTCTTATACTTGATATCACTTTTATTACATGCACATGGACCTAAAACATGATAAAAACCTATGTTTCCTGGAAAAAAGACATAGGCTTTTAACTCTTGTAAAAGAGATTTCCGATCTCAATGAATTTTTGTTCCTGGTTAAATAAAGGTTTGAATGAATGAACAAAGAAGGGTGCATTGAAATATGGTGTTTTAATAGCACAAAGTGGACAAAAATCCCCTTAGACTACAGGGTTTTAAAGCTGAAGCTCTGGCTGAAGAACAAACAGCGTGAGCACTGACCTGTATGGATGAACTTGATGTCTTTTTCTTTTTATTGCTGTAGTGCATGATGTGTTTTACAGTTTTCTGTATTTGTATTCTTTTAAACACCTTGAAAAGCCGATGCCTTATGTACATATCACTTAGTTGGTGGCTTTGTTTTCTTGTATAGTCCCAAATAAGAGTCCACTTTGACAAGCCTGCCCTGACTGTCGTATTTGTGTGTGATGTAGGTTCTACTCCCCGATGACAGTGAGCAAGAAGCCCCTGCTCTACCACCCTTCAGTGACTCCCAGGATCCACACGGAGCTGAACGCTGTGGTGTCACACATCCACACCCCGGGCGACTTCTACATTCAGCTGGTATCACACAGCACCCTTTTCCCTACCTCCGTCCTCACTGACAGCACTATTTGGACACTTCTGATCAGGGTGCACGCTGACGCACATTCGCTTTTGGCTTAGCCCTCTTACCTATTTGCTTTTTTTGGATTCAGCCTGGGTCAAGCACTAGTTAATTCAATATAGCGTTTTGAGAAGTACATGCACCTGGTTTTTGTGATGTTCAACATCATGCATCAAATTGATATTTGAGTCAGTTATGCACGGAGGATAAAGCAGATGTGAGATCACTTTCTCTGTTGAGCTCCTCCTCTGCCGGTAAAGTTGACAACTGCATGACATTGCAGGGCTCGAAATTAACTTTTTTTCTTGCTAGTGCTTGTACTCCTCATTGTAAAGCTAGGAGCGCAACCAAAAAAAAACAGGGAAGTTTTTAACAGGGAAAAAGGGAATTTAAACATCACATGCCACTTCCAGTTTTCTGCTGCATTTTAGATGTGTTATTTTAGCTGTTTGCATTGATACTGCAATCTACAAAACTCAGTCTATTTAAACACTGTAAATGGGACACCAGCCATTTTGTTCCTCCAACCCCCGACTTTCTCTGCTCCGCCCCTGCTTCACCACACTCACTGCATGTCGTCTCCTCACTCTGCGCCTTCACTATCCTCACTCTGCACCTTCACTCTCCTCACTCTGCACCTTCACTATCCTCACTCTGCACCTTCACTATCCTCACTCTGCTCCTTCACTATCCTCACTCTGCACCTTCACTCTCCTCACTCTGCACCTTCACTCTCCTCACTCTGCTCCTTCACTATCCTCACTCTGCTCCTTCACTATCCTCACTCTGCACCTTCACTATCCTCACTCTGCACCTTAACTATCCTCACTCTGCTCCTTCACTATCCTCACTCTGCTCCTTCACTCTCCTCACTCTGCTCCTTCACTCTCCTCACTCTGCTCCTTCACTCTCCTCACTCTGCTCCTTCACTATCCTCACTCTGCACCTTCACTATCCTCACTCTGCTCCTTCACTATCCTCACTCTGCCCTTCACTATCCTCACTCTGCCCTTCACTATCCTCACTCTGCTCCTTCACTATCCTCACTCTGCACCTTCACTATCCTCACTCTGCTCCTTCACTCTCCTCACTCTGCACCTTCACTATCCTCACTCTGCTCCTTCACTATCCTCACTCTGCTCCTTCACTATCCTCACTCTGCTCCTTCACTATCCTCACTCTGCACCTTCACTTCCTCACTCGCCCTCACTTCCTCACTCTGCACCTTCACTCTCCTCACTCTGCACCTTCACTATCCTCACTCTGCTCCTTCACTATCCTCACTCTGCACCTTCACTATCCTCACTCTGCACCTTAACTATCCTCACTCTGCTCCTTCACTATCCTCACTATGCTCCTTCACTATCCTCACTCTGCTCCTTCACTTCCTCACTCTGCTCCTTCACTCTCCTCACTCTGCTCCTTCACTTCCTCACTCTGCTCCTTCACTATCCTCACTCTGCTCCTTCACTATCCTCACTCTGCACCTTCACTTCCTCACTCTGCACCTTACTATCCTCACTCTGCTCCTTCACTATCCTCACTCTGCTCCTTCACTATCCTCACTCTGCTCCTTCACTATCCTCACTCTGCTCCTTTCACTCTCCTCACTCTGCACCTTCACTCTCCTCACTCTGCTCCTTCACTATCCTCACTCTGCACCTTCACTCTCCTCACTCTGCTCCTTCACTCTCCTCACTCTGCTCCTTCACTCTCCTCACTCTGCTCCTTCACTCTCCTCACTCTGCTCCTTCACTCTCCTCACTCTGCTCCTTCACTCTCCTCACTCTGCTCCTTCACTATCCTCACTCTGCACCTTCACTATCCTCACTCTGCACCTTCACTATCCTCACTCTGCACCTTAACTATCCTCACTCTGCACCTTAACTCTCCTCACTCTGCTCCTTCACTCTCCTCACTCTGCTCCTTCACTCTCCTCACTCTGCACCTTCACTCTCCTCACTCTGCTCCTTCACTCTCCTCACTCTGCACCTTCACTCTCCTCACTCTGCACCTTCACTCTCCTCACTCTGCTCCTTCACTCTCCTCACTCTGCTCCTTCACTCCCCTCACTCTGCACTGTGGGGACAGCTCCATAGATCGCACTACAAGTGCCAGGACCTTTAAAGACGTGTTTGACATTGTGTTTGTGACTTTACGTTATGTATTTTTTAGTTTATAGGCAAATTAAAAAACAAAACAGAGCAGTGACAACAAGAAATACGTCTTTACCTTTAGCGACAAACCCACGGAGGCTGAGTTTACAACTGCAGCTGCAGCGAGGGGAATATCAAAGATTGTTTGTGGAAAAGTGAGCGCTCACTCTGTATTAGACATTTTTGGTACAGTTTTGGTAAATTATTAGTGGCAGAGTGAGCGCTCTCACCATGTAAAGATCTTTGTGTGGATTTGGTCTATCCCTGCAGCTCAGGAGGTAATAATGTCCTTTCTCTCTTTTTGTCACTGCTTTCGTGGAAATTCTGCTCAAAACAAGAAGTTACAGGTGTAGCGTTTGTTGTGCTGTTTTAGGACCGTTTCCTGAAAGATACTTTTTTATACAAGATTCAAGATTTTTTATTTGTCAAACCATGTGAATGATTTGAAATGATATTTCTCTCATCCTTGTGGAGCAGGGGGTGGGGGCAGAGGGGTGGGAGGGAGGACAGGGAGTTCAGCCTTGTGTATGAAACTGTTCTTCAGTCGACTGGACCTGGCCCATAGATTCCGCAGTCTCTTCCCCGAAGGCATTACCTTGAAGAGACTGTGTGATGGGTGCGTAGGGTCCCTGGTGATTCTGATGGCTTTGCGGGTGAGACGGGTGGAGTACATGTCCTTAATGGAGGGGTGAGGGGCTCCACAGATCCTCTCCGCTGCTCTCACGATGCGCTGGAGGCTCCTGCGGCAGGATACTGAATTTCTATGCTGATACTAAAGCAGCTGCAGTAAGCCACTGTTACAGAAACAAAGTGGGGAGGGACTGATGAAACCCAGTCTGAGCAGGTCACGGCGTCATTATTTAGTAACACATGAATTATTAGCCAACACGAGCTTATTACAAAAACACTAATTGTCTGAGTTTGTGGCCTTTGAGTTGATATTTCTAACTTTAGAATATATTTTAAGGCATATTATATCAACTAATAAAAAGTAGCCAAATTAATATTTTGTCTAAATCAGGCGCCTCTAACCTTTTTTTTCCCAGTGAGCTACTGATGTTTCAAAGATTCGTATGCAACTATGCGACCAGGAAAATAAATGAACACTTGACTTTATTAACCTACAGTGCATCCGGAAAGTATTCACAGCGCTTCACTTTTTTCACATTTTGTTATGTTACAGCCTTATTCCAAAATTGATTCAATCCATTTTTTCCGTCAAAATTCTACACATAACACCCCATAATGACAACGTGGAAAAAAAGTTTTTTGAGATTTTTGCAAATGTATTACAAATAAAAAACAAAACAATCACATGTACATAAGTATTCACAGCCTTTGCCATGAAGCTCAAACTTGAGCTCAGGTGCATCCTATTTCCACTGATCATCCTTGAGATGGTTCTACAGCTTCATTGGAGTCCACCTGTGGTAAATGAAGTTGATTGGACATGATTTGGAAAGGCACACACCTGTCTATATAAGGTCCCACAGTTGACAGTGCATGTCAGAGCACGAAGTCAAAGGAATTGTCTGTAGACCTCCGAAACAGGATTGTCTCGAGGCACAAGTCTGGGGAAGGGTACAGAAACATTTCTGCTGCTTTGAAGGTCCCAATGAGCACAGTGGCCTCCATCATCCGTAAATGGAAGAAGTTTGGAACCACCAGGACTCTTCCTAGAGCTGGCCGGCCATCTAAACTGAGCGATCGGGGGAGAAAGGCCTTAGTCAGGGAGGTGACTAAGAACCCGATGGTCACTCTGTCAGAGCTCCAGCGTTCCTCTGTGGAGAGAGGAGAACCTTCCAGAAGGACAACCATCTCTGCAGCAATCCACAAATCAGGCCTGTATGGTAGAGTGGCCAGACGGAAGCCGCTCCTTAGGAAAAGGCACATGGCAGCCCGTCTGGAGTTTGCCAAAAGGCACCTGAAAGACTCTCAGACCATGAGTAAGAAAATTCTCTGGTCTGATGAGACAAAGATTGAACTCTCTGCTCATCACCTGGTCAATACCATCCCTACAGTGAAGCATGGTGGTGGCAGCATCATGCTGTGGGGATGTTTTTCAGCGGCAGGAACTGGGAGACTAGTCAGGATAGAGGGAAAGATGAATGCAGCAATGTATAGAGACATCCTGGATGAAAACCTGTTCCAGAGCGCTCTTGACCTCAGACTGGGGCGACGGTTCATCTTTCAGCAGGACAACGACCCTAAGCACACAGCCAAGATAACAAAGAAGTGGCTTCAGGACAACTCTGTGAATGTCCTTGAGTGGCCCAGCCAGAGCCCAGACTTGAATCCGATTGAACATCTCTGGAGAGATCTGAAAATGGCTGTGCACCGACGCTCCCCACCCAACTTGATGGAGCTTGAGAGGTGCTGCAAAGAGGAATGGGCAAAACTGCCCAAAGATGGGTGTGCCAAGCTTGTGGCATCATATTCAAAATGACTTGAGGCTGTAATTGCTGCCAAAGGTGCCTCAACAAAGTATTGAGAAAAGGCTGTGAATAGTTATGTACATGTGATTTTTTTTGTTTTTTATTTGTAATAAATTTGCAAAAATCTCAAACTTTTTTTCACGTTGTCATTATGGGGTGTTATGTGTAGGATTTTGAGGGAAAAAATGGATTGAATCAATTTTGGAATAAGGCTGTAACATAACAAAATGTGAAAAAAGTGAAGCGCTGTGAATACTTTCCGGATGCACTGTAAATGTTTGCAGATTATGTACAGCATGTTCAAAACAAGAAGATAAAATTTGACTTTTCAATGCGTGTAGAAATGTAGAAAGCCTTTGGCGAGCTACCAAGAAAGGGCTAGAGAGCTACTGGTTGGAGATCCCTGGTCTAAATCAAAAAATTCATTGTCAGTTTCGTGCGGAGTCCCTAAAGTTCCCTAAATGATCCCTAAATAGTGTGCCTCAAAAGATTGTTTTTTCTTTTTTTACCGCAGGGCTGAATGAGGGATTCTTTTTTTTCTCAACAATACACATCCACCTGTAACCATGCCTCTTACCTGGACTGTGTAACTGCTGTTGGACAAAGTCAAAGATGTGTCTAAATCTGCAAGATCTCTCCTTCGTCCAAGTCTGTTGTCCTTCAAAATACGTAGTAAACGTTTCCGGCTGATTACCTTGCCATGCCTGCACAACAGCAGTTGGCCGATATCATTGTATGATGTGAAAGAATATACTATTCCTAACAACGCTGTCCACGGATACATGTTAATAACAAATACATCTTAATGCCTGTTGCCTGTAAGTTTTTACCAACATCCGGACAGCACTGCGTATCCATGACTGGAAGAGGAGTTCAGATGCATCGTCCACACTGAGCGGTCAGCTAATTAACACATACCAGTTATAAAGATGACCACGGATTCAGAAGATTAACTCACGAAGATTTATTTCCCTGCACAATTGGAATCTAAGCACAACACATTGCTTCCCCATTTCCCTGTCTGCCCGCCTCCGTTCCCCCCGGGGAGAGAGTGACTGCTTCCCGGGGTAGACGAGCAAACGTCACATTTTTCCCATCATGCCTTAGACTACGTGTCGTTGTTTCCATTGGTCCCCAAGCCGTCATGTGACGTTTGGCTCCGCCCTTGGCGGCCATTTTATGAGTTCGTGTGTTAGAGACGGTTTTCCTGTCATTTTGAAACATTTGTACAGACTGTTGATTAACATTTCTCAATAGCTAAAAAGGCATAACTTCACATAAAAATATTATAACTTTTCAACCCCCTTCTGATCTCCTAGGAGATCATTTAAACCATAATATTTTTTAGTTCACAAAAGTACAGCTCAACCAGCCGCTCGGTGGTTTCAAAATCTTCTCTTCCCAGGTATAACTTCCGCTTATTAGTCTTTCCAGGCGGAACTTGGGTGGTTTGTAGTCCATGTCGATGATACATTTTAACTTTTCCTTCCCCTGGTCCAGGTCGTTCCATTCATAGTTCAAGGCTCGCTGTACTCCTTTCAAGTACAGGCTGGGACCGCCCCTTCTGGCGTTTCACTCGTCCCGAACTCAGTGTCCCCTGGGTCGCCCCACTCCTTGCATAGATGCCCCCAGTGGAACCAGCAGTAAGGACAACCATCCAGCAGATTACAATCAACACAGTGTCATATTACCCTTAAAGCCTATAACAAAAACATATATAAAAATAGCCAACAATCATCCTTTCAACGTCTCTTAATATATCGCAATCAAACTGAATATTTATCATGAAATTACAGTTACAGATGGAATGTTCTTGAGCTAGTCATTGGTTGTTGTTGCCTCTGTCGTGCAGCTTCAGCGTCTGGGCTATAGAATTATACTCATCACTGGGGTGTTTTTATTTGGTGTGTTTTGTTTTGCACCTTTAATCATTTTTAATCATTTGGGTCAACTATTCTCATAATTACAACCACTTACTTGCACCCACAGAGGCAAGGAACCAAAACCGAGTTCTGTAACAGAAACATAAAGAACAGACATTAAAAAGGTTACACAAAAAAATTCTCATCCGATCGCTCACCGTGAGCCGGAGAACGACCATGCCAGCTAATTTTGTAAAATATGGCTGTACTCAAATTTACCTATTTAACTTGATTTATCTGTTGGAATGTTGTTGTCAATTGTATCTGAAAATTCAGGGATATAAGCACACAGGTTTCATTAATCCTAAATTTGTAGAGAATAAACTCCTTTTCGCTTCTGGTTTTCCACATTTGCACAATTCAGTGTCGACCCAGAACTGCAACAAATGCCGAAAACAGAGCATTATAAAATGTATCTATATCTGAAACGTATGTCTTATATCGTAGTTTGCCATAAAATGTATCAATTTTTGTTTGTATTTTAGATATATTTGCATCTGTTCTTTCCCGTGCCCAAAATAAGCCAAATTATAATCGTCCCATAATTAACACCTCCTTTTTGGACTGAGAAAAACTCAGTCCAACAAATTGTCATGGTAAACGTGTAAAAACAACCTTCCATAGATGACACTCTTATCCTTGAACAGGAAACACAGCAAACCAGCTCAAAGTTCACTGGAGATTAATACTTGCGGCATCTGCAAAAACTAACACAATACATATATCAACACAAAAGAAAAAATGAATAAAAACTAATAAATGTCAGGGCAAGTCCTTGGAGATTCTATTTGGCTTTACTGAGTCACTGTGTTTCAACAGGGCGAGTGATAGGTGTGGGACCACTCGTCTGGTTTCTTTGGGACCGTGGCAACATCGTATTAGGTCCAGTCCATAACTCCAGAAACGATCAGACCCACTCTGTTCAGTCCAATTCCGGCCCAGATACAGGCAAGGTTGGCAAGGAGCATTTTCCGCAGCTCCCGGGAATTCAGATTCTGGGTGAATAAACTTAAAAAACTAAATCAGTAAACATAGTTCCAATATAACATACAATCTTAAGATCAGGGTCCTCTGCAAATAGGAGCCGGATCCAGGCATCAATCGGCCAGTAAAAGAATAACCTGTTGCTCTGCTCTCGGATTGAGCACTGAGAGCAGAGCAAGAGTAAGGGCCACAGCCCCTTCATTTCAGTCTAAGACCATTGAGTCAGTTTATAATTATAGAGTTCTATTACTCCAACATAACAATGCCCTCTAAGGCTTCACATTTAAATTTTGTATTGAGCTATTCTAATCTTTGAATTTACTTGTAATTTTAAAGATAATTGATTAATTATTAGTAAATAAGCCAGCATCATCAGGTCTTAAGGACCACTATATATTTGGTGCTTTTTAAAGATATTTTTTCAGCTAGTGTAAATAATTCTCCACCACCATTGTGTCGTGGAATGAATTGGAATGTTGAAACAATTGATACAAGTCTAGCATTAACATCTAAAAAAAAATAGAAGACACAGATTAAGAGCACAGGACTTTTGGAAAAGTCAAAAATGTTACAAAACTTTTGTTTCACTCAGCACTTTGACCATGGGCCTAATTTTAGCCTGTTTGCCCAGGAGAGAGAGCAAATGAGAATCAAAACAAGACATTTCATTATTATTGTCAATACAGGTGTAAACAATTTGCAGTCACACCGTGTTTACCTTTTGCAATTTTGTTGGTTTAGGGAACATTTACGTCCCTTCAAGTTAGCCTTAAAAGCTTCTCTATATACCTAATCTTAATTTGTCATAATAAATTTTGTGTAGCAGTTTACGGGTGATTAGGCGGTATGCAGAGATGATTTGTGGTGGGTCCAGTTCAAGCGTCAGCAACCACGGTTCTTACGGATGTCTCAAGACATCCATGTCCCTCATTTCCAAGGACAGAAACAGTAATCTTTAAGGCTCTATTGCATATGTATGCTAGAGTCCGTCCTGCGAGATTATAGGCACTGGTTAGGTGGCAGCTCACAGACCCTGTGGTTCTTCCAAGAAGCCCACTAATATGGTGTCTGGTACCATTCTTATAGTTCAGATGTGTTTCACCTGTCTGCACCAACATGCCAAGAGAGATGTCTGTTCACTGGCAACAGTTTCTGCCATGGCTGTACACCTACAGCCAGCATTGTTGCAACCGCCTCGTTCTCGAACGTTGCTGGTCCATTTTGGTTCTGGATCGCCGTCTGAAAACACCTTAACCACAATTATCATCAAAACCACCACAACCATAAATCGCTCCACATTTAGGTAAACTTTTTAGATTTTTCTTTATTAAATTTTGTTGCTTACTTCTTTAAGCTGCATCTTTAAAAGTTGCACTTAATTTTCTTTATTTTTAATTCAGCTTGCTCTCACTTCTGGTCAATGGCGTACACCATATTATGTACCATAAATGTATTCATTAATTTATTAAATCTGTTTATTTGGTCTCCTAAAAATAACAATTCAAATTTTGCATATTGCTTCTTCATAACTTTTAGTAATGCATCCAAGATGGTGCATAAACAAAAACTTTAAATGGATATCGGTCTGTACTCCAAATCAATGCCTCCAAAATTATAACCTATAAACACTTTTGTTCTCATTCCATGTCACCACAGTGGAGAGAGAGATTCTAATTTGTCAGTAACCTCTCTTTCAGGGGCCCAAATGTTCTATTCACCACAGACACACAAAAAATAAAAATAGCATCTATCACACATTAGTTAATTTTGGATATTTCAAAAATAGCAATTTTATGCTATTGACATAGCACTGCCTTCAGCAGAAATGTCTAAAAAAATAATAACTTCGTTATTATACATTCAGGATGTTTTCCCTTTTTTAGGAGGGGGAGCTATTTCCTCCACACCTCCTTCACATGGGTGCCCGGATACAGAGACGATTGGCCACTCCTCAATGTATCAAGACTTCCCGTTTAATCATTCTCAGTTTTCCTTCTTTGCTCCATCCACACTGATGCAGACAGAGCAAATACAACCCTTCTTTTTTTTTTTATTTTACCCGTGTAACATCTCTAAACTTTCACATGCACAGATTTCTTCTGAGCAAGGAACTCCCTTATTTATAACTTTCCGTCACTTGCAACCACCTTCATTTCCACCTTCATTTTTCCACTTACACACACCTTATTAAATAGCCAACCACATTCAATGCCATTTCAGCATCCACCAAACACTTTTCAATACTTTCCAAATCTCTCTCTCTTGCCTCCACGCCACTCACAAACTGCTTTTCCGTTACATACAATTTTCATTTCCTCGTTAGTTCACACAAACTCCACACTCGTCACACACTCGTCACTCCACAATAACACATAACGACAACAAGACAAGACACCAAAATTTTACAATAATCCCAAATATCTAACCTGACCATACAAGAGCTCATTTGCATTTGACCAGTAGAATATTCGCAGATATCATAACATAATTCTTTATCATTTCAAAAAACCGAACATTACTTCACCAAATTAGTAGAATTTAAAGATCTTAGATTTTAGATCTTAGGGACTCCAACCACTCTTATATTTCACCAATTAGTAGAATTTTAAGATCTTATTCGATCCTATGGCCTCCAACCAGAGTTTTAGACAGCCCCCAAGTCCTGTCAACGACTATTTCAACGCTTATTTTCAGTCCGCGCGTCCGCGTCCTTTGGGAAGTCCTACCTACGTACTTTTCAGCTTTTAAAGGGAAACACCAACGCGTAGTCCTGTACTTAATTTGGGGCCTTAAGCCCAGTGCCAATTATTAGAATTTAAGGACCTTATTTCGATCCTTGGGCCTCTAACCCTTTTGGAGACTCTAACTCCAGCGCACTTTATCTTTAAGGATTCCCAATCCTAGGCCTTTAACCACGACACACTTAACTGTAGAATTTAACTTTACTTTATTTTCCCGTTCGGTATCTTTTTATATTCACCAACAATCTAGGGCTGAGCAATGTGACATCAGACCGTCGTACGATCTCCAAAGCCATCTGCTCCGATTAACCTTTTACACAATAAAAGACACAGTATGTTATATTCTATTTTGTCACCCCTACAACAACACCCCACAAGACAAAACAAGACACAATAAAACACAAAAGACAAAACAAAACAAGGCAAAAACAAGACAAAAACAACACAAAAACAACACAAAAACAAGACAAAAACAACACAAAAACAAGACACTTCTCACCCTCCCTGCTGGCCTCCAAGAGATTGAAAATCAAGCCGTGATTAAAATAAAACGCAGAGCTGCTTTTTCCCAGAGCGCGCGGGGCTCTCTCTCCCTCTAAACGCAGCTTCACTGATTCACTTGTATCAGTGCCTAGCTAGCTACAGTAACGTCCTAGTCACTAACAACCACACGGGAAAGAAACCACGATCCAAACACGGTTAAATATCCTTCTCATCTTAAGCCGCTCTTTAACTTTAACCGTAACTCTCAGGACGAGGACGAGCCCGTCCACCTCTCCTCTCTCCCCCGCGCGTGTGTCCCTGTGCGCGGCGCGAACCGGCAAACACCGTCCGCGGTTTATTATTCTTAACGTTAAAAGAGAGGGCAACCAATAAGCTCCACTAACCCCCCGCAGCACACACAACATGCAGCTCACACACAGCCCATGTCCCCAAAAATTGCCTACAATGTGAGATTAATTCATTAAGGACAAAAACAACCCATGACGGATCCATTAAACCTGCCCGTCAAAATTAAGGAGAGAAATTATCCCAAGCGAAACCACTGCTCACAACAAAAGCCAAAATCAAAAAACGGACTGGATCCGTAAAAAACACGGACTCGGACTGGATTACACAGACTCTCTATTGTGGCAACTCAAACCCCGAAATGGATTTACGGAATGTATTTGGTTTAGTGGCCGCTCATACTCCTAAAATGGCCGCGATGTTTTTGGACTACAAAGATGGCCACCACCGGTATTACTGTATAAACCGCAACAGAGAAAAACAAACGATGCTTCTTTAATTCTCCACACCCAATATCCAAAGCGATGACAAAACAATGTACACAGGCTAATTCTCCGCTCAGAATGAATTCTAATGTCCAGCTACCTATTAACACTAAGAGCTTACAGCGAAAGCTAATGCTAATGTTAGCCTATTGTTCTCAAGCTAGCTTAGCAGCCTAGCACCCTAACCAAACATGCTTTGACCAGATAAGCACCTCGAACAATCATTAATAAAGCCTTTAACCCCACAAAGCAGCCATCACAATGATCACACACGAAGCTACGCCCAACACATATGCTTAACAACCGGTTTTTAAATGCTTTTTATCAACTATGAGATGCTAGCGATCGCCGAGCTAACGCGGCTAACAGCTAACCACAAGGCCTGACTAGCCTGCACAACATTTGAACAGAAATAGACTTAAGTACTAAGAAATATTCTACACAGACCATCAATTCACAGATTTCCACCATTCAACAGTCAACTTCGTTAAAGATTAATCTAAATTTTGGAAAAACATGCCCATAGACGCCCTTTGAGAGTCGTCTTACCTTCATCTGGACTTCCATCTCTGGTATGCCTCAAAAAGTTTTCCGCAAAGTTTCCAAAAAGACGGCTCCAAACTGCCCCTTCAGCATTTCGGGGTCACCACTGAAAGAATATACTATTCCTAACAACGCTGTCCACGGATACATGTTAATAACAAATACATCTTAATGCCTGTTGCCTGTAAGTTTTTACCAACATCCGGACAGCACTGCGTATCCATGACTGGAAGAGGAGTTCAGATGCATCGTCCACACTGAGCGGTCAGCTAATTAACACATACCAGTTATAAAGATGACCACGGATTCAGAAGATTAACTCACGAAGATTTATTTCCCTGCACAATTGGAATCTAAGCACAACACATTGCTTCCCCATTTCCCTGTCTGCCCGCCTCCGTTCCCCCCGGGGAGAGAGTGACTGCTTCCCGGGGTAGACGAGCAAACGTCACATTTTTCCCATCATGCCTTAGACTACGTGTCGTTGTTTCCATTGGTCCCCAAGCCGTCATGTGACGTTTGGCTCCGCCCTTGGCGGCCATTTTATGAGTTCGTGTTTTAGAGACGGTTTTCCTGTCATTTTGAAACATTTGTACAGACTGTTGATTAACATTTCTCAATAGCTAAAAAGGCATAACTTCACATAAAAATATTATAACTTTTCAGATGTAAACTAGGTGGGGTCGTGTTGAGTATACATTTAATGCTACTATCAGATCTACATAAAGGCATTTATTGCTGCAGCTTGTCAGACTAAAAAGAAGAATTTAAACACACATCAGCAAATACCAACAGGAACAATGTTACAGACGACTCTTTCAGAGCTCAGACATATAGACAAACGAGGCAAATGTGTTTACTATCAACTGTAGTCAAACAGCTAACATAACATTATCTAAGCACTGTGCATTCCAAGATGATAGTATAACATTGTAAGTTGTTCTGCCTCCATTGGGCTAGATCCAGCCATGCAATCGCAATGTTGTGTGTTGTCCCCCCCCTCCAAAGAAAAATACAATAAGAAAATCCTTCCTCCATGGCAAAATGTATATAATCTTTTTTCTCTATCTTTTGTGCACACAATATTTTTTTCTCTCTTTAGGGAACTTTAGGGGCTCCATCGTTTTGGGCCTCGACCAACATTGTGTTTACATCTTTGGCCCTTTCCAAATGAGTTTGAGACCCCTGGTTTACGGAGTCAAAGGCCAGACATATGCAGCCCAATTATTAAGCAGTGGGTTCCACTTATGTTGAAGTCTTGAATTGTGAAGTGTTGTTGCTTTGCTTCACAGGTTGATAACATGGAGTCACTGCTTCTCTCAGACAAGCTGCAGAAGTATTATAACTCTCCTCTGGAGTCTGAGGATCTGAACATCTACTGCCCCGTGATCGGAGATGCCTGTGTGGCTCTGTTCGAGGACAAGATGTGGTACAGGGCACAGATCACAGGTGCGCTTCTAGTCTAGAGCGCTCACATTGTGCTTTAGGACCGGACAATAACCTCCACTGCTTAATGCTTTTGATAATGGAATGGAATGTCCATCTTGCATGCATTATTATTATGAGAAGTAGTTACAGGAGCTTCTAGCCTCTCAGTGAACTAGTGTGGTCACGAATCAAAAATTTCAATTACTCTATTTTGATACTGAAAAAATCCCTCAATGATTTCAATACCACGGCAAAAAAACTGACCTTTAATAATGCTATATACATGACCAGCTTAAAAGCTCACATAAGGACACTTTTTTTATTTACGATATATTGTTTTTTTGTTATAATCAACAGATCTTGGAAAATAGTAAAGGTAATCAATGTAAAAAAAAAACATCACAGTGCAGATTTAAAAAGAACAAAGATGTAAAAAAAATCTAATGACTAAAAATACGGATTGATTTGAAATCCCGACCCATTTTTAATTCAAATAGTTTTTTGCCTGCATATCCCATGGATTGTTCAAATAGAATTAGGTTCTCAATTTCCATTCCTAATGGAACTACTGTGAAAAAAATAAAGACAGATAACCTTGTGACATTTTGTCAACCCTTAAAGGAACAGGCCACAGTTTTTCCATACTGAGATATGTTCTTGCCTTAGCTTAGACAGTTGATGCGTACCTGTCTGGTCTTTACACGTGTCCTCAGTCACGTAAATAGAGCACAGACAGTGTAAGCATATAGCCTCCTCTCCTCATGGATCCAAACGGAGGTGAAGTTAGAAGCGACCAAGCTCTTCCACGTTTCCCCTATTTAAATACAGTTACGTGAGCCGTCTGTGCCCTGTTTACGTGACTGAGTGCATGGGTAAAGACCAGACAGTTACGCATCAACTCATCTAAGGTAAGAACATATCTCAGTAGTTAAAGGAATAGGTCACCGTTTTTGCATACTATCAAAAGTGTCCAGTTGTCTTTAGGATGACATTTTCTGTAGCTGTAGACACTTTGGCTCTACCAAGGACCTTAGTCCCCTTTGGTGTGAGGTTTGCAGATAAAGTGCTCTGCTCGTATCAAATCCAATTGTTTTTTTACATATTTCAATATAAGGCTGGGCCAGATCAGATCATTTCCTATGATTATAAATCATGCACATTTTTAATACTGCTGTGATACAAGGTGTATGTACACTGCTAGCTCAACATAAGGCAATGCTCTGATGTGTGTGTAGGTCATCCCGGCTGTAGAAAAGTGGAGGTGCTGTATGTGGACTTTGGGAATAAGGAGATCCTCCCAGTGACTGACCTGAGGAAGATCAAAGATGAGTTTTTTGCCCTTCCAGCCATGGTACAAATTAACGGATTATTATGTATTTCATGTTGGCAGGTTATCACAGTTTACTCTTAGGACTTGCTGTTTTGTAGGCGATATACTGCTGCCTTTCTGACGTGGTTCCACTGGATTTGAGGAACTGGAGTGAAGCCTGTTGCTCGCGCTTTATCAGCCTGGCCAACCACAAGCTGGTGACAATAGAGGCTACAGGTACACAGTTGTTTCAAATACATAGTGAGGAGAAGTTCTACACCTACATACTGTTATGTATATTACTATCAAAGATTCTTCTCTATTCTATATCATTTCATTACTAAAAAAAGTGACTTTACTGTGATCATCCTAGATTAAGACTATTGAGGTATCTTCTGTAGTTGAAGTATAGGATGTTTTGCCTCTTATCCAAAAGGGTCCGTGTACCTTTCGTTCAATCAATTTTCAATTTGAAAACAACAATGAAATTACCCAGAAATGTGTGCTATCAGCATTTTTCATTTCATAAAATGAAACGAAATCACTCAAAATGGCACGTATTTTCATATTTCAATATGATACAAAAACGGAAAAATGAAAATTGAAATCACAGCCTCAGAGCGTCATTATTTTGTTTTATCGATTTGCGTATAGCCAGAAGTTCGGCTGTACGGTTCACATTAAGGTCCCACCTGAAACACAAATTTAGATAATAACGCGGAGATTGTATACATTGTTCAATTTTCAGTTCTTTGTCCTGGGGTATTAGTACTCCTTTATAATAATTCCTCAGAGATGGGATTGGTTATGCACGGAGCTAACTACTGTACAGCGCTATGCTAGGTGGCCAACACGCCCGTAGCAGGCCGCAGATGGCACTACCTGGAGTGCGTAACTCGTGCACTTCCCCGAGCTCCTTTCTCCTCCTCTAAACAATGCACGAGTCTTCTGTCCACCTAGATGTACTCTCTACATTTGTGTAGAATCTGACATTCTGCGAGATGGATTGGACCGAACGCTTTAGCTACAATTACGCACGGAGCTAAACATACTGTGCCAAGTGGCCAGTGCGCCGTTCGCAGGCTGGGAAGGTGGCACAACCTGGGGCGCGTAGGTCGTGCTGTCCCTTGATAAATATATGTATATATATATATATAATAATAATGCATTAGTCTTATATAGCGCTTTTCCAGACGCTCAAAGTCGCTTTTACAATTTGGTGCATTATTCATTCACTCCATACTCGGTGATGATTAGCGAGGCAACCAGTCTGCGCACATCAGCCAC
The DNA here is from genome assembly GCA_007210695.1 of Neogobius melanostomus. Taxonomy (NCBI): domain Eukaryota; kingdom Metazoa; phylum Chordata; class Actinopteri; order Gobiiformes; family Gobiidae; genus Neogobius; species Neogobius melanostomus. The sequence continues at coordinate 342,524 of VHKM01000233.1, read as the reverse complement.
CACCACCAACCACTCACTCACTCACTCACTACATTCGCTAGGCTTCCTGGTGTTACTGAACGGTCTCCCATCCAAGTACTAACCAGGCCCTACCCTGCTTAGCTTCCAAGGTCTGACGGGATTGGGCATCGCAAAGGCGGTATGGCCACATGGCGGCACGGTAGTACAGCGGTTAGCGCTCGTGCTTCACAGCTAGAAGGTCCGGGTTCGATTCCCACCTGGGACGGGGCCTTTCTGTGTGGAGTTTGCAGTTCTCCCCGTGTCTGCGTAGGTTTCCTCCGGGTACTCCGGTTTCCCCTACCACTAAAAATAGGCCAGGATGAATGAGAGTGTGTTTGAGAGTGCGCATGGGGGACGACGGATGGAAATTAGCCCAAGGCTACAATCCGGTGTGGCTTGTTCATTAACTTGCACTGTCCCTACCAAATAAACAAACAAACATGATGGCCATACCGCCATATAAAATGTATATATATATATATTTTTTATCAATATAATGTATACATCTTGCGCATGGCTTGGCTTGTAGTTTCAATTTGAAGAAGCAAAAATTCTGATCTGTTCTGCACAAGACAGAACAAATATTCAGTATCATAAGTGATCGATGACTCCATAATGTTTCACTAAAGCCCTCCTTGGGGCTATAGAACTGGTCAGCTGGGGAGGTGTTCCAGGTGAGTGCGCAAATGTTGAGAGTCCTAATCTTGAACAAAAACTCGAACATCAAAGTGGAGGAGAGATGCGCTCAAGGGACAGCACGACCTACGCGCCCCAGGTTGTGCCACCTTCCCAGCCTGCGAACGGCGCACTGGCCACTTGGCACAGTATGTTTAGCTCCGTGCGTAATTGTAGCTAAAGCGTTCGGTCCAATCCATCTCGCAGAATGTCAGATTCTACACAAATGTAGAGAGTACATCTAGGTGGACAGAAGACTCGTGCATTGTTTAGAGGAGGAGAAAGGAGCTCGGGGAAGTGCACGAGTTACGCACTCCAGGTAGTGCCATCTGCGGCCTGCTACGGGCGTGTTGGCCACCTAGCATAGCGCTGTAGTTAGCTCCGTGCTTAACCAATCCCATCTCTGAGGAATTATTATAAAGGAGTACTAATACCCCAGGACAAAGAACTGAAAATTGAACAATGTATACAATCTCCGCGTTATTATCTAAATTTGTGTTTCAGGTGGGACCTTAATGTGAACCGTACAGCCGAACTTCTGGCTATACGCAAATCGATAAAACAAAATAATGACGCTCTGAGGCTGTGATTTCAATTTTCATTTTTCCGTTTTTGTATCATATTGAAATATGAAAATACGTGCCATTTTGAGTGATTTCGTTTCATTTTATGAAATGAAAAATGCTGATAGCACACATTTCTGGGTAATTTCATTGTTGTTCAAATTGAAAATTGATTGAACGAAAGGTACACGGATCCAAAAGGCTTCCTTAGTGACACCAAGGTTTGCAGCTCACAGGCAGACTAGATAAAGACCACTGGGAGGGGTTAGCTTGGCTAAGTCCCTCCCCTCTAATAAAGGATATTCTAAACCTGTGGGCAAATCTACCTTGTGTCGCTGACGAAGCCCTATGGATGTGAGGTGAAACATCCTACACTTAAACTACAGAGTACACACAATAACTCAAGAAACTTCATCTAGGATGGACACCTCCTGAAGGACTGAGAGCTTACACAGACATTTAGTGTGAACAGCCTTGCTTCTCCACAGACCTAAGTGTAGCTTTGATGGGGCGGGACGTCACCACTTTCACTAGGACGACCACATGAATAAAAACAAAGCACTTTAAACAGATGTTTCAAAGGACCTGCTTAACTATTTGCCTGCCTATTTCACTCTAATTTTACTGGATTTATTAATAACTGTAGGTTACACATTTTGAAATAGTTAGTTTCATTGTTCCATTAACGCTTTAACAGCCATCATTGGAATTCCAATCGAAGCCTTCCATGATGAGAATATTCCACGGTGAGCGAGGGAAGACTGTGGCTACGGGCCACACAAGAAATGCAGGGAGAACCACAACATCAGAATCAGAATTGTTTTATTGGCCATTGTTTGTGAAAAGGAACTGGGAATTGTTTTTCGGTTCAATCGTGCAACATGAAACATATAACTTAAATAAATAATTAACTATAAAAACATAACTATAAGACTATAAGGCCTCTTTCGGACCGCAGAGCCGAGCGCCCTTTCCACCCGAACTACCTCGCGGCGAGCGCATGAATTCAGACTGCCACGGAGCGCGTGCGAAGAGCCTGGAGTAGTATTGGACTCAAAACAACTCCTCGTGGTTCATTCTAAAGCAGCACTATTAATTATAAGATAGGAATACAACTGATATGTCCACTTAAAGTGCAACATATGTTTTATGCATATGAAAAAAAAAATCTAAATGTAGTAGTACCTGGAAAATGATGTTATTAATACGCATAAAGTTATATTTCCTTATGTATTCCAAGTATAAGATTGGATAGATGTGATATTGCTTCATAAAAGTGATTTTTGCTCATTTGGTGCTGAAAGTCGCTTCGCTGCGCAGCCCACACGCGGAACAAATGCGCTCGAGTTCCATTTTTGGTTTCAGGAGCGGAGGCGGCAGTGGCGCGCGCCGATTGCCTGCGCGCCGCCTCAGCTCCGGTCTGTACACAGAAGAGCTTTCTCATCTGCACAACAGGACGCCACTTGAAGCGCGACTTGAATGCACGCGGAGAGGGACTCGAAGACGAATTCGTTCACCAATTCGCGTGCGGTTTGAAACGGGCCTAAGAGCATGCGTAAAGAAGATAAAAATAAGATATGATAAAGACAACAATTTGACACAGAACAATAGCGTGAGTGTTGTTCACAGATATTCAGGTGCATTAAGTGTTAGCAGGACATATCTCATAGTGCAATAGAGCAGTGCAAATGGCTGGAACGGGTTATTATGTTCATGAGTCTGATGGCAGAGGGGAAAAAACTGTTTAAAAGCGGGATTTATGGGTCTGGATAGACCGTAGCCTCCTGCCTGAGGGGAGAGGGGTGAATAGTCCGTGTCCAGGGTGAGAAGGGTCAGCTGTGATCCGACACACACGCCTCCGGGTCCTGGAGGTAAACGGGTCCTGGAGAGATGGGAGCTTACAGCCAATCACCTGGCTGTAAGGTGAGGCGGCTGAAACAGACACGCTACGACTGTCAGTGATGCGTGTCCCTTTCCACACGGGAACATGGAACTAAATGCATCACACCAACGAAAAGTCTGTGAAATTGGGCAGAGAAATGCCTAACACAATGCAAAGTAAACAGCAAAGTGAAAAATGGGGGCGATAAAATATTTTCTCAGATGTTTTTCCAGTTGTTAAATGTATTTCCGTTTCATTTATAAAGTGGGATGTTGCAATTCGTTTTTGGGATGTTTTAAATAGTTCAAAACTTCATGAAATGTTGCCAATTAAAAAATAACAGATACACCTATAATAAATGTTCTTGTTTTGGTACTTAGCTTGTGGTCATCAGAGTAACTATGGACAGCAAAGAAGCTGAAAATGTGCAGAAATCATGGCAGACTGTGGTAAATTTGATCCATTTATTCATTTTCAGATTCCAACCTAACATTGATATAATAAAAGGATAATGTTCCTAAAGCCACAACTTTGTAATTGTGGATCATGCTATGGTAACGTGAGATGTTAAAATGCGCCAAAACAGAAACATTCTGATGTGATTTGTTGTAAATATACTCCCTCCTTTCTCTCAAATATATCATTCTTCTTATCGGAAATGTCCCCATTTATGGCTGGAAATATGTTTTATCATTTAAAATGCACCAGAATGCAGGAAATGACATCTGAATCCTTAAAGGTGCATAATTCAACATTTTGACCCTGTAGTGGTCTTTAATCTTCATAGAACACAAATGATATACAAAATAATTCGCTTGCGTCATCAAATTACGTATACAATATACAATTTCCAAAGTAGAACAAACATATGCGAGAAACATTTGAGACCGACACATTTCTTCTTCTGAAACACTGAAGAGGCACCAAGATTCCCCACTCCTGCAGCACAAGAGGAGCTACAGGAAACAGAAAAGGAACAAATGAGGAGAAGATGGTGAAAGACTGTTGTGGAGTGGATGGAGCTGCGCAAGAGGAAGGATGAGGTGGAGGAGCTGACCAGTGCAGGGCAACATGCTCTGAAACGGGGACAAACCCATGAGGCGGCACACCGTTTCAGAGGAGACTGAAGGCAGTACTCAGGGTTCCCCGACCTTCAAAAACATGCTGCTCAGGTCGGCCCACAGCGGCTCTGGACTAACCCAGGACGCCTGGACGCTATTTCAACATACAAATGTACAATGACAAATCGAGCATTTACTTATTACATAGTTAGTGGACAAACCAATTGACTAATTTGGTGTCTTAATTGGACTGAATTGCTCTTAATTTGTCTTGTGTGTCTGCATCAGGTGCTATTACCATTTTAATTTCCCTTACAAATCAAATAGGATTGATTCTGTTGTCCTATAAATAACATTTACAAGACCTTTCAACTGCTGGTACAGTGACCCAGCAGCTGTGTGGGTGGTAAGCATGGCAGCAGTGATTTCAGTTCGGGGAAAAAATAATTCAGGTGGAACTTGATTGCTTTAACCCCTGCTTTAAATACATAGCAATCAGCTGTTTTTGCTCCAGCGAAAGGGCCGCGACATGGACCCATCCCAGTCAAGCTGTTTGAGAGCGGCCTGAATGGACCAATGGACAACATTGGAGAAAAGCTGGTGAAGGAGGAGCTGGCCATCTTCAGAGACGGGTGAGGCCCTGGTCAAGGCTCTGTTCACTATCTGCTCCAGTCAGGTCGGCATGATTCCACAGCCCTGTTGTGAATGTGTTATCAGGTCCAGCAGATGGAACTGTGAGGACTCCTCCATCTGGGATCCTCCTCTGGAGCTGGGCTCAGGCGATGTCAGTGCAGTAGGAGATGAGTCCAACAGCATAGAGTTCCAACTCAGACTGCCCGCTAAGCTTAAAGATGTCAAAGTGCAAGTCAGCCATGTCAACTCACCCAGCAGGTTCTATGTGCAGTTCACCAAGTATGACTCCTTGCTCAAAAGGTCAGTATACAGACAGACCTCCACACTGACAGTAATCCAGACATTAGTCCTGATTGTGGGAAGTTGGGCTGCACAATAACATTGTGACTACAATTGTATTAAAATGAGAATCAGTTTTTAGTGGAAATTTAAACACCTCCAGAATACTTAATACTGTAATATTTTTAATTGATTTTTGAACCAGGAAACCAGGAAAGAGATTAAGAATCTTTTTTCAGCGGAGTCCTGGCCCAAGAGGACTCCCCTTTACATATTTTTAGAGGTAGGGGAAACCGGAGTAGCCGGAGGAAACCTACGCAGACACGGAGAGAACATGCAAACTCCACACAGAAAGGCCCCGTGCAGGAGGGAATCAAACCCGGAACCTTCTTGCTATGAAGCACGAGCACTAACTGCTGAACTACCGTGCCGCCCAAACATGAACTACTGCATAATCAGGAATATGATTGTAGAGGCCTAAACCAGTTCAGATTTTATTCAAATCCCATTGAAGACTGAATATTTTTGGTTTCATGGCACATATCACAATTTTCCAATTTGTCATTCCCAAAATAAGTGCTAGTTTCATTCACTGGTCACACAGGAAATTTGTTTTGGAACAGAGATACATACAACACACAGTAAGTGTGTGCACACACAGTAAGTGAATTGGAAAACACAACAGTGAGCACACAAGTTGGTGACAACTACTAAAATGTATTTGATAGAAATCTTAATTTTACAGCTTTGTTGTTTCTAAAGTCATTTAAAAGATTGTAGTAATTGTCTAATAGTTCAGAATTTAAATATTTCAGAATCAAATGGTATTGTAACCTGTGAGTCATGATGTGGATCGAATGGCCAGATAGAAGGCAATGCACCCCTAATCACCACTGAACAGGTTGTGCCCATAATGCTGTAAATCAAGTTGTGAATGTGAAGTGTTGTTTCAGGGTGTGTGAGCTGCTGAAACAGAAGTGTTCTCACAGAGAACCAGAAGATGTGCAGTGGAAGGCAGGCATGTACTGTGCCGCTCACATCAAAGGGGTGTGGGAGAGGGCCCAACTCTGCTCTGACGTCCTGTCCAACAACATTGCAGAGGTACGTTAGGGCAAAGAAACCAACAAATGAAATTAAAGCTTTCACACCGCTTGAGCTAAGAGTATTAAACTCCTATGATGAGTTTTTACATACAAACCTCACTCGACCAGTGCGTATAATAAGAACATGAAAATCACAGTATTGGCACAATGACGGCTGAACATATGATGTCCAGTGTTGACTCAAATTTGTTATTTTTTGCTATTTGATGTCTCATTAACCAGATAGGTTATTAACGAGTATTTCCAAACCAGTATTCAGAGTAAGTTACTCATCTAAGTCACTGAGTTACTATTTTGTCATTTTCCTTATTAAAAAGATATCGTAACGCATGCGACAAGACGTACACTGTGGGGAGAACGATGTGCGTTTTCTCGCTGGTAATGGTCACTATTTTGAGTTTGTGTTGCTAAAGATGACAATATTAAGGTACACTCTGTTGGCCACAAAGTGTGTTTCACAGGCTGTTGGTTAGATTTGGCTGTAGCTGTGGGACAGCCCAGATGAAAACTTAGTCTGTGGCTCTGGTTCATTATTTTACAGCACCATTTTCCCCCCCGTTTTCACTCAGCTTGTGTCCAGTCGGTCAACACCAGCTCGCACTGACGTGCACGTGGGAGTGCACACTCGTGAGCTGTTTGTGAAAAATACTCTCCTCAAAACTTTGTAGTTTGGGTATTTGTGAATGTAGAAAAGTGGCCACGTACTCACTGGCGTGGCCCCGGGCTGTTAGGATACCTGGTTTTGGTACCCATCCCTGTTCGTTTGTGTAGTGTGAGCGCAATCAAACCGTGCCCAGGTCCAGCCTTGTTCTGGACTTTGGTGCTTGGAGGAGGTGTGCCAGTTGCTCCAGTTGCTCTGTCCAAATTGGTTCCAACTATTCAATAAGCCGCAATTTCCTTGTAACTATTCCTTAATTTTAATTCTGCAACTTCCACACAACCAAGGGAGTGATTGTTTCTATCTGACTGGTGTCGAGCGCTTATGGCTCTCGGTTCCCAGCACCTCACGCTCGTCTCAGGTCTGACTTTATGTGCTCCTTCCACCCTGTGTCCCAGTCTCTCTTCTGTGCTAAGCAGTACTAGGCTTTTATCTGACAGATAATGCTGCGTGTGCATTTAGATCGCTTGTGATTTGGTTCGTGTTTGAAAAGTGGAGTACACAGATTTGAGAATGGGGCTCATAAACTCACATTATTTCATGCTGCAAGGGTTATTTTTATCTTCCCCTCATTAAACCTGCTGCTCCTCTGCCGCACATGAAAACAATTAGCTGTTGATCTAATCGGCCGCGGTTTGTTTGTGCAAGCGTAAGTGCGGGCCATTCAGCAAACGAGCTAGAGAGCGGCTCGCTAAGGCCTGTTTCACACCGCACACGAATTCGTGACGAATTCGTCTTCGAATCCCTCTCCGCATGCATTCAAGCCGCGCTTCAAGTCGCGTCCTGTTGTGCAGATGAGAAAGCTCTTCTGTGTACAGACCGGCGCCGAGGAGGCCGCTGCCGCCTCCGCTCCTGAAACCAAAAATGGAACTCGAGCGCATTTTTTTCGCGTGTAGGCTGCGTAGAGAAGCGACTTTCAGCATCAAATGTGCAAAAATCACTTTTATGAAGCAATTTCACGTCTATCCAATCGTGTACTTGGAATGCATAAGGAAATATAACTTTAGGCGTATTAATAACATCATTTTCCAGGTACTACTAAATTTAGATTTTTTTTTTCATATGCATAAAACACATGTTGCACTTTAAGGAGACATATCCGTTGTATTCCTATCTCATATTTAATAGTGCTGCTTTAGAATGAACCACGAGGAGTTGTTTTGAGTCCAATACTACTCCAGGCTCTTCGCCCGCGCTCCGTGGCAGTCTGAATAAATGCACTCACCGCGAGGTAGATCGGCTGGAAAGGGTGCTCGGCTCTGGGGTCCGCGTGCGGTCTGAAACAGGCCTAACACTGCTTTCCCTTTTCATTTTGCTTATACTCAACAGGTGATTCGCTGTGACCATGGCAACAAGGCAAACATTCACATCAATAGCCTGCTGCCTCTCCCGCCCGAGCTGGAGGGCTCTCTGGCTCTGGAGTGTACCCTCTGTGACATCAGGTGATCCATGACTTACACACCACTTTTAAACCTAATACTGGACCATGCTATGTGGTTTCTGCTTATTGGAGTGATTACTCTCGCTGTAGCACTTACTCTGTTAGTATTAAACCCAATGGAGGCTTACCGCTGTGTGTAATTACAAAGAAGAGAAAACTGTAATCACTAGGTGTGTTGAAAAATATCAATCCGCCGATATATCGCGATATTACGTCGCACGATTCTCGTATCGATACAAAAAGCGCCCGTATCGATATTTAAACATCTATTTTTGGGGAAATGTTCATTGCAGCATCTCTTTGGTCTCTTTGAATGATTTTCACACTGTACACATGATAACTATTTTTGTATCCCCTTCCCTGTCCCTTTTAAGTCCACACCAAGCACTTCCAGGCCAACATTGTTAATAAGAATTTGTTCTTAATGTTTGCCTGTTAGAATAAAGGCAATGAATAAATAAATAGATGGGGCCCGGAGTGTTTGAGGGGTGATGAGCGTGGACTCTCAGCGCACTGCTGTGTGACTATAAGAGCCTCCTCACCAGCTTTGTTGGCGCTGGAGCCTAAAACAAAACCTTAAGTTAATGGCCATACCCAGGCCCGCCTTAATGTACCCATAGGCCCCGGGGCTTAAACAGAATTGTAGGCCCCCCTTCAGCGCTAACTCTAACCTATAACCCTAACCCTAAATCCTACAAAAACCCTAACCCGGCTACTACATGTATTAAAAAATAAATGTTAAATGACATTTTGCATTGTGTATCAAAATCTCAATCTTTAATGCAAAAACAGTACAACTCAACTAAAACAGACTCTTCCAAACACAATAGCAGAGCCACTCTCTATACATTCTCACCATTTATGAGTTTGCGCATGAAATAGCTTTTTGAAAAAAAAACGTTTCTGGCTTTTGAATTGGCGTTCTGAAGCAGAGACATCAGCGTCCTTGTTTTGGCAGCGTTCTGGTCCCATTTTGGCCCAATATGCACATACCTTTTCTGCCACAATGGCAGGCTCTCCCCATCGAGCAGGGTCTATGTTAAAAGGGTCCACGTTCGAGTCCTCTTCCCCTCCGCCTCCTGCAGCGGGAGGAGTGTCTGCTTCAGTGGCGCTTTTTTCCTTCTCTGCTCCTAACTTTCTCTGCGCTTGGATTGGCTAGAATGTGTCATAGTGTCAATGTGATGCTATGACAAATTATAGCCAATTGGTCAGTTGATACCGCAGTATGTGATTGACGGGTAAAACAAACAAATTGCAATATAATATGGAACTCGCTTATATCTGATAGGCCCTCTGGGACAGATAGGGCGGGCCTACTCCAGGTACACATATAGGAGTGCCGCGCAATCATCGCATACGGATAGTCATGCCGCAAAGTGAAGTGATTGACATGAAAATCAACGAATCAACTCTTTTTTTCTTTCTTTAATTCTGATAGGCCCTTGACTATGCTAGGCCCCAGGGCTCCAGCCCCTGCTAGCCCGTCGGATAAGGCGGGCCTGGCCATACCGATTCAGTATCAATATTCAGTATTCAATCCTTTTGAATTTTGGGGCGGCAGTGGCACAGAGAGTAGAGCGAGTCGTCTTGTGACCTGAGGGTTGGCAGTTTAAATCCCGCAGGTGCACACTGTCATTGTGTCCTTGGGCAAGACACTTCACCCACCTGGCCTCCAGATTGAAAATACACTGACCCTCCCGACCCTTCGCTAATGTCCTCCACCAAAACAAATATGCACATCTCCTCTAAAGCCTGGCTGTGTGTTGTTGGTCAGACCGGCAGGAGGCCGATCCACATGGACTGGGACCGCCTGTGATTTCATCTCCTACTACCTGAGTGGAGCTTCAGCCTTGCTAACAGCTAAGGTTTGTGTGAGTGCTCACTGAGCCGAACTTAAGCACCTGTGAACATGAATCCATCTCTTGTGTCCAGGAGGTGAGTGAGAAGCGCCCTGTGGCCGTCACTCTGTCCTGTTCCAACTCCACGGGCCAACTCATCAGCATCGCAGACTCTCTGGTGAGCCAAGGCCTGGCCCTGCGCAAGAGGAAACCCCAGTCTGAGTGAGTCAACAATCAAAACAGTCTATGGTGCTGCTTTATTCTGTGGAAGTATAGTCCTCACAGTGTGGCACTATTTATTAGAATTTACCATGGGCACAAAAGTTTGGGCACTCCGGATCAATATCTCCAAAATGCATGCGTTACAGATGAGACATTCATATAACATTAAAATAAATCTTCCTTTATTATTATATTTTGATAGTTAATTCTGGTATTAAAAAAAATAGTAAAATTTACTTCTTACCACTCCAACCTTTCTTCCTAAATCTTTCAGAACTTGCTGACTTGAGCTCATCCATTGTGGATTTTGACTGTGTTCACGATCATCACCCATTTGTAGAAGCCGTTTACATTTGAATCTTGGCTTTTTCGCAGATGGTGTTAGTTTTCCTTCAGAATTTGTTGAAAAAGAATTTAATCCATTATTTCTTTTTTGATTTAACCCTCACACCACCCTAGGGACTTTTGTGGCCTTTGACGTTTTCATTTTTATGGCATTTTTTCTATGTTCAGTGGATGTTCCTCAAATTTCCCTCAGGATAATCATTTTTGGAGAAGTTCATTTGGCTATTTCAGTTTTTTTATATTAGCTTCCCAGAGCTGGGGCTGAAAAAAATCACACTTAACACCCTAAGGCCCAAAACGTGGCCTCTACTTTCAACATCCATAAAATTTTGTACTTTCATCTTTTTTCTACTTTAAAAACTCAGAATCATAGAACTACTTCTGCTTGACACATACATACCAAATATTTGTAATTTTTTTAATGATTTTTAACCCTTTATTGGCCAAAATGCACACAAAAGTTCACTGTCATGCAAGTATTTGTGATACCTAAACAGGAAAACCTTTTTAAATGCATTCCAAATTGAATGAGGTGTTTAGTTTTATTAGGCCTTGGGATGGGTCAAAGTTTAGTGGTAAAATTATTTTTTACAGGTTTTTTGTTTTTCTGTAGTGACAGATTTTCATAAAAAAAATCACACTTAGCACCCTAAGGACCAAAACGTAGCCTCTACTTTTAACAGCCATAAAATCACTATACTTTCATATTTTTAACACTTTAAAAACTCAGACTCAGGGCTGCCAACTTTTCACCAAACTTTGGAGTGAGACATCGGTCAGTCCTGAGCTGGGTGCCCTTTCTCATGTTATCGTATAAAATTATAAGCCAAAAACAAGTACAGTGAGGAAATAAGTATTTGAACACCCTGCTATTTTCTAAGTTCTCCCACTTAGAAATCATGGAGGGGTCTGAAATTGTCATCGTAGGTGCATGTCCACTGTGAGAGACATAATCTAAAAAAAAAAATCCAGAAATCACAATGTATGATTTTGTAACTATTTATTTGTATGATACAGCTGCAAATAAGTATTTGAACACCTGAGAAAATCAATGTTAATATTTGGTACAGTAGCCTTTGTTGCAATTACAGAGGTCAAACGTTTCCTGTAGTTTTTCACCAGGTTTGCACACACTGCAGGAGGGATTTTGGCCCACTCCTCCACACAGATCTTCTCTAGATCAGTCAGGTTTCTGAGCTGTCGCTGAGAAACACGGAGTTTGAGCTCCCTCCAAAGATTCTCTATTGGGTTTAGGTCTGGAGACTGGCTAGGCCACGCCAGAACCTTGATATGCTTCTTACAGAGCCACTCCTTGGTTATCCTGGCTGTGTGCTTTGGGTCATTGTCATGTTGGAAGACCCAGCCTCGACCCATCTTCAATGCTCTAACTGAGGGAAGGAGGTTGTTCCCCAAAATCTCGCAATACATGGCCCCGGTCATCCTCTCCTTAATACAGTGCAGTCGCCCTGTCCCATGTGCAGAAAAACACCCCCAAAGCATGATGCTACCACCCCCATGCTTCACAGTAGGGATGGTGTTCTTGGGATGGTACTCATCATTCTTCTTCCTCCAAACACGTTTAGTGGAATTATGACCAAAACGTTCCATTTTGGTCTCATCTGACCACATGACTTTCTCCCATGACTCCTCTGGATCATCCAAATGGTCATTGGCAAACTTAAGACGGGCCTTGACATGTGCTGGTTTAAGCAGGGGAACCTTCCGTGCCATGCATGATTTCAAACCATGACGTCTTAGTGTATTACCAACAGTAACCTTGGAAACGGTGGTCCCAGCTCTTTTCAGGTCATTGACCAGCTCCCCCCGTGTAGTTCTGGGCTGATTTCTCACCTTTCTTAGGATCATTGAGACCCCACGAGGTGAGATCTTGCATGGAGCCCCAGTCCGAGGGAGATTGACAGTCATGTTTAGCTTCTTCCATTTCTAATGATTGCTCCAACAGTGGACCTTTTTTCACCAAGCTGCTTGGCAATTTCCCCGTAGCCCTTTCCCACCTTGTGGAGGTGTACAATTTTGTCTCTAGTGTCTTTGGACAGCTCTTGGTCTTGGCCATGTTAGTAGTTGGATTCTTACTGATTGTATGGGGTGGACAGGTGTCTTTATGCAGCTAAAGACCTCAAACAGGTGCATCTAAATGTAGGATAATAAATGGAGTGGAGGTGGACATTTTAAAGGCAGACTAACAGGTCTTTGAGGGTCAGAATTCTAGCTGATAGACAGGTGTTCAAATACTTATTTGCAGCTGTATCATACAAATAAATAGTTAAAAAATCATACATTGCAATTTCTGGATTTTTTTTTTAGATTATGTCTCACAGTGGACATGCACCTACGATGACAATTTCAGACCCCTCCATGATTTCTAAGTGGGAGAACTTGCAAAATAGCAGGGTGTTCAAATACTTATTTTCCTCACTGTATATGATTTACATGGATGAGCACATCAGGAGCTGCATAATGGATCTGTCAAAGGTGAGTCTGGCACCACCCCACATGACCAACAGAACCTGTTTAAAGTGTGGCAGGACACTTCAAAAGGGGGTTTGGGGGTCCTCCCCAAGAGATTTTTTATAATTCAGATATGATTTCCTGCAATCTGGTGCATTTTAGATCATAAATATTACTTTTAGCTGGTCTATTTACTGGTGTTAAAGAATTAATTTTCTGGACCCCTTCAAATTGGGGCCCTTCAGCAAATGCCCAGTTAGCCCCTTCCTCGTTACGGCCCTGCCAAAAGGTACAATGACACAAAGCATTGTGCATATTGAGGACAGTCAGTCACATGCAGCTCAGAAACACGTTTAAAACATCCCCCGCATTGAAGTCAGTGATAAAGTTTGACTTGTGTTTCCTGTTATCATAATTTATTCATTTTATATTAGTCCATTCAAATATATATTTAAACTTACCCTGGCATCCCTTTTAAAACAATTATGTAAGGCATTGTTTGGCTTCTATTTGAGTGTTTTTAGTCATGTCCCTCCTGCTTCTCTGTGTCAGTCATTCCAATTATTACCAACAAAAAGTAACAAACTTTAGAAAATCTGGAAAATGTTATTCCCTGTCTCCTGCAGTATGTTAGAGCATGTTTGATGATAAAACTTTGAATATGATTATTCAATGTAATAACTGTCAGAGGCACATAGCGTAGCCTGCTCAGCACTACTTACATCGATCTGCAGTAAAAATGTCCACATCCCTGTTTGAAGCTTCTGCAGTCCGCTCCACACGCACAGCTCACGTATGTTTATCCAACAGCTGTTTTATCATGTTTTAGTTTGGTAATACCGAGGGAAACGTGTGTCGTGTTGTTGTTCCGTACCATGTGTAATACACCGCTACCGGTCACACAGCCAATCACACGCGAGCTGAACACACCAGGGCGGGGCTCAGAGGTACAATGTCCAATCAGAGGCGAGAGATCGCTAGACAGACAGAGAAACAGCCAATAGCGCAAGAGGAGCTCTCTCACATACACACACACATACACGCCAGAGGAGCCGTAGACAGGCACACAGACAAAATGAAGCGTCTGCAGCCGCTCGCTGCAAAAGTCAGGGATATTTTTTGGTTGAGCGTGTGATATGAGGAGTGTGGCGTGAGAGTGTGTGAAGGCACTCAAATGCGTGTGTCACACGGTGAAAGCGTGAGAGTTGGCAGCCCTGCAGACTCATAGAACTACTTCTGCTTGACACATACATACCAAATGTCATTTTTAAATGATTTTTAACCCTTTATTGGCCAAAATGCACACACAAGTCAACTGTTGTGCTGTTTGTAATGCAGAAATAATTGCATAACTTCTATAAAAATATTCCAAATTGAATGAGGTGTTTATTTTATTAGTTGAAGAGGGTTTAGACAGACACGCACATCCCAGGTCAGTTAAGTGGCGTGCAGGAGTTCAATAGTACGTGAGATCAAAGAATAAAAACTCTGCACCGCTGTTGTGCTCCCAAGGAATTTATTTTTAGGCACCACAAGGTAACGTTTCGGGCATCACTTAGCCCTTCGTCAGACGTGCTGTTTAGAAATCACAAAACTTGCATAACTTTTATAAAATATTCCAAATTGAATGAGGTGTTTAGTTTTATTAGGCCTTGGGATGGGTCAAAGTTTAGTGGTAAAATTATTTTTTACAGGTTTTTTGTTTTCTGTAGTGACAGATTTCATTAAAAAAAATCACACTTAGCACCCTAAGGACCAAAACGGGCCTCTACCTTTAACAGCTATAAAATCACTATACTTTCATATTTTTTCACACTTTAAAAACTCAGACTCATAGATCTATGTCTGCTTGACACATACATACCAAATATCTGTCATATTTTTAACTCTTTATGAGCCAAAATGCACTCTTAACTCCTCATTTTTGCTCTTGCAGAGTCAGTAATATTTGTATAACCTTTATAAATGTGATCCAAATTGAATGAGCTTCATTTGTTCATTTGTCCTAAGGGTTGGTCACACAATGGTAGTAACCTTGTTTTTAACAGTTGTTAAATGTTTCTGTAGAGCCACACTAAAATGAACAAAATGCTGTCATCCCATTGAAAATCAATACAAATGTTCCACAGAAACTCTGTCTTCTGTGGTTTTATCTCAGGAGCATTATTATAGCGCTTCGGGCCTGATGAAGATAGAAAAGCGCTGTATAAGTTGAGATCATTTATTGGCAATGACAAACTTGC
The DNA here is from genome assembly GCA_007210695.1 of Neogobius melanostomus. Taxonomy (NCBI): domain Eukaryota; kingdom Metazoa; phylum Chordata; class Actinopteri; order Gobiiformes; family Gobiidae; genus Neogobius; species Neogobius melanostomus. The sequence goes on along the minus strand of VHKM01000233.1, from coordinate 327,112 downwards.
AAACGTGAAATTGAAAACTGGCGAGATTAGGACATGCTGGAAATGTTGGCTTATGTCGGGCTTCTTTTCTGTAGTCAGTCCAGGAGACAATCCCATTGTCCCACTGCTCATATATAGCGCCCAGAGCTTGCTAAAGTTTTCTTTTAGATCAGACCAGTGTGGTTTCTTTATCCCTGACAGTTTCCATAGCTCACTTTCTGCAATCTTCCTCAGAGTTGGTCACATGAAGTTTTGAGCTGACAAGGCAAGTCACAGTAACGTGACCAACTCTGCAGAAACGGTTAGGAATTTAAAAAAACACTTTTAATTTTAAAAGAAATCTTTTGCAAGTTAACACACAAAGACCAAATTAAGTTTTCTGGATCATGCCCAGTGCACCTGTGAAACACTGTGGGAAAACCATAACACTACACGCTTTTGTTTACATTTTCTTACTGTTGTTATTGCTGTTGTGTTTAGTTGTTCTTCAAAAAGGAAAGGCTTTTGACGCCACACACCCCCAAATCCCCCTCACTACACCACACCCTCCAATGTATGCACAGTCATCCAAGTCATATAAAAATGTGCCCACATTTGCAAACTGCTCCTGAGATAAAACCACAGAAGACAGAGTTTCTGTGGAACAATTGTATTGATTTTCAATGGGATGACAGCATTTTGTTCATTTTAGTGTGGCTCTACAGAAACTGTTAAAAACAAGGTTACTACCATTGTAGGACCAACCCTTAGGGCAAATGAACAAATGAAGCTCATTCAATTTGAATCACATTTATAAAGGTTATACAAATATTACTGACTCTGCAAGAGCAAAAATGAGGAGTTAAGAGTGCATTTTGGCTCATAAAGAGTTAAAAATATAAAAATATGACAGATATTTGGTATGTATGTGTCAAGCAGACATAGATCTATGAGTCTGAGTTTTTAAAGTGTGAAAAATATGAAAGTATAGTGATTTTATAGCTGTTAAAGGTAGAGGCCACGTTTCGGGCCTTAGGGTGTTGTGTGATTTTGTGTGTGATCTGTCATTACAAAAAAACAAAAAACCTGTAAAAAATAATTTTACCACTAAACTTTGACCCATCCCAAGGCCTAATAAAACTAAACACCTCATTCAATTTGGAATATTTTTATAAAAGTTATGCAAGTTTTTGTGATTTCTAAACAGCACGGTAGGGATGGGACGATAACCGGTTTCAAGGTATACCACGGTATTAAAATGCTACGGTATCACTACCGTGAGGATTCCCTGTCTGACGGTATTAAAATGCTTGTTTTATATGCTATTCTTGCCACACACAAAAAGTTGCGCTCCGTGCAAACCCCCGCTCTCGCCTTCTGCTCCGCTGCTCCTCACCTGACCCCGCGGCGCAGCCCCTCTCTCTCTCTCTCTCTCGGCCGTCAGCCTGTTGAACACGGCCCGTAGCAGCAGAGTAAAGTCACTGTCCCCCGTGAACATGAACACTGCCGCTGAGATGAAGCTTTGTTTGGATCTGTCGCGTTAAAAGCTGCCAAGTGCGACTGAGAAGCAGCTGTTTAGCTCTTTAGCTCGCGTTACGCTAACCTGTTAGCTTTGTGGTTTGGATTGTTCATCATCCAGTACATCGTTTATCAGACGCGCTCTAGACAGCACTGTTTTATGTGTTATTTTTCAGAAGACGCTCAGCCTTCCTTTGCCAAATGCTCATCAAAGACGCACTGATGTTCATTTAGCTACAAACTCCGCTCGCTGTCACTCGCCGCCAGGGCTACTACTACTAGCTACTACGTGATGTAAACAAACCTACGCGCTACTGCACTAAAATCTCCCCAAACAATAATCTGATGCATCGCACAGGCAGATAACATGATTATTCTTTACCCTCTAGGCGTCACTGCAGGATAAGGGTTAGACATAGGTGGAACCTTTACCTGATGCAGTTTGCTAGTCGGTCAATTATTAGACAAGCACAAGTTTGTTGACCGCTTGAGGCGACACTTTTTGTATACTATTAGGATTCTTTTTTTTTATATGAAGTTAAATGCACCGACTACTTTAGTAAGAAATCAAGCAGCAAATTATAATGGCAAGCCTGCCTTTGGACGTTTTTGGGCAGACATCGAACAAACAGTGATTGGCGCATTGAGTTGCCTTGTGTATGAAATGCGCGGTATAAATAAAATTGCCTTGCCTTGCCTTGATTAGCATCAGCGAACATGCTCCGTCTGTGACCAAAGTGATTAAGGTAAAAATATCCATTTGTTTAAAGTGTTGTTTTGGATAATAAGTCATAATAGTACACGTTATTGATCCTTAGCAACATGTAAAGTCATAACCAATTACAAATGTACCATAAACAAACCCTGTTTGTTAAATGCGAACCCTGTTTTTACTTTTAAATATAAAACGCGCAATTTCACGGTATACCGTGATATTTTTTGGAAATCTCATACCGTCCCATCTGAGTTTTTAAAGTAGAAAAAAATATGAAAGTATAGTGATTTTATGGCTGTTAAAAGTAGAGGCCACGTTTTGGTCCTTAGGGTGTTAAGTGTGATTTTTTTTTAAAAGGGTGTCCTGAGGGTTAATTTCATTGTCCTCATTCATACAAATTTATTTATTTATTTTATTTATTGGTTTATTTGGTCGGGACAGTGCATGTTAATGAACATACATGGGTCTCATGCATGTAAACAAGCCACACCGGATTGTAGCCTTGGCTAATTTGCGCCCGTCGTCCCCCATTCGCACTCTCAAACACACTCTCATTCATCCTGGCCTATTGTACATGTTTTTAGTGGTAGGGGAAACCGGAGTACCTGGAGGAAACCTACGCAGACATGGGGAGAACATGCAAACTCCACACAGAAAGGCCCCGTCCAGTGCGGTGCCGAGACTTCCGCACCCCTTTGTAAGTAGGCATGCACCAATACGGGCATCAAGTATTGGCACGATACCATGTGCTTGTACTTGTAGCCGTAATCTTTACTGTGGTCCCCATACCAGTGTTCGTTACCACTTGATGTGCGGAGTATGCAGATCGACAGTCATTATCAGTCTGCTGCAGGACAATGAGACAGGCCAGGGTGGATGACTTTTTAGACCGGTGCAAAAAATCCTTGCTCCAGATGAACGTTTAAAAAAACAAAAGACATGGTGATTGACTCTCGTTAGACTGTGTGCACCTACAAATACCTTAGAGCTGTCCTAAACAACAAACTCAGTTTTAAGTCAAATTGTGCAGCTGTGTGCAAAAAGGGTCACCAGCGCTTTTGTTTAACCCTGGTGCCTTGTTAAGGGAAATCTGCGTATCGGAGGGTATACTTGTTGCAATAACTTTTGCTGTGGTTTTTCAATTCCCATAAAAATTGGCACAGATGTGTGTTTTTACATGCGTTTAAACATCTGAGTTTCATTTGGTTCTGATCAGTTTTGACGGCGTGAGAAGATTTGTACCCCCTGGGAGTGCTTCTGAAATCTGCGTACCCATAGACTTCCATTATAAACTTTTTTTGACCTCCCATCTCTAAATCAAGGTGAAACTTATTTTTCCTGCAATTTCCCTTTTTAATCTTCTTAACCGTTTACATTTTTGCAGACCCTATTGTAGACCCATACAATCAGTGTTTCCCATTGACTTCCATTTTATTTTCAGATTTTGACCTCCCCTCTATAAATCAAGGTTAAAATATTTTTTCCTGCAATGTCTAGTTTTTATGCTACAAACCCCTTACTTTAAAGGGGCTCTGTGGAGTTTGTGAGTTTTGTACTCGCAATTGCCCCCTCAGGCCAAACGCGTAACTGCAGCCTCGATGATAACCTCGTGCATGAGGCGCTCAGGCTTTACGAGCACCAGAAATAACAGTCCCGTCCTGGTCAATTTACAGATTTGCAGGTTTGACTTCAACTGAGGTAAGAAACGTTACTGTTTTGTAAGATATTTAGACCAAATCAGTTTGAGTGAATGTTTTCCAAGATAAAATACTTGAGCAAATGCAGCAAAGTGAGTCGAGTGAATAAGCCAAGTAATACATTATAAACGAATAATTGACGGTTGAAGGAGGAAAAAAAAATACTCGTATACTTTGTATGCATAAACGCAGGCCTAATTGAAATAATAAAATAATTCCACTGGTAGAAATGCTACTAGGAAAAGCCAAAATCGTCTCTTCAATTTCCTGGGCACAAAGTTAGCGTAGCTAACTCGTAAACTATATTGTAAACGGCACATGTCCACTTTTTGTAGTCGTTTCACTGCTTATAAATCCGTGAACAGTCATGCTTATTTTGCGGCCAAGAAAAGCTAACATTAGCAACATTATTTTTGCCATTGTAAATACAGCACCATTACCACTGTTACTACTCAAATGTTTTGTAGGTACAGCACGATTACTGTTATTACTGACACTACTAGTCTGCTACTAATACTACACAACTTCTCTGTAGGTATAAAACTATTAGATCAACTATTTTGGTAACTTCCAAATATGATTATTTTATGGCGTGTTTCAGTGAAGTTTGTACGGACAGTCGGACACCGTTGTTTTGAAAGCATCAATAACACTTTTCTCCCACGTATTTAGTAATAATTTCTTACCTTTCAAGCAAAAATAAGCTGCGGGTCTTTTGAGAGATTCTCAACATTTTCCGATGTTTACTCTGGTTCTTTGCCTACGCCGATCAGACTCCACTTTCGCCTTTCGCCTTTTTTTTGTCACACTCGAATAAACTCTTCGTTTCTTTTCGTTATTTGGGGTCTGGGCCAATATGTCTATGGTCTGGGCTGGAGTTTCGATGGTGCTTGAAGCCAGTCTCCTCTTATTCTCCGCTAAATCCATCCCTCCGAAGTTACCACTCGCGCTGCAGTGTCAGTATAGAGGAGATACAGCTAACGCTACAGCTAACGCTACAGCTAACGCTACAGCTAACGCTACAGCTAACGCTACAGCTGAGCGTGAACGCGCATTACGCATTACGCTGTTTGCTTGTTCGACCCGAGCATAAACTATTCAAGTGACTTTACAGGCATGTAGAGGCAATCGCGGTGAAAAGGCCAGGGCTCATTCTACTCACCAGGGCATTGCTGGAGCATGTATGAGAAAGAAATTTTAAATTTGTATACATTTATTTGTGGTTAAACTTATGTATAGTCCCTTTAATGTAAAAATATGTAATTATTAGTTTGGGCCATTTTTAACCCCTTCCCTCTCTTGCCCTATAATATAGCCTTATACCAGAACTAGGCAGCATTGGTTTATTCATGTCTAGAAACCAGACCTTTTTTTTTTTTTTTTTTTTTTTTTTGAAATGGTCTCTAGACGCATTGTCAGTGAGTCCCTCTTTGAGTCTGAATGATTGGAATGAAAAAATATGTCCCAGGAGCAGGGGTTAAAGTGGGCGGGAACGGTCGGGAACGGCGTTCCCCCACCTTCGCATGGCAAAAAAAAAAAAAAAAAAAAGTTCATGATTGCAACTTTGTCATTTTCACGCACATACGAAATTCTGCCTGTGAGATAAATCAATGCAATAAAAGTACTAGGTTGGGCCTACTCAATATGCGTCCCGGGGGCCAAAAAATAAAATCTGACCTCATTTTCCATAAAATTATATTTTTTCCGGCATTATCCGCGCCGCATTCGCGTCGCTCCACAGCACTTTGTGTAGCAGTGTGCCTCCAGCTCCGGACCATCATCTCCTAGCGTGGGCTCAAATGAAAACATGGCTCTGTTAAACGGTGTAAGACGCTAAACTGAGAAAACAGGAGGCTTATCGTTGGACGGACTGACAGATTTTATCAAACCGTAGCACAAGGACAGCATGAATCATGTTTGCTCGGATTATCCCATGCAGAAGCAGGACTCCTCGCGGTCCGCGTCAGGTGCAGCATGTGTTCCTGCCTTCACCGGTGCAAAGGGCTTAACCAGCGACTTTAAGGTAAGGAACACCAGTTCAGCTGTGGATGTTTGTAAAGCGGATGATAAAGCTGATGGAACGTGAGTTTTGGAAAACTGCTCTGCACCACCAGCACTCGTGTTTAACCGGTCAACACGCTCGCTCCCTGGGCTCTAACTTTACTAAATAACATCTGAATCATTCATCTGACAGGTGCATTTTTCTTCCTTTCTGCTCTGACTTCATTCAATACGTGTTTGTGGGAAATGTGCGCAGAGATGCTCTTTTCAAAGTTAACATGGTAAACGAGGCTGAAGCTGAATATGTGGATGAGCGCGCCATCTCCAAGGAGCGCTTCATTTACTGAGTTTTTTCGTAAAGCGCGAGGTCTGGACAGAACAGCGTTTGGTCCGCCCTTATTTATTATTTTCCATGGTCTGTCTGCTCAGCGCTGAGGAGCAGTGGCTGAGCAGGAGTTAGTCATGTTGTTTGAGATGTACTGGTCTCATTCTGTATTAGGCCTTTGGCCTGGTTTAGATGTGATTTAGTCCTGCCTTAGTCCTGATATTGCATGTTTTTGCCCTGGCTTAATCCTGGTTTAGTTCTGAGTAGTCCTAGTTTATTATTAGGCTCTTTATTATTCTGTATTATTCTATTTTTTTCCCTCCAAAGCCTTAAAATGCTGGAATATAATATAACTTTTATGTTTAGGCCCAATTCTATTCTGTTCAAGCAGTGATGATAATTAAATTTTCATTTATTTATCCCAAAAATATGAATACGTTTGGTGGTGGGAGGCTCACCCCTGACCAGCCTGCAAGAGCCCTGCTGTAAGCACCACTGACTGTGAAAGAGGATTTTCTTAAATAAAGAACATAATAACAAGCCAAAATTGTTAATAAGTAATGTTTCAGCACACATGTTCATTTCTTTGGTTGGGCCTTCTTTGAATAAGTGGATCCTGACATTTTATTTGTTTCTATAATCTATTAAGCTCCTCTCTGGGCAGGCATGGTGCTCTGCAGTCCTACATCTAAGAAGAACCCAAAAGAGTGGATCTGGCAAAAGCAGAATTTGTTCATTTAGTAAATCACATAGACCTCCAATCATTTATGATTGTTAAAACCTACTAAAGGATATCTAAAAATAATTCAAGGTATTAAACAATATTGGAAAATAAAATAATTACAGTATCAAATACCTTGTATTGTGCAGTATCTGTTCAGAACCCATGACTACATGTCAGTACCTAAGTACATAAAAAAATATAAAATGTAGCGCGATTCCTACTGCTTGTTAAAGGTTAGAGTTCCCCCACCTCCCAAATCCCACTTTAACCCCTGCCCAGGAGTGTGTCTATGGATGGTTGATCAACAGGCTCCAATCTCCTCATGTAACGCCATTATGACGCACTAGCCAAAAATTGCCTAATGAAGAAAAAAACAACCAACTGAATAGGCGTACAGTATGCTAATGTAACACATTGATGGTAGGGTGACCAGATGAGTTGCCCTGAAATTCGGGACGGGAGGTCATGTTTTTTAAATTTTTTTATCATATGCCACATTCACAATTACGCACATTATGCACATCTGCAAATCTAACTAGGAAATTATTTATAAACGACCGCATTGTCCCATTAATCTTAGGCCTGTCCACACGCCAATAAGCTCATCAATAGATATATAATGAAGCTCTAACCTGGTGAGACCAGAATGATTCCCCTCTGTATTTTTTATCCAGCGGGGATCAGTCTGGTCACCCCGCCCTCGTTCGCGGCTTCCGCAAAATCAAACCGTTCCCGTGCAATCAGATTTGTTTATTTGCCGTGACGTGTTGTTAGCGAGCAGCGTCACTCACGGGACGCGGAAGTCCCTCAATAACAATCTATGAACGACGCACGAAAGAGAGAAAGCGTGTCTCCAATCGGCGGTAAATGACCAAAAACACATCGACAGTAGGTGAGTTTCGTGATTCATAATCCTAAATATTAACACAAAACCGCTAATAACACCGCATCAACGGCAGACGCCCGCCCTTCGCTGATTGGTTTATTCCGCTTCCTGTTTGCTTGCGTATGTACCGCTGTGGGAAATGGATTTGACGCAACGGTGACCAGACTCACTCGCTGGTACAGCGGTGAGTCTGGATTTTTCCAGGCTAATGAAGCTCCTGATTGAAAGTAGCCCTTGAAATCCTTTGGAGTCGAGTTCATCTGGTTTTATGACAGACAGAATCAGTGCAGCCTCGTGCTGTTCAATGCGTTGCGCGCAGCTCACCTGCGCCACAGAGCATCTCTCTCCCTTTTGCCTTCCCTCTCAGCTCATCACAACTTTTCCTCACAACCTTTCACAGGACAGAGTTGCATTTGTCCCGCTGTTAAGTGAACAGTAGAGGGAAAGAGAGAGGAGAGAATGTGCCGCGGTCTCGTTGTAGCGCGCTGCGATCAAAAGGCTGCGCTCCATGCTTTAAAAAACGTGAGCCATTTACGCACGTGTTTCTAAGCGTACTCCTCCCGAGCAGGAAAAAGGTTGGGGACCCCTACTTTAGAACAATCTTCAGAGCGCAGTTTTTGTTGTAGAGCTCGTCCAGATCAAGCCCCTCTTCCATATTAAGAGCGCACACAGCACTTTCCACATTCTAAAAATATTTCGGGACTGTCCCAAATTTTTCGGGACGTATGGTTAGCTACACGAAGCATAAACAACTAACTGAATAGGTGTCTGGTATTTTAACGTCACATACACAGATCAGATAACTTATAGCATAAAGAACATGCCAAACTCTCCATCTCACTCCAAATCACTAAATCTATTGAAAACTTCATCCTCGCTGTCACTTCTGAACAATCGCCTTGGCAACAACCTGGGCACAGAGGCGTAACTGCACCGTCGACAAGCCTCTCACTTGCGAACTCATTCCTCTAGCTGTGGCCATCGACCTTTTAGCCCGTGATTAGCTCTGTTTAGTTTTCTTCATTGCGGTAAGAGTCACCTCCGCTTTTCGCCAGTCCCTCACAAGTTTCTCGCTCACTCCAAACGTTCTTTCTGCTGCTCGATTAGCCTGCTGTGCCCTCTAGCGGCATGTGAAATTATATATTTGAATATAATTTTTTTTTTTTAAATCACATATTAGTCACTCTGGAGTACAAGAAACTATTTTTTTTAAATACGGTAAACAAAACTGTAAAAACAACTCAAAACAACACTTTTTGCTCCTCTTGTAAGGCAGGGGGAAAAAATTATTTAGTCCAAATTTTATTTTTTTACCCAGATTTTGTTAAATTAGAGGGCTTTTAATAGTTTACCCGAAAAGAAACAACCAAGCCTAAAGAATACAGGTAAAAAATAAACATAGAAAACTGTAAAAATGTGTACATTACGCTGATACAATATCTTAAATTTTTTGGATTGAACTGTGGAAATGCGCAACTTAGACTCGTACCTTCATGTTCAATACCCACTGACCCTCTGTGGGTGCACATGGAGGCCGTGGGAAATGTGTGGGAATCTTAAATAGTTGTCAAAAATCAGCATTCAGGGACAATGTTTGGGGCCAAAAAAATTTTTGGAAAAAAATTGCAAAACTCTGTAATCAGAGTCAATAACAGTTACACGTCAATGCCAATGCAAAGCCTTGGTTTCAGGATTTACTGAAAATGTGGTCATTTGGTCAAAAATTCTGACATGTTGCATAACTGTATACAGTTTGATGCTGAAAAATGACAAATGTAAGAAAAAAAGTCTATAATGGGGGATCTCTAAAAGCATGCATTTATAATGGGAGTCTATGGGGCACAACTAAACAAACGAAAAATACATGTAACCAAGTGGGGTATTGAGGGTCTGATAAATATCTAATTAAAATGAAAGCCAGACAACTTAACTTGGGACCAAAAGCACACAGGTTCGTTGATTGAGGCAGAGGCAGAAGTTATAGTTAAGTTAACAGTATTTATTTCATTGCTCACTCAATAGCTTAGTGTGTTTGTTTCATGATTTTCACATTTAAAAGCAAAACCATAAGATCATGTCCATAAGACTCCATCATAATCCATAGGTCCATTTTTACATCTTGTTACAGAGGTGCAACCATAGCGAGGCAAATCAGCAGGAGGCAGACTGACCACGAAGAGCCACATTTTCTGTAAATTAGATGTTTTAGTTAGCCTAAATAAAAGTAATTTTATCTACACTGTTTTAGTGAACATAACATACCGCCTCAAGTACGCAGCCGTGCTCCATCAGCGACTTCATTTCGGCCCGGGTGGCAATGATGCCCTCAACACCGGCCACCACACCACTGACAAGGACGCACGCCATGAGCGCCATACGCTGCTCGGCGGGAGCTCACAACAGTACTACAGAGGAAACTACATTAGGATCTTTACTAATGATTATTAAGGACAGAAATAATCTTGCATCTAATACCTGGCATCGCGGAGGATGGGGCACCATGGCACAAAATGCCACAACACGCTAGGCGGAAGTTAGAGGACACGCAAGGGGAAGTTGTGGCGATTTTATGCACTTGCACGCTGTCGCCGCCTTGTGGTACAAAGTGCACCCTGCTGCATACACCAAAATCAATCTTCCTGCTGATGATCCACGCTGACTGGCCTGTCACACTGATGGTAAACACAGTAAAAAATAAAGCATAATTTTAAAATTATTTCATATTATTCAACATTACTGATTGTCATATATGACAAACACTGGCATTTAAAAGGTTAATTCTATTTGATAATTTATAAAGTTAATATGTCAATGTACAGAGGACTCTTTCATGAAAACAATAATAAATATTATTTGAATAATATTTATATTGACAATTTTATGGAAGTTTAAAGGCTGAAATACACAGAATGTACAAAACACTCCCAAAGGAGCCTGCTTTTTTTTTTTTTATTGACTTTACACAAAAGCAAAAAGTGCACCAAATTCAATCTTCTCACTGATTATCTACGCTGGTCACACTGACATATAGCCTTGAGTAAAAAACAAAAAAGTTTAGAATAATTGCATGTTATTTCAAATTGTTGTAGTTTGTTGATGGCGAACACTGGCATCTAAAGGGTTAATGATTTATGGTAATACAGTATATGAAAGCACCATGTCATTTTCAAGAGAACTCCTTCACCAAAAGAAAAAGAAAAAAAATTAAAATCAGTCAATATTTGAGGATTTTATGGCCGTGTAAAGTATCGAAATACACAGAATGTACGAAACACTCCCATTGGTGGCATAAAGTTAACAGGGCACAAGGGTTAAGGAAGTTGACAAAACTCTGTTTAGGACCTGACCGATATGGATTTTTGGGCTCCGATACCAATATAAGGACTGTAGAGCAGGCCAATAGCCGATATGATGGCCGATAAATTCCTCTTCAGAAAATTAAAGAAAATGACTACCTTAAGAGTAGGGTCGACCGATATGGGGTGTTCTGAGGCTCTTTTCATTGCGATGTTTCTCAGCTTCAGAGGTCTAGGAAGTTCTGGGAGGCTCATTTTAAAGCTCTGATGCTCTCACTTTCTGTCCCAGAGATAAAGGCCTTTTATCTGCATTAGATCGGCCGATAGCTGATATTGTAAATACCCAAATGCCGGCCCCTAACTCTGTTACCCACGTTCTATCATTCTTTCATCAGTCAGTTAATGCTTTGGGAACTTGATTGTAAAAAGGGCGAGCCTCAGAGTTTCCGTGGGGCATTAAAAAGCATTAAAAATCAATGCCTCAAATGTCATTGAAATTTAACAAGCATTGAATTGGATTCATCTGGCAATAAATCTAAATTTCTTGGAAAATTATGACATCATTCAACCATTTTTACTGTATAAGTTGATTTAGACCAAAATATGGTCTAAAACATTCAGCTGCAGTTTTGACTTTCTGTTTATGCTCAAAAGTCTCCAGTTTTGTCCAGTTCGCTTTTCTCTGTTTGATGAATTGTTTGAAAATCTTAAAGAGGGGGTATTATGCTTTTTTCAATCACATAGCACCAGTCTATAGCATACTACAATGATGACGTAACCTTCTGTTGGTCTGTATATGCAGTAAATTAAAATAACTGCCTTGAATAAAATTGCTCTGTCAAAATGGCTGTACTGAACGTCTTGAAATAGGCCTCTGTCTCTTTAAGAAGCTTTCCGACACGCCCCCTTCACCACACTGCTGTGGCATCTAAACAACACTACTGTGTGGGGAGGGGGGCTCTGCTGAGCTGAGGAGCAGTGGTTGGTGGCTTGGCTGGTGACAAAAGGTCCAGAGGCGTCTCCAGGAGGTGGGGGCGTTCCTACGAGGACTGAGGCATAGCTACACCTAAAATGGCTGCCGTCTAAGTTTTTACTGATTACTCAAAAATATGTGAATGAGCCAAGGCAACACTTCAGGCATGTGTTTAATGAGGGAATGACATAATAACATGATATAAAGCTTGAAAAAGTCGATTTTACATAATACCCCCTTTAAGAAATAAAATATGCCCCGATTTTTTTATTTTTTTTCTGGGTTGTGGCATTAACATTTTACACATATGTGACCAGTCACAGGAATGAAAGACACAACTCGATTTTGGGGATTTTTAGATTTTCACAGATTGTTAAAGTGTAGTCTCCAAGCTTTCCAACGATGTGTAACACATGGAAATCTGATAATATTTGGAGGTGTAGCGGTGATTTGAAGTTAACAACTCCAAAAAGCCCAAAGGCCTGAAAAACCTCTCCAGAGTTTTGGGCCATTCTCACCTCTCTGCTGTTGGGAGTGACAATAGGGCTCATTTACATCTCATTGGGATAAGCCACACCCCCTGTCAAACTCCACCTCAAAGCAGTAAAGCACAGGGAGGGATAATATCAATTGATAAACTGTCACTGGCTTGAGAATGTGTTGTGTAACATCTGTAACTTTTATGTTAAAAATAATTTTAATGTTCAAATCAAAACTGTCATATATTATATACAGTATGAGTATTTTATTGCCATTGTCGTCTTTTGCTAATGATAAATAATAAGCAATAAACTATGGCAAATAAAAAGAATATATCAATCAATAAAGCAAATCACTCAAACATTGCTTAGAGAGCGCTTTTCATACCAGAATGATAAGATAAGTTCACAATATAAAAACAAGAGATCTTTGGGTATTTTAATGTTATTGCAGTGCTCTGATTCATGAAACCTCACACAGTAGACTGTTTCTACACATCATCCCCCCCAAAAATCAGTCTCTAGATGTGCAAACCTTGTAGTCATACTCCAAAAGATTTTCTGCTGTTATTGCAGCAAAAGGGGTTCCACAAAGTATTAAGTCATGCTGTCTGAATACTTGTGCACTCCCCACTTTTCAAAAATAACAGAAGCATGTATCATTTTGCTTTCACTTCACAGTTGTCTGTTACTTGTGTGTGAACTTTCAGTAAAAAATTCAAAATAAAATCTTTATGTTTATGGTTGTAAACATGACATGTGACAGTGAAAATGCTGCTGCGCTTCCCCCCAGTCCCTCCCTGTGTCAGCTCCACTCTCAGGCAGAGAGAGAGTTACAGACTCCGGACATAACTGAAGTTATAAACTTTAGAAAAGACTCCTGTACGACATCGCGAGTATCGCCGCGCGCAGTTCCAGATTGTTTACATTTCACAACAAAAAACCATCGTAACTTTATCTGGCCATAAAACCGAAAATATGAAGCGGATCTCTCCCAAATAAGAAGTGGCTGAAAGCTAGGGCTGACTACATTTATGGAGTAGTTTAAGTTTGTAGAGATCTTGATTTTGTGTAAATAGCAGGTTAATTCCTCGTGACTAGATCACTGCCTCCCATGCTAACACCGGCATGTTAGCTAACAGCGGCCACCAGCGATAAAAAAAACAATCTTCCACTCACCCGTCTGAAGTAACCGTTGCCTTTTGCTCAGAAAAACTCGTCGTAAATCCATTTTAAAGCGCAAGTAGCGCCGGCCTCTGATATTATAGTAAATCCATGTCTGAGAGCCACACAGGCGAAGCTTAGAGTCCTGAAGCCACACACGCACAATGACACGCCCCCACGGCATGGGCTATTTCTCTGACAAAACAAGACTTTTTCAACCTGTAAACTGATGGACGATAGGCGTATGTATAAACAGCCTTTTTTGCGTGGCATTTGTTTGCTAAAGCATGTGTCAACAACACAACTGAAAGCAGCTCTGCTTCTCCTCCCCCGCGGTGTTTACTCAGTATGTAAATACAGACAAAGTCACGCCCCTACTGCACGCTCCGAAACCCACCTCAAACTAGTCATTTTGAACCTAAAAGTTTACGCTTTTAAATATACTAATACTGCTAGCTTAAACATGGAGAGGCTACTTCGTGACTTCAACTGAACGAATCTGCACTAAAGTGAAAATCACCAATTTCCCCCAAAAAACGTTGTTTGCGTTTTTCTTGAGACACGGGCTGCCGACTTGTATCTTTGGAATCCATGGCAGGTCACAAATAGTATTTGGGCATAAAATGGTGATCCGCGTGTCAGACACAGACCAGAGAACTCGGGATATCTGATCACCCTAGTTGTACTTGATTAGTTGCTAAAATATTGACACATTCTTCACCTCTGTAAGCTGTCCAGTCTTATGAAGATCTTGATTTTGTTTTGCAGTATTTCCAGTCCAGATCCAGAAAACCCTAAAGAAGCGGAAGCTACACACATAAAGACTCTGCCTAATGGGCGAGACGGAGATGGAGACAGCTCTACCCCTGTACTCCCACTACTTCCTCTACCCCCTGTACTCCCACTACTTCCTCTACCCCCTGTACTCCCACTACTTCCTCTACCCTCAGTACTCCCACTACTTCCTCTACCCCTGTACTCCCACTACTTCCTCTACCCCCTGTACTCCCACTACTTCCTCTACCCCCTGTACTCCACTACTTCCTCTACCCCTGTACTCCCACTACTTCCTCTACCCTCAGTACTCCCACTACTTCCTCTACCCCTGTACTCCCACTACTTCCTCTACCCCCTGTACTCCCACTACTTCCTCTACCCCCTGTACTCCCACTACTTCCTCTACCCTCAGTACTCCCACTACTTCCTCTACCCCCTGTACTCCCACTACTTCCTCTACCCTCAGTACTCCCACTACTTCCTCTACCCCCTGTACTCCCACTACTTCCTCTACCCCCTGTACTCCCACTACTTCCTCTACCCTCAGTACTCCCACTACTTCCTCTAGCCCCTGTACCCCCACTACTTCCTCTACCCTCAGTACTCCCACTACTTCCTCTACTACTTCCTCTCCCTCAGTACTCCCACTACTTCCTCTACCCCCTGTACTCCCACTACTTCCTCTACCCTCAGTACTCCCACTACTTCCTCTAGCCCCTGTACTCCCACTACTTCCTCTACCCTCAGTACTCCCACTACTTCCTCTACCCTCTGTATTCCCACTACTTCCTCTACCCCTGTACTCCCACTACTTCCTCTACCCCTGTACTCCCACTACTTCCTCTACCCTCAGTACTCCCACTACTTCCTCTACCCCTGTACTCCCACTACTTCCTCTACTCTCAGTACTCCCAGTGCTCTCGATTCTCTCGATTCTCTCAGCACTCCCAGTGCTCTCAATGCTCTCAGTGCTCCCTTTATTCCCCGTCTGCTCAATACTCCCAGTTTTCCTGGCTCAACAAGTCTCCAGACGGGTGCTCGCCCCACACCATCCCCGCGCAGCTTTGGTACCACAGAAATGGTGAGGAAGCACACACATCCATATCACATGAATCTTCTACCCTACAAAGGGTGTCATGTGACGTAAAGATGGTTTATCTGATGTAGGGCTGCCCCCTGCCCAAAAACCCTTGGACCAAAACAATGACCAGGAGTGTTCATAGTTAACAGATAGATTAAAAAAATGTCTGGTTTCATTTGCTGTTGCATTGCACATACTTGTTGTACATGTTTATACTAGTGCGGTCAATGGATTAAAATATTTAATCGCGATTAATCTCATGAATGTCATAGTTAACTCGCAATTAATCGCAAATTAATTGCACATTTAGTTTTGTAAATGTCCAATGAATGATCATTTTAACACTCTTTAACATGTAAAAGTGGATAGGCTTTGTGCTGTACCAGCTCAGCACATACTATACGATTTTCATGCCCGATTCTCAGTCTTCCAGAGTTTTGGCTAGTCGAAGGCAGTCGCACAATCTCGTTTCTCGTAGTGTGTGGGGGTTCACAACTGGACTCGCATTAGAATCATGTAATGTGTGCGGGTGAAAGACGCAACAAAACCTCAGTCGCAGGAAATCAAACATGTTTGATTTTTAAGCCTGATTTTGCTTCTCAGTTGCTTCTCCGCAGCTTCTCCGTCTCAGGGCTGATGTCCTTCTCCTTTTCTTATTGAATCCACTGGAAATACGTCCCGCTTCTTCATGTGGCCCACTATTATTTGCATTTGAGGGACTATAAACACGTTCAGGACTTGAACCTGCAGCACTGATCTGTAGGCCTGTCACCATAACATAATCTACAGTTCAGTATATTGAGGTAGGAAACTATCACGATAAACAATATTATTGAAAGTCTTATACTGCCGCAGAAACTAACTCTAAAGTGTAAAATGATCTCTTAATCTCAATCTTAAAATATTCCACAATGAACATGAAATACAATGAGACACAATTTACAAATACAAATAAATGTACAAACGATAAATATTGATCCCAAAATGTAT
This sequence comes from Neogobius melanostomus, assembly GCA_007210695.1. Taxonomy (NCBI): domain Eukaryota; kingdom Metazoa; phylum Chordata; class Actinopteri; order Gobiiformes; family Gobiidae; genus Neogobius; species Neogobius melanostomus. Next base: position 310,528 of record VHKM01000233.1, on the reverse strand, counting down.
TATTTATCTGTCATTTATTGAACGATATAGTAATTATCGTGACGGCCCTACTAAACTGTGTGGTGCCGACAGTGATCACATGACACTGTTGACCACAAACAGAAGCCTATCTTTGCTGATCTGGGGTCAGGTTTCCTCCTTCAAAAATCCAGTCGTTTAGTGTGGTCCCCAAAATCTTTTACAAGTGAAAAATCAGTGCTCAGCCAAGTTCACAGACCACGTTAATCGCACGATAAAAAAATTGACGCAGTCAATTTATTTGCGTTAATGCATTAGGGGTGTCCAAAGTTTTTTCATGGGGGGGCCGCATATTGAAGCGTACACGGGTTGAAGAGCCACAGATCGGTGAAAACTAAAAATCTAAATCTAAATTATGGATAGACCCAGGTTTCTTTTTTCTTTTTTTTTTGCTTGCATATTGGTAACTAACATGTTTTTCAGAGGGGATTTTGGATCTTAGTGATTTAGGTTTTTGAATTAGCTATTCATTAAAAATCTTTTTTTTGTGTGTTCAAAGCTCAATAAATCATTAAAAAATTCTTCTGAAAAACCCTTTGAAAATATTGTTGCGTCCAAGCAACAATATTGTAAAGTTTGAAGTCTGTACAGTAGGAGCTACTGAAGTGATGAGGTCGTTGAATGTATGGAAAACAAACCTGATTCTGAGAAAAGCGGCCCTGAGGTTTTGTAATGTGTGAAAACATGTCTCCGGTCTTTCGTACGGCTGGCTCCCAGAAAGGAAATGACCATATTTGGATTATAGGGTCATCTCAGGCGCCCTTCGCAGGACACGTGGATGTAAAATATGTCAATATATGAATGTGCGAGGGAAAGCCGGCTTTGTGATTTTCTGGATATCTCTGCCTTGCTCTTCTTTGACATGAAAACTAAGATGTTAAGGGAGAAAACTAGCTAAAAATCTCAATACTGTGTGAAAAATCTATGTTTTCGTGTAAGTGCAACATTTCAGTTACATTCCACAGGATTGTATGATGTCTTTATTTTCCCTCACACACAGCTGCTTCATTATTGTCCAAATATGAGATCTTTCTTAATTTAATTATTTATTGGTATATAATATAAAAGGAAACAAAGGTATGAAGAAAACGCATGAGAAGAGGAACAAATTGGTCATTTAAGCACTGCACACATACATAAATCTAACCTGAACGTTTTAGGCTCTACAGTAAATTGTACATTACTGTGTTTTGTAGATTAAAACCCAGTTGTATGAAGCCCCTGAGCTGCCCTGCCCTGGACACATGCTCATGACAGTGTCTGCCATTGGAGAAGATGGAACCATTTATGCCCGCACTGAAACCGCAGGTCAGACAATCAGCCAATACAGGTATCACAAACATATGCCAATTTGTAGCCATTTACGTAGATCTGCGTTGACACTGTGCCACAGAAAATCCAGCATATACAGTAGCCTTAAGGCAGGGCCGTCAGACTGGGGGGTAAAGGTTACGGAGTACTCAGGGCCCAGAGCAGGGTGGGGGCCCTCAAAAGTGCTGCTGTAAAAGCATTCTATATTACACTTTCTAAACTCCTCATAATTGATGTAACACCTGAACACAATCAGGCTGAAATACAATGGTTGACAGAATTTAGCACAAACAACAATGATGGATGATATGTTAGGGCCCAGACACCCCTTTAAAAATGTGCCAAATGGTTCAGCCCACACACCGCGCTTCAACTCAAGTGCCTGTCTCTGAAGAAGGTGATCTCCGTAATGCCATGACACAGAGGTAGGAAAGAGAAATATGAGTCTTACCTCGCTCTTTCGCTCTTGGCGCTGTATGTAACACTATTATCGCTGGCCTGGGATGTAACTTTCTTGTGATAAATGACAGTTAAACATGAGTCAAGTCAAGGTGAGTGCCTCGGCCTGCGCTGCAGAGGGAAGCAGAGCTGTCCTCTCCGCTCCTTTTCTCCTCCTTTTAATGGCTAAAGGTTCCCTTTTATTTACTGTCACTCACTGCCATCAGGCCAAAACAGTGAGAAAAGCCACAGGTCGCTCATGCTATTTTCGACAAATTAATTATGCAAATTAGCCGTGTGCGTGAGTTATTGCCAGCTTCTTTTGGCATGGTTGGGTGAGCAAGAATTGTTTTAATCTGTAAAGCATTTTGCACTACAACCTTGTATGAAAAGCGCTCTTTAAATAAAGTTTGTATTATTGATATCAGCAGGGATAGTTGAGAAAACATTTCAGTCAGATGGAATTGTTTCTATGACAAATGTGTCATAGAAACAATTGCCAATAAGCATACATTTCAAACTGATATACTGAAAATGAAGTGCTTTATGTACATGCACTCCTTTCTCAGTCAAATAACCTGACCCCTTGACTAGACAAAGCTCTGAGCCCCCTCTGCTCCTGATCACTCTTTTCACTCTGCTGCTATCAGGCAGACAACACACAGGGTATCCGCAGGGTCTTAAAAAGTCTAAAATTCAAAAATCCAAATTTAAGGCCTTAAAAAGTCTTAAATTTGGCCTATTTGGGCTTAAATCCATGGTTAACAGGTCTTAAAAATGAACATGTGTTTGACCGAATTATTTGCTCACAATTTCGTTTAAAAAATGGACAAATATATGCACAGAAGCGTACCGATGAGTAGCCGTGCCGCTCATTTACATGGTCCGAGAAGGCGAAGCGACGCCTCCTTTTTTCACACTGATGCACTGGACGCTGCACGCCACATACTGCGTAAACTCACTGATAGTTGAGCGAGGCAGAAGGACGCTCTCCTCCAGAGCTTCATCCACCCAAAAATACAATCGAAGTCAGCAGTGTGGGACCTCTTTAGGAAGTCAAAAGATGACCAGGGCGTTGTCACTGATGGACATCCGTCATGCTAATCCTGTCGTGGGAAAGTTGCAGCAAAATGCGCTGACATGTCCAATATGAAACAACGTGGAGATAATCCTTCACTGTAAATGTCAAAGTCAAGGCAATGAACTGCGTAATTCCCAATAAAGTTGGTCCAAATGTTCGGAAACACTCGCCACAACTGGCTCAGGATGCAAACACAAAGCTAACACGCTCCACTGTGCTCAGCGTGACAGGACGGAAAGTGAAAGCACAAACACCTGACAAAGAATTAAGCCGGGCAGCATACATTTTGATAACATAAAACCTAGACTAGATTGTGGCCTAATAATAATATATTAACAATATTTATGATAATTATGATAATTCATTATAGTAAAGTGAGTAAAGTTGACAGTGGTTTGTGTTATTCAATGCAAAGGAGTCTAAAAGTGTTTTTATATTTAGAAACAGTGAACGTTTACCAGTTCAAGCATTAAAAAGCATTTTAAATACAAAAACTAAATATCAGTTTTCTTTCATCCGGTCGATAATTGTGAATAATTGTTAAAACTCAATATTCTTATTATGGTTAGGGTTGTTTAAACTTGAATGGTTGTTAAAATGCCTAATGGGAAAAAATAAGTTAAGTTTGTACTTCCCACTGTGATATCAGTTAACAACAGTTTGACACTTGGATTTTTGTGTCAAACAGTCCACAAAATCTCAAAAATATGTTTTTGAACGCGCAATATACAGTATAAATGGTCTTAAAACAGTCTTAAGTCTTAAATTTGACTTGTCCAACCCTGCAGATACCCTGAATACAGAACACCACAAGCCTGGAAAACATCTGCTATAAATCCTTCATTCCAGTAACTGTCTTAAATAGCATCCAGTAGCACTGGGTTTATTTGTTTTTTGTGTTTAATGATTTCAGTTTTAAATGTGCTGTGTGGAAATGCATTTCTGCTCCTTGGAACAGAAGTAAAGTTCTATATTCTACTCCCAGTTAAAGGAACAGGCCACAGTTTTTCCATACTGAGATATGTTCTTACCTGAACTTAGACGAGTTGATACGTCCCTGTCTGTGTGTGCCCTCAGTCTCACAAAATGACCAAAGATGTTGTTAGCATTTGTCCTCTCCCAGTATAATCCTATACTCCATATCCAAATGGGGTGAAGTTAGAAGCGACCACGCTCTTCCACGGTCACAAAGACCCGTCAGGTTCGTATAAACTTGTCCAAGCTCAGGTAAGAACATATCTCAGTATGGATAAACGGTGGCCTGTTCCTTTAAGCCAAGTGAACAGTGCACGATTTTGGCCTTCTGCCACGAACGATCACTTGTCGAGAAGAAAATCTTAGGTCGTAGCTTAAATCACAGGTTGTAGGTTGTACAGTGAGACGGGGACAAAGATGTAAAAAAGAACCATTGTGACCGACATCAGGCAGTATCTGATATTTTGGAACACCAGTCGCAGAGTGAGCCTCCTCTCGCTACAACTAGGATCTCTGTCAGGTCTCGTCAACAAAAGACACGCTAGTCACAAGCAACAGAGCCAGCCATGAGCGGGTCCGACTCTGCTTTTTACTTTCCTGCACTTTTCTGTGGAAATAAATACTGCTAGCATGCAATTGCCCCAGCTAAACACACACTGTCTAGAGCATGAAAGTCACTACAATAAACTTTGATCACAGCTATAATTCTCTTTGAACCATCGCACAGTGGAGAGAACCTTACAATCCCCATGTCTTTGATATGACACAAAAATGACCATCTGGTTCCAGCCAAAAACAGATGCAGAAGTGCTGCTACTGAGATTGAACGTGCGTATCTGTGATGTTGGCTTTATGATGTCACAGGACTAACTTTATCAGCACATTAGAACTAACCTACTCCCATCTGTTCCCGAAGCCTCTGCTCTCAGTCCGCTGGCCCTTTACGCATTTCCTTGTTGAGTAAAGTTTAATTCTCTGTGGCGGTGTTGGTCTTTCTCACTCTGCCACGTGCGTGGCCGAGTATTCACTTTTGTGTAAATGGAGTGTGTGTGACTGTGTGCAGAGCGTCAGTTCAAAGTTCTGAAGAGGAGGATCCAACAGAGCATCAAGTTTAACCCCTGTCTGAAGATGTACACGTGGAAGACGGTGCAGGGCTGTCTGATCAATGGGGCCGACATGCTGTTGTACAGGGGCCAGAGGCTGGAGGTGCTGGGAGGCCATATCAAGGTCAGCTCCAACAATCCACTCACTCACACTCTCCAACACGTGGAACAGGACTGCAACACTGCACTTTCTGCTTTATTGTGCTCAAGTCACTTCTAATTTAGTTCTTGTTCTCAATTCATGTTATTTTTATAGCACATTTTAAAAATAAGAGGGTTCTGCATATTTTTTATATTTTTTGCCCTGCCTTTCCTCATTTAACAACATGAATAATCTTTGGATCTTTGGAGCGTCTTCTCGCCTCCTTAACAGAGCATCGACAGCTCCTAAAAAGCTCCAGAAAATGCTTCCATCTCCTGCTAAACTTAATCCTTTCATCACAAAGTAAAAACACTCGCCACAGCTTCAGTACAACCACACGGTCGGCCATGGGTTTGTTTTATAGTTTATTTCTCTTGAAACAGCTGCACAGTAAAGGGGAGCTTGAGGAGGGGGTGGGAGGGTTTTTGCTTGAAAATCAGGAAGTAAAACTACTAGATATTTCATTCAGCTGTTTTTAAAGATATGTTTGACATTACGTATTAGCAGAATAGCTGCTGTTTAAACTCTCTGACCCATTTTTGGACCTCAGGTTCTACAACACTACACCTAATCAGGTAGGTTACTGTGGTGTTGGTTACTGTGGTGTTGGATCCTGAACTTGAATCACAGCATGGTGCTCTGTGACCTGTCCTGTGTTAATGGGCCTGTGCTGGTGTGTGCAGGTGCAGTACATAGACCTCGGCCATGTTGAGACCATCCCGGTGATCCACGTTCAGCCGCGGCTGCTGTTCGAGGACATACCCCAACTGTGTGTGCCCTGTCAGCTGCACGCCATCTCTCCGGTAAGTGTCTGTTGCACACCCACAGCCCCGACAGCAGAGAGGTGAGGTCTGACCAGTCCTGTGCATGTGCAGGTGGGAGGGCACTGGCAGAGAGACGCCGTGGCTCTCCTCACGGAGCTGCTTCTGAACCGCTCGGTGGACGTGCACGTTCTGGTAATGCTTCGTCTCTGTGCAGATGTGCAGATGTCTGATCCATTACTAAACACAGTGACTCTGTGGTGTGCAGGAGCTGCCCGCCGACGCCCGAGGGCCCCTGACTGTGGACATGTTTCTGGATGGAATCAGCATCTGCAGGATCATGAGTGAAAACCACCACGGCTCCCTGGACCCGGTGTCCCTGTCATCCCCGGTAAGGCTGCCCTATTCATCACAATCAATCACAAATCGCAGTTGGCTAACCACAAAGGCTCCAATAAGATCCTTACACAACCTTAACGCCTGTTTGGGGATTTGAAAGATTATGCGATGGACAGGTGTTGTGTGTGTGGGTAGCTCCTAATAGCAGTGTGTTGTTCAGGGAACCAGCCTCATAGCCCCGGCTCTTCTGGACGACTGGGACATCAACACTGAGGTAAAGCCATTTCTATGGCACTTTGTTACTTCTTTAAGTTATTGTCAACTCAAATGGATTTACAAGCGATTTGCATTCCCTTCACAAACCTAGATTACCAAATGTATCACTGTCTTGATTGAAGACAGTTGGTGTTCTGATTTGTTTGAGTCGTGTTCCTCAGCACAGTGACAGTCGCATGTTGTTTTGAAGGGTCTGCTGGAGGAGGAGGAGATGCTGCTGGGCTCCTTCATCTACCCTGAGCTGCCTCCTGAAGGAGAGGACTTCCCCGTCAGAGTCAAGCACCTGTGGACGCCCAACGAGGTCCGCCCAGTCTCATAAACTCATATTCATACCAGTCCATATCACAAATTGAAATGATTGCTGTCTTATGCAACATGGGTGACTAGCCCTGGACAAATGTCCTACCAGTGGGACCCTAAAGTTGATCTCATCTTATTGAATCATCATTTAAGCACTATAACAGAGGCGTGCTGGCCATAAGGAGAGTTGGGACGTTTCCCGGTGGGCCGCTCAGTTCCGGTGCTTCTGGGCTGGGCCATCAGAATAAAATAATGAAATAATAACTCACTATTCCAGGCCTAAAGGCTTTAACTGGGCTGCAGCAGGAGCATGAGCTGCTGTTCCAGATATAAATGAAGTAACACAAGCGTAATTGTCATGGAAATCTATCAAAATAACGACTGATGAATGGAAATCTGAAAAATATTGCATCGAACTTTTCATTCTTGCAGCGGGGAGATACCATTTCATATTGAACTAACTCAGAGGGGTGTTTAAGTGGAACACCCCTCTGCTTTAGTTCAAGTTGGTGCAGTCCAATTCAGCGGAGACAAGTGTCTGCGCGAGTTAAGAGAGAAAAAGGCAGTGAAAGGTAGAAAAGTGGACAAATAAATGTTTGTATCTACATAACTTGTGCTGATTGTGGGTTTGTATCAGGCTCAGACTGTGTGTGCAGTGGCCCATGTGAAAAGAGAAATTGTTAGAAAATTGTCAATGTGTGGTATTTGATCCAGCGACCTCTTGTACTTGAGACCAGCGCACTATTACAGAGCCATAATTCAGGGCCGGTCTTCTCCAAATTCCCGGGCTGAAATTGGGTCCCAGCACGCCCCTGCACTATAATACATGATTTTGGCCTGCTGGGTTGTAAAATGTAAGGCATTCACAAGAATAACCAGCCATTAAAAATATATAGCCTATAATGAATGTGGTGTACACGAGTGCTTTAGTGAGTCTAAAGAGATGATGTGGTCCAGATCTGACCACATCAGCTGCACAGTGAGGGTTGGGCTGTTGATGCCTTTCCGTGCTTTAACGTGGCTTCAGGTGTAAAATTAGTGACGTCTCTCACCGTTGAAATATTACAGAGGGACAAATCGACAATGCTAGTCATCAAAAGTCAGTCTCGAGCGATTCACCACGGACCCAGCTCTGCCACACTCAAGAGCAATTCTGAACAACTAACTAAGCCGAGGCGTCTGCGTAGACTGACCGAGGGGAAGCTCCTCTAAACCCGGCCACTCTCCCACGAAGAGCCGCTGTGAGAGAGCGCGTCAGTCTGACTGAACACACACAAGTTTAAAGAATAACCTAATTGAATGTATTGCTGCTGAGTTCTTAACACACTTTTATAAAAGTAAATGTACCTGTATCTGTGTAAGCTCTCAGTCGTACAGGAGTTGTCCATCTTCAATGAAGAAGATGACTCAAGTACCTTCATTAAATGTACCTGTAGTTCGCCGTTATTTTGGAAAATGTGACAAAGCACGAAGCGTTACATTTCCAGAGAGCGATGAAGGCGCTAAAGAAGTGTTCAAAAATAAGGATGAAAAAGAAAACGGATGCTCGTTCTTTTAAAATCAAAATCATTGTTTTATTCCCTGAATTTACAATCTAAAACAAAGGTTATGGTAAAAGCTACATGTTGCTCTTGGGTGGTCAGCGGGACGGCCAGCGGGTGAGAGGGGGCGCGGCTCGGTAGCTTCACAGTTTATAGACACAGGAGGTAGGCGGCTACTTGTTGAAGAACCAATCAATGCCCTTGGAGTGCTTCTGCGCGATCTGACTCCACATTATAACACACTGCCCCCCAGTGGATTCCAAGAGTAAGGACAACAATTCAATTCAAATCACCCCAAACGCACAGATTACAATCAACACAGTTTCATATAATCATTAAAGCCTATTATTTCAACTGCGCTTTGTAAAATGGGCAAAGGGCGTAAGTCAAAACAATTTTTGAAAGAAATATTGAACCTTTTTAAATATTTAGGCCTGTCTCGAAAACACTTTGTTAGTCAGTGACTTAGGTCAAATGTTGTATTTAATATATGTTTCTATATTTTCTCCTTATATATATATATATATATATATATATATATATATATATATATATATATAATATATATATATATATATATTTATTTTTTTTACTGTCAGCAATTTGGCCAATGGAAATAATTTATACTGGCCATTTGCTTTTCTTTTTTTCTTTTTTTTAATATTATGTTTATTAAGCATTTTTGAATAATAAAACAGAAGGAAAAACAACAAAACAAAAGTAAAAGCTCAGCACAGATACACATGCCAATAAAAATAACAATTAAACAGGCAAATAGGTCAATTACATATTACAGCAATTACTTCAAAGAAGTCAGGTTCTGCTTGGTCTACACTGTAATGTCACGCTTTCACATTTTTAATTTTAAGACAGTCCAAGATTGTATCCCATCTTTTAAATGCTTGGGATTTCCCAGCCAGACAATATCGCAATCTCTCCAAAGTTACAACCTCAGAAATTGTATTTTTCCATAGCTGAACAGAGGGGGCTACAGCTCCCACCCATTTGATCATTATGGACTTTCTAGCCAACATCAGAGGGAATTGCATGTTCTCTTTGTGAGTGTCGAGGTTCGGCCATTTGCTTTTCAAACTGGCCAAAAGCCGGCTACAGCCGGATAACGGAAACCCTGGATACGATATAACTACGGGTTCGGTGAAAACCAAGCATTTTTCCGAAAAAAAATAAGCCCATAATACAAATACACGAGCTTACTGCCAGGCATCAACATTAACATAAGGTCACCAATAGGCCTAAATCTGCTGCTCCGGTCGTAGTGATATTCTGACTCTTTCACAATAAAGCTCTCCCAGCAGCTGGAACATTGATGGCTTTTATTTTGTAGAGACAACAGGAAGTGCTTCGCTGCTATTAGCGGAACACTGACATCGATGTCACTGCAGGTTTCTGTAGTTTCGCTTTGCTGCAGACTTGGATTATTTGTCATCTGGTGTAAAAGGTCAGTTTAGACGGAGTGTTTGTGATCGGTCATAAAACAGACCCGAGAGAAGACAGGAGGCTCGTGTCAATTGGATTTTTAGGCGTGGGACTTTCCTGCACACTAGGGTTGCCACCCATGTCTGACAAAAAACCTGGACATTTCGGCAACCCAATCAGCCCTTATGCTTAGAAGCAGAGGCACCCTTCACACCTAACCCAAGACTAAAATGACCCTTCAGTGTTTACTTTAAGTGGTTAATGTCCAGTGGTGGAAAGAGGACAGACAATGTGTACTCAAGTAAAAGTACAATTACATGGCTGAAATCTTACTAAATTACAAGTACAAGAGTAAAGTATTAGTAACTTCACTCTTCATAGTGAACTGTTCTGAATCGTTCATCTCTTAACAAGAATTATTTTTGCACAGATTAATTAAAAAATACATCAAATATCATACATCAAAAGTGAGCCTTTTGTTACATGAGTCCCAGTTTCAGCACAAGTTTAATATCAGACCTGGGGCAGTCTGTTTGAATAATAGACCTATGTTTAAATATCTCATATTTACCAAGCTACATTTCAACTACCACTATCCCTCAGTTAAGAATAATATAAGTCACAAAAGTGTCAGCAGAGGCCCTTTCCCAAACTGTCTCAAGTGTTCTGCACGTGGTAGGTCTATTTAGGAAGATACTGATGTGGACAGTCTGCACTGAATCAGTTAAAAAGACCTTCCTCTGTGAAGATAATGACAGGTCAACAAAGCCTTACCTTCAGAGGCAGATCTACACTGAGCTGGAGTTAAGTGTCTACTGTCAGTGTTCTGTCTTTGTCTTTTTGGACCTGACCTGACAAAATACATCTGTATGAATGACGTGTAAACGTTCGTAGCTTTATCTAGATGCTAATGTTACTCACGTGGGGAGAGCTAGCTCCTGTAAACTCCTGTAAAGTCCTCTCTTCTCTATATAGCGAACTATTCTGCACAAAATGTATGTTCTGTGCCTGATTACTGACGCATATGTGTCCTAGTGTTTATAAGACAGTCTCCTCGCGTTGTCAATAGTACAGTCCGTTCCCCCGGGGTAAAAACAAACAGCCACGCTGAGCCATAGAGGCAGACACACGGGTGCACAGCCAAAGAGCAGGCAGAGGAGGCGGGACATGCGCCAAAGAGCCAATGTCAGCCTCGCTCTCTTTAAGCTCTGGCCAATCAGAGCAGGGAGTGAGCTCCGTGTGTGTGTGTGTGTGTGTGTGTGTGTGTGTGTGTGTGTGTGTGTGTGTGTGTGTGTGTGTGTGTGTGTGTGGTCGGAAAAGAGGCGAAACTCTGTGATAAATAAAAAAAAAAAGTGCGTGTGCTGTAGTAGTGTCCCAGGAGAATTCCCCCGCGGGACAGACCATTAAAAAGAAGGACAATCAGGTAAAACCGGGACAGGTGGTAACACTACTGTACATGGAGAGCCGCTGGATGTGCTTTGAGAAAACTTCCAGGACACGATGGTGACTATTACAATCCTGGAGGGTCACATTGCCCTGTTTCCAAAAATAGTCACAGGAGGTTTGAAAAGTGGCTAAATCTGTGTCAAAGTTGACGACGCTTGGACCAGCTCCACTCCACCGTGTTCCCTCTCTGCCTGCACTCCAGTTTGTTTACATCTTGCACGTGAGTTATCATTTACAATAGTATGAGACACATTCCTGTCACTTTAACACTGCACACTAATTGATTATTTGTATTTATATATTGCGCTTTATTTGTAAACTGGCTTTTTATATTGTATCAATTGTCTTTTATGTATTTTTTAAATGTAAATTCCCTTTTGTTATGTAATTTTAATTGTGTAGGACTACCGATTGAAATTAGCATAGTGCTAAATTTAGTGCAGCCATCTTTTAATGTAACTGCTAAGGATGTCAAGATTAACCGGTTTTATGATTACCACGATTATAAAAGGACGCGGTAGGTTATCTGTAAGAATTTTAGAAGCCACGGTTTACCGCGGAATTGTTTCACGCTGACGTACGAGCCGCTGCACGCCATAAACAGCCCTAAACTCAGCGGTAGTTGAGTGAGGCAGAAGGACGCTCTCCTCCAGTGTTGTATCCACCCAAAAACGATTGAAGTCAGCAGAGTGGGACCTCTTTAGGATCCAAAACATGACCAAGACGTTGTTGTTGTCGGTGGAACATCCGTTATGCAAACCCTGTCGTCAGAAAGTTGCAGCAAAATGCGCTGATATCGGCTACGTCGAATATAAACAACATCTTGGAGAAAATCCTTCCTGTAAATGTCCAGGTCAAGGTAACAAACTGCTTCATTCCTATAAAAGTTGTCCTAATGTTGGGAAATAGCCACAACTGGCTCAGGATGTAAACAAAAAGCTAACGCGCTCCGCTCTGCTTCAGCGTAACAGAAAGGAAAGTGAAACCGCGCACATGTGGAAACAGCTGTTCAAAATAGTCTCCTTAGTCATTTTGTAAACACGTTTCATTCTCTGTTCATCAAAACATCTGACAATAATTAAGCAACAGCAGAACTTTTGAGAACAGGAAACCTAGCCTAGCTGTGGCCTAATAATATATAGTTTGATGAAGGTCAGAGTGACCGAAACGTTGCTGCAATAAAAGCCAAGTAAAAGAGTGAGACAGTGTGCGGGAGCCTTTTTTTTTTTTTTTTTCCAAGTTAAGTATTCTATTCTTCAACGCACCCGTTGCCGACTCAGGTGTGCAGAGCTTCCACTTATCTAATAATATATAGTAAAATAATAATAATTATAGTAATAATTATGGTCATTATAAAGAAGTAAAGTTGACATTGTTTTGTATTATTCAATGTAGGCCTATTTATTTTAATGCAAAACTATCTTAAAGCATTTTTCATTTTTAGAAACGGTGAATGTTTACAAATTCAAGTATTAAAAAGCTTTTTAAAGACAAAAACTAAAAAATATCATTTTTTCCTTTCATTCGGTCGATAATCGTGAATAATCGTAAAATCGCAATATTTTCTCCCACAATAATCGTGACTCAAAAAATTGAAATCGTGACACCCCTAGTTAACTGCACATTGTCCTGATTAAATAAACTAAACTAATCAAGATATAGATACAATAACGATTTATCGTTCAGCCCTAACATGAGGCCTGGATTCCTGTAGTCTTACCACCTCTGAACATCTCTGTATACTCTGAACTTCCACTGTGGGGACGACAGGAGTCTTTAGAGCAGGGAGGTCCTGTAGACTAAGGCCTCTGTCCTGCTCGAGGCAGAGGACACTTCATTCTCTCTCAGAACACTGAATGACAGGCCCACCTGTGTTGCTGCATACCAGTCATAGTTTTACACCAGAGATGATGAAAGGTGTATCTATGTTTACATTGGAGACATAGGAAGAGGGAGAATTTCATACAAGTCTAACTCACTAATGGCACAAGAGGAAAACCAAAACAATGATTTAACTTGTGCTCTGATTAGCATGTTAGAAGTTGTTATAATGAAGTCTTATTTTGAATATATACGGTTACACACATACTTTTACCAGTGTGTTGCAGGCTTTTGGAAATGTAATTACACTGCGTGCAGAATTACTCCACATATTTGTTTTTGGACTATATTATTTAGTCACATTTTCACACTTCAAATGGTGTAAAACTGAAAGGCTGTTGGACAGTTGAGGGCGATGTTTGAAATGAGAGGAAGTGGTTAAAGCGGGTCTGAATCAAGTGCAGTTATTATGCAAAAAACGCTGGTCAGAGGGATGCAGTCCTCTTGAACTATCAAAAACTATCAGGACGGCACCACAGGGTTGTAAGAAGTGAGATGACAAGAAAAAACACAAAGTAACCATCAAAATCAAGCATAAGCTTCAGGATTCCATTATCTCCCAGTGCTGTCATTTTCAGCAGCTGTACCCGACCTGAAGGGTCCAGAAGGACAAATGTTCAGTGCTGAGACCTGTAGTTCATATTTTTAGTAGCAGGGGAAAGCTATGACACAGGGAGAACTTAAAAACTCCACAGAAAGGCCTGTCTGGCCAGGAATCGAACTCGGGACCTTCTTGCGGTGAAGCAGAAGCACTAACTGCTGCGCCACCATCACGAAGCACCACTGGACCTTGTTCTAATCTACGTTTAGCACTTTGGTTAACTGTATTTGTTTTGAGGTGAAGATCAAGTTTGCAATGAGTCCTGATTGTTTCCTCACTGCAGCTGAGCCTGTTCTTTACTGCAGCTCTGTGTCAAATCCATTCAGTCCAAACTTAATCTTCAACCTAAATGCTAAACATAGATTAGAACAGTGGTCCCCAAGCTTTTTTACCCAGCAAACTACTTTTCACACAGACAAAACCATCAGAGCTACTTCCTGCTGAAGATGAGTTTTCTCCTTGTACTTCACTATATTCAGAACACAAAAACAAATGCATCAATCACATGTAAATGTAGAAAGTCTTTGACAAAGCAACCTAGACCAGGCCGGAGATCTTGGATTAGAACAAGATGAAACAATGAGGTGGTTCCTGATGGGCTTCCTGCTTCTGTCCCCGACTTTTCAGCTCTGATTCCTGAACTTCTCTAGTTTAGATGTGAACAGCCTCAAATGAAGCTGAGAGTCTGCACTTTAACCTGCCCTTATCTTTATCCTCCCCACTCCTCCTCACGTGAACACAGAGGACTCGACTGTTGGAACTGGCTCTTGTCCTGACTATTGCATGTTTGCAGCTGTTCCTGTGGCCTCTGGAGGGAATGAGCGATGTGGAGATAAACGGAGAGACTCTGGACGAGGCGCTGGACCGGGTCAATGCCTCCATCGAGAGCTTGACCCGACTGGACTGCTTCCCCTACGGTACCTCCCCCTCCTGCTCCTTTAACAATAACACTTCAGAATGTAACGTCAAAGTGAACTTCAAACTAGCATTTACCATTTCCACACTATCAGGCCGTTGAAATGCTTCAGTCAGACACACTGTACTAACCATTGTCAACATAGTATAGAGATCCATAGTGATGATTTAGCTGCTTCTAAATGAGTAACAAATGACGAGCAAAGCTTTGTAAATGTTTTTATAGTGTGCTGTCATAAAGTGTTACCACACATTTTATAGCATCATACTGTAGAATAAGTTATTGCAAAATCAGAAAATGGTGAGAAAATGCAGCACATTATAAGAGTTTTAATGAGCACAGGCTCAGGTCCGGTCTCGCCCCATCACATTTAACTGGATTCCAAGTTACAGTCTGTAGTTTGATTTTCACTGTGACCTCTGAGTGACCTCAGAAAGCTGCTGAAAAGTGGTTGATTATTGATTATTGAGATAGCAGAATACTAACATTATAAGCAGGTCAAACCTTGGGTCTTTACTGGAGTTCAGCAAACACTGGAGGATTATTTTAGTCCTTTTTCCAATATGTTGGAAATTTTAAAGTCAAATTTCCAGGCCCTGGGAAAGTTTGGGAATTTTAAGAAACATATTTAGGAATTCTGAAATGTAACAGAAAAAATAATGGGTAAATTAAAAGTAAATTAGGAATCACGGTGCACATTTTTATTCAGGCAGTGGTTAGGCCTGTAGCGGCGACACGTCCCTGCACGCTTAATGCCAGCTAAAATGATGACAATAATGCGCTGATGGAGGAAAATATTGGAGCTTCTTCATAAATACACAAGACCAGAGGATGTAAAATGGAGCAGCGAAAGTTTACTACAGGACGGCGATTGTTAGCTGCACACATAACAGTGGAAATACAGACTTTGAGGAGCCTGCCCTGACTGTCGTATTTGTGTGTGGTGTATGTTCTACTCTGACACATGTGACCATGTCTGATACATTAAAGTGGGGTTTAGTATAAGGTCTGTCAGACACATTATAGAAACTCATTTATAATGGTCTATCAAACTGCAGTGTGTGGGACACTGTCATCAGTTCCCAGTGATTCACCAGTTCTTTTTGCTCTGACGCTCTATGGCACGTGCACAGGAGCGTGAGGACGTCTCACCTTTTGCACCGTGCGCGAGTTCGCAGCCGAGTCAGGAGGCGCCCTGGTCATGGTCTCAGTATCATTAGTCTTGACTACTAACTTTATTACTACTAACTAATGGGCCTACTCCTAAAATCCCATACTGAAAATGTAGTGCTGATCAATATGCATGCTTAATAAGAAATGTGGCTAATAAAATAGTGGCATTGGGGTCATGCATGTTTGCAAACATTTCATCAAACCAATGAAAACGGCAAAAGAAAATGTGGATAATTTCAGCCAAAACTGTAACTGAATACTTTATCAACAATTCCAAAATGGCCTAAAAACTTTTACAGTAAAAATTGTTGAGCAATGTCATAGACATTTGGATTTAATAGCAGTTTTGCTTTTTAATGACATTGAAGGCCTTGATTTTGGCCCAGTTCATTGGAGTTACTTTTGAGCCCTGTTGGTTGTGCGCAGGGGGGCCGTGCCTGGCGGAGTACAGCGATGGCAAATACTACCGAGCTAAGATCATGGACATCAGCAGCATAGAGCCGCTCTGCGTCCTGGTGCAGCACGTGGATTACGGCTCCGACGACACGCTGGCCACCGCCAAGTAACCGCTGTGACACGGCAGAACGCTAACGCCCCGACACGCCTTTCACTGACCCGTGTTTCTGTCTAGGCTGCGGCACATCCCCCCTCACCTCCTCCTCTTCCCCACCTGCGCTCTCAAGGTCAGGGTGGCCGGCTTCAAGGCTCCGTCGGTGCACAGGAAGGAGGACATGCTGCCGTACAGTCCGGTGTGGAGTGTCCGCGCTGCTATGGACATGATCGACCTGCTGCACGGGTGCATCAGCGCCACCGTGGTGGTACGAGCTCGCACTGCATCACACCACAGCCAACTAAAACCAAATCTAAATCATGTTCAGAACATATTAGGTACAAAGATTTTTCCACATGAATGTTGGGTCTTGTTTAGATAATCTGTCAAAATTCAACTAGGGAATTAGATGAGTAAAAATCCTTGTGTGGAAAAAGCTTCCAAATGTGGTTGAGTGGGGCCTGTAAAGTGTGCAGTCTTATGGAGCATTCACTTCTATGGGCCTCGCGATTTGGAAATCACGTTGTGTAATGTCGCGATAAAATTGCAAATGCAAATCGTTCAGCCCTAGGAGCGATTAAAGTGCAGATGTTAAAGTTTAGTCCCTTTGTCTGCACATGCGCCCTGTGTATATTTCTCTCGTCTTTAGCCGCTGCTGTCTCCCACAAAGGAAATGACCATATTAGGCTCACAGCGTCATCTCGGTCACAGTCTTTCCTGCTAAACGTGGATACCAAACATGTCAGTATTTGTGAATGAATTAGAGGTTCGTTCGGGCCCAAAAAATCAAGCCCGACCCGACCCGAGCCCGCGGGCATAAAGCCCGACCGAGCCTGAGCAATTAACTTGAATTGTCGGCCCGAGCCCGAAACAAACCCGACGTAAATGATTTATTTAAGGCTTGGATAGGAGCATCTGCACAGTGCTTTCAGCAGCAGCACCGTGTGTGAGAGGTACGCGGCTATGCGCACGGCACACGTGCACGCAGCAGTAGCGCACATACCTGGGTCCTGGGCAGGCCGAGAGATGTGCGCGGCGTGGGGGCAGGTTACGTGCCCGAGCCGCAGCTCAATGTCTCTGTCTCCTCTTTGTCGTCTCTCTCTCCTCCTCCGCCTCGTTGTTCATAAACAACGCGCTGCATTTACAAAAGCTACTTTTTACGCAGTAACAGGAACCAAACTGCTTATTTATCCTGTAAATGAAACGCTGTCCTGAGAGAGAGAGTGAATAGCGATGTTCACTGTGGAGCCGCCAGTATCAAAGCCTGACCATGCTGCTTAAACATGACAACACAGCCAGCACGTGCGCCGCACGCCCCCCGCACCACCTCCCTGAGTATAACCATTTTGTATCCAATAGACTAAGCCTACAATATAGATTTTTATTAGATATTATAATGACATTAATAAAAAAAAAAATATAGATATACATATATAAAAAACTCGAAGCCCGACCCGACTGTCATGCGTGAAATCTTTAGGCTCGGGCCTAAAAGCTAACCTCTAGAATGAATAAGCGACACAGACATGTTGGAGTGACTTACTTAAATCTCCGGCTCAAAGCCACAAAACATCAGAGAATAAACATTGGAAAGGGAGTTCAGTTTCATCAGTTAAAGCTGGGGTACCGGACTTTTTCTGTTCAAACTGACATTTTTAGTTTTGGCCCAAACTTGTTTAGCGTTCACAATCCCCCCGTACATCTGAACTGTTCAAGCAAATGAATCTACACGTTTCACACTCAGGTTTGAGCGGTGACGAAGTGCAGCAGGATCAGCCCCAAAATAAATGTTTAATGCTGTGTTTACAACAACAAAAAGTTAGATACCCCAGCTTTATGGAGAAAAGAAGCTAAACATCTACGTTTTCCTCTGCAGTGTCTTAAAGGAACAGGCCACGGTTTTTCCACACTGAGATATGTTCTTACCTTATCTTGGACACGTCTGGTCTTTGTGTGTGCGCTCAGTCACGCACAAAGACCACATTTAGCCTCTCCCAGCATAGGTACAGTGAGGAAAATAAGTATTTGAACACCCTGCTATTTTGCAAGTTCTCCCACTTAGAAATCATGGAGGGGTCTGAAATTGTCATCGTAGGTGCATGTCCACTGTGAGAGACATAATCTAAAAAAAAAATCCAGAAATCGCAATGTATGATTTTTTAACTATTTATTTGTATGATACAGCTGCAAATAAGTATTTGAACACCTGTCTATCAGCTAGAATTCTGACCCTCAAAGACCTGTTAGTCTGCCTTTAAAATGTCCACCTCCACTCCATTTATTATCCTACATTTAGATGCACCTGTTTGAGGTCTTTAGCTGCATAAAGACACCTGTCCACCCCATACAATCAGTAAGAATCCAACTACTAACATGGCCAAGACCAAAGAGCTGTCCAAAGACACTAGAGACAAAATTGTACACCTCCACAAGGTTGGAAAGGGCTACGGGGAAATTGCCAAGCAGCTTGGTGAAAAAAGGTCCACTGTTGGAGCAATCATTAGAAAATGGAAGAAGCTAAACATGACTGTCAATCTCCCTCGGACTGGGGCTCCATGCAAGATCTCACCTCGTGGGGTCTCAATGATCCTAAGAAAGGTGAGAAATCAGCCCAGAACTACACGGGGGGAGCTGGTCAATGACCTGAAAAGAGCTGGGACCACCGTTTCCAAGGTTACTGTTGGTAATACACTAAGACGTCATGGTTTGAAATCATGCATGGCACGGAAGGTTCCCCTGCTTAAACCAGCACATGTCAAGGCCCGTCTTAAGTTTGCCAATGACCATTTGGATGATCCAGAGGAGTCATGGGAGAAAGTCATGTGGTCAGATGAGACAAAATGGAACGTTTTGGTCATAATTCCACTAAACGTGTTTGGAGGAAGGAGAATGATGAGTACCATCCCAAGAACACCATCCCTACTGTGAAGCATGGGGGTGGTAGCATCATGCTTTGGGGGTGTTTTTCTGCACATGGGACAGGGCGACTGCACTGTATTAAGGAGAGGATGACCGGGGCCATGTATTGCGAGATTTTGGGGAACAACCTCCTTCCCTCAGTTAGAGCATTGAAGATGGGTCGAGGCTGGGTCTTCCAACATGACAATGACCCGAAGCACACAGCCAGGATAACCAAGGAGTGGCTCTGTAAGAAGCATATCAAGGTTCTGGCGTGGCCTAGCCAGTCTCCAGACCTAAACCCAATAGAGAATCTTTGGAGGGAGCTCAAACTCCGTGTTTCTCAGCGACAGCCCAGAAACCTGACTGATCTAGAGAAGATCTGTGTGGAGGAGTGGGCCAAAATCCCTCCTGCAGTGTGTGCAAACCTGGTGAAAAACTACAGGAAACGTTTGACCTCTGTAATTGCAAACAAAGGCTACTGTACCAAATATTAACATTGATTTTCTCAGGTGTTCAAATACTTATTTGCAGCTGTATCATACAAATAAATAGTTACAAAATCATACATTGTGATTTCTGGATTTTTTTTTTTAGATTATGTCTCTCACAGTGGACATGCACCTACGATGACAATTTCAGACCCCTCCATGATTTCTAAGTGGGAGAACTTGCAAAATAGCAGGGTGTTCAAATACTTATTTTCCTCACTGTATAGCTCCAAACTGGGGTGAAGTTAGAAGCTACCAAGCTGTTCCACGTTTTCCATATTTAAATACAGTTACGTGATAGGGATGGGACGAAAAACCGATTTGTATCGATACACGGATTTGCGCACGAGAGATGCGAGTGCATCGGCAGAGAAGCCACAGATCGATGCAGTTCAGAGGACAAACACAGGATGCATCAGATTTTACGCGCTCATATCGGTTTAATCTAGATACGTTACAGATGCAAAGCCTTTGGGCCACTGCACGCGTCATGTGTGTGCGTGCACATGACGCTCCTCCTATGAGAAGCGCGTGTGTCTTACCGGTAAACTTCAGGCTGAGAGCGGCAGAAGCTCAGAAACATATCAGCGGTGTGGAGTCAGGTTGGCTGCGCTGTCGTAAATGAAGGACGTCCCGTGTGCAGAACGCGATGAAAAGTTGCAGGAAGACTAACGCTGATGAATATTGCAAACATCACTATAATCAGCCATCTTCATTTGCCCAAGTCTTTGTGTGAGCCAGGTGGGAGAACACATGAGACTGCGCTGAGAGGCAGAGGAAGCCCCGCCCGTTAATTAGCATAACCATGTGAGCTTTTCTGTGTGCGTTATTAATGTGGAAATAATTCACACAATCGCCTTTTTAATTTTAACAATACTGATCATAAATTAATAATAATTGTTCCCCAAACATTTTTGAAAAAACTAAAGAAAAAACAATCTTAAAGTGGATAAACCCATAGAATATATAGGATACAAAACATTAAAAAAAAGTTAAATATGCAGTCTACATAAAAATATATGTAGTTAACTTTAAAGTTGTCTAATATCAATTAATGGCCTCAATAATTGTGAATATTAGTCCAATCTTAATTTACACTCAACAAAATATAAACGCAACACCTTTGTTTCTGCTCCCATTTTTCATGAGATGGACTTAAAGATCTAAAATTCATTCCAGATACACAATATTACCATTTCTCTCAAACATTGTTCACAAATCAGTCCAAATGTGTGATAGTGAGCACTTCTGCTTTGCTGAGATAATCCATCCCACCTCACAGGTGTGCCACATGAAGATGCTGATCTGACATCATGATTAGTGCACAGGTGTACCTTATACTGCCCACAATAAAAGGCCACCCTGAAATGTGCAGTTTTGTCTCACAGCAAAATGCCACAGATGCCACAAGCATTGAGGGAGTGTGCACTTGGCATGCTGACAGCAGGAATGTCAACCAGATCTGTTGCTCGTGCATTGAATGTTCATTTCTCCACCATAAGCCATCTCCAAAGGCGTTTCAGAGAATATGGCAGTATATCCAACCGGCCTCACAACCACAGACCACGTGTAACCACACCAGCCCAGGACCTCCACATCCAGCAGGTTCACCTCCAAGATCGTCTGAGACCAGCCACTCAGACAGCTGCTGAAACAATTGGTTTGCATAACCAAACAATTTCTGCACAAACTGTCAGAAACCGTCTCAGGGAAGCTCAACTGCATGCTCGTCGTCCTCATCGGGGTCTTGACCTGACTCCAGCTCGTCGCCGTAACAGACTTGAGTGGGCAAATGCTCACATTCGATGGCGTCTGGCACGTTGGAGAGGTGTCCTCTTCACGGATGAATCTCGGTTTACATTGTTCAGGGCAGATGGCAGACAGCGTGTGTGGCGTCGTGTGGGTGAGCGCTTTGCTGATGTCAATGTTGTGGATCGAGTGGCCCATGGTGGTGGTGGGGTTATGGTATGGGCAGGCATCTGTTATGGCGAAGAACACAGGTGCATTTTATTGATGGCATTTTGAATGCACAGAGATACCGTGATGAGATCCTGAGGCCCATTGTTGTGCCATACATCCATGAACATCACCTCATGTTTCAGCAAGATAATGCACGGCCCCATGTTGCAAGGATCTGTACACAATTCTTGGAAGCTGAAAATGTCCCAGTTCTTGCATGGCCAGCATACTCACCGGACATGTCACCCATTGAGCATGTTTGGGATGTGCTTGACCGGCGAATACGACAGCGTGTACCAGTTCCCACTAATATCCAGCAACTTCGCACAGCCATTGAAGAGGAGTGGACCAACATTCCACAGGCCACAATTGACAATCTGATAAACTCTATGTGAAGAAGATGTGTTGCACTGCATGAGGCAAATGGTGGTCACACCAGATACTGACTGGTTCTGAGTCCCCAGACCCCCAATAAAGCAAAAAACTGCACATTTCAGGGTGGCCTTTTATTGTGGGCAGTATAAGGTACACCTGTGCACTAATCATGATGTCAGATCAGCATCTTGATGTGGCACACCTGTGAGGTGGGATGGATTATCTCAGCAAAGCAGAAGTGCTCACTATCACACATTTAGACTGATTTGTGAACAATGTTTGAGAGAAATGGTAATATTGTGTATCTGGAATGAATTTTAGATCTTTAAGTCCATCTCATGAAAAATGGGAGCAGAAACAAAGGTGTTGCGTTTATATTTTTGTTGAGTGTATTTAAGCTGGTTCTGTTGAATCAGTGTATCAAGCATAGCGTGGATGGCGAAACATCGAGATGCATGGTGATAATTGGCCTAAATGGAATGGTATCGGGCTGGTGGTGGTTACAGATGTGTGGATCGAGATGCATCGTGGTCATGGTGATGATTCGAATCGCATCGCAGCTCTGGTGTCATCAAGTGTATCGTAAATGAATCGGATCGTCGCAGGTGTATCGAGATGCGAATCGGATCGGACAGAGGCCTAAGATTACCATCCCTATTACGTGAGCCTTAACACAATCCAAGTCTAGTTACACAAAATTAAACATGACGATTTTCTCAGCGGATAAAAGGGGTACTATTTTGTGAGGCGTAATAACACCTGGAGTACTTTGACATGTAATATCGTCAAAGTACATAGTACCTCTTTTTATCCACTTAGAAAATCGTCATGTTTAATTTTGTGTGACTAGACTTGGATCGTGCAACTTTTCACGTAACTGTATTTAAATAGGGAAAACATGGAACAGCTTAGTAGCTTCTAACTTCACCCCAGATGGAGCTATACCTATGCTGTGGGGACAAAATGCTAACAACATTTGTGTGACTGAGCGCACACACAAAGACCAGACAGTTACACGTCAACTCGTCTAAGCTCAGGTAAGAACATATCTCAGTATGGAAAAACGCTGGCCTGTTCCTTTTAAAGCTTGTGCTGCATCATACGTGGAATGTATCAAACTCCTCGTTGGTGAGAGACTTTGCTCTTTGACCGCGGCGTCTGCTCTCACACTGAAGTCTCACAGAGGTGGTTTTGTCTTTTTAAATTGACTGCAATAAAGACTTCCTGGTGTAAACCGGAATGTTAATGTTGCCCTGTGAGCATGCCGCATAATGGTCTGTGTGAGGCTTCATTGATTTGACTTGAATAAAAGCGGGTTTGAAAACAGGAGTGCAGTTGTAACGGCGAGCTCTGTGTTGCAGGCGCGGGAGCCGGAGCTCACGGTTCGCCTGTACGATGACCATGGACAGCCTGTGCACATGCCTCTGGTCTACAGCGGCCTGGCAGAACTGGACTGACCCCACACTGGACTTGATATTATGTTTCCTTTGAGACTCGTTCTGTTTTGAGTTGACGTCACCATGTTAGCCTGATGTGATCGTGGTGCCGTGATGTTACATTTGGCAAAAAAGTTTCTCTCAGATTTCCTTTTACATATTTGATTTTACTGAAGAAAACAATGAAACTGAAGAGTTGTGCTCCAAGCCCCGTTTGCAGCCAAGAGAATAAAGAAGGTTCAAGTGTGACTGTGCACGTGTCTGATTTCACTAATATGCTTTCATTATAGCAGCTCTGACAGGTCCAAATATGTACAATGGGAAACCCTGAAAGAGATTGTTAATCTCAGTGGGACTTTCCTGATGAAATAAAGGTCAAAGGAAAAGAAAAGGCAGGGGAGAACTGACCTTGCCCTCCAAAGGCCCAGGAAGGACAGATCTCCATCCCACTCAATTGATATGCACACAGTTAATCCCAAACACACCTTTCTAGTTTGGACCATCACACTCACGTCGTCTTTTGTTTCTATTGACTTCAGCAGCAGCTCTTAACCTGTGACAGCAGATTTACATTGACTTTTAACAATTCAAACTGTTGTAATTGTACTGTAAAGGCCAAAATACAATCATTTGTATAGACCATTCTCAGTCATGTGACAGTTGTTTGGAACCTCAAATGAATGGACAAATCAAACAATAACTCTGTAGTGGTGGAGATCCAGACAGCTAATTTTCCAACCAAAATGACAGAATGATCTATATCTTTTCCCCGCCCTAATTGACAGTGTCTCATTTTCAGAACACCGGCAAAAAACATTCAAAACATCTGTTACGGTCCACCATTGAAGACATTAACGACCTCCCGTCCACCTGCCCAGATGTCTCTGTGCAAATGTATGCAGAGGACACAGTGCTATATGTTCATGGCAGCAGTGCTCACCCAGGCCACAAGCACTCCTGCCTACAGTTAAACACATCTAAACCAGTGTCAATGTGTTTCTTTAAGTCTCATACTAGTGTTATCAATGAGCCTGGCGGTTGTGTGTCAGGTGAACGGCTGCAGACTGTTACCCAGTAGAAATATTTTGGTGTCATTTTGGACACCACATGTTAAATAACACATTCTCCCGGCTGTTTCAGTTGAATACATGGCTGTCCAAAGTCTGTGAGTCAAGAGGACTGTATTTCATTGAGAACTTTAATCTTTTCTGGCAACGCAACAATCTGTTTAAAGGAAATGGCCCACATTTGAGCAGAGGTGGAGTGAGACGAATGACGGAAAATCTCCTCCACGCTCTGCAAAATCAGTGGAGGCCTGAGCAACAAGAGAGCAGAGAGGAGCATGAGAAGAGCTCCTGGCTCGCCAGCCTAGGCTTCGCCTGCATCCCCAATAAAAGATTCAGTCGCAGCTGCATCATCAGCACCTACAGTAAAGGACTCAGCCACAGTTAAGGATCCAGCCACAGCAGCACCATCAGCACCTCTGGAAAACATTTCAACCATAGCAGCAGCGCCACCTGCCTCTGCATCTCTGGGGAAAAGCTCAGCTTCAGCACCAGCTCCATCTATATTAAAGGATTCAGCCGAAGGAGCACTTTCATCATCACAGGCCTTGAGCCCGACTGCTACATCTACACCCTCCAGAGATTTTTCTGAATCATTCCCATCTCCAAAGTCACCTATGGGATTTCCCAACAATTGTGAACCCTTGATAAAACAAGGGATTCAAATGACTCCCCTCACTCCAGTCATGTCAAGACCAAGGCTTTCATCCCCAAAGAAGTATCATGCCTCTCTCTCATCTCCGCCTTTTTCACCAACCAAGGTCTCCCCAGCTCGGCCCCCACCACAGGTGCCCACAGCTGTTATGTCCAGCAGCTTCACTGCTGCTGTCTAGGACATTAGGGGCCTCTCCATTGCTACCATGCATAGCAAACTCAAAACCAACCAGAGGTCCATAGAGGGAGTGTGCTCTTCTGAAACAATTAGTACAGTCAAACAACATAGATTAGATAAGAGAGGGACAGTCAGACCGTCCAATCAAAGAACTCGAATATCCCTTGCAAAAAGATTCCATCCACTCAAACACAGATAAATCTCATGTCAAATCATTAAAAAACAAGTCCTTTTTAAAATAGTTTTATTTCTTCTTATAATCTAGATTCTATGTTTTTAACTGAAACATGGCTTGACAAAAACACTGGTAACGCAGTTTTGATTGAGTGTAGTCCATCAAATTTTAATTTTGTGTCTGAAACACGCCAAAACCAGAGGGGCGGGGGTGTCTGTGCAATATTCAGGGACAATATAGTCATCCACAAATTGTCATTTGGGGTTTTTGTATCATTTGAGTATGTGTCTTTCAAAATGGAGATAAAACAATCTTCCATTCTTTATATGACTATTTACAAACCACCACAGAATTGTTTTATCGAAGATTTTACTATATTACTTTCATTTATATGGACTGATTTTGATTGTTTAGTCATTTCAGGTGATTTTAATGTGCATGTGGATGTGACCAATGACAGGCATGCAAAAGAACTTAATGCTGTTCTTGAAATGTTTGGTTTAACTCAGCACGTGAGAGGGGCAACCCACAACAAAGGTCACACTCTAGATCTAGTTATTACAAAAGGTGTTAATATATCAAATGTGAATGTTGTTGATGCTGCTTTATCTGATCATTTTTGTGTCTTTTTTGACCTGTCTGTTACACCCAAACCAGTGGTTGGGCCTGGAGTTATTCAAAGAAGACACATAAATCATACAACAACACAGTTTATGGAAATGATCAGATTTGAAAATCCTCCATGTTCTAATGCTGATAATCTGTTGGACTCTTAAGGTGCGTTCAGACCGAACGTGCGTCCACGCTCCGTCAGCCTCTAGTTTGACGCCAAACATTGCCGCTTCACACTCGCGAGAAACGCCTGTTTGCTGCGCGTGAAGTTTTGCAAGCGTCATAATTAGGAGGCGTATCATACAACTCAGGCCGAGCGCAAACCGCCATGATCAACTTCTCCATGCTGCAGGTCAGGGGCGCAACTACCCCCCCTCCCACACACAAATACACACATGGCTCTTTGATGGTTGTTTCTTTT
The DNA here is from genome assembly GCA_007210695.1 of Neogobius melanostomus. Classification (NCBI taxonomy): domain Eukaryota; kingdom Metazoa; phylum Chordata; class Actinopteri; order Gobiiformes; family Gobiidae; genus Neogobius; species Neogobius melanostomus. The sequence goes on along the minus strand of VHKM01000233.1, from coordinate 283,976 downwards.
TTTTTAAAGAAAATAAATACCCTCTGAATTGACTTTATTTTAACGAAAATGTCACTATTTCACATAATATAACATCGATATTTCCCTCTATGGAGTTTATCACAAAAAAACAATCACACGGCCCGATTAAAAGCTTCTGTTGCTTCATTCACGTAACTTTTCCTCCTCTCCCTCTCTCTCCCTCGCGCAAGAGGGGAGAAAACAACGCAAGCTTCAACGTGATCTCTTCTGTAACCGTGTTTATTATTTCATTAGGACTTTTATTTCTCAAACTTGTTGCCTTATGCTCACTTTGAGCTCCTCGTGGGGCAGCAGCAGCAGCAGCGGTGGAGATGACAGTCTCTCTGCCCCACTCCAGCAGTGACTTTTGTTTCGCAAAATAAGCACAACTAAAGTGACGCCCCTCCCCCAAAGAGGAATAAAAAAAAAACACTTCACCACCGCGAACCTGTTCATATCGTTCACTGTAAAGACTCGTTCAAAGAGCCGGATCGTTCAAAAGAGCCGGATCGTTCACGACCGACACACATAGACTGTTAAAAAGAACACATCACTATTGGCGCCCCTATGAAAGGCATATATTGCGTATGCCCTTTTTGCTCCACGGCTGCAGGTAACAGGTGACGCTTGTGCTCACTATTTGAGCCCAGTCCCTGATTGGTTAACAAGGCGTAAATGAACGCACGTGTAGATTGGATTACTTGAGTGTATGAAGCAGTGGCGGGGCATCCCTGCTCTGTACCGCGCTGTTCTCACTGGTTTTGACGCGCGTTTATCCTCATCTGCTCGCATTTGCTACGCTTCATACGTGCGGATATCTTTGCTTATATTTCGAAGCACAGCTACATAGGGTTAACATGGAAGTTGGTGGCGTGTCAGCGTTTGGTCTGTACGCACCATTATACATCAAGCGTCTTAAATGTTTTGGATACTATTGCTCCTGTCAAGGTTAAAATGGTTAACAATAGACAAAGGGCACCTTGGAGAAGTGAAGATTCGGTCAGGGCACAGAAAAGGGAGTGCCGAAAAGCCGAAAGGAAATGGCGCAAGTCAAAGCTCCAGGTTCATTTTGAGATGTACAAAGAAGTGCTTTGTGAGTTCAACCAGATTTTGCGTGGAGAAAGGGAGAAATACTTCTCTAAAATCATCGCAACTGCAGAAACAATCCTCGTGTTCTGTTTTCCATAGTAAACAGATTAACTAACCCTCCAGTTTCACTGCCCTTAGAACTAATCTCTACATCTAAGTGCAATGAGTTTGCAATATTTTTTTATGACAAAGTCCAAGGCATAAAAAATGCCATAATTTCCACAACACAAATAGCAACCCTGCCACCAGCTAGACACCTTGAGCTGACACATTTCACACCTGTTACTGACAAAACAATCGAAGAGGTTATCTCCGGTATGAGTTCATGTACATGCTGCCTTGATTTACCCACTAGATTTCTGAAGTCTGTGTTGACCAGCTTGTTACCACAACTTGTTCAGTTAGTTAACATGTTTATCTTTCTTTTTTCCCCATCTTTACTGGTCCACTTGTGTCCTGATGCACTTACAGTTCATGACGTATGTATTGATGTGGTTGTGTCTCCTTTTTATTGTTTTTTTATGACCAGAGAACAGCGAACAGAATTGCCCTTTGGATAAATAGTTGATGAAGAGTTATAATATTTTACGCGATGTTTTGTTCTTTTGACTATTTAGCAATCTTAACCAAAAGTTTGTACGAAGTGTTTCTCAGCTCTCTGTTACAGTGGAAAATTACAGTTTCGAGGGTCTTTGCGAGCAGAAAAACTGCCGCCCAGAAAAACAGGAAAATGTGAAATGGCGCCGCAGGGCGGAACCAAACGTTGTATGATGGCTCGGGAACCAATGGAAACGAGACGTGGTCTTAGGCTCATGAATACCGCGAGATTGGAATGTGTTGAAAATCCTCTGACTTCCCCAGTTTGAACCAGTCTCCCGTGGCGACGGAAAGCTGGCAGACTCATTGTTAGGGACCTGGGGAAGCAGAGCTCTGTATTAGATGACCTGTTAGGGAAATAAATCTTCGTGACTCAATCTCCTGAATCCTGGTCATCTCTATACTGGTATGTGTTATTAGCCGATAGTGTAGTGTTGACAAATTACCTAACTCCTCTTCCAGTGTTGAACACGCGGTGTTGTCCGGACTTGGGTAAGCTTACATAGGAAGACAGACAAACAACTGGTATGGCGATTGATTTGTTATCTAAAGGTATCCGTGGACAACACAAGAAGAAAAGAGAAATTCTTCATTGATTTGATTGACATCTCATTTGAGACTGGAGCATTTCCAAAGGCCTTGAAAACCGTGGTCATTAAGCCTCTTCTAAAGAAGAGCAGCCTTGATCCCAAGGTACTGAACAACTACCGGCCCATATCAAACCTACCGTTCTTAGGAAAAGCCCTAGAGAAAGTAATATATCAACAGCTCACTTACTTTCTCCTAACAATGTGTTTGATACTTTCCAGTCAGGATTTAGGCCCCACCACAGCACTGAGACAGCTCTGATCAAGGTGACAAATGATATCCATGGGACCATGGTTCCAGGTTAGAAAACTGGGTGGGAATCTCGGATACTGCTCTAAACAGGTTTAAGTCCTATCTCGAGTATAGGACGTACTTTGTCGAAATTGGCAACTGTGTCTCAGACAAAATTCACCAGGGTATGGAAACTTCTGATCAGGGTCATTTTGGTAGTTTCTTTTATCATTACGATTTAAACAGGGCACTCTCCGTTGTTTGACCATAAATGGCTTCACAAAACCACTCAAATCAAAAATTGTGCCAGGGTCCAGGTACCGCTTACACAACTATTATACTTTCACTTCAGGTGGAAAATGGATTTTATGACTTTCTATACCAAACAGACCTAAAAAATAAATCTCAGTACCATTTGTTATGCTACTAACATTATAGCTTATAGAAACACATTCACTGCAGGGTTACAACAACAAAAACACAATTTGATGATCATAATGATTTTGTGGATTTATTTATAAATACAATTATTAAATAAATAAGTGGTTCACATTTTTACAAAATATATCATTTCATCACAGCAGTTGTACACATTTTTATGAATGACCCTGAATGTTTTTTTTCTGTTTATATGTACTCTGTGAATCGTGACCATTGTCACATTGCTCCATGAAATATGAAGAGAGTTTTAGTGTTGTGAGGGTCACTGTCATGAGCTTTGCTTTTGGGAATTCAGTTAATGCGAGGGTATCTTTGCTTCTCTGATGCTGGGTCTGTGTTAGAGGGCCCTCAGACTTCAGGCTCTGTTGTCCAGGATGACGTTGCCCTCTCGGTCTTTGATGCGGAGGCGTCCTGTGGGGTAGCGGGTCTCCTGACGGCCGTCACTGTAGACAGTCTTGACCGTGCCGTCGGGGTATTCTCTGCGCTTGTACTCCGCAGTGTGCACCTCCTTCTGCCCCGTGTTGAAGTGGATCTCTTTACTGCCGTCCCTGGAACACACGTTCATCACAGAGCATTAGCTTTGAGGGTGGAACAGTGGGTTTGTCTTAATGCTCCCTGTCACACTGCATTAAAGACATTAAAGTTGGAGCACAAGCTGGTCACTTTGAAGGTCAGTTTATAGGAATGTTTATGATTAATCAATTAATCATCATGGGCTTAAGTGATTAAAAATAGGTTAACAATCGTTACGCTGCATGTTGTGGGAAAATAACGTGGTGGAGGGGTTTGAGCCTGAATGATCCTGGAGCTCTGTTGTCGGGGGCTTGGTGCCCCTGGTAGGGTCTCCCATGGCAAACAGGTCCTAGGTGACGGGTCAGACAAAGAGCGGTTCAGAAGCCCCTTATGAGAGACCAACAGGCCCGGTTAGAACCATGAGGCCGTCCTTCTGTGGACCCACCACCTGCAGGAGGAGCCATAGGGGCTGGTGCAGCTGCCCCCACGACCCGGCAACGGACAAGTGGAAGAAAATGGATGGATGGATGAATTGCAAATTAGCATCAAATGTGGGATCTGTTGATGCTTACGTTGACGGGCGTATTTTTATTATGGTTAATAATTGAACGTTTTAAACAACGTTTCATGATTATTACTGAGGGGATAATGAACGTTTACAATTGTGTTGATATAAACACCAAGTCAGCGTTCAACAGTTAATCGACTAACCCTATGTACATAGGGTTAACATGGAAGTTGGTGGTGTGTCAGCGTTTGGTCTGTACCAAACGTGACCACACCACCAACTTCCATGTTTTTTTTCTCCCCTCTTGCGTGAGGGAGAGAGAGGGGCAGAGGAAAAGTTACGTGAATGAAGCAACAGAAGCTTAATCGGCAGTGTGATTGTTCTTTTTTTGATAACACTCATATACACACATAGAGGGAAATATCGATGTTATATTGTGTAAAATAGTGACATTTTCGTTAAAATAAAGTCAATTACAAGGGTATTTTAAAAAAAGCATGAAAGAGCCATAAGTCCAATCACTAGAGCCAATATAATAGAGAGATTATTATTATTATTATTTTTAAATATAGTCGGCGCGCAAGGGACAGCGCCCCATACCATCTAGGCCATTTCCTCATAGCACTTGACGGCCCCACAGCGCGCGCGTGCGTCATACAACTTGTTGTTGTATGACACGCCTCCTAATTTTGACGCTTGCAAAACTTGACGCACCGCAAAACAGGCGTTTCTCGCGAGTGTGAAGCGGCCATGTTTGGCGTCCAACTAGAGTCTGATGGGGCGTGGACGCACGTTTGGTCTGAACGCACCTTTACAGTGGGGCTGAGCGAGTTCGCAGTTGTAGGGCGGTTTTCTTGGACATTGTGTATGGTGTGTGTACGGAACCCTATAACTACGAGAAGGTAGTATTTCTCCATGATACGAAAAGGCAGTTCAAAGTCACTATTAACTCCCAGACGTCCAGCTATCCCACTCCCTGAATCCGCCCTCACAAATTTAGAGGATTGAAATATTCTCCTCGCCCCTCCATTAGCTGAGTTAGTGAGTCGGATCTGCCTTTTTACAAAGAAATGTGCAGTTTACTACATTTACGTATTTGGTATCACTGGACAAAACCAAACTCACAGTAAAGGTGTGGGGGGGGACTTACGGATGGACTTGGATGATGGTGCCGTCGGTCAGCACGCTCTCTTCTCGTCCGTTGGGATACAGGGTCTTGACAGTGTGGTCAGGAAAGGTGATCTCCTTGTGGCCGTCGGGAAAGTGTTTTTCTGTTGGCGCACACACAGTTAGGTTAACCCCTGTCCAAGAGGTGCTGTGAGCTGAGTGTGCCCTCACCTGTCTGGTTGTTGGGGAAGTGCAGGACCTCCATACCATCTGGGTAAGTGATGTGGGTGGTCTTGGCCTCAGCGTAGAAGTAGATCTGAGGAGAGGGACATGTCACTAATAACCAGTGTTGGAACGTTACTTTAAAAAGTAATTAGTTATAGTTACTCACTACTTGTTCCAAAAAGTAACTGAGTTAGTAACTGAATTACTCTATAATGAAAGTAACTCGTTACCAGGACAAGTAACTATTTGCGTTACTGTTAAAAAAATTTGCTTTATATCAAAGAATTTAGATTTTTTTTTTTTTTTTTGCACTTTTCAAAAGTCAGTTGAAAGGAGTAGAACAGACAGGTGTTTGTATTCATGTACTATCATGTAAAATATGTTCATAGTAACTGAATGAACTGAATGGGGGTAGAGTGGGGGAGGCCTCTGTGACTGAATGATATTGACCAGTATTTGCTGTTTTATTCATGTCAATGTCAATTAATACGGCCGTATTCACAGAGAATGAGGAGGAACAGGAGTAAAAGAAACATGTGCCAACGAGGGGGGAGGGGGGGGGGGGGGGGGGCACGCGTCTTTGGGTTAAAAATAAGTTCCAACACTACTGATCGATTCTCCCCCGCGTCCGCACCGCGCTGTGGGGATGAAGAGCGCGGGTCTGGACACACGTAGTTTTTGGAGCAGAGAGCACGAACACTCTGCACAGACTCCGTGAGACTCCGCCCACCCTCTCCGCTGCTCCTGCTGCGTGAGCTGACACCGCGGCGCTCATTCAGTCTAAATGTAACGTGCCACTTTGTTTACCCAGTAACGATAACGGCGTTGTAACGACGGGGAAGTAATGAATTAGATTACTCCGTTACTGAAAAAATAACGTCGTTACCTAACGCCGTTATTTTAAACGCCGTTATTCCAAACACTGCTAATAACAGGATTGAATGTGGTTTTATAAAGAGTCGAATACAGATGCTTTTGTGGAATAAGCATTAAATAATCCAGTGATAGACATTAAAGACATTGAGTAATGGACATATAAGGTGATGAGGACACAGAACACAATAAATTAGGAAAGACAAATGGAATACAATAGGAAAGGAGGACTGTGCATGATTAAATGAGGTGGACGCTAAATTAAGTGAAACTTGCAAATAGAACTAAATGAATATGATCATGCGTTGTCCCTGACACCATGACACCACCCTCAAGTAGTTTAGACTCATTTGACCACGAGGTCTACGGACAGACCTCTGTTTTGACATGCTGGTCAGGTTGACCCACAGTGGCGGCGCGACTCAGTGGAAGCGGCTCAGGACTAACACCTGAACTCTATTTCATTGTACGCTTGTACAATGACAAATAAAGCACTCACTGTTACATCCTGACAAGCTTAGAAAGAACATTAAACTGTACTCAGAGTTACCTCTTTGACGCTTCATTTGTTGATTTGAGCAAACGTAGTACTTTTGGAAAATTGTGCTGCATAATAAGACTGAGAAGTACTGTTTAATTATTCAGAGAAGCCAAGTGTCTGAGGCTTTTAAGGTCTCACTTTTATTCACATGAGCAGTATCAACAGCTACCCTGAGCCCACATATTGGTATCAGAACAGCCCTGACTGAAGCAGTGTGTGTGCGTGTATGAGCGCGTCTCACCACTCTCTGGTCGTCCGTGAGCTCCTTGGTGTCTCCGTTGAAGAAGATGACTTTGACTATCCTTCCGTCAGGAGACACCTCCTTCTTAGTGCCGTTGGGGAAGACCATGAGGCGCGCTCCACTGGACAGCAGCTGCTCCACCTGCTGAGGCAGTGTGACCATGTCAGAGCGTCGGAAAATATCGGTATTGGCCCATTGACTTTTTCCGGACGATAACGTAACCATGACGAGCTAATGAGCTCTAGTGAAAACATGACAAGACGTTTATGAGTTTTCATTGATGAGATTAAAGTGTTAGAAAGTAGTAGAGCTTGAGAGGAGCTGGAGGAGAACAAACCCGATACACGCGACACAAGAGAGGGAAGTCACATCACTTCACACACTGTGCTCTCTCTCCACGCTCCTGTCCTCCATTTTCTCAGGACAGTAGTGTAGAGGCCCCTGAAGAAAGGATGAAGAGAGAGAGAGGCCCCTGATGATCAGAGGATGAGAGAGAGAGAGGCCCCTGATGATCAGAGGAGGGGGAGAGAGGCCCCTGATGATCAGAGGATGAAGAGAGAGAGAGGCCCCTGATGATCAGAGGATGAGGGGGAGAGAGGCCCCTGATGATCAGAGGATGAGGAGAGAGGCCCCTGATGATAGAGGAGAGGGGAGGAGGTGATGATCAGGGATGAGGGGGGGAGAGGTGAAGAGAGGGTGAGAGGGAGAGGCCCCTGATGATCGAGGATGAGAGAGAGGCTATGCAGAGGATGAAGAGAGAGAGGCCCCTGATGATCAGAGGATGAGGGAGAGAGGCCCCTGATGACCAGAGGATGAGGGGAGGAGGCCCCTGATGATCAGAGGATGAAGGAGAGAGGCCCTGATGAGAAGAGAGATGAAGAGGAGAGAGAGGCCCCTGATGATCAGAGGATGAAGAGAGAGAGGCCTGATGACAGAGGATGAAGAGAGAGAGGCCCCTGATGATCAGAGGATGAGGGGAGAGAGGCCCCTGATGACAGAGGATGAGGGAGAGAGGCCCCTGATGATCAGAGGATGAAGAGAGAGAGGCCCCTGATGATCAGAGGATGAAGAGAGAGAGGCCCTGATGATCAGAGGATGAAGAGAGAGGCCCTGATGATCAGAGGATGAAGGAGGTATGATCAGAGAGAAGGGCCCCTGATGATCAGAGGATGAAGAGAGAGGCCCCTGATGATCAGAGGATGAGAGAGAGGCCCGATGAGAGGGCCCTGATGATCAGAGATGAGGGGAGAGAGGCCCCTGATGACCAGAGGATGAGAGAGAGAGGCCCCTGATGATCAGAGGATGAGAGAGAGAGGCCCCTGATGATCAGAGGATGAAGAGAGAGAGGCCCCTGATGATCAGAGGATGAGGGAGAGAGAGGCCCCTGATGATCAGAGGATGAGGAGAGAGGCCCTGATGAAGAGGATGAAGAGAGGCCCCTGATGATCAGAGGATGAAGAGAGAGGCCCCTGATGATCAGAGGATGAAGGAGAGAGGCCCTGATGATCAAATGAAAGGAGGCCATGACAGAGGAGAGAGAGGCCCCTGATGATCAGAGGATGAGGGGAGAGAGGCCCCTGATGATCAGAGGATGAGAGAGAGAGGCCCCTGATGATCAGAGGATGAAGAGAGAGAGGCCCTGATGATCAGGGATGAGAGAGAGGCCCTGATGATCAGAGGATGAAGAGAGAGGCCCCTGATGACAGAGGATGAGGAGAGAGGCCCCTGATGATCAGAGGATGAAGAGAGAGAGGCCCTGATGATCAGAGGATGAGAGAGAGGCCCCTGATGATCAGAGGATGAAGAGAGAGGCCCTGATGATCAGAGGATGAAGAGAGAGAGGCCCCTGATGATCAGAGGATGAGGAGAGAGGCCCCTGATGATCAGAGGTGAAGAGAGAGGCCCCTGATGATCAGAGGATGAAGAGAGAGAGGCCCCTGATGATCAGGGATGAGGGAGAGGCCTGATGATCAGAGGATGAAGAGAGAGGCCCTGATGATCAGAGGATGAAGAGAGGAGGCCCCTGATGATCAGAGGATGAGAGAGAGGCCCTGATGATCAGAGGATGAAGAGAGAGGCCCCTGATGATCAGAGGATGAAGGAGAGAGGCCCCTGATGATCAGAGGATGAAGAGAGAGGCCCCTGATGATCAGAGGATGAAGAGAGAGGCCCCTGATGATCAGAGGATGAAGGGAGAGAGGCCCCTGATGATCAGAGATGAAGAGAGAGGCCCCTGATGACAGAGATGAGAGAGAGGCCCTGATGATCAGAGGATGAGGGGAGAGAGGCCCTGATGATCAGAGGATGAGGGAGAGAGGCCCCTGATGATCAGAGGATGAGGGAGAGAGGCCCCTGATGATCAGAGGATGAGAGAGAGAGGCCCTGATGATCAGAGGATGAGGGGAGAGAGGCCCCTGATGATCAGAGGATGAAGAGAGAGGCCCCTGATGATCAGAGGATGAGGAGAGAGCCCCTGATGACAGAGGATGAGGGGAGAGAGGCCCCTGATGATCAGAGGATGAAGAGAGAGAGGCCCTGATGATCAGAGGATGAAGGAGAGAGGCCCTGATGATCAGAGGATGAAGGAGAGAGGCCCTGATGATCAGAGGATGAAGAGAGAGGCCCCTGATGATCAGAGGATGAAGAGAGAGAGGCCCCTGATGATCAGAGGATGAAGAGAGAGAGGCCCCTGATGACAGAGGATGAGGGAGAACAGCTCCTGTTCACAATCAGGACATTTTCTGCCTATTTTATTTAATCTGTCTGTCCAAAGCTTCATACGACCTTCAACCTTTCAATACTTATCCATCTAAATTCATTTCTTGAAATACTAATAGTACTAATATTTCATTTAACTTTTTTTTTTAGGAAACTGACTTAAACCAGACTAAAATCTTTTGAGTTTGCATCGACTGAAACTGGACTAAAACGATCACATCAAAGGTAAAAATCAGGGCCATTCTTAACTTCCAAATTACTGGCATTTTTGGCAGTTTTCGCACGGGCATAGGCAAGGCATCTTTATTAATACCGTGCATTTCGTACACAGGGCAACTAAATGCTCCTCTGAGGACGTCAGTATTATTTACTTTTACCTGAGGTCATTCTAATCCCGTGCGAATAGGGCTTAAGACTAATGCATTGTCATCCAAAAGACTAAAACTAAAAGCTGCTGAAAACAACACTGTTAGTACTTCACTCTGCAGACACCTGGAGTTTACCTTCCCCTCAGCACTTGAAGCCTCCTCCTGAGGCGTCTCCAACCTGCTCCCATAGTCAGGTGCAGTCTGAGGTGTAGGCTGGGTGTCACAAGGGGAGCACCCGTGGGTCTCCTCCGGGCTGAGACTGGCTTGGTTATGGTCCTCGGCCTCTGACTCCTCAGCTGTTCTTCCTGTTAAAGACAGCCTTCTCAGACTGCTCCTCATCCCTTTAACAAAGACCCCAGGGTCAGTAAGAGACAATAGACAATCCTCATTTATTTGAAAGGCCCTAACACAGCGGTCAGAATTATTTCTTCACATTTTCAAACCTCAAACTGTGCAAAACTAAAGGCAGTTGGATTCAAGCGTCCCATTCGTGTAATTAGAGTAAGTGGGGCCAAAGCAAGTGCACAATTATTATGCAGTTTCTTTATCTCACACAAAATGGTGAGAAGATCTGTCAGACACTGAAGATAAAAGGATGTGGCCATCTTGAAATGTCCAAAATACTGGGAAAGAACCAACAGAACCACCAAACGTTTTGTTTACAAACAAAATCCCCAAACAAAGTAACTCCAAGACAACGACAATGGATTTCTGGTGACTTTACGCTTGATTTTTCTTCAGTCCCGTCACCCTATGTTCCGGGCTCCGGCATCCAGGGCTTGACATTCACATTTTTGGTCACTGGCCGCAGGGGCTAGTGGTTTTCTAAAGTTACTACCCACTGACTGACTTCACTAGCCACAACTAAAGTGCAACTTTAAAACTGAGAATGTGTATTCAATGTTTGTTCAGCTATTTCAATTCCACTCTGAGTCTGCCTAATGCAAACATGAGATGAACATTAAAAAAAAACCTAATCTACCAAAAATAGAATCACAGCTTGGGCTTGCTTGAATTGGTGTCGTATTGGAGAGTGCGCTTAGAAACACGTGCGTAATTGGGTCATGTGTTTTAAAGCATAGAGTGCAGCCCTTTGATCGCAGCGTGCTACAGCGGGACTCTCATGCTCCGCTACACTGCTGCTTTTAAGAGACTACCCAGGGTGGAGAAATCAGTGAAGTGCTGGTCAGAGGACAGCATCTCAGCACTTCAAGCTTTTTTTTTAACTCATTGAGGACATTAACGAGTTATGTGACACTGTTTCTTCATTTATCACTTTCTGTGTTGACTCTCTTATCCCATCAAAGACCGTTGTTATTTACCTAAATAACAGACCATGTGTAAACAAAGGGCTTAAATCAATCATTAACAAAAATAAAGTGGTCTACTCTTCTGGTGGGAACCCTCTGAAGAAGAAAGCGGTCTTTAGGGAAATACAAGATGGGATCAGGAAGGCTAAACTGAAATATAAAGACAAAATAGAAGTACAGCAGTGGTGACCTTAGAACAGCCTGGTAAGGCATCAAATGCATGGCTTCCATTAATCACCAAAAAGGAGACAATAAACCTATTACCGTATTGTCCGGACTATAAGTCGCACTTTTTTTTGTAGTTTGGCTGGGGGGTCTAAAGGTGCGTTCAGACCAAACGTGCGTCCACACCCCATCCGCCTCTAGTTGGACGCCAAACATTGCCGCTTCACACTCGTGAGAAACGTCTGTTTGCTGGCGCGTGAAGTTTAGCAAGCGTCATACAACTCAGGCCGAGCGCAAACCGCGATGATCAACTTGTCCTCCATGCTGCAGGTCAGGGGCGCAACTACCTCCCCTCACACACACACACACACGCTATGGGGTGCTGTCCCTTGCGCGCAGACTATATAAAAAAAAATCTCTATCATATTGGCACTAGTGATGGGACGTATGGCTCTTTGATGCCTTTTTTAAATAAAGTCAATTCCGAGGGTATTTACTTTCTTGAAGAGTCACAATAGTAAGGCTATTTCACACAATATAACATCTATATTTCCCTCTATGGAGTTTATCACAAAAAAACAATCACACGGCCCGATTAAGCTTCTGTTGCCTCATTCACATAACTTTTCCTCTGCCCCTCTCTCCCACGCGCAAGAGGGGAGAAAACAACGCAAGTGAAAGAGGTGTTTTGCTTCAACACGATCTCCTCTGTAACCGTGTTTATTATTTCATTGGGACTTTTATTTCTCAAACGTGTTGCCTTAAGGTGCGTACAGACCAAACGCTGACACGCCACCAACCATGTTAACCCTATGTAGACGTGCTTCGACGCACTTCGAAATATAAGCAAAGATGTCCGCGCGTATGAAGCGTTGCAAATGTGAGCAGATGAGGATTAACGCGCGTCAAAACCAGTGAGAACAGCGCGGTACAGAGCAGCAATGCCCCGCCCACTGCTTCATGCACTCAAGTAATCACAATCTACACGTGCGTTCATTTACGCCTTGTTAACCAATCAGGGACTGGGCTCAAATAGTGAGCACAAGCGTCACCTGTTACCTGCAGCAGTGGAGCAAAAAGGGCATACGCAATATATGCCTTTCATCATGTGTCGGTCGTGAACGATCCGGCTCTTTTGAACGAGTCTTTACAGTGAACGATATGAACAGGTTCGCAGAGGTGAAGTATTTTTTTTATTCCTCTTTGGGGGGAGGGGCGTCACTTTAGTTGTGCATGCTTATTTTGCGAAACAAAAGTCACTGCTGGAGTGGGGCAGAGGGACTGTCATCTCCACCGCTGCTGCTGCTGCCCCACGAGGAGCTCAAAGTGAGCATAAGACAACAAGTTTAAGGAATAAAAGTCGTAATGAAATAAACACGGTTAGAGAGCAGATCGCCTTGAAGCAAAACACCTCTTTCACTTGCGTTGTTTTCTCCCCGCTTGCGCGAGGGAGAGAGAGGGAGGAGGAAAGTTACGTGAATGAAGCAACAGAAGCTTAATCGGCCGTGTGATTGTTTTTTTTGATAACAAACTCCATAGAGGGAAATGTCGATGTTATATTGTGTGAAATAGTGACATTTTTGTTATAAAGTAAATTCAGAGGGTATTTATTATCTTCAAAGAGCCGTGTGTGTGAGGTAGTGAGGGAAGTTGTGCCCCTGACCTGCAGCATGGAGAAGTTGATCATGGCGGTTTGCGCTCGGCCTGAGTTGTATGACACGCCTCCTAATTATGACGCTTGCAAAACTTCACACGCCGCAAACAGGCGTTTCTCGCGAGTGTGAAGCGGCAATGTTTGGCGTCAAACTAGAGGCTGAAGGAGCGTGGACGCACGTTTGGTCTGAACGCACCTTTATGCTCACTTTGAGCTCCTCGTGGGGGGTGGAGATGACCGGGGCGGACTGAGGAGGAGACAGTGTGCGGTGATGTCGCTGAGTGAACAGGTGGAAGATGTGAGTGATGGGGCTCCTGTAGTCGCCTCGTCACTCATGGACCCCGCGTGCCTTTATCTCTCCTATGGCCCAGGACAGTGCTGGCGCTGGGAGCGTTCGGGGCCGTTTCCCCAGAGCCGCGCTCTGAAACCATTTCCCCGCAGGCCGCGCTCACGTCCCGCGCTCGTGCATTCACAAACTGTCCCTCTGCCAATCCTACACTCCTCTCTCCGTCCCACTCCAGCAGTGACTTTTGTTTCGCAAAATAAGCATGCACAACTAAAGTGACGCCTCTCCCTGAAAGAGGAATAAAAAATAAAAAAACGTTTTTGAGCCCAGTCCCTGATTGGTTAACAAGGCGTAAGTGAACGCACGTGTAGATTGTGATTACTTGAGTGGATGAAGCAGTGGGCGGGGCATCCCTGGTAGTGTACAGCGCTGTTCTCCCTGGCTTTGACGCACGTTTATCCTCATCCGCTCGCATTTGCTACGCTTCATACGCGCGGACGGCTTTGCTTACATTTCGAAGCACAGCTACATAGGGTTAACATGGAAGTTGGTGGTGTGGTCGCGTTTTGTCTGTACACACCTTTATACTCCGGAGCGACTAATGTGTCTTTTTTCCCCCCTTTTTTTAATCCAATATATAATTTCACATGCCACTAGAGGGCACTGCAAGCTAATCGAGCAGCAGAAAGAAAGTTTGGAGTGAGTGAGAAGTGGTGGTTACTGCAATGAAGTAAACAAAAAAAGCTAATCACGGGCTAAAAGCTCGATGGCCACAGCTAGAGGAACGAGTTTACAAATGGGTGCTTAACAATGTGCTGTTAGGAAAGGCTTGTCAACAGTGCAGTTACGCCTCCGTATTGTGTTCAGAAGTGACACAGAGGATGAAGATTTCAGTGGATTAGTGATTTGGAGTGAGATCGAGAGTTTGGTATGTTCTTTATGCTATAGTTATGGCAAGTTTATTTTGTTATCTGTTCTGTTTATGTGACGTTAACATACCAGACACCTATTTAGCTTGTTGTTTATGCTTTATGTAGCTAACCATCAATGTTAGCGTACTTTAGCATACCGTACGCCTATTCAGCCGGTTGTTTTTTTCATTAGGCAATGTTTGACTAGTGCATCTTATCTTTGTTTTTTTCTTCATTACGCATTTTTTGGCTGGTGCGTCTTATACTCCGGAGTGACGTATAGTCCGTAAAATACAGTAGTGTAAAAGGAGTGCCAGATTCTGATCTTCCAAATGTTTTTAATTCCTTTTTTAGTCAGTTTGAGAGGTCGGACCTTTTAGGAAAGGTATCTGCTCGTAAAGAGTCACTCGGATCAAGTGGGGGAATTGTTATCTCACAAGACCAGGGGCCTCATTTATCAAACTGTGCGTGAGACTCTGACTTTGAAAGTGCGTAGCAAAAGCACAAAAAATTTTGTACGCAAAGTTTTTTTCCGATTACAAAACCCTGCGTATGCGCGGGTACGCACACCTGACCGCAATCTTTCCTTCGCTGATCACACGTGCAGCAGAAATCTGCGGACATCACGACACGCACTCTGCCCGCCTCCATTTGACCATAAAAGGCCATGCAAAGTGACTCATGAATGAGATTTCCCTAAACATGAGGCAGTAATGAGTGGGTTTTACTGAAGGCGAGAGACGGAGAGGGAGGGGCTGACACAGAGAGGGCTGCAGGGGAGGGGCTGACACAGAGAGGGAGGGGCTGACGCTGCAGCAGCTCGTGCAGGGACGACACGGGCTCGAGGAGTTTTAATGAAGAGTGAGATCTGCTTCTCTGATCACACGTATTGGCATCTTTCTGTATATTCCATCAATAAAACTTTTCAAAACACATGTTTCAACATAAAGAAGAGCCTTAAGTGTCGGCTGTATTTGCCAATAGGAAGGTTTGGAGAGGTGAGTGAGGAGAGGTCAGCGTCCGTGGTGTCTGAGGAGGGAGAGGTCAGTGGAGCCGCGGTGCCGGTGTGCACTGCGTTAAGACGGCCTCGTGTCTGAAGGGCATGTGACCCGAGCTTTGGACCTAAACCCAGTTGGTCAGACTTATGTCCAGAGATGAGTCAATTAAAGCACATACAGCGGGATCATTCCTGCTGCACATACGCGCACAGGTACGAGCGTTCACGAGCGTGCACGTATATGCAACAAGAAGAGTACTCAGAAGAGTAGGTTCTTGGTTAAGTTTTCAGACGACACAGTCCTGGTGTCTTTACTTTCAGGATCTGAAATGAACCATGGCCATGCGTTGACAGAGTTTGTCCAATAGTGCGACAGTAACTATCTGGATTTAAACGTCTCAAAACCAAGGAAATGGTTATTGACTTTAGACGTTCCACAGCGCCCTCTCCAGGCACTGGCAGCAGTGTCATTCATGGCGAAATGGTTGATGTGGTGGAAAAGTACAAATATCTCGATATTCATGCCAGATTTCTCTCTATCGATACGATACAACTATGGGTATGGTGAAAACAGTATTTTTCAGAAAAATAAAATCATCATAATACTTATCATAATTGCTTTTTTATTTTAATATCTTGAATGTTCATATCTCGATATTGATATGATACATCTTTCAGCCCTAACAAGCCTTTGCAGTGTGGCTGGGCACACCCTACGAGATCGGGTGAAGAGCTCAGTTACCCGGAAGGAGCTCTGTGTAGAGCGCTGCTCCTTCACGTCGAAAGGAGCCAGCATGAGAAGGCTAGGGCATCTGTTTCGGATGCCTTCCAGGCATGTCCTATTGGGAAGAGGCCTCGTGGAAGACCCAGGACACGCTGGAGGGACTATGTCTCTGAGCTGGTCTGGTGTCACCTCGGGGTTCCCCCAGAACCGCTGGAGGAAGTGTGCGTGGATCGGGAACTCTGGGCATCTCTGCTTAGACTGCTGCCTCTGCCTTACTGTATTTAGTCGGGAATTAAACACTTTGTCCTGAGACAAAAAGCAAAGACAATTTATGTGCTGTGACATAGTTTTGTAGAGTGGCCGCTCGGCACTGGAGCATGCTGGTACATGTGAAACAGACCCGGTCCTTTCTGCAGTTTTTGACTTTTCAGTGTCTGACACTGTCTTGTGTGAGAGAAAGAAACTGCATAATAATTGTGCACTCCTGAGTGTGGACCTGCTGTGGTCTCCTGAAAACAAATCAAGTTGTTTTGTATCTTTACGTGGATGGTCATCACTTTTCTACAGTTTGGACATTTAAACTCTGCATATGCTACACAGAGCGCTGCTCCAATAGACAGTTTCCCTGTGCCCTCCCAAAAATAAATACTTTTTCTCCTTCAGCACTGTGACCACAAAAAGAAAACCTGAATAAAATTGTACAATGTATTGTACATTGTCCCTGTTTTGGAGATCTTTAGGGGCTCGGTACATGACAAAAACATCCCAAAGACACAAATGAGCAGATTTATGTGACAAGAATATGCCACATCCTTTGCCCAAGGAATGAAAAAACAGGAAAAACTAAGTTGTCATTTAGTTTAGGTTTTTTGTGTGTGCAAAATTGTAAATATAATTGTGTTAACCACGTCATGGCACTCATTCCATGAAGCACTGTAACAATACTACAAAGGTGATTTCTAATATGTATTCTCATTGTTGTGCAAAGTAATTGTTATTAGCCATCTTGGTAGTTGGTACTAAGCAAACATAAATTAGTCAGTGAGTACCTGATGGCACTGCGGCGGCTCCTGGAGCAGATGCTCTGCGGCTCCCCTTGTGGCCGGAGCAGGAGGGCTGGAGTCCAAAGGGGTCTGAGAAAACAGGAGGAACTCAAAGAAACGCTCACAGTCCTTTGTCCATACAATGGACACACCACACAGTAGATTCTGATGCTAACACTTGGGTTCGGATTAGTGCCGTCAATACATTCATTTATTTAATCGTGATTAATCACACATGTAAAATTTGATAAAGCAACGTAATTTTTTTCTTTTAATAATTATATCCATTATTAGGCCCGATCGCCATCAGGGCTGGCGAAGGGGCTCTTGTAATCATATAGAGTGCATAGAGCGAAGCGGAGCCTCCTCTCAAACATACACTAACGCACTCCTCTCGTCGTGCAAGTCACGTGCACGTGCACACGTATCAGGATACGCACATTGTACTATTTTGGAATTACATGTGGACAAATGGAGCGCGAAGCACTCCCTCCTCTCAAACACTCACTAAAAAAAAAAAAAAATCAACATTGTAATTGTACAGAGCCCATAAAAAGTCAATGGGCGACTGAGAGCCCGTCAGTGACCCAGGACCTCTACCATGAGGTAGGAATGCGCGAGTGCTTTCCGAAAATATATGGTTTATGGTACCCGCGTAAGAATCAATCAATCAATCCTTCCATCCATCCATCCATCCTTCCTTTCTTCCTTCCGGTCGCAATTTTCACCCAGTGAACATCAACGAAAAGTCACAGATTTTGGCCCGAAATTCAAACCCGATCCGACACAACGTTTGACTACTGTATTTCCAAATTTTGAATTTCAAAATAGTGGAGCAAAAGCTCCACCTCAATTTTTTTTTTAACATTGTGAGATAGGACTTGGCCAAAAATGAAGTTTGTCGTAGAATCATAAAATCGGTACAGACGTGCATCATGACATGTTGAGCAAAAATATTATTACGGCAATGCCTTCCGCCATATTGGGTGTCGGCCATTTTGGATGACAGCCCGCGAAGCGGGAATTCGCATTTATTTTTCAATTCGTATAAAACCTATCTCCTCCTAGAGCATTTATCGGAACGAGCTAATTTTGGGTGGAAAATAATCTTAAAGAGGGGGCATTATGTAAAATGGACTTTTTCAAGCTTTATATCATGTTATGTCCTTCCCTCATTAAAACATGCCTGAAGTGTTGCCTTGGCTCATTCACGTATGTTTGAGTTATCTTTAAAACTTAGACGGCAGCCATTTTAGGTGTAGCTATGGCTCAGTCCTCCTAGGAATGCCCCCACCTCCTGGAGACGCCTCTGGACCTTTCGTCACCAGCCAAGGCACCAGCCACTGCTCCTCAGCTCAGCAGAGCCCCTCCCCGCATGTCGAGCATGGAGGATTAGCTTCATATGTTGTAAACTGGAGACAACAGCTCAGAGACTTTCAAAAACACACATCAGTGTTTCTTTTAAATCAACACTCAGGATTAAAACCGGTGACAAGAAAACGTATTTCCATGACGGGATCTGCGCTGGGAATGCGTTTGGGCCTTAATAGCATTCCCTCCGGAGAAAGATAATATTACAAGCTAAAGCTCCAGTCATGACTGAAAACGAGAAATATGCACAAATAAAGTCAATAAAGCCACCATCTACATAAAGAACCGTTGAACAATGATCACACACTGAACCGGGCTTGTTGATTTTGAAGTTTATTGCTCACATTTATCTACAATGGGTCGTAGCTAGGGATGTAACGATTCACTCAAGCCCCGATTCGATTCGATTTCCGATTTTAAGTTCCCGATTTCGATTTTTTCCCCCCCGATTTATTTTTAAACCTTTTTTTAAGAAAAGAATATGACTCATTCATACCAATGTTTCTTTTGTTTTAACATCTGCATTTTTGTCCTTGTAACAAACTGCAACTGTCTCAGTAACAGAACTTTACATTACAAACATTACAAGACATGAAAATGAACTATAATCATTTTGACATGAGTGCTTGTAAATGTACAGTACATGTTTTCAGCAGATTATATTTATTTTACCAAACCTTTTTTTTTTTTTTTTTTTTGCAGTTTGAACATAATACTACCATTTAGAACTAATTTTACAGTGCAGTTTGTTTCACCCTCGAACGCCTCAATGCTCACAGCCTCCGGTGCAGCCTTTGTAAACATAAGGAGGAAAAGACATGACAGCTCCTGTAGGTATTGGATTATTTGACAAACGGACATTTGATGAGGATTTCAGCAGAATCAGAGCAGATCGGTCAGATGTTTGTCAGTTTACGATCTTTGGTAAACTTCTGTCAAAATGCTAAACTCTGCGTTAGCCGCTAACGCTAATCTCGTAGCCGCTAACTTTAGCTGCGTCTGCTGCTTCGATGCCTACACGTGTATGTGTTTACATGGTGTGGTGTGTGTTGGGGGTGAGGCGTGTGTTGGGGGTGAGGCGTGTGGTGGGGGTGAGGCGGGGGAGGTGTGGAGCTTGTCTTGAGAAAAAGTTAATGTCGTTAGAAACAATGAGCTATGTTCCGGTCTATTTCGGTCGCGCAAAATGGAGTAGCTGAGGGTGGCTTTAAAATCGATTCTTTTATATCGATTCACATTTTACGCATATTAAATCGATTTTAAATCGATTTTCGATGAATCATTACATCCCTAGTCATAGCCGAGTGGTTTTCTCTCGAAATACTTGAACAAGTATTAGCAGTTAGCCGCTAACCACTAGCTCGAAACGATTTATTGAAAAGTAACCTATTATGCACTTACCACGTCACTAAACATGCAACTACTTGAAGCAGATTTTGCAATGATAACACACTGAGCCTGGCTTGATGATTTTGAAGTTTATTGCTCACATTTAATCTACAATGGGTCGTAGCCGAGTGGTTTTCTCCCGAAGCTAACGCACCATTAGCCGCGAGGTGCTAACACAGCTAGTTAGGAAATTCATTAAACAAAAGCAGCATATTATGCACTAAAAATGTCAAAGCCGGCAACTACTTGAAGCAGCTTTTACGATGACCACACAATGAGCCTGGCTTGACACATTTGTGATTTATTGCAGACTTTTTATCAACAATGAGCTGTAGTCGATTATAACATGCTAACGGGGGTAACCTTGAATAACCATTGTGCACCTGCACAGATAATGTCCCTCTATTGAAGCGTATGGACTGGATATACAGACGCTTAAATACTGGGGAGATCCTGGTGTAGTCCATGGGGGTATAGTTAAAGATCCATAGGGCATGGCAGTAGCAAATAGGGACTAGATAGCCTCCAAACAGCAGGTATTTTTCAGGCAAGAGCCCATTCCAAGCCTGCGGTGTGGAAAGTTCAGATGCTGGATCAAATCATATCCTGCGTGGCCATTGTTCACAAAGTGATAAAGCGTAGCTCCTTTCCAAAAGTAAAAATTAAGATGCACCGAAAATCTTTCGTAGTTTCTATGCGTGTGGAGGAAACACGACGAGAACAGTAGTGTTGTTTAGATGCCACAGCAGCATGCTGAAGGGGGCGTGTCAGAAAGGGTCAGGGCTTCTTAAAGAGACAGAGGCCTATTTCAAGACGTTCAGTACAGCCATTTTGAGAGCAATTTTATTCAAGGCAGTTATTAGAATGTACAGAATATACAGACCAACAGAAGGTTGCGTCATCATTGTAGTATGCTATAGATTGGTGCTATGTGATTGAAAAAAGCATAATACCCCCTCTTTAAGTAGAACTTTAAAAGTTATCCAAATTACTCCCATTCGCACATATGAAGCCCGATTTCGATAATTTTGTTATCAGTTGTTAAAGTCACAGTCCTAAACACTTTTATCTGGCAAAATTCTAATTGGGCGTGATAGCACCCCCTATAGAGAGTACAAATTTTACTTTTACAAAAATTAAAATAATTTGGCACAAAATTCTATTTGGTCGTTCCGATCAGAAAAGTCAATTACACCCATGCCATATTTTTCACGGTATTGCCGTAGCGATGACCACAACGGCCCTTTTTATTCTGATGGAAAAATGTTAAACTCCATAATTCAGCGAGAAGTGAGGAACCAAAGGTTATCCAAAGTACTTGGATAACCTTTGTGGATGATCTGCGGCACAGCCGCAGCCCTACGTAAAATGTAAAAATATGCTTCAGTTTGCAGATATAGTGTGATACAAATTCATACTAATTTTTCTCTGTATAATGTCAAAATTGAGCGCGGAGTGCAACAAACATAAAGGCAGTAGCAATACCATAATTTTAGATTGAGGGAGACAAAAGGGCGGCTATATTTATCATCATCATCATCATCATCATAATAATAATAATATTATGAGCTCAGATTGTTTCATTTATTAAAGGGATACTTCGGGATTTTTGACATAGGGCCTCATTTCCTAGTTATCCAGAGCGTTGTTGATGTCTGGAGATATTTTTTTCTTAAATTCATGCAGTTCTTATATTTGAAGAGTCTAGTTGCGCTAGGCTAGAGCAAGGCTAAAGCATTTCTATGGTAAACGCTAGCCTGCATTAAAAAACAGTCTGACTCACTCCACAGTGCACCTGAGGTAAATCAATTATAACACCAGACTACCCATATAAATGTCTGTGTTAATAGAATAATTTTTTTTAATAAAACTGACCTTGTATCACATGAATTACCGCATTTTGAGGGACTATTTTCTCGCAGATGGATCCGCCGCTGCCTTAGCTTACAGCCACGAAGCTGATGCTGCTCAAATATAAGTTATTTTAAACGCTGGTTAAAATTAACCTATCGACACAGACATTTATATCGTTAGTCTGGCGTTATAAGTGATTTACCTCAGGACTATGGAGATTTTTTAATGCGGGCTAGCGTTTACCATAGAAATGCTTTAGCCTTGCCCTAGCCTAGCGCAACTAGACTCTTCAAATATAAGAACTGCATGAATTTAAGAAAAAAATATCTCCAGACATCAACAACACTCTGGATAACTAGGAAATGAGGCCCTATGTCAAAAATCCCGAAGTATCCCTTTAAGCCTGATGTCCCTGTTTCAACGCTCAAACGAAAGCTCCTCACATGGACGTGCACTGCATCACAGGGAAACGAAGTGATAAATGCACATGCAGCATTTATTTGTCGGATAAAAGCATATCATCGCCTAATAAGGATTCAGGAGTGGAGAAATGAGACTCGGACTGAGGCTGGAGAGAGTACAGAGCGGCGGCGCTCGCTAAAGTCAGGCCGAGACACCAGTATCAGATTATTTATGCAAATAATGAAAACGCCACACGTTTGTTGGAAACTTCTCTTACTCACTTGTCTCGGTGCTTCACTAATGTTTATGAGAAGTTGCAATAATAAAGTTTGTCCACAAGAGGTCAGTGTACAAACAGAATACTGTTGAAGTAGCTCAGTTCCGATAGCCTGGAAAAATCCAGACTCACCACTGTACCAGCGAGTGAGTCTGGTCACCGCTGCGTCAAATCCATTTCCCACAGCGGTACATACGCAAGCAAACAGGAAGCGGAGTAAACCAATCGGCCAAGGGCGGGCGTCTGCCGTTGATGCGGTGTTATTAGCGGTTTTGCGTTAATATTTGCGCAGGATTATGAATCACGAAACTCACCTACTGTCGATGTGTTTTTGGTCATTTACCGCCGATTGGAGACACGCTTTCTCTCTTTCGTGCGTCGTTCATAGATTGTTATTGAGGGACTTCCGCGTCCCGTGAGTGACGTTGCTCGCTAACAACACGTCACGGCAAATAAACGAATCTGATTGCACGGGAACGGTTTGATTTTGCGGATACACCCCACCACCAGTGCAAAAGTGGTATCAGAAAAAGTATAGTTCAGGAACTGGAAACATAAACCAACTCACATTTAAGGGACAGTACTGGTCAAGGCCTTTTCCTTACAGTCTGACCCATACTTCAGAATAGTAGGTGGTAGTAATGCACCAATAAACCAAAGAAGGGTATAATAATAATTAAATTATAATTATAATTAAACTTTCTATAAAGGGCCCAACACAACATACTGAGAGGCGAGCGCACATCAGCCTTTGCTTCTTACTGATTTCCCAGCACCAGCTCAGAGCTCAGTGTCCCCAGTAAATGGACTCACTGCAAACTTGACTCCCTTGGGAGCAGAAGACTTGTCTGAGTCCGTAGAGTTTTTCTTCCATGCAGTGAGGCGCAGTTTCTCCAGAGTCTTTACCTGTGCAGGGTCATAACAGTGAGGAGTGACTGAGCAAACACAGCACTTATCAAACACGTGTATGTACAAGCTTTACAGTAAAACAGTCAATTTAAACACATTACAACTGAAGAACCATTTCATCTCGTCTCATGCTGCAGGGACATTCATTTAACATTTCTGAATTAGTCAAATTCATTGTGCTAGTTGAGCTCAAACTGTTCCATCCACCAGTACCTGCTCTACCATTGTTAATATAGATCCTTATTATTAATGGTATTTTGTGTGATATAGACGAGTTGATTGGCAGTACCTCGTCTCTCAGAGTGCTGTTGTCCTGCCCCAGAGCCTGCAGCTGGTGGCGCAGTCTGCTGTGGGTGTTAGCCCAGCGGCTCTCCTTCCTCTTCAGCTCCTCCTGCAGAGAGCTCAGCTGCTGCTTCAGACCCTGTGACACACAGCACACCACAAATGAGTCTATATTTAAACTCAAATGGCTATGCTTTGTTTCATAATCTGTATAGGAAGCAAAGGTCTGTATGCAATAACAGTATAGTTCAACTAAAGCATATCAAAATGTCAACTTCTGTTAAATGTTTAACATGATCCTTGGACTGTCCTCTCCCCACTCCAAAAGTTTGGTGTTTGAACAGCAGCAGATTTACATTTACGGAGGTTCGGTCTGAGGAGACTGTGCTTTTGAACATCATCCTTCTCATGAGTGGAACACCGATAACATAATACATATACCGTACATTTCAGGGTTTCTGCACACACTTTGTAATTGGACAGCAAAACTCTTCAAATTCACATTGCAATGTTCCTTTTCTGACACATGTGAACGTGCACGACAGAGTATATGTGTATGTGTATGAGTGGAGGCGAGCGCTTCGCGCACTGCTATACTGTAAGAGCCCCTTCAACAGCTCTGATGGCGCTCGGGCCTAAAAACTATTTATTTTGTGCAACTTATATAATTTTTAACAGAAACAAGCAACCTACAATTCTATAATCAATGAACAAATGTTTTTATAAATAAGTATTAGGGAGAGTTGGAGGCATTTTCTTTTACTTATGAATAAGTGTAATGTACATTTTATACAGATTGTTGTAATAATAATTTATTACACCAAATAATGAGCTACACATTCTGCAGTGTTCACAATGGATTTACAACACACTTTCCAAAGTGGCTCTTTGATAATCAGACTCTCCTCTGTAATTTGATCCTGACGATGACAGTGCCGTGTTTTTTGTTAACATTCTATGAGCAGAGATGTGTTTTGTGGTACTGTATATAATCGGCATAGTCTTATGTGCTCATTGTTTTCTACTTTTTTACACACTGTATGTAGTCCATAAACAGACCTGGATCTCCTGGCGCTCGCTCTTGTTGGGGATGGCTCGTGCTGCAGACATGTGCTTTTCCAACAGTTTGCGCTCCCTCTGCAGCTTTCTGTTCTCCTCTCGTTTGTACTCCTCAAAGCGGGTCATCTCCTGAGCTTTCATCTGCTCAAAGTCAAAGCGCTCCCTCCTGCCACACAACATCAGGGCAGGTGTCATCAGAACAACATCTGCAGCAGAGTGTTCAGTCGCACACCTACCTCAGGTCCTCCTGGAGTTTCTGGTTGTCTTTCCGCACTTTGGTCAGTGTAGCATTCTCCTTTTTGAAACGCTCGATTTGGACCTCTAGCTCCACCAGCCTGTCCCTGAGCAGCTGTGACTGGGCCTGCGGAGCTGTAGGAAAGAAGTACTGTGAATAGTTAAACTTTAGACCATACACCGCCTCACTTAACACTGGGCTTTCCCAATACCACCAGGACGGCACATGACAACTTAAAGCTGCATTACCCGAGTTACTCACTTTTCAAACCGTGAAAGTCGGAGGTGGTTGATTAAAATCTCTCAGCTGTTGCCTAAAGTCGTTTCTAGCTCTCCCCTTGATCACTTGAGGCAAGTAGAAGTACATCTCAGTCGGAGCTCATAGTGCGGAAACGTTAACAAGGCGGACCAACAAACTAACCGTGTGCTAATTTAGCCTCATGCATGATCTGCTTTTCTGTCACATATGCTGCCTTTATAATTTAGATCAGTAAGTTTACTCTACAAGAAAAATAACTGGATTACCAAAGCTTTAAAGATACAGTATGTAGCCTGCACACAAAGGGCTGGGCTGCTTTAACCTGTCAGATAATCAGGGTCATTTTCTACAGGTTTAACCATAGAATTTGGAGACTGGGCTTTCGGTGAGGACAAAGGGGAGGACTTGGGAATCAACACAATTGTTATCAGTAAAATCAATGTTTGATTTGAACAACTTTACTTTGTACTGGGGCAGAGGAGTAAAAGTAACATTACTTTCTAATGATTTTACTCAAGTACAAGTAATAAGTAGTGACCCAAATAAATACTCGAGTAAAAGTAAAAAAGTACTTGGAGAAAATGTTACCAGAGTACTGTGAGTAACAGTTCAGTCTAAAGTCTCATTTATGTTTCAGTTGTGACATTAATGATGAGACACAGAACTTGTAATGTGTAATTCCTAATATTTCCATAGAAAACACAAATTACATATATTTTAGATCGATATGAAGCTTTTGTAACTTTAACATTTACTTACAGCAGCACAAGTAACTATCGTTTTTTTTACTCAAGAGTAAAGATACTTTTGATAATATTAATAAAGTATCTCCAAAAAAGTTACTCAAGTACTTGTACTACCCACCTCTGACAAGGGGACAAAGAGGGGTCAGGTTTAGAAAATACCAAGGCCCATAGACACCAATATGAAAGGCTCGTAGCAGATATAAAGGTTAATATAATAATAATAATATTATTAAAGATTTTTTTTTTTTACCACCAACCAACCTATAATTAAACATTTCTAACTAAGGTAAAAGTTTCAATAATAGAAATAAATCCACTAAACTAACCCACTAAACTAACTAAAGCCACTAACTCTCCACTTTCTGTTCCAAAAAACAGAGTCCACCACTTTTTGTTATTTGTAAAAGTCGTCTTGCAAACAATATCGACCATGTCAGTAAAACCCTTTAACTGAGGGTAAACTCCAGCTTGAGAGCAGAACTGAATGTTAATGCCCTGGGCCTGCTTTTTGTGCTTTACAAACAACTTGAACAACTTAACCTCTTCACCAATTTCCTCCAGTTCAGCTTCACCCAAATCTAAAAGCTTCTCAACTGAAGAGCAACAGCGTAACGCATCATTTCAAAGCTAAAACCTAGCCGCAACTTTGTCACACTTTTAAAGAGTTTTTGTTGTGTAACTTTTTTCTGCCTCTTTTTGTTGTCTTTTCCTTGCTTTTTTCCTTGCTTTTGTGTTGTCTTTTCACTGTGTTTTTGTCACTTCTTGTATTTTTTTTTTTTTTGGCCTTTTCATCGCTAATGCCATTTGTTTGCATTTTTTTGTGTGCTTTTCTGGCATGTTTTAGGCGCTTTCTTGACAAATTGTTTGTCGTCGCTCTTTTGATGCTTTTTGTGAAGACGCTTTTAGATTTGGGCAAAGCCAAACTGGAGAAAATGAGCACGGTTCAGGTAGGAGTTAAGAGGTTAACAGTGAGTGAGTTTTAAACTGTTAGTTGTGGTTCAGATTTGTTGCCTACTTTCCCAATTCTTCCCAAGGATGAGTTTAACATTTCACTACTTTCAGGGAGCAAAGTGGAGTTTTACTGTCATAGTGATGCTAACAAGAACAACTAGCCGCTAGCTGATAATAAATGAAAAGTTATATGTTCTATGACTTCAGGCAGCTGTATGCTGCTGACTGGAGTGAAGTATGGAGGAGGAATTGAAGGACACGAACCATACGTGGAGTTTGGAACACTCTGGGGGTCGGCAGCAGTTGGAGGGCGGCTCACAGGTGCACTGTTGGACTGTGTCTTGAGTGCGGGGAAGAGCCTGCTCATGAGCTGGGAGGGGGCTTTGGACACAGCCACCTTCCTGTTAACAGCATGTTCTACTGGGGAGGCCGGCTCCTCTGAGGACAGACAACATGGACACAGGGGTCACCAGGTCTGCATAAGAATGAAGAAAAAATAGCCTGGAGAAAAACTCATCTTGTCTGATCTCAGAACAAAGCAAGAACAAGAAAGAGCAGGTGACTGGGTGAGTGTTGCATGGTGATTGGAGGGGCTGAGGTCTCAGACTGGCAGCCTTCCCCAGGGAGCTGTGGCTAAACAACACTTGCCAACATCATGGAGGGGTGAATGAAAAAAAGAAAAGCGATGCAATCTTTGTTGCTGCCCAACAGACTTTCTAGCTCTCACGATACCCCTGCACATCAACTGTCTCAACATGCAAGTTAATTAAAAGCATGTTTCGGCCACATGCAGTGTTATCAGATGACGTGAAGGATGGAAGCGTAAACCACAGCTGTCCAGTCTCCCGTTTAGGCTGGGAGTCTTCGGCCCTGTCCCAATTCAAACCCCTAGCCCTAGATTTGATCCCCTCCCCTAGATTTTGCACGTTCCCGCGGAGGGGCAGGGTGTCCCAATACTTTAGGGAGCAAGAGGAAGTGGCTATCTTGCGGCCAAGGGAGTATAAACATGGCGGCTACCGGTGGAAGCGACAATTACAAATGTAAGAATATATACGCAAATAAGCCTGTAAACATTCTGAAATGTGTTGGAATGTGTGTGTTAGATGTACAGTGAGGAAAATAAGTATTTGAACACCCTGCTATTTTGCAAGTTCTCCCACTTAGAAATCATGGAGGGGTCTGAAATGGTCATCGTAGGTGCATATCCACTGTGAGAGACAATCTAAAAAAAAAAATCCAGAAATCGCAATGTATGATTTTTTAACTATTTATTTGTATGATACAGCTGCAAATAAGTATTTGAACACCTGTCTATCAGCTAGAATTCTGACCCTCAAAGACCTGTTAGTCTGCCTTTAAAATGTCCACCTCCACTCCATTTATTATCCTACATTTAGATGCACCTGTTTGAGGTCTTTAGCTGCATAAAGACACCTGTCCACCCCATACAATCAGTAAGAATCCAACTACTAACATGGCCAAGACCAAAGAGCTGTCCAAAGACACTAGAGACAAAATTGTACACCTCCACAAGGTTGGAAAGGGCTACGGGGAAATTGCCAAGCAGCTTGGTGAAAAAAGGTCCACTGTTGGAGCAATCATTAGAAAATGGAAGAAGCTAAACATGGCTGTCAATCTCCCTCGGACTGGGGCTCCATGCAAGATCTCACCTCGTGGGGTCTCAATGATCCTAAGAAAGGTGAGAAATCAGCCCAGAACTACACGGGGGGAGCTGGTCAATGACCTGAAAAGAGCTGGGACCACCGTTTCCAAGGTTACTGTTGGTAATACACTAAGACGTCATGGTTTGAAATCATGCATGGCACGGAAGGTTCCCCTGCTTAAACCAGCACATGTCAAGGCCCGTCTTAAGTTTGCCAATGACCATTTGGATGATCCAGAGGAGTCATGGGAGAAAGTCATGTGGTCAGATGAGACCAAAATGGAACGTTTTGGTCATAATTCCACTAAACGTGTTTGGAGGAAGAGAATGATGAGTACCATCCCAAGAACACCATCCCTACTGTGAAGCATGGGGTGGTAGCATCATGCTTTGGGGGTGTTTTTCTGCACATGGGACAGGGCGACTGCACTGTATTAAGGAGAGGATGACCGGGGCCATGTATTGCGAGATTTTGGGGAACAACCTCCTTCCCTCAGTTAGAGCATTGAAGATGGGTCGAGGCTGGGTCTTCCAACATGACAATGACCCGAAGCACACAGCCAGGATAACCAAGGAGTGGCTCTGTAAGAAGCATATCAAGGTTCTGGCGTGGCCTAGCCAGTCTCCAGACCTAAACCCAATAGAGAATCTTTGGAGGGAGCTCAAACTCCGTGTTTCTCAGCGACAGCCCAGAAACCTGACTGATCTAGAGAAGATCTGTGTGGAGGAGTGGGCCAAAATCCCTCCTGCAGTGTGTGCAAACCTGGTGAAAAACTACAGGAAACGTTTGACCTCTGTAATTGCAAACAAAGGCTACTGTACCAAATATTAACATTGATTTTCTCAGGTGTTCAAATACTTATTTGCAGCTGTATCATACAAATAAATAGTTAAAAATCATACATTGTGATTTCTGGATTTTTTTTTTTAGATTATGTCTCTCACAGTGGACATGCACCTACGATGACAATTTCAGACCCCTCCATGATTTCTAAGTGGGAGAACTTGCAAAATAGCAGGGTGTTCAAATACTTATTTTCCTCACTGTATATGCAATGGACTTTTAAGCTATAGTTTGAAAGTCGCTATTTGATGACGTTCTTAAATATGCAGAGTGCTTCGCGGGTGTGTGTCCTGGTGTGTCCCGGTGTACATGCGGAAGTTTCGTGCTTATCCAGGTTCTCAATCTACTGACTCTGATTCAAGCTTTCAGTAAACAAAACGGTCTCAAGCTGAACTCTTTCTCCTGTGGTGATAGAGGACTGAAAGTGTTGCTTGTTTATGTTCTACTTATGTGACATAGATGATTATTGATTGACCTATCGAAAACAGTAATGCATCATGTTTAATCGTTTAACAATAGACTGGATGCAAACTATAGGATCTGAATATGTAGGCCGTCTTGTTTTTAGACACAATGGTCGTTGTCAGCTAAGTTGAGCAAAGTGCCAAGATTAAACAAAACAGCATACCTGAAACATCCCGACCGTCACAAACAAATGCGTCTGCTGTTTCCTATATCTCCTCTCGTTGATTTATCCAACGGAGATAAATCAACATGGCACACACAACAGGCAGGAGCTACGCCGGAACGGCATTTTCACAGGTCCATGAAAATAGTATTATTTCTATTGTAGTTTATGTGTATTACCGCTATCTACTAGACTGGGCTGAAATCAGATACATCGATGTTGCGTGTGACGTAAGGAACACGTTCTCTGTGCCAATTTGCATACTAGTGTTGTCCCATTCCTTAGGGGAAAATCTTCACTTGCACTTCCCTCATGAGGGGACTCTACTGTGGAGGGAACTCATAGCAAGTGAGAGAAACAGAACAGGGCCTTCTTACCCCTCTTTCCCGCCGTCTTCCCGTATTACTATAAAAGTGCATTCAGACCTAACGCGGCTCACACTCAATACTGTGTATTGTCAATGTGAAGGCGCGCTCATGTGCGACACAGAGCAGTGCGATGTAAACAGCGGGAGAGCGCGGCAGTAGGAAGTGTGGAGTCCACTCATTCTGGCAAAAGAAGATCAGATCATCTGTTTGAATTTGGAGCAACACCATCTCAACTCTTATACATCATAAAGACACAGAGGAGGAAGAACTTTGTGACAGTGCAGCAGAGGCCAGGCATTCCCATCAGAGGAATTATAGTATGAAAACACAAGACACGGACACAATAAAGAACGCACTGGATTACAAAAACAGGATTGTATCATGACATGACAGTACTACGCACTCAAACACACACTTGTATCGTATAACTTTCAGGGTTCATTTTCTCAGACACAAGGGTTAGAGTTGCTGTGTCTAGTGTCTGACAAAATGAATCCTGAAAGATATACTGTAACACAAGTAGACACAGTGAACGTTACAAAGTTTACACACTTGTATTGTTTTATTGGGCAAAGCTGAAATAATGTTTAAACTGTAAACTGCCTATGTGCTTGAGAATAAACTGAGGCAGTTAGGGACTGTGTATTTGCTGCTGCTCAGGACGGGGAGGGCATCTCCAAGTCTCCGGGAGAGGTGAGTGTTAGGGGAAGGTAGAAATTCTATTCCACTGTCACCAAAGCACAAGCAAAGAATCAGGAAACACATTTCATTTGCAACTTTGTGCTCATGAACAGCACTTGGGAAAAACCCTGAGGTTTTCTTAGAATCACACAGCAGCTCCTCCTGAAGCAATGTAAGGTAAGGTACACTTTATTGTCCCCGTAGGGAAAGTGACACATGTGATACACGCAATCGATTGCAACAGTTTCAAGCAACCAACTAGGAGCGAGTCACGCAATTTGACACGTTAGGTGTGGACACGACTTTACCTCGTAAATCTCCCATACAAGTCTCCAATAAAAACATTCTTCTGCCTCTCCAAACTGTCACTCTGTCACTAGCCTCAAACCTCCACCAACAGTAGCCTGGGTGGTAGTTGTCACGAGGTCAGCATAGCTGCCGAGTCTCTACAACGGATAATTCCTGGACAACTGAAAGCCTCCCCAAAGACACAGAGTGGAGTGGTCTGTGTGTGTGTTACACGTGTGTGTCACCTGGGCTGGCAGTGCTAAAGCTTTGGTCCTCAGAGAGCTGGCTCCAGGTGTCATGGTCGTCAAACAGCACCGCGCCCGGCTGCTCCCCTCCCTGCTCCTCCGCCTGTTCCGTCAGTGTGCAGTCCTCACCGTCGCTGTCAGCAGTTTCACTGGACTCCACCAGGCAGCTGTGGGCGTCCTCATATGTGCACTTGTTGTATGGAGGGAAAGTATAGACACTGTGGACTGAAGGTCCTTGTTTGTCCGCTCGATCCTCTTCACTCTCATTCAGCAGCTGCTTATGACCCTCTTCCTTGAGGGGACCTCGGGGTGGTCTGGAGGGGACTTGATGGGAGTGGAGGAAAGGCGACGCTGTTGGAGCGGTCTCTGCTGGTCCATCTGAAGTACCTGCACAAGTTCACAAGTCAAATGCTACAAGCTGCTCAGATCTTTGGGTAAGGTATGGAGCATGCTCACTTACTGTTAAACCGACACTACAACATCAATGTGAGTCTTGAGTTCACTCACTACCCAAACTTGTATACCATGTAGAAGGTTTTTGTAATTATGAGTAAATTAAGAGACGTTTGTTATCAGTAGACTCAATATTTGATTAAAGACCTTGACGCCATACTATCTATAGGGAGTAACGGTACACGTGGCTGCAGAGTAACATTTCGGTAAGCACATTCAGATTTGTCCACTTGTGTATTTCAAAAGGGACACTAATGAGTCACAGTTTCTTTTATGGTAGAACAGCACTACTTTTTGACTGGGAGTACTTTTATGTGGTATCCAACATGTTTAAATGCTTCCAGATGCAAGCACATTGGTTTGGTTTGGACTCACTGGACCAACAGAGGAGCAGTCTACGCCAGGACATCCACTGATGCCTTAGCCATGTACAATGTCCCCGCCCTTTAATCCTCTGTGGATTGACTGAAGTTGACTGAAGAAATAATGTTTTTAGAATATGACAAAATCAATTTTTTTTAACAGATCTTAAAACAGATTTATCCATTTTGATAGTCTGTATGCTTTATGACAAGTTTTTTTTTTATTAGCTTTTTCGGTACAAAAAAAAATAAAAAATGAACCAACCCCTAAAACAATGGACTACATGCTCCTACATACTCCTCAGGAGTTACCAAGTTACAGCATCATGTTAAAAACATCTGCTCACAAGCAAAGAATTTACTGGAGGAAACTCGTGCTCATCAAGATTCTGAACGAGCCTCTCAAATAAAAGTCTTTAGTATAAATACTTTTTAGTTGCTTAAAATTAACTTTTGTGGTGTTTTTTTTATACTAGCCATTAGCTCTGAGAAAAAAAGTCTTCCTCAATAAACAGAGACGTTTCCTTCATCAAGAATTGACATCCAACATAATGTTTTTAACACGTCCAAGTGACTTCTATCAGTATCTCACTGTCCGGGATGTTTTTCTTGAACTATTTGTTGATTTGTGCAAGACATTGCTAATGCTTATTGGAAAAATAACAAGAGGAAGGACCACATTCAGAGGTCACCTGTGACTCGCGTGCATAGGACCTATTGAACCAAACCAAAATGTCATTATAGTGTACCATGGCATCACCACTATCTGAGGACAGAGATTTAATATTCATTCATTTTTAAAATAAGGGTGGAGACATGTTAAGAGAGTATATACACTGGTATAGGGTATTCTAGAAACAGGACTTTGTCCGAATGATCCTAGGAGCTCTGTTGTCGGGGTCTTGGTGCCCCTGGTAGGGTCTCCCATGGCAAACAGGTCCTAGGTTAGAGAAGAAGCCCCTTATGAGAGACCAACAGGCCCGGTTAGACCATGAGGCCGTCCTTCTGTGGACCCACCACCTGCAGGAGGAGCCATAGGGGCTGGTGCAGCTCCAACAGCTTGGCTCTTATAGACCTTTGGAAAGGGAAACCTCTTCAATTTGTCATCCATTCATATTGAACATATTTATGTACTGAATAGAATGATTCAATATAAAACTGAGAATTGCTTTATCCCTGGTCGAGCCCCACCATCACACTGGGATGACGAGCTGTTACCCAAAAATTTGTCATGATGCTAAATTTGGTATAAGCAAAATAAGCATTAGAAAAGCCTGAAAAGCTAAGATCATGATGAAAACAAGCTGATAACGATCATTTTAACAGCCTCTGGGCCTGATCTTGTGTTTGAAAACGCAGACTATAGCGTAACATTTTGCGCTGAGTAGGAGCGCACTTGCTTTTTTGTTTGTTTCGCGTTTACGGCCAAGCGAGTGCCGATCCACGGAACAGCAGGACCGCCATAGGGTACTTCTCTTTCTCTCAAGACAGGAACATTGATTAGCTCACGATAGGGTTTAATAAAGTTTTTAGTTTGACCTGTGAGACCCTATCGTGCTTAAGGAATAAAACAAGGCAGCACGATGTAAATGAGAAAATAAATGTGAGGCTGCCATCAGCGCACTGCTCTCAGTGCTGCTTATACATTATGCCTCAGTCGGCCTATAAGTGATGCCCTCTCGCAAGTGGTGCAGGCACATAACGCAATGCGGCGCCACTCACAAGATAAGGTGCATTCCTTTAGTCAGTTAGAGATTGCGCACTACTTCCACTAGGCACACGCTGTGGCTCTCAGTGTTACTACACTTTTTCCAAGATAGATTATGAAAGAAACGTTCCCAGGGAAAAGCTGAAACCCTCTAAAAATGGTTCCACGACCCACTTTTGGGACCTGCCCCATGAGTTGAGAACCACTGCTCTAGGTCATATTGATAAACATTGGGAATATTGGGAACTATGAGTATCGAGACGGACATGAACACCTGATGTAGGTACCTTGAGGACAAAGGATGAGTTGGAGGAGAAGGACAGCTCCTCTGCAGCCTGTTCCAGCAGCTCAAACTCCCCCAGCTCCACGCTCTCCTTCTGCTGGGTACTCTCCCAGTGCAGCAGGCGCTCCTGGAAGGACTTCTCCAGGGAGTCGCTGGCTTTTCCCTGTCCCTGGGCTGAGGGCTCTAGTCTTTGGATGCTCTGGACCTGCCCTGGCTGTGTTGAGCTCACAGCCTTAGGGATTTCATCCTGTGGCCTGTTTACTCTGGGAATGTTCCCCCCACAGGGCGCCTTCAGTGCTGTGGGCTCTGCTGGCTGTGTGTAGGCTTGTTCCTCTGAAAGCCCCTGAACAGGACCTGACGGAGGTACGTGGAGTCGCAGGTGGCTCTGTAACATCTTTAAGCGAACCGTCTTTGTGTCCTGGCGAAAAGAACTTGTCTGGGGAAAGTCCTTACAGACTGTAGCGGTTTTACGCTGCACTGGAAGCTTTTGAGCACAGCCCGTCTGTACTTGTTGCAAAGAGATGGGCTCTGAGTAGCTGCGGATGATGGCTTTGGCTGGAGGTAGTGGTCTGGAATGTTGGTTTGACACTTTCTGACTAGTGAACCTCAGAAGACCCTTCCCCTTCTTCAGAAATACTCTTTTAGGATGGACCAGGGGAACGGTACCTCGAGGATCACTCTGCATGGGAAAGAGAGAGACATTTTTCATTATTCACAGCCTAGTAGACAGCCCAGAGAGAGCCCAGAGAGAGCCCAGAGAGAGCCCAGAGAGAGCCCAGGTGGACAAGTCAAATTTAAGACTTTTTAAGACCTTTTTAAGACCACAAAATCTCAAAAATAAGACCCGTTTTAAAAGCGCAAAGTAAATAGAATGTAAAGAAAATCATAGTGACAAAAATCAAGGTCTCAAACTGTAGGATATCAGTTATCCTACTGTGATAACTGATATCACAGTAGGATGTAAAAACTTAAGAACTGACATTTTCCCATTAGGCATTTTGACATGCTAACCATTCAAGTTTAAACAACCCTAACCCATAATAAAATAGAGCAGAGCTATCATACTCTATTTGCGTGGGCTAGGGGTGCCACAATTAATATTTTTTGAGTCACCATTATTGCAAGAGAACATATATTTTTTATTACGATTGTTCACAAATATCGACCGAATGAACAGAAACAATATTTATAGTTTTTGTCATGGGCGAGGCTTGTCGCACCAAATATACAAATAATGACACACAGACATAAATGATATCAAATGTAAATAATGTTTTGTTTAGTACGCTGTAATCAGAGTCAAACCAACCCCATTGCAAATGTTTCGATCCATTTAGAAAATGCCTTTTAATACTTAAACTTGTAAACATTCACCTTTTTAAAAATTAAAAAGGTGACATTTATATCGTTAGTCTGGCATTATAAGTGATTTACCTCAGGTGCACTGTGGAGTGGGTCAGACTGTTTTTAATGCAGGCTAGCTGTTACCATAGAAATGCTTTAGCCTTGCCCTAGCCTAGCACCACTAGACTCTTCAAATATAAGAACTGCATGAATTTAAGAAAAAATATCTCCAGACATCAACAACACTCTGGATAACTAGGAAATAACCCTATGTCAAAAATCCTGAAATATCCCTTTAAGCACTTGGACCAAACACTGGCTGATTCCAAACTGTTAAATTGGTAAGAGGTCTTACGCCAAACTGGATGTGCGTCAGCGTCCACCATGACAAGAAGCCTCCGAATTGGGCTGTCAGTTAGGAAGGAGTTAGGGAAAGGAGCCTCGATAGCTATCATTGCCACTTTAGCATAGGGATCTCTGATGCTACCTCACTGGAGCCATGTGCCATCCCATAAGCCACCGCGCCGCATGTCCGCCCCCCTCGCCCCCACCCTCTAGTGATTCATGCGCAACCACTGTAGATTGACAGGTGCACATTTAATTAAAACAAATATATAAAAGATTCTGCACAAGCCAAACTTTATAAAAGTGATGAAATACATGTTCATCACAGCACAGTCACATGTCAGTGTTTTAAAGAGCCTCCTCAGTAAATGGACTAAATGAAGCAGTTTGTGCTTTTGTTTTCATTTAGTAGAAACTTAAGCCACATGGCTAATTTGCATACTGTAGATTTATGAAACAACTGTTGAGATAAAATAAGGCTAAAGGGAAATGTGATGGCTCATTTGGATTTTTCTTTTAATCTTTTTCTCCTTAAATGTCTTTATTTAAGGACACCTACTGCAATACAGTAGGTGGCGGCATGCGCTTTTGTTTGCCTACCAATATCTTTAAAAAAGAAGAACAGCTGTTGGTGATGTCACTTCCCCTTCCCCTGGGTAAGGACGGTCGAATTTGGCAAATGCTGCTAAATTACTTTTTAAATTTTTTTTATTAACATTTTACTGATTTAGACAACATAGAAACAAGCACGAAAGACTACACATCAGACCGGACATACATCAAGGACAAAAAGACATGAGAGACATACTGTACAAAACACCATACAGCAAAAGATTATCTCCAAGATGTTGTCTCATGTCTCAACGTATCAGCGACTTTTGCTGCAACTTCCCCACAACAGGATTAGCATGACGGACGTTCATTAGCGACAACAACAACCTTGTCATCTTTTGGATACCTAAAGAGGTCCCACTCTGCTGACTTCAATTGTTTTTTGGGTGGATGAAGCTCTGGAGAGCGTCCTTCTGCCTCGCTCAACTATTAGTGAATTTACGCGCTGTGGCGTGCAGCAGCCAGTATGTCAGTGTGAAAAGAGAAGGTGACGCTTTGCGTTCTCGGACCATGTAAATGAGCGGTATACGCTACTCACAGCTACGCGTCTGTGCATTAGTTGGCTATTTTTTAAACGAAATTGTGAGCAAATAATTGAGACACAAACACATGTTCATTTTTAAGACCAATTTACCATGGATTTAAGACCAAATAGGCAGAATTTTAGACTTTTTAAGGCCTTAATAAGACCCTAAGAGAGAGCCCAGAGGGAGTCCAAAGAAAGCCCAGGGAGAGCCCAGAGAGGGAGCCCAGAGAGGGAGCCCAGAGAGGGAGCCCAGAGAGGGAGCCCAGAGAGAGTCCAGGGGAGGCCTGGGGAGAGCTAGGTTTACCTGTGGTTGCTGCCCTGATTTCAGCCTCTTTTCTTCCAGCCTGAGCTGCTCGTCCAACATCTCCTCGAAGGTCTTCTGACCTGCGCACCCTGGGTTTATTGGTCTGAAAAATCAGCGTCACATGAAGCTAAACTGTGGGCTCACATGTTTAGGAGCAAGACTACATTCAAACATTTGACTTGTTTAGTCATTTAAGTATTCATATTCTCATTTTGATTAATAAAAACGTTTCAGTCACATATGAGGCACAAAGCCCTCTTCATCAACCTCAGGTCAATCAGCCGGGCATCGGCAGTCAAGGCGGGGCGGAGCCTTGGCAATAAAGCGCTGTGGCCGTAATTGACAAAATAGTTTATTTCTTCGACAATATAAATAACTGTTCCCAACCAGGGAAGCAGGGACCCTAAGGGGTGCATGTGCACTTAGCAGGAAATACTTTTAATTATTTATGATTTAAAAAAAAAAATTGCAATTGAATTGTTAATCAATATTATTTTCAAAGGAAGCATATTAAAAAGATGATAGTAGATCAGTAGAAGATGTGTGAAGTATTTTGGCTTTTTTCAGTACAATCAAGAGTTTTAGATTAGTTAATGAGCAGCAAACTCATGAGATCATCATGAGATTACTTTGATTAAAAGTAAAATAATTTCTGGTAAGTAAATTTCAATGTGTTGAATTGAACAGTGCAGTGATGACAGTAAGTACCTGTCTTCCACAGAGGTTTCCTGATGCGTGCCGCTGTCCTGAGGCTCAGGCGCATGGACAGGCTCCTGCTCCTCTCCTCCTGAGCAACACACCAAAAAAGATGCACTTTATCAACACGGGCAGAAATAAATCAACTTAAATGTGTTAAATGCAGGGGCAATTGACCTCTCGCAAACCCCGCCCTCCGCACAGTCATTGTCCAAGCATACCTCATAGCAACCATAGCTACCAGACACTTCCTGAATATCCCCCCGTAGAAACTCTCCCCTTTCTAAGCCAATAAATGAGTTTAGAGTCAAGCTAAAAACGTATTTACCATCCATCTTGTCGTTTGCCAAGAGTTTCAATGAGCTGTCGTTGCTGGACATAGTCACACAATGCTACTTCTGCCGCTAGAATATCTGACACCTTTACTTTTTAAGTGCTACCTCTACAGTAAGATTCCTTCTCTTCGGGCGTCAGTCTTGGGTAGATTTAAGACCTACCCCAGTCTGGCCGTGACCAGGGTTTAAGCATGAGTGTTCACAAGTCCTAAGAATGAGAAACTTGCAACTTTTAGATTTAAGTCAGAAGTGCACTCTACTCCTACCTAAGTTAACAATAACGCTCATATTTTATCGCTAGACTAACATAAGAAGAGAACTTGCAAGAGCATGACTACTCCACACGACAATGCTGGTTGCCTTTAAGGAGTTCCAGGGATATTTTCCGTTTTGATACACTGGCGCTTTAGCCTCAATAGCTGTAATGTCCCGTTCGTTGCATTTTGTAATAACATTCCAGTACTGCACAACCCATTTGACCACGATCTGGAGGAGATTGCGCTCGTATTGCATCAAAAGAGACTACCATGCACTTCTCCCTGTTATAACTTCTTCACTTCTTGCCGGACCTAGCCAACATTTGCTAAGGAGACCTTTCGGTTTTGCATGTAGGGCTGTAACGTTTACAGGAGCTAGTGAGGTATCAAAAAAGGTTAGTGTGGTATAAAAGCTAAAAGCTAAATAATGGATGATGTAGCTTTGGTATTGGTACCAAGAAAAATGGAAAGGTACCCAGTAACAGTGGTTTGAACTTTTTAGTGGAACCCGTTGCTTACTTGCTTCCCCTTCTTGGCCCACACTTGGATGCCTCAGGACCGGTGGTGGGCTCGGGGGTGGGCTCTTTGTTAGGGGCCTCTCCAGTAGGCCCTCAGTGCGGGATCCCTCCTCCACCCGTCCCACAGCGGTCTGGACATGACACGGAGTGCTGCTTTGGAGTGTGTCCTCGCCCCAGTCTGTACCTGACAGCTCCTCCACATAGTCTACAAAAGACATGTTCAACAAGTGAAGGTTGTGTCATGGGAGCTTGTACATTCAAAACCTTATGTCGTCATTTATTTATTCAATTTGATATATTGAGGCAGGAAACATTGCAAGAAAAAGTAATATTGCAGACCAGTAACGCTGACTGTAATTCTGACACATACAAAGCACAGCATTCCCAATTCAACATGTTTCCTCAGCCCCACCCCCAGTCAATGGCTGGTCAAAAAATTCCAGCGCCTGCCCTGCCCTGGTGTACTGTGTATTTCCCATGTCTTGATTTTTTATGCATGTGCTTTGCCTCAACTAACCTGATTGTAATTTCGCATATCTTTTTTTGTAAGGAGCATTGAGATGTCTTGTGTACGAAATGCCCTGTATAAACATTCCTTCCTTGCCTTTCCAATTCTGAATGTACTTAAACATATATTAAACATTTTGTTGAAATAAAAATGAAGCCCAATAAAACAGTAGTTAGTGAAAATGTACAAGCATTATAAAAAAGGGGGAAGCAATCTTAATAATGTATTGTATACAAAAAATACCGAGCTTAAAAACACATTGTTCATCTGACATTTATTGTCAGATGAATGCATATGGATAATCCAAATGCATATGCAAGGGTCTTATTTGCGGACTTCAGTTTCGCCTTTGACACTGTTCGCCCCTTCTTATGCAGAACTTAAGGACCTGAATGTAAATTCTGCTCTCATTGAATGGTTCCATGGTTTCCTCTCAAATAGGTCACAACAAGTAAAAGTAGGGAGTACTCTATCCACAGCTAAGAACTGTAACACTGGCCTTCCTCAAGGTGCTGTTAGTTATCCCATATTGTTCACCTTGTACACAAATTAATGTAA
Organism: Neogobius melanostomus; assembly: GCA_007210695.1. NCBI lineage: Eukaryota > Metazoa > Chordata > Actinopteri > Gobiiformes > Gobiidae > Neogobius > Neogobius melanostomus. Next base: position 243,590 of record VHKM01000233.1, on the reverse strand, counting down.
AAGCAGTCTGCCAAGTAACATAATTTTGAAATTTTCCGACAACACCATCATTATAAGCCTACTTAACGCTAGAGAAGACCATTATCTTTCTTTAAATGTGGTCAAAACCAAAGAAATGTTGTTTGATCCAAAAAGTCATCACCCTGTGTAGATAAATGGCAGGGCGATCGAACAGACTTTTAAATATTTGGGGGTCTGTGTTGACAATCTTGGAACACTCATGTGGACTACCTGTGCTCCAAGCTCTCTCAGAGACTACACTTCCTAAGACGGCTCAGACTGTTCGGCGTGAGCAGTAAAATCATGTCATGTTGTGTTGGAGAGTGTCATCAGGTATGGGATGGCAGTCTGGTTTGGGTCTCTCACTGTTCAGAGCAGAGCTAAAATTAAAAGACTTGAGAAAAATGCAATGAAAGTGATTGGAAAAACAGAATACCCATCTTTAAAAAATGTTTTAAGACAGATTAGCTCCTGACCAGGCAAGAAAATCATCACAAATCCAGGCCACTTACTGAATGGGGAATATGAGGTTTTCCTGTCTGGCAGGCGGTTCAGGGCACTTACAAGAACCACCGCTTTAAGCGTTCTTTTGTCCCGTCATCGGTGAGTCTTTTGAACAAGTCAGGCATTACTTACTGCCACCTCTTTTTATTCTAAATTGTTGTTTTTTTAAACCGTCTTGTGTTTTTGGCTGTACTTTCTTCAGTGTAATGCCAGCCACACTACTTTGAGGTCTGCTAGATGCATAGACCAGTGTTTTTCAACCGTTTTTGGGCAAAGGCACACTTTTTTTCATTGGAAAAATCCCGAGGCACACCACCAGGCACCAGCTGAACATTTAAAAAAATGTAACTCTGTAGCCTATATTCACAATATAAAGTAGTTCTCATCAAGAAACACCGTATAGTCTCGCTAGCCACAATGCCGCTGTCACTGCCACCTGTCGCATCCATGAATACCTTATTCTCTTGCGTCAAAGAAATTAGCTTCCTGCAGCCACTTACTGATATGGAAGAGTTTTACATGGTTACTCTGCCGATCACTAGACAGCACAGAGACTCCACCACGGCACATTATTTGCGGATAATAATTTGTTTTCAAAAAATAGTTTTTAGACCCACTAGGTGAAATTGGATAATTTGCCAAGGCACACCAGACAATATCTTACGGCACACTAGTGTGCCACGGCACAGTGGTTGAAAACACTGGCATAGACTATCTGTGCTGTGGTATACCGTATGTATCCATGTTGTATTGTATGAAATGCTGTCTAATTCAGCAAGCAGCAGTGACAATAAAGTTTAGGGACAATAAAGTTTAATCAAATCTAATCGAAGTCAGTATTAGGGCTGAAAGATATATTGTTATCGCATCGATAGAGATATGAACATTCAAGATATCAATATCGCAAAAGAAAAATATATCGTTATCGTATTTATATCGAGATATGAACATTCAAAATATTAATATCGAAAAAGATATAAACGATATAGATTTTCATCAATAAAATTGCACTCTTTTGTATTATGATTTATTTTTATGAACATTTTTTAGTTTTCACCTAACCCATAGTTATATCGTATCGATATCGAGATATGAAATTTTATCCATAATGTTCAGCCCTAGTCAGTATAGTAATTTGTTTGTTGAGCTCCAAAGTACAAGGTTAGCAGCTTTCAAACATAAATACTATCGACAAAGAGCAGTACTTAAATGAGTTTGTGAACAGTACAGTTTGTGAAGTCAAACCTCCTAACACTTGAACTTTGAACACAGGATTAGTTCATTCTGTTGTCCCTATAGGCTTACACTGTGATGCAGTGGTACCTGCTGTGTCCTGGGGCGGGGTGCTCATCAGTTCTAACAGTCTGTGCTGCTCCTGCTGCAGCCTGAGGAGCTCCTGCAGCTGCTGCGCTCTCAGCTGCTCCTGCATGTGCTGCTGCCACTGCCTCAGCTGCACACAAACATTACAATAGCTCACAATACAGATAAACATCACAATATACGCATGTTAAATGTTATTGCTTACAGTCAGTGATCCCGCACATGCGCATTACACTGGGGGGCAAAAGGCTCACCTCCACAATCAACACAACCCACTCCAAACCTCGTTAATATCACAAACATCATTTTAAGACATCCACCGGCAATCTGAAACTGAAAGAGTCGACTCATTTGGAGCATCTTTGCGCCGAGGAAGTTATTCTTAATACTTAAGTCTACATCTTCGCCTAAACCAGTTTAACAATTACATTTAGGCTCGCCAGCGCAATTGAGTGTAGGGGCCCCCACACTATCTTCTCCCACGCTGCGATTTCAGCCCCTACGCTGAGTTTCAAACAACGTAGGGGGGATTTTCTGTTGTTTTTTCCTTTTTGAATCGATAATAATTATAATACCCGATTTAAATTTTACTGTTGTAGGTTCAGACTGCCCCAACGCTCTGAAAAAATTTGCCTGTGAATAGACTAGGGCATATTCATTATTTTGTAATCGATTAATCTATCGATTATTTTTACGATTCATCGATTAATCGCTTGGCTGTGAATGGTGTAGGAAAATTTTATTTTTTCACTTTTTTTAATCACATAAAGCTAAAGTGGCGCAGCTTGAGGACGTGTTGATGGAGTAAACTTAAAGTGAATGTTTGTTAGAGGCTCTTAGTTCTAATTCTGCGTTGTGATTGGATGAGACAGACAGATATTTATGAAATGTACAATGTACAAAACACTACAGACCCTAACTTTAAAAACAAAGTGGGTTTTCATCAAAATACTACATTTTCATGTAGTATACACCAGTGTACACCAGTGTCTGCGTACACTGGTGTATGAATGAGAGAGTGAATGGGTGAGTGGATCCTTGCTGTAAAGCGCTTTCATAGTGCCTAATGAAGGTGGAAAAGCGCTATACAAGTTGAGACCATTTACCATTAGTTTAAGCAGACACCGTTTACTCATTCTTGTGAGTTTAATAAAGATCAGACCACATTTTATTACCAATTTAGGCAGAAATGTAAGAAATCCTAAAGGGTTCACATACTAAGAGGTTAGCCAGTCTGTGATGTTTCCCGAGATGTTAATTCATTAGCCACACTGGTCGCGTCACTACCATGCACATAAACAATGGTATAACCCCTGCAACATGGGTGCGGTGAGGTTTATGTCCACCCTGTTACTTACCTTAGATGTTATACAGATATTTTATCTATATATGATGTAACGGTTTACTTTTATTGAGATGCTCTTAATTGATCAGCAATTTCTTTCTCTGTAATCTTTGAGACAACATAAGAATCTCTGTGGGCAGAGCGGTTCAGACTGTACTGTGAATTAGGGCAGAGAGCCAACTGGTTAGTACACAATAAGTCAAATAGGTGTGCTATCATGCGGCCGGCTCATGTTTCACAGCTAGAAGGTTTGATTCCCACCTGGACGGGGCCTTTCTGTGTGGAGTTTGCATGTTCACCCCGTGTCTGTGTAGGTTTCCTCCGGGTACTCCGGTTTCCCCTACCACTAAAAACATGTACAATAGGCCAAGATGAATGAGAGAGTGTTTGAGAGTCTGTAAGGGGGACGACAGATGGAAATTAGCCCAAGGCTACAATCTGGTGTGGTGTGTTTACATGCATGAGACCCATGTATGTTCATTAACATGCACTGTCCTGACCAACTAAACCAATAAATTAATAAATAGTAACAACCCAATTACAGTAGTGATTATAGTTACCTGAATACAGGGTGCCTTCCTAGACTGCTGAGTGCAGGAGTGGATACAGCTATAGAGACTATAGCGTGGGGCTTCGTTAAAATCCTGAGTGAGCCCTGACTGATACTATATCAGTCAGTTCCTACTGTATAAAAACTACACACTCCAGTTACTTCACTTGACTTTATACAAGGGCCACAGATCCCTCTCCATGGATATTTCAGGCTCTGAGCCTGTGCAGACTTTGTGTAACCACTGTGAATAGTTATGCAAGGGTAAAAGCCTGTGTGACAAGCAGGGATGAGACATCAAGCAAAAAGCTAAATTTCGTTAAATGTTAAATTAATTTGTACATTTGATATAGTGTTAGAAAAGAAAAAAGCACCAGTTAGCATAAGAGCATGGAATAGAAAGTGCTGGCACTTTCTATTCCATGCTCTTAGGCTAACGTGCCAGACAGATCAGTACATTGATACTCAATTCATGTAAGCATATCAACATTAATATAAACTTGTATATATCAAATGGCAATTGGCACACCGTGAACCCTTCCCTGAGGTTTGTTTGCAAGTGTGACCTACCTGTTCCAGCTTCATCACCAGAGACACGTCGTTGGATTGTGCAGCCACCTCCTCTAAACTGTCCCCTCGTCTCCCTGTTGCTCATGTCCCGAGTTGTTCGGCTCCATTTGAGTCCGGAGGTTCAGCGGCTCCAGGGCCACACAGCTGCTATCCGCTGAGGCCGGCAGCGGAGCGAAATGACTGCTGAAGGAGTCATCGGGTCCGGGGGAGGGCGAGCGGAGGGAGCACCCAGCAGCCACGTCTGGGCATGGGCTGAGAATCACTCCTGCTCTGGACCTGCTGGGCATCCAGCGAGCAAACAAGTCCGTCTGTGAGCACTGCACGCCGACTGGGGATGACATGACCAGGCTGCCGCCTAATCCCGGATTTAACACAGATTGTGGAAACAGATTAAAGAGTTAATTTCTTTCTCTTAACAGTGCCAGAATAGAGCTGTCACATTACCAACATGTCAATACAGTTCGCTCACTGGAACTCTTTGGAATTATTTTGTACCGTTTTGACCAAAGAGGTATGAAATATTCCACATGACTCGAGGAAATCCTCATAAAGCCATAAAGGTTTCTTTTCTTTCCTATAAAAATCACAATATGCTATTCTGCCCGTTAGGCCTGACATGATAAACAAAACTTGAAGTTCGATATATTGAAGCAGGAAAAATATTGTGATAAAAAAACAATATTATTGTGGACCACTTGATGCCGCTGAAACCAACTTTAAAAAAGGAAATCTCAGTTCCAACATATCCTTGTGGCAATTATAATTAAACTCAAGAAAAACGTTTACTTAGGTCAAATTGTTCAAGTATTAACCAAAGTAGGTTAAAAAAATAAGGACAAATGTGAATAAAAGGTACTGACAATAAATATTGAGCCTACATTTTTTTTATTTTTGGAGGATAAGTAGAGTAAATTAATTATCATGACAGCCTACTCCACGTCACCTTATAGGAGGTAACCAAGCAGAAGCAGCACCCTCACTGCTATTCATGTAGTCGTGACATGACAGTTAATCTGTGTGTAAATCTGATAACAATTATTGGTCAAATTGTCAGATGATGTGGATAATACCGACAACACCTGGTTAGGGCCAGGAGTTGTGAAACGGTTACATTTAGGAACAGAGATACGATTATGGTTAAAGTTAATAGAATTGTTTGGAGCAGTTGTATTTAGTGTTATACAAACTCTTGACAGTGTAAAATAAAATTAGTCAAATAACTAACCATTGTTTTATCTTTCAAACGAATACCAAAAGCTAAAACACATAAGATTAAAATAAACATCATGTTACTGTGTTTAAACAATAAAAAGTGCACTCACGGTAAATGGAAGGTTTTTATTTGTTTGTTTGTTATTTAAACAGAATGATCATAGACATGGCAGTTAATGTGCGGAGATGTGAAGTTGTACATCCCTTCGACCAAAACAAGGCGTGCTACAAGAGCACGTATCGACAGAACGATACTGGCTTAATAGTTTGACATTATTTGCATTAGAAGAATAAAATACCAGGCGTTTTGGTCACGTGACTCACAAAAACAGATATTATGCTTGTGCTAGCTAGCTACTGCACATCAAGGTATTACATGTACATTATTGATCAATATAAAGTAAATGCATTAATAGTCACGTCTGACACTATGCCTATAACTATTAGTGACATTAGTTTACCTCACTTTAGCCACCGCAGTAAACACTTGCAGCGCTTAATTTAGCCGTTCGTTTGTGCAGTTTTCTGTGATACCATTACATTGTTTGCAGGCAAAATGATTTTAGATTACGCTAACACGAGAACCAGGTTTGCACTTACCTCTGACAGCGCTTAAACGGCAAAATATCTCTTCAGGACCATTATGTTGTCGACACAAAAAGTTTCGAAGACTACCGCCACCAAGGAACACGGAACCCGCGATTGGCGGCAAAGCATTGTGGGTGTTGTAGTTTTGCCGTGTTCAATAGAGTACAGTTTTTAAATTGCGTTGTAATATGTATGCTGTATTTTTTATCTACTTGTGTTAGAATTCATATATTTAGAGTTTGAAAAAGTAAACCCTATCGTAGAAATACAACAACCACCCGGGATGAGCGGATATGAGGCATAATGCGCCAACCGGAAGCTGTCACAATAAGAGTTTAAAAAAATATTGACATTGAGCTGTTGTTTTAACGATCTTGGATTTTAGGTTCTCAGCATATTATTTACAATCTTCCATAAACAAACGATTTATTGGCTTATTCTCTCACTTTGCTATCAATTGTCTGGGAAGTTTACTTTCTACTGAAAATATAACCCGGATACGCGCTCCGTTTACGTAGATTGGTCAGTACAAAACATTTCTCTCCCGTGCTGGCGCCATGGGTAGCACTGACCGCTGACATCATTTTATTTTGGAAATGGAAAAAGTCATCTGTAAAAGCCACGGTATGTCTGTGAAATCACTAACGAATCTCTCTTAGAGCGGGGTCACTTATGGCAAATCGTACCCTGTTTGAAAGTTTGACCGTTCATTTGCTTGTCTCTCGTTGTTACAGGAGCCGTGTGCATGTTAAAAACCGGCGTTAAAGAAGGCCCGAACAAAGGCAAAAGTTTCTACGTGTGCGTGGACAAGCAGGGATGTGACTTCAGCCAAGCAGCCAGGTGCCCACATGTCATATTCTGTGTTCTGTGAAGAAATGTGGTTGAATAGACAGATATTTATTATTCATGTAAGAGTGGGAGACTTTAAAATACTTGTTGAAAGTAGAACTACCTCAGAAGTACTCTAGTTCACACTCATTCATACACCAGTGTCAGGAAAGGTGAGTGAAGTGTCTTGCCCAAGGACACAGCGACAGTGTGCAGCTGCAGGGTCCTCGGTAACAGGACAACCCGCTGTCTCCCCTGATGACTTTAGGGGCGTAGAGCTTTGATTTGTGCTCTACTTCAAATATTGTGAAAGTTTGTAGTTCGTCACATAAGGAACGACAATTAGTTGAACTTTACATTAAATGATGCTTTTGCAAAAACTGCTCAGCCGTCTAATAAGACAATGTAATTTGTCAGTCATCCAGGTAATTAATTAACTCAAAAAGAGGGGATTAATCAACACAACTGGACTTACTTTTAAAAAGAGCTCAGCCGTCTGCTCAGAATGGATGACCTTCTCAGGGTTTGTTTGTTGGACATATGTGGAGCACTGTGGGCAGTGTTTCCCACAGATTTCTAGGAGACTGTGGTGGGAGAGAGCGCCACCTTGGGGGGGTCCGTCATCTTTATTTAGATGCGTTTTCCTGCATTCTGGTGCATTTTAAGCAAAACATAACTATTTTTGGCTATTATGCTGCTGTAAAAAGAATAATTTCTGGTTAATTTACATAGGGTACAGTTTTTTTTTTTTAAATGTAATGGGTCAGTTTTTTTCCAAGGGCACAGGCCCTTGATTCTTCTCTCAGCTCCGCCCCTGCAGCTCTCAGATACAGACTCGGAACCTCAGCCTGATGCTGTGTTTCTCCTCTTTGCTCAGCTCAACAATGAGCCCTGTTTAGTCCAAGTCCTGGTTTAGTCCTGGTTTAGTCCTGGTTTAGTCCTGGTTTAGTCCTGGTTTAGTCCTGGTTTAGTCCTGGTTTAGTCTGTTGTCCTGGTTTAGTCCTGGTTGTCCTGTTGGTCCTGGTTTGGTCCTGCTCTGGTCCTGCTCTGGTCCTGCTCGCTGCTCTTTTGTTTTTAGAGAGAGAGAGAGAGAGAGAGAGAGACAGACAGACAGACAGAGGTCCGCCATTTCGTGACCTCTGGTTTAATTCATTATAGTGACAGCTGCATTAGCAGCGCAGTAAAGAGGTTTACTATGCAAATTAGCCATGTGGTCTTTTAGTTTATAAGCGAAAACAAAACTACGCGAAGCTGCCTTCATCTTTTGTAATACTAATAGGCTACTTAAACAGTGAGACATTGTTCACTGCTTCTTATTTGTCCTATTAAACCTGCACCTCTGCTGCAGGTGTTGGGTGAGAGAAAGAGAGGGGAGATGAGACTGTGGCGGATAAAAATAGACTATGGCGGGCCGCCATAGACTAATGTATTAGTGGGAAACCCTGACTGTGGGTGTAAAGCATTCAATCTTTCATCTTAAATGTTATAGTTAATGTTACAGTTATGGACTGCCATCAAAAATATGATTTTATGTTCATTATTTGGACCTACATATCTTTACAATGGAAACATCACCTTGTTTGTTTGAGTTTTATTTCGAGCTACAACGAGTCACAAAGCCAAGAAAAGAAAACAGAAGAATATATATACATAATAAAAGAAAAAAGAAAGTAAAATAATTTATATTCTGGCTCGAAAAGGAGTGGGAAGAAGACAAGCTTATTGACTCCCACCCTGTTCATAAACTTAAATAACAATAATAAATAACAACACTGCATATTTCTTACCATCTTACAAACAAAACAACTATCAACCGAGTTGGTTACATATTAACAAATGCGACACTGCATTATTCCAGGTCAACACTCACAGTATCTCACACGCTACAACCAGTGTATTATTTCTGTCTCCCATAGAGAATTCATTACCATGTTGGCATTACCGTTATTCATCATCACCATTACAACCATATAACATTACTCTGTATCAAAGTGTTTGAATGATACATAAATACTCCACTTTTATTCATGAAAGGTACAGTAATCGCAGACTGATTGATGCTCATGATAACAAGAATAGTCTTAATGATGTGTGTTAAAAGGGATTCGGGGCTTTTTCTTTTTTTCTCATTTCTATGACTGGACCAGCTGCCAGAGGGGAGCAGCCCCCGAGCAACCGGACCATCATTTGTTAAGTGTCCTATACTATGCATTAAAAGAGACACATTTTAGGAGTCTGCTGCCAGAAGAGGGTTTCCTCGAGCTGCCGGCCCCCACATGTCTGCCCTATACTACGGGTTATGTTGAATGCGGAGTACATAGATATGTGCATGTTTTACTTCTAAGAATTTAATTCCTTTATATTACCATCAGCATCAATAGCAATACCTCTGTCTGAATCGATTAAGTTTGATTCTAAGAATAATCCACAGATTGTTAGGTATTAATCCTAGACTGTTACATTTAAAGTTTAATGTTAAAATAGTGATGATAACAACAGCAATACCAATAACAATGGCAATAGTATAATAGTAACAACCACAATATACTTCATTATTAATTAGATCTGACCTTTAAAGTACACAGCACTTTGTAATACCCATTAGCAATCAAGTACCCATTTCCTCCTTCTGGTACTTTGACCATACCATTTTTTTATATCTTGATTTGAAATGATCTTGATTTGACCTTGATCAAACTGTGAGCCATGATTTGGATTCTGACACACCCACTTTTTAAACCCCATTATTTCTCAAACTAAAAGGTTCACACTCTCACTATTGTGTGTGTCAACAACAATCAGGCCAAGTTTGAACAAGTCTAAGGTGGTCGAGCAGGAGTGAACTGTCCCTACTCCAAAAGTTACCTCAAAAAGCCACTCAAGTCCCCGACAGATTTAGGGGACAATAAAGTATATCGTTACCTAGGGGTGGGCCATATCATGTTGCATATCGTTATACTGGTATCATTTTTATATCGTTATGGACATGATATAATTTGCATGTGCACGCCAGCTGACTTGGACTGAAGTCAGGACGCAGACTAATGTTACGCTCCGCTCCATCAGAGCAGCATAAACACTGACTGTAGGACACAGGGCAGCTGCTTACAAAGTAACATGAAATGAAGGATGTAAATTGCTTGAGAATATCATATTTGCGAGGAAATTAGCATGGCGCTAAAAAGAAAGATTCAAATATTTTTTAAATAATCTTCCCAATAGGCGTGAGGCTGGGATTTTGAAGTATTTTGTCCGTTGTCAATTATATCGTCAATATATTGTTATTGTGATATTTCTTTTTTTATATCATGATATAGATTTTAGGCCATATCGCCCTGCCCTATCTTTATTCTAAGGACATGATGTTTTTGAGTCAAAGAGTGGCAATGATAAAATAATAAAATCCCCCTTTAAAGGAACAGACTACCATTTTTCCATACTGAGACATGTTCTTACCTGAGCTTAGACGAGTTGATGCGTACCTGTCTGGGCTTTGTGCGTGCCCGTGGAAGAAGCGTGGTCGCTTCTAACATCACCCCGTTTGGAGCTATAGGAATATACTAGGAGAGGCCAAATGCTAACAACATCTTTGGTCATTTTGCGTGGCTGAGCACACGCACAAAGACCAGACAGGTGCGCATCAACTCGTCTAAGCTCAGGTAAGAACATATCTCAGTATGGAAAATCGGTGGCCTGTTCCTTTAAAAGAGCATGAAGAGGTTGCTGGGCCTGTGTTTGTAGCAATGCTGTGCTCTGTACCGGGGGGTTATTTATCAAGGCAGGTGCTAAAGAAAAATAATATGCTATTTTGGTTGGCATGTACTGTTTGATGTTGTGTGTGTTAGTTTTAGGGCCCCAAACCTGATATGTAAATGAGAGAATGCCGCTGACTAAAACATGCATAAATGACTCCACTGCTTATCCACATTTGCACACGAGCAAATGCTTGGTAAATGATCCCTCAGTGTAATGCGAATAATACTTAATTACAATATTTACCTATCTACTGTAGTAGCATGATTTTTGTATTTTTTTTGGCAAAATACAAAAGTAAACTAATGGCTCTTGCGATTTACAGTTCACAGTAATAATAAGCTAAAATAACTTCTGAGGCATTTCTATTCATGAGAAGACTGACATATGAACTGCTACACCAGTACAAGGTTTTAAAGGTGATTGATCCTTATGTTTTTAGAGGACATGATTCTTGGGATTTTTAAAGTGCAACCATTTAAATTGCCATTTCAGGTTGATTGCGATTACCATAACCTTCAGTGTATCTAAATACCTGGTTAGAACGGTCTTGTTTGTCTCCCACAGTCTCCCACCGTCTCATTGCCTCCAGCACGAGGACTCCACTGTGGAGCTCCAGGCCCTGACCCACAGCCAGCAGCAGAAGACCTACAGGTGGGTGCACACAACCACACTTGTATGAAAGCGATGTGCGCACTAACCAACCCCCCAAGAGTGGTTTGTGGCTCAGTTTAGGAGGCTTATGTTTGGGAATGTTGTGGATAAAGAACTTATCTCAAAAGCATAATGACGGTTCATGACCATCACGTATCCGCGGAGGCGATGTGCCTTTATTTACCTTTGCATCTACCGCATATGCGCTCCGTAGGTAGTACAGACGCTAGATATAAACACTAAACTGCTGTATGAAAAGTGTTGGAAACTACGATCCGAGGCAGGAGTCCGTGTCATGTCTTATTTTGCTGAGGAAATGCGCTGTTTAAGCTGAAATGTCACTAAATGGCTGCGAGTCAAAGAGAAGTAAAGTGTCTGTGTTTGGCACCTCATGTCTCCGTCTCCTTGCGTCACTGTTATTCTCTTTCTTGATATTGTCCAAAGTTCCATCCCAAAACCAAAATGCTGCTCCTAAATCCACTGTGTTTTGGCGTGTGCTCCATCTGGCCTCTCCGTGTCCATCAATAACACGCATCTGAAGCAACTACGAGTCGCAGCTCAGACCGGGATTTGATTGGCCGAAATAATAAAATAATAAATAGTTTATTTTGTATTAATTGGGAGTTTGATTTCCTAAAACTTTTCCAACCAGTTAAAGCAGACGTTTGTTCTTACTTTTCCTGCACTTTAGTATGGGTGATGTTACTGACTGGATCAGTGAGTTTGATCTTTTTTTTAAATATCTATAATTTATCTTTTATTTATAGACTGTACTGTTAAGTTCAGACAGTTTTTAAGAAGTGCAGTCCACATGTTCACAAATTTTGAATAGGTCAGACAACAATTTTGTTTGCTTTATTGTTGCAATTTTCACTTCAAATTAATCTAATATTGTTTGTTATGAAACAGACTGATGTAGTGCTTGTGTTAGGTGAAAAATACATGAGAAGTGGACCTTGCAACAATAATCGCATATTTAATCGCAATCGCAATATTGAAGAAAAAAATCGCAATTAGATTATTTTCCAAAATCGTTCAGCCCTAGTCATGTGCGCACATTTCTGCTCCAGGTGGAATCAGTGAAGGGGGGGAGGCATTAGTAATAAAAAAATTGCAATAATGAGGGGAAAATTGAGAAAATAAGAAAAAAAAATTGATAAAAGAGAACAAATGGGCAAACATTGGGTAATTATTAGATGTCGACTGATTTGGATTTTTCTAAGGCCGATGCCGATTTTGGGGGATTTTCATTGTCCGATGCCGATATGCTCTGCCGATATTTTTAACCGATATTTTTGGCATTTCATGCAAGACAGCCCAGGAATATACAGGAACTGGAAGCTTTTTACCAAAAATAATGGTCAGTTTTACCATCTGAGGAAATAAAGAGGCCCATCCACAACTACCACAGAAGAATCCAAGCTGTCATTGACGTTAAAGGGGGCAATAACTGTATTAAAAACTGTGGTATGTAAACTTTTGATCAGGGTCATTTTGGTACTTTCTTCTGTCATGATTTAAAAAGAGCAAACTCAGTTGTTTTGACCATAAATGGCTTCACACAACCACTAACTATGAGTGGAAAAAACGTTTTGTCTTTTTTGTGTCATATTCTTTGAAAAAATCCAAAATTCGGCCAGGGTATGTAAACTTTTGAGCACAAGCCGTATCTCAATCAAATGTCCCTGGTGTTCTTCAGGTTGTTCTACCGCTGTGTGGAGGGGAAGAAAGCTGGACAGAAGTGGTGTGGAAATGTGCCATGGACAGCTGTAAGTAACGGATGCAAGAAGCCACAGTATATACAGCAACATGACCCACTTTTTATTATTGTTTTTTGCTAACACACCCTTAAACAGAAATACATGGGAATTAACCTCTTACCCCACGCCTTTAGGCGCGTGAGTTGCCTTGTGTATGAAATTCACGGTATAAATAAAGCTGCCTTGACTTGACTTAACCGTGTGCATTTTCTCCAGTTTGGCTTTACTCAAATCTAAAGGCTCGACTGGAGAGCAAGTGTTTTGAAATTTGAAAGCTAAGGCCTACACAACTGATCCTGACCATTTTGTTGCTTTTTCACTAATTTTTTTTACATTTTTGTCGTGTTTTTGTTGCTTCTTCATTTTTTCATTTTGTTTGTTTTTTGCTTTTTTTTTGTAGTCGTTTTGCCACATTTTTGTCACATTCTTGTTGCTCTTTAGTCACTCTTTTGTGTATTATTTATGTTGCATTTTCATCATAGTTTTTGTTGCTATTTTGACGCTTTTTAACAAGAAGCTTTAGATTCTTTAGATTAGGGTAAAGCCGAACTGGAGAAAATGTGCTTGGCTCAGGCGCGGGTTAAGAGGTTAACCTCTTACCCTGCGCTTTAAAGGATCTGTATTATGCTATTTTAGCCATTCCAAAGTAAAGTATAGGCATTTATATGATATATTGTACCTCTATCACTATGGAGTACTCATTTTTGAGAGAAATTTAAGTATTTTGGGGGGTATTTTCCCTACCCGGAAGACAAGACGCTTCGATTCAGTTAACTCCGCCCCTCTCTCCGCTCAGTCCACATTTACAGTATTATAAATATAAATATCGCTGCAAAAGTGAAGTTACTTCACATAATGCAGTTATAAGGAGTTGACATGTGCAACACAGTTTTATAAATGGCTAACACACACGCTAACACACACGCTAACACACACGCTAACACACACGCTAACACACACGCTAACACGTGTTTTGATTGACTCACCGCTCAGTCTGGCCTCCCCATCGGGTTATGGGATTGCGTTGGTTATAAAAGTTAATCCACTTTGATGCTTGGTGAACCTTGGGCAGAATCCATCAGGTTGGTTGATATAGTAGCTGAATCCCAGAAAGAAATTCCAACTTCTGGTGAGTGCACTCTTCTTTAGGAAGGCTGACTAGTCCTCTCGTAGCCAAACCATGGATCTAATAGAGCCAAACGCGCATCCGTGACATTATCGTTAGGTAAGAAAAATGAACAGGCGTTGTCCAGAGTAGGTTAGAAAGAGCTCCATCTTCACAAACAATGCACCCTGCGTTTGTTTACTCTCCCTGGACAGCACAGTCGGAGACGGAGTTCCTTTTTTTTTTGTTTCTTTATTTCTCTTACAACAACAAAAATGAAAAAGCTGTTTTATAAATTAAAATCAGGCCGTAAGGCATTACATTACAGACGTAGAGCACTTCCGTTCCTTTGTGACGACACAACTGAACAGCTCAGTGGTTTACCAGGAGAGGGTGGAGCAGCTGCTCAGAGAGCAGGATTCAGGAGGATTACTTAGAACTGTGTGAATGAAGCCAAAAACCGCTCTGGGGGTGTTTTTTTGCTGCGTTTTTAGCACATTTTGGAAGTGTTTTTGTTGTGTTTTTTGACACTTTTTTGTTGAGTTTGGTCATGTTGCTGTCACTTTTTTGTTGCTTTTTCATCACTCTTCAGTTGTGTGTTTTTGTCGCTTTTTTATTGTGTTTTTGTCGCTCTTTTGCTACTTTTTGCTTTTAGATTTCGTAATGCCAAACTGGAGAAAATGTGTTTGGTTAAGTAAGAGGTAAATGATGGGCAAAAGCATTAGTCTTTAGTTTAGTTTTCATATTAATGAATTGATTAATGATTAGATTTTCATCATTTATTTGCATTTTAGCCTTGGTTTTTGTTACCCATTTAGTATTTTTACGTGCACGTAGATCGTGGCATACGTGGTCGGGTCGTGCTATGTGTAACGACGGCTAAAGTGACCTCCTCTGTGACTGTTTTCTGCTCTCTCTGAAAGCATTGCTACTGAAACCGCAGAGTTCCTGCGCTGCGACAAACGACTCTTATTGCTGGGTTTCAGGTGACATCACAGCGTTCTACAGGCCTATAATATTTAATGAGGTGGGGCAGGTAAAATTATTTTGTTTTTGAGGAGATTTGTGGTCTTGTACAGAGAGATCATGGACCCATTTTTGTTATTCATGAATTTTTTCCTTTTTAGATACGACTTGTGAAAGTGTAATGCTGTTAATAGGAAAAACTCCTGCCCCCCACTGGGTAGTGTGACATCATCACATTCTAGAACCTGAAACCCAGCAATTGCAATATTCGATCCTGTTTTTCCATTTCATTTTGTGCACCCTCTTTAATCTCTTAACCCCCGCCTTAACCAAGCAAATTTTCTCCATTTTGTGTGTGTGTGTGTGTGTTCGTGTGTGTGTGTGTGTTCGTGTGTGTGTTCGTGTGTTCGTGTGTGTTCATTCATTTTGCCTTTTGTTTTCCAAAGCCTCCCAGCAGAGAGAAGAGGAGTCCTCTAACTGAGAGCCAGCCCCAGCCGTCCTGTGTACCCTCTGAGCGTAACCCCTTCAAGGCTTCAGGTGGACCCAACAGTGACTCTGCCTGGAGAAAGGTCCAGAGCAGGCACAAGAGGCTGAAACCTCTGATGCCAAGGAGAATGAGAAGGCTGTCCCAGGGAACACGTATCACCACAAAGTGCTTCCCCCAGGCATGAAGCTGAAGAAGGCCGTCCCGAAGAGAGCGAGGCGCACAGGAATGGTCCTCAGAGCCAAAGCAGAGGGAGGACTTCTGCTGAGGCCCAGGAGCAACCTGAGCAGCTGCAAGAGGAGGAGAAAACCGCAGGTGGGCAGTATAGATCAGCTTAAGAGTGGTTCTCAAGTGGTGGCTCAAGAGACTCGTGGGCCTTTGCAAAAATGACTGTTGTGATGTAAACCTACTGATCAAGGCAAGGCAACTTTATTAATACCGCACATTTCGTTCACAAGGCAACTCAATGCGCCTGATCAATGCTTGAACCAACAGAGGACATATGGTTATAGGGCTGCACGATTAACCTTTATCGCATCGATATTGAGGTTTTAACTCCTGCGATAACCTAACCTCAGGAGGCTGAGGTTTTTTTTCCCGCCCCTGACATTTGATTGACAAACCTATTAGCCAATCAAAATGGTCGAATCTCGCGTTCCTGACTTGGTGGCCAATCAGAAATGGCGATGGAAACAAGCTTGTATGCAGTACACCGGCTTTCTCTGTCAGCAGCAAAGCAGCTAACACACACGACATGGATGCGCACGGAGGGCACTTCTCAGAACCGTGCGTATTCTTTCTTCATCCCGTTTGTCCATATGTAGCTATTGTAAAACACGCAGGATTTCACACATGGCTGGGGGCATTAGCGCACCTGATGCGCGGGTTGCGGGTTCCCCCGCGGTCTCCGCAGCCATGCTCGCGGATCGGGTCATAAATTCTCCTTTGATGGTGGGTCTGGTTGTGGCGGTCGAACAAACTCGGCCTGCTGCTGCGCGCCGCCGCTCACCGCCGCCGTACACGCGTCCACTGTATTCAGCCACGACTCATTCTACCATCTTTACAGCAGGTGTTTGACGTCAATATGCGGCGGATTTTCATAGAATAAGCAGCGTTTTGTTGCTTGTGATCCAGAGAACGCTCTTGTGGAGCCAAATGTCTTGTATTTTCCACGGCATGTGCGTCTGTGCACGAGTTTGCGTTACCTAACATCCAAAGCTTGCAGAGTTTGCCCTCAAAGTGCTCATGCCCTTCCCAATACCTGTTAAGTTAGGTTTTCCAATGTGAGACTGAAATTCTCCTCTTTAGAGCCAGACATTCAGACACTGATGTGTTTATCACACATCGGTTTCTGCACCACTCGTCTCAATATTCACGTTGAGTTTTTGATAGAAATCTCGAAATGTAAAATCCACAGATTAGTTTTGTAATGTATAGTTTTTGTTCATGTGTAAAATCCCAGTAGTTTCAGTAATTTTGGACATTAAGGGGAACATTTAATAATCACGAAGCATCGAACAATCTCATTACCTTAATCACTATGTATGTAGTTTATTTAATCCTTTGTTTCATAAAAGTACCAACATATTTTATTCATAATTTTAGTTTTACGCACTTAAAAGTATTGAACAGAAAAATCGAAAATCGCATCGCAATCGCAATATTTGTCAGAAAAACCGCAATTAGGTTTTTCTCAAAATCGTGCAGCCCTATATGGTTATACATAGAGGTGGAGATATATCATTTAGATGATAATATCAAAATTGTTGTCTGGACGATATGCAAAATTTAGTATATCGGATATTTCTTTTTTTTTTCTTCACCACAGTTTTTTCAGACTTTGTCGCGTTGTCTTTGCGGGTTACCGTGTGAGCCAGCCGCCCTCCCCCGCGTAACACAGTCAAAACAACAACATGGCAGCGTGGAGCGATTACAGAGATGAAGAATCTAATGATATGAATGAAGTTTGTCACTTGAGTCGCTCATATTTGCGAGGAAAGGGCTCAGGACAAGTTGTAGCACGGCCTTGCTAGCTAGCTAACTTTCCTAACTTTTAGCCTCGCGCTAACTAACAACACGGTGAAGAAAACCACGATACAAACGCGTAAAGGCTAATAATATCCTTCTCGTGTGTGTGTGTGTGTGTGTGTCCGTCCTGCGCCCCGCGTGCACCGGGGGAGATATAAGGAAATAGTGGATCCTTTTGAAAACCACAATAAATCTGACTCATGTTGCTGGCAAACACATGTCCCAAACGTGTTAATACTCACAGGTCTATCCTCAGTCTCCTGACAATAAAACACAAGTAAACTGCCCAGAGGCAGGTGAACTTACCGGAGCAAATATTGTAGCAATATTATTTTATCTTATCTTCTGTGTTCTTCCAGATGAAGGTAGAGCTTTAGATGAATACATTGAATAAAAAAGCTTTTAATGAATTTGCCCTATTGTCTAAAGGCTTTGATTTTGAAGTATTTTTCAGGTGTAAATTATATCGCCAAATATATCGTTATTGTGATATTTCTTTTTCATACTGTGACATAAATTTTTGTTCATATCGTGCTGCCCTAATGATTAAATCAATAATGTCTCAGCTTTATGTACTAGTAATTCTATACATAATAGGTCAGATACAGCAAGATAAAAAACCAACTGGACCTTCTTTGCCAGTTTGCACACATTTCTTTGAAGGATTGCAAAAATAGTGTCTGAATATCGATATATTGAAAAAAAATATCGAGATATTCATTTTTGTCAATATCTCCCACCCCTAGTTATACAATATACTGCAAATCAATAACCAATCAATAATCCTGGAGGCTTCGCACCATCCGTACTGCAGAGTGGAGCTGCTGCAGATTCACGACAGCAAAGCAAAACAGGAAGTCTATCAACGATATCGTGCTTTTCCAGACGCTCAAAGTCCCTTTACAATTTTGTGCATTATTCGTTCATACTTGGTGGGGGTATGCTTGGATGGATGTCAAGATTAACCGGTTTTACGATTACCACGATTATAAAAGGACGCGGTAGGTTATCTGTAAGAATTTCAGAAGCCACGGTTTACCGCGGAAATTGTTTCACGCTGACGTACGAGCCGCTGCACGCCATAAACAGCGTAAACTCAGCGGTAGTTGAGCGAGGCAGAAGGACGCTCTCCTCCAGTGTTGTATCCACCCAAAAACGATTGAAGTCAGCAGAGTGGGACCTCTTTAGGATCCAAAAGATGACCAAGGCGTTGTTGATGTCGATGGAACATCCGTTATGCAAACCCTGTGGTCAGAAAGTTGCAGCAAAAGGCGTTATTTATACTCGAATATAAACAACATCTTGGAGATAATCCTTTGCTGTAAATGTCCAGGTCAAGGTAACGAACTGCATAATTCACAAAAAAAGTTGTCCTAATGTTGGGAAATAGCCACAACTGGCTCAGGATGTAAAGAAAAAGCTAACGCGCTCCGCTCTGCTTCAGCGTAACAGAAAGTGAAACCGCGCACATGTGGAAAACAGCTGTTCAAAATGGTCTCCTTAGTTATTTTGTAAACACGTTTCATTCTCTGTTCATCAAAACATCTGACAAATAATTAAACAACAGCATAACTTTTGAGAACAGGAAACCTAGCCTAGACTGTGGCCTAATAATATATAGTAAAATAATGATGATAATTATGGTCATTATAAAGAAGTAAAGTTGACATTGTTTTGTATTATTCAATGTAGGCCTATTTATTTTAATGCAAAACAATCTTAAAGCATTTTTCATTTTTAGAAACGGTGAATGTTTAGAATTTCAAGTATTAAAAAGCTTTTTAAAGACAAAAACTAAAAATATCAGTTCTTTCTTTTCATTCGGCCGATAATCGTGAATAATCGTAAAATCGCAATATTTTCTTTCACAATAATCGTGACTCAAAAATTGAAATTGTGACACCCCTACGATGTAGCCACAGCTGCCCTGGGGTAGACTGACTGAAGCGAGGGTGCCAGTTTGCGCCATCGGCTCCTCCAACCACTCGCTCGCTCGCTCGCTCACTCACTACATTCACCCAGGCTTTCAACCAGGTCCTACTTTACCTAGCTTGGAGATCTGACGGGATTGGGCAGAGCAAAGGTGGCATGGCCAATATGCAAACAAAAAAAGAAGAATCTCGTATAACTTTCAGGGGTCATTTTGTCAGACACTAGGGTTAGAGATGTTGATGAGATGTGCGCGCTAGGTCCTGCAGCTGCCCCTGTCCTGGGAGAGGCAGTGAACACTGAATGATGTGGACCGTAGGGTGGGACATGGATAACATGCCTACCCGTGGCGCCTCGTATGCTCTCGAGTGTATTTATTGGTCTTACGGCGTTCGTTGTGTGTCTGTCCATGCGCGCGCCTCTTTCGCACTGGCTCGAGCCTTTCTTCAGTGATGTTCCCGATGTGTACTGTCATTAAACAGCAGCAGTTTTCCGAGAAAGTTTAGCTTTGAGTCTCCTACTGTCCGGGAGAACGAGTCTAACGAGCAGGATGCTTAAGTGTTGATCCTGCCTGCGCTGTGCCATTTAATGACCATACGCCAGTATTTGACCAATCTTCATCAAATAAACACTGATTTAGAGCAGACGAGTAGCAGCGCAGCACTGTGGGATCTCTTAACAGTTACATGTGGACAGTTAATGTGCATTATTTCCCTAAATTACCGGGGATCCGCTCGACTTTGAGGTGCGGGCTGCTGCACTGACTCCGGTGCGCACACTTACGCTTTCACAAAGCGGGATGATTGTTGGCGATATTCAGCACATTTCACTGAAGAAACTCAAGCAGCTTATCAGCGTGACTGGGGAGTAATGTCTTTAAGTGACGCCTTCATTTATTTGGCTTCATGCTGTCTACACTGCCCACGTTTTTAGACACAGTAACAAACGGTCCCCCTGGGGGGTGCGCCCCCCACTATTTGACAACCACTGCTGTAACACAAGTAGACACAATGAACGTTTATACGTAGGAATCTCGTATAGCATGCAGCCGCACTCTCTTAGTAACTGACCAGAAACTGTCAGTGGGGTTGTAGAGTAGTTGCGGAGTTGAGGAATAGTTACGAGGAAATTGTGAATTATTGGAATAGTTGTAGGAAAGTTGCAATTCTGCCCTGATTTTGTAGCATGGCTAACGCCAGACTGCTGTGTGCGCTCGAATCTTTTCGAACTTCACAACAGCCTGGGGACCATGGCCGACATTTTTCCATGGATTTGGGCACCAATCACAGAACGAGGAGGGACGGTAAGACGATGACGCGCTATTTGACATACGGAAGCTTGTAGTTTGTTTAGGGATAAAAAAAATAAAAAAAATATTTACGGATCCAACATGACAGCAGCAGACGCGATGCCATCTTTCGATCAAGCTTTAGAACGTGTTCTAAATAGTTTAGCTCAAAAGTTTACAGCAGGTACGTCATACGTCATCTGATACCATGATACGATTGGCTATGGCTACATGCAGACGCATGAGAGACATTTGTAGCGCCCAATAAACGGCTATGGACAATCGTAAACCACACCTCTCCTACGAGAAAATGAATTGGTGGTCCCCAGATTAAATATCACTTGTGATTTTAGTCTGGCGTTAGCCAGGCTACTGATTTTGCAGAGTTTGCTTGATTTCACGTTAATAGCTGTGATTGCAACATTGCAGAATCCTAATGGGACTGCTATCTCTAAGGCAGGGGATCCTGAACATTTCAGACCGGGTCCTCCAAAATGATAGATAATATAAAGCAAAACAACATTTAAAATCAGATTTAGTATTATGCATTTACATTAAACCCTGCTGAAGAGGGTGCACCCAGTTGCTCATTTTGAACACTTGAATCTGCGACCTTGTCCTTTCTTTCAGTCGTGACCTAGATATCTCACATATATATTGAATTCTTGACTGCATTCAATATATTTTTGAAATGAAATTCCTTTTTTATGTGTTTTTATTCACACACTCTGGCTCCGTAGCCGAATCTACTTCTGGACAACCTAAAGTCAGTCCTCCTAAAGCGTTACATAGATCCCATGACCGTGTGTGTGTGTGTGTGTGTATATATATATATATATATATATATATATATAAAATATATTATATTATGTAAAATTTATATTATGTAAAATTTATATTATATTATATAAAAAATAAAATGTGTATGTTAATTTGTGTTTGTCCATATTGCCGACCCCTAGATAAATCCAGCAGTACATCTGAGGGAAAGTGTAGTCCTTCTGGAGAAGCGAATGGAAAGCCTCAGGATGTCCAGAGAAAAGCGGCTCCAGAGCCCAGCACTGATGGAGCTGGAGCGACCAGGGAGCAGGAGGACGACGAGGTGGTCCTGGTGTCTGTTCAGCCTCCTCCCCTCAGACCCCCCTCTCAGCCCACTGTGCAGAAGACCCTCACTACTTTCCCGGGTTTCCAGAAGACTTCCAAACAGGAGGATCCACAGGGGCTCAGGAGCCTGCTCTCCTCTCAGCTCCAGCAGAAGAAGGTGCTCATTATAACATTAATATTTATTGAATCAATAAATAGAATTTTATTGAAACTGCGAATAAATCTATGGTCAGTGTGAATTATGGGTGGAGCGTGATTGATTGATTTGATTCATTCATTCATTCATTGAACTATGGTGCAGCTGGATGTGAGACGTCTATTGGTATTTACAAAGAATATTTACAACATCTTACAAGCCTGCAAAGAAAGAAAGTCCCATGGAAACGGTCTAGTCAAATTAGAATTCAGACTCTAGTTCAGTTTGACTATGGCTACACAAAGGCAGTTTGTTTGTAAAATGCCCAGGTTAAAGCATCTAATAAAGTTTGGGCGGCATGGTGGCGCAGAGGTTAGTGCTCGTGCTCTTCACAGTTAGAAGGTCCTGGGTTCGATCCCGGTCAGTTTGCATGTTCTCCCCGTGTCTGCGTAGGTTTCCTCCGGGTACTCTGGTTTCCCCAACCACTAAAAACATGTACAATAGGTTAATCCTCCAGCCAGGTGTTTCTGACCATTAGCCTGGCTACACATCTGGAGATGGGTCCCTGAGCGCTGACCTACGCTGGCTGGTCACTGCTCCTACAGGTCGCCCCAGCAGCATTGTCCAGCCATCCATCCATCCATCCATTTTCTTCCACTTGTCCGTTGCCGGGTCGTGGGGGCAGCTGTTGGAGCTGCATCAGCCCCTATGGCTCCTCCTGCAGGTGGTGGGTCCACAGAAGGACGGCCTCATGGTTCTAACCGGGCCTGTTGGTCTCTCATAAGGGGCTTCTGAACCGCTCTTTGTCTGACCCGTCACCTAGGACCTGTTTGCCATGGGAGACCCTACCAGGGGCACGAAGCCCCCGACAACAGAGCTCCAGGATCATTCAGGCTCAAACCCTCCACCACGTAAAGGTGGTGGTTCCAGGAGGGGCCCAGCAGCATTGTGATGGGTTTAATGCAGACAACGGAAGTATAAGCGCTGTAAATGTATTAGTGTGTTGTGTTTCCCAACCAGGGGTATGGGGACCACTTGAGCACTTAAGGAGTACTTGGAATTATATATTTTTTTTAAAGAAAATTTAGTAGAATTTCAACATAAATTTCAAAGGAAAGTTAGTTTTAATAAAAATAGTTAGTTTAAGTGATCACTTTGTAATTATATTGGCCAGATCCTCGAGGTAGGGGGTAGGGATGGGACGAAATATCGTTTGGCGAAATATCGCGATACAAAACGTTACGAAACGCATCGAGTTCGGAAAAAAATGGATCGCGAATTTGTTTTTCTTTTCTTTTTTTTTTTTCATGTAAAGCGTCTTTGGGTGTCCAAAAAAGCGCTATACAAGTTCGATATATTATTATTATTATTATTATTATTATTATTATTATTATTACTATTATTATTAAATGAAAAAATATATATATATATATATCCGGGGAATGGTGCAGTGCGTCGTCACGTCAAGTCACAGGTCACAGCGCGTGTTGCAACAACAACACTGCAGACTACAGCGAGCGAACAAAAATTAGCATTAGCACCAACTGCCTTGCCCCCAAACCAGAGCCGTTTTTTCCTATACGCAAACTACGCAAGGTGCGTAGGGCCCCCGCAGCCGTAAGCATATACCCCTGACTGCAGTCCGCAGATCGGGGCGGGTCTCAACGTCAAACGTTTGACTCCGCCCACCACGGAAGCTTCTTTTTTTTCTTCTTTTTTTTTAACGGAAGCGTGTTTTTTTTCTATTTTACCCTCGATGAAGTCATTTAAAAAAATATATATATATTTTACCGCGGAAGCATAATCGAGCATAGTAACCTTTTTTTTAATAAACCTTTATTAAACAAAAAGGCGTTACAAAATGTAAAATAACAGAGCACAAACAAATGCTATGTAGATCAGTACAGAGGAGCACAAATCTTTTCTATATATATATGAGAAAGTAGATATAAAAAGAAATAAAGAAAAAAGAAATAAAATATGAAATACGAGCATATATCAATAGAGTAAGCATAGTTATTAAAGTACGACTAAAATAAAATCTCTTAGCAGCTTTAGTATGGCTTTAGAAAATCTTTATTTTTCCAATGCACTATTTAACAATGTTGACTCGTTTTTGAAAGCTTCAAAGACGGGAGACATTTTCAGAAACCGACATTTATGAATAAAAAAATTTGCCAATAAAAGAAAATTATTATTTCTAAATTCTGTAGATTTATCTTACAACTGGACACCATATGTGATAATATAAAAGTTAGAACTGGACAAAAAGTTTTACAGGATAAAATTCTGGAGAGTTGATGTTCCACAGTTTCAATTTGAGAATGACAAAAAGTACATGTATTAATACCGATATTTAATCTATTGTGTAGGAAATCATTTGAAGGATAAATGTCATTCAGTAATTTAAAGTGAATTTCCTTAACTTTCAGTGAGACTGGATAAGAGAGATAACGGGTTCTTATCTTTGAAATGGTTTTCGGAGTGAAATTCTTGAGAAGAAAATGCCTCTTTAGTTGAGCTGGAAAGTAAGTAGCTGTAAGGTGAGACCTTAACAATTTGTTATTACATTTTTTTTTCAAAAAATTGGACACCATCCAAAGACAGACTAGTTATTTGTACTTTAGGTGATGTATACAGTAAGGTCCCTTTAATTAACTGAATTAGTGCTGAAGGGATAGCCTTAATTATTTTGTCAAGTTTGGTTCTAGAACATGAAATGTTGTATTTAACAATAAAGTCATTATGTCCTAGTAGGTTACCACTGCAGTCAAATAAATGTAACAGTGACCACACTCCCTGATCCATCCAGTCTTTATAAAAAATTGACTTTCTATTAATCAAATGTAGCCTATCTGTTGTTCTATATTGAAGTTGTATGTGGCGAAAAGTTATGTTATGCTTCTTCTCCTTCTCTGTCATACGCACAGTCCGCACACCCTAGCTCCCGCTCGGCGGAGCTCAATGTGGGCGGAGTCAAACCTTTGACTCCGCCCACGTTGAGCTCCGCCCCGATCTGCGGACTGCAGTCAGGGGCTACTCGCCGTAAGGGTCCCGCATCTCAGTCAAACTACGGTGTTTTTTCATTTTCATTTTTCATTTTCATGGGCGGCACGGTAGCACAGCGGTTAGCGCTCGTGCTTCACAGCTAGAAGGTCCCTGGTTCGATTCCCACCTGGACGGGGCCTTTTTATGTGGAGTTTGCATGTTCTCCCCGTGTCTGCGTAGGTTTCCTCCGGGTACTCCGGTTTCCCCTACCACTAAAAACATGTACAATAGGCCAGGATGAATGAGAGTGTGTTTGAGAGTGTGAATGGGGACGACGGATGGAAATTAGCCCAAGGCTACAATCCGGTGTGGCTTGTTTACATGCATGAGACCCATGTGTGTTCATTAACATGCACTGTCCCGACCAAATAAACCAATAAATAATAAATTTATTAATCAACGCGTTGTTACGGGGACAGGCTCTCTGACAGCGCTCACTCACACTCTACTTTGGCACATAAAACACCAAAACGCAGCAGTCTGCTGAAGTGGGTGAGCAGGAGAGACCTACTGCCTTCCCCCTGTCACTCCCGAGGCGTGACTGCTTCTCCCCTTCGCGTCCCCGCTTAGCTGTCTGTCTCCCGGTGCTCACTTTGCCTCTTGTGCGCCTGTGTGTCACCCGTGTCCCGGGCGCTGCTCTCATGTTTTCTCTGCTCGGACTCGGGGCTGCATCGCCACACACTCATTTAACCTCTCTTCTTATTGTCTCTAGCGGAGGATCAGGACAGTAGTTTGGCGAATAGACGAGAGTAAAGTCGTTCTACGTGGCCTGGTCAAAGAGGAGAGTTAAGGAACTCTGGTTCGCTTAATGTGCACAGTCTAAAACTAATTGGGCTACTCACAGGCTAATTCTCAGTAGTAAGACCGTCAGGTGCAGGTTTTAGTTAGTTTTAAATCAGCGGTTCCCAAACTGTGGGTCAGGGACCAAAGGTGAGAGAATGGAGACATTGTGTCTGCTCAAAGATCACTGATTACACCAGAACATGTTGATATGTTTTTTTGAAGAAGAACCAGTCCTGAGATAACTTAACCTAGGGTTAGAGCAGCACTAAGGGAGTGTTCTTGTTTGTGTTTGGCCTGTTAGGCCTTGTGTTTCCCTGTGTGCAACTGAAACAAAAATAAACAAGTTGTTATTATACAGTAATATTTTTTTCTTTTTTGATATCGTATCGTGACGTTTCGTGACTCTGACATATCGAGGTGCATCGTATCGTGAGTTTAAGTGTATCGTCCCATCCCTAGTAGGGGGTACTTGGAGTATAAATGAACGACTCAAGGGGTACGTGAGACAAAGAAGGTTGGGAACCACTGTTGTAGAAAAAGAATGAAGTAGGACTCGGGACCATAGGTTGGATGAAAAGGGTCAGTGGGTTAGTGGAATCTGGCCAGTTCCCACTTCATAAAGTCATAGATGGACAGACACCAGCGATGTGTCTGTCAAAGGCCTGTGTAGCTGCTCCCTCCAAGCCTCACCCACACAAACACGAACAACCGAGAGTGTGGAGCGTGCCATGATAAGACAGACGTTACATCCTAGGCAAAGTGGGATCGTGCTCTTGTGTTTTTTTTCCCCAAAGGGGAAATTCAGGATTATTTACAATTATGATGGAAAGCAGAGCAGATGGAAGACCTTTACCCGGGTTACAGAAGATAACCCTCTCTAAAAGCACTTCAAAATCCTGAATGATACACTATTGGACTTTAACAATAGACCAGAAGGTCACAAGTTTGTTTGTGTGTTAAGGCCACTCTCGGAGCTGTTAACCTGGATGCCCTCCCAGATAAAGGCGCCAGGTTAAAGACTCAGGTGAAGGAGCTGGAGGAGGCTCTGGATGCTCTGTGTCTGTCTGCTGCCTCTCACACAGGTGCCCCACACACACACGCACGCACTGTAAACAAGTCTCCATGAGGTCTTGTGTAGAAAAGCTGCTGTCTTTTTAGTTTTCAACTTTACAAACATGTTCCCAAATTCATATGAATCTAGTTTAACAGTTTATATTTCAGTATTCTCTCAAATGTTTCTGCTCTCAGACTTTTTATAGATAATAAGCATTGAGTCTTGCCGCACTGACTGACTGTATGTCCCCAGGGCCTGACCCTGGACCCTCTGCCCGCGCCGTCCCCTCAGCCTCAGGTCCTGTTAACCCATTCAGTCGTCCTGGAGGAACCGTCCTGCTCCCTGCCCCACGTGGGCCTCTTGCTGCCCCACATGTCCCTGGTGTGGTCTCTTCAGGCCTGCAGCTGTCCCAGGGCCCCCCTCAAATGTTTGGAGGTGAGATATCACACACAAATCACAGAGAATCCTTCCTGCTAATGTAGTGATTATAGAGTGACTTCTTTGAGCATTTTATCATGATATGGCGTTAAATTCCTATGAAAAAAACATACATGGTGTGTCATTCTCTTTAATTCAAGTTTCAGTTATTCTTAAGAAGAAGAGATTTATTTATGTAGTGCCTTTCGCAGACATGGTCTCCAAGCGCTTTACATGAGACAATTAAAAATGATATGCAGTCCGTCCCTTTCCTGTAGGGCTGCCCCCTTTTGGTCATTTAGTAACCAGGTAGTCGGTGGAGTCTCTTGGTAAGACCAATTTTCATTCGTCGACTAAATGCACTCCTTGCATCAATTTAGATGGTCTCAATTTACCCAACACCAGAGGCTTGTAGCAATTCTATCCTTTAATAAAAGAGAAAAGCTAATATGATCATAAAAACAGGTATATCTGAGTTTTACAGACAGTTAAGACATTGGAGTTTTTCTCTGAAATTCTTTTGTTAAACATCAAGGAGAGGTGTGGTCTACGTTGTGCATCTGCATGGCCAGGTTAAAACGGTGTCCTTCTGTAGGCTGCACTTCTACAGAGTACAGACTTATTTAATCCACAAATAACATGGTCCTATTTGAAATAGCCTATACATGAGTCTGATGTATAGACTCATCAGAGTCTAGAGACTCTGATGAGTCAGAGTCTCAAGAGACAGTTCTTTCACAACTGTCTCTTGTGAAAGAAGAGAGACGTAGAGGATCGAAAGCACGAAACTGAAAGGGGAGCATCAGGCACAGCAGTACATGGACCTGTGTCTTACAGCGCTTTTTTTCGGGCTTTACCCGAGGCAAAGAAGACGAGGACACGATCCTTCAGTACACCGTACAGCGCTAAAGTTGAAGAAATAAAACGGGCTGATGAGTTGAGTTTGGGTCAAATAAGTTATAGTTGTCAGAGTTTTTGCCAGCGCCATGCCACACCCACTTTTAGTCGACTAATCGATTGAGGATGTCTTTAAGGGTTTTTCTCTCATCAAAAACATAGCTGGAGTAGTATTAATCTAATCATCCTGCAGTCCTCACGTCTTATCCTTATTTAACACTTACACATAAATGCAGAATAATGTTTTTTAGCCTTAATTATGCAGGTTGTGTAAATATTTATATCAGCGATAATATCCACCACATTGTAAAATCTGTATATTAGCTACAGCCCTTTAACCTGTGAATCTCCATCAAACCTAAGAGTTGTTTTAGAAAGTCCTGCTTGTGTGTTCAGCCCAGTCCCAGGGCTACGCGTTCTATGGTGGGCGAATGACGGACGACCGGCTGCTGGCGGTGAAGAATGCCACGTGTGAGACCATCGACCACCTGCACACGTCATTGGAGTCCTGCCCCGGGCCGGACATCGAGGCTCCGGAACCCAAGGGCATCAAGGTCTGCATCTGCACCCTCCACATGACTAGCCTGGCATCCAGATTGATCCCCCTCTGTATATTTTATACACGGCGGTATCACTCTGGGCAGGGAGCTTGCTTTTGCCGCTGCTACCAAACACACATGCTGTTCACGAGCAGCGTCACTCTTGTGATGCGGCAGACCCTTAATAACAATCTATGGGCAGCGCACGGGAGAGCTGAGAGTTTTTTTCTAATAACCAGTAAATGACCAAAAACACATCGGCAGTAGGTGAGTTGACTTGTTTTAATATTATCGCAAAACATCTAATAACGCTGCTGACTGCCCTTCGCTGATTGGTTTACTCCGCTTCCTGGTTGCTTGCGTGTGTTCTGCTGTTGAAATCAACTTGATGCGGAGTCTTACGCCGAATTTACACCAGAGGAATTACAGTGCGTTAGCGTTGTAGCGCAGCATACGCGCATCACTTTTTTCCATTCTAACCTATCATGATGTTTACACTAGCATTGTTATACGCACGTCGGACGGGCGTATATAACAATGGGCGGTAACTCTGGAATTTTAGACGGGAAAATGGTAGTCTTTCAAAGTAAACTTCCAACACCCTGTCAAAATAAGTTTCTGTTGATTTGTTGAAGTTCACAACACGCAGCATCCTTGTTTGCGATAGACGATGAAAAGTTGATTGTCGAGGTGGAGAAGTACAGCATACTTTACGATGCTCAACACAAAACGTATGATATATCATGAGAAATGTTATTACTTACCCATTTTTATAAGCAAAATTATTCCAAGTGATTTGGGGAAGAGCAGAGACACCTGAACACACGCGTAGCTTTAGCTGCTCTGACGCCGTATGTGTAAATTTGCGCTTTTGAAAATGCGCGCGTATAACGCACTGCGTACGTCACATCCAGTAATAGCTCCAGGTGTAAATTCGGCGTTACCCGACTCAATTCCTCTTTACAAAACTGCTGTAGTTCAGCGAGATTCAGGCAGTGTACTTACTTATTCCTCCATGTCCTGTGAATGTTTACATGTTATGGCCAATAATAATATGATAAAATGTAACTGTTTGGGTGATATTAGTTTAAGCAGACACTGTTTAATCATTCTTGTGATTTTAATAAAGTTCAGACCACATTTTATGACCAATTTAGGCTTAAATGTATAAATTCCACACGTTGTACTCACTCTTTGTTCCCACTGTAGGGTTTTTAAATTATATTGAGTCTGCTCTGCACATTTGTCTGATCACATTGATCTGCGACTGATCAATCGATTGTGACCCGTTTACTTTAAAGGGACTAGATGCAAGTTGATCATTTTCATACTCACTACTGCCACCTCAGGTCTTGCGTGTAACTGCAATTTCTATATTAAAGGGGCTGTGTGGAGTTTAGCAGTTTTGTGCTCGCAATTGCCCCCTCAGGCCAAACGCGTAACTGCAGCCTCCATGATAAGCGCGTGCATGAGGCGCTCAGGCTGTACGAGCACCAGAAATAACAGTCCCGTCCTGGTCAATTTACAGATTTGCAGGCATGACTTAAATTGAGGTAAGAAACGTTACTGTTTTGTAAGATATTTAGACCAAATCAGTTTGAGTGAATATTTTCCAAGATAAAATACTTGAGCAAATGCAGCACAGGGAATCGAGTGAAGAAGCCAAGTAATACAGATAAACGAATAATTGACGTTTGAAGGAGGAAAAAAAAAAAAACTCATATACTTTGTATGCATAAACGTAAGCCTAATTGTAATAATAAAATATTTCCACTGGTAGAAATAATAATAATAATAATAATAATGCATCGGTTTTATATAGCGCTTTTCTGGACACTCAAAGACGAAAGAAGAAATGCTACTAGGAAAAGCCAAAATTGTCTCTCCAATTTCCTGGACCCAAAGTTAGCGTAGCTAACTTATAAACTATATTGTAAACGGCACATGTCCACTTTTGTAGTCGTTTCACTACTTATAAATCCGTGAACAGTCATGCTTATTTTGCGGCCAAGAAAAGCTAACATTAGCAGCATTATTTTTGCCATTGTAAATACAGCACCATTACCACTGTTACTACTCAAATGTTTTGTAGGTACAGCACGATTACTGTTATTACTGACACAACTAGTCTGCTACTAATACTACACAACTTCTCTGTAGGTATAAAACTATTAGATCAACTATTTTGGTAACTTCCAAATATGATTATTTTATTGCTTGTTTCAGTGAAGTTTGTACAACATGCACGGACAGTCGGACACCGTTGTTTTGAAGCATCAACTACACTTTTCTCCCACGTATTTAGTCATAATTTCTTACCTTTCAAGCAAAAATAAGCTGCGGGTCTTTTGAGAGATTCTCAACATTTTCCGATGTTTACTCTGGTTCTTTGCCTACGCGATCAGACTCCACTTTCGCCTTTTTTGTCACACTCGAATAAACTCTTCGTTTCCTTTCGTTATTTGGGGTCTGGGCTGGAGTTTCGATGGTGCTTGAAGCCGGTCTCCTCTTATTCTCCGCTAAATCCATCCCTCCGAAGTTACCACTCGCGCTGCAGCATCAGTATAGAGGAGATACAGCTAACGCTACAGCTAACGCTACAGCTAACGCTACAGCTGAGCGTGAACGCGCATTACGCATTACGCTGTTTGCTTGTTCGACCCGAGCATAAACTATTTACAGTAGGCCCCATTTTGTTTTGTCGCCTTTCACGCGTGAATAACACGAGACTCACGTGTGAAACACGTGTCTTTTATTTTTTTTTTCCCCAGTGATGCTGCAATGACCCAAACAACCACCAGGTGGCACTTGTGAGCAGGGTTAGGAACATTGGCTTCTCACCGCTCTTTCTTCTCTCTTCACCGGACAACTTTTCTGTGGCTTTATAGCTCAATGATAAGGAGCTAGACTCTGGTGCGAGAGGACCCGGGTTCAAGTACAGGCTATGACACTTTTGATTTTGTTGACGTTTACATTTTTTTCTAAAAAATAATTAGTAATTAGGCCAACACATTTAAAATAGTTGCTAGACTGTAGTAAACTTGTAAAACGCGCTGGGTGTCACACATGGCTGGGGGCATTAACGCACGGGTTGCCACGATTCATTCTATAAAAAGTCCACTCTCACAATATAGTTCCCCGGGGCTTTGCCATCCCGGGAGCGCGTCAGCTTTTAATATAACCTACCCTGCTCCAAACATAGTCTATTGTAAAAACGTGAAACTATCACGCAGGAGCGTGCTGGGACCTCATTTTAGACCGTCAATTTAGAAAAGACCGACCAACTTTTCTGTGGGTTTATAGCTCAGTCATAACGCACTAGTATTTGGGGCAGGAGGACCCGGGTTCAAATACAGGCTATGACACTTTTGACACAACTCTACGATCAGCACCAAGTTATGAAGATAAAAATATTTATTAGTCCACTTTTGTACTGGCTTTTTAACTTTGCTGTCTCTGGTATTCTATTACCTAGAAATAGCATTCAATAGCAACACGTTTACACATAAAATACATTCTCACGATATTGCTAATAAAAATTGAACAGTAGTTGGCCTGACCAGGACTCGTACCCCGCTCGTTTAAGTGAAAGCCATTCACAACGCCACGTGTGCCACACGGATTCTTCTGCTAAACCGGCCCCAGTCATTTTCAATGGTAGTGCTAAACCACTGCCCTCCTTGCAATTACACGTTTGGCCTGCTGCGTCGCTGTTTCGGCGACTCCGTTTTTGCTACTATTTCCAGTTCTGGCATTGGTGTCCTGTTCTTCGGAGAAACAACACAGTAAGCAACTTTTCTTCCCAGATTGGGTAATCTTTTCACTGTTTTAGTCATTTAAGTTTGCAAAACACTGATAGATTGTCTTTTAGAACAGACATTTGAGTAGTTTTTATGGTTAAGTTACTGTCATGCTGTTTCAACGTAGCTTTGTTTTGTATTATGTTTTCAGTATAGTACGCTTTTTTATCACTACTATTTCATTATTACTCCTTTTCACTACTTTACACGTAAGTTGAGTGTGTTTAAAGGAGACATCTACGCTCCCCCCGCCGCCCTGATTTCTCAGGCCTATTTACAAATGAATAGACCCTGCTCCAGGACTTCTTAGTCAATCCCTGCGTTTTCACACCTCTGGGTGACATGACATAAATTAACCTCTTAACCCCCACCTTAACTGAGGGCATTTTCTCCAGTTCAGCTTCACCCAAATCTAAAAGCTTGTCGACTGGAGAGCAACAGTGTAATACCCAATTTGGAAGCTCAGATCTACAACAGTGATCGTAACTTTTTTGAAGCCTTTTTGTCATGCTTTTGTCTCGTTTTAGAGGCTTTTTTTAATTTCCTTTTTTTCTCATGTTTTTGTCACTTTTAGGCGTATGTTTTGTTGCTTTTCCGGCATGTTTTTGACGCTTTTTTGTTGCATTTTTAGCCCAGTTTTGTTGCTTTTTTTGGTCACAATTTTGTTGCGTTTTCATCCTCATTTTCCTCGCTATTTTTAAGCTTTTAGATTTGGGTAATGCAAAACTGGAGAAAATGTGCTTGGTTAAAGCGGGAGTTAAGAGAAACTACATTTGCACGTTGTATTTCTCATGAATAGATGTGTCAATCCCTGCGTTTTCACACCTCTGGGGGGAGGGGGTCATGCAGTAGGTCTAATGCAGTGCTTAATTTGATCCCCCGTTTGGGGGAACGCATTCCCCCAATTCTCAGTTTTCAGGGTAAAGGATCCGGGAAATATTTATGAGGATATAATGGTGTTTAATGAGAGTGTTCCGGCAAATGTTTTAGCCTGTTCCCCGAATCCATAACATCAGACCAAAAGTGGTCCTGAAAATACAAATTTACAAATTAAGCACTGGTCTAATGCCAAACTCTAAATGTAGTGCTAACATGTGAAGTTTATTGTATGATCAATGATTGAAGGCCAGCGGACTACATATGTTTTTTGAAGGAAATGCGATTAAAAATATAGCTTACTCTGTAAGAATTTTTTATTAGAAATGAACAATGTTGTTACATTTTGTGTAAATAATTATGTTTCCAGTTACCAAACCGGATCAGGGGCTACAACATCTACTCCTATATATAAAAAAAACAACTATTTCCTGCTGTGCCAACAATCGAGCATCCACTGAGAGGTAAGAATAAAAGAAAAGAAAAAATAGATTAGCACTCAACACCACAGTAAAGGGCAGACAACATTTTTTATTATTAATCTAAGCTCTGAATTCTCAGTTTCTGTCCTTTTGGCTCCTAAGATTACTTTGATTCTTGACTGTGTACTTTTTGTTAAAGACTTAAAATGTGTTTTGTCTGTATTTTTACAGTGGGAGAACCTGCCATCTGTGGCTACATACAAGATCTTCTGTGCTTGTCTAGAGGATTTTGGACAACAGAAGAGCTGAGATGAGCACTCTTCTAAGATCATCAAAAAAACTGCAGTCGTCAGAGGCCTCAGATTGCAGGTAAATGTATGAATTTGTAAAGCCATTTGTGGCGATTAAGTTACTATGTTAAGATGACTTGGGGGGTCAGTTTGTCAGTGCAGGGCTTAATAACCTATATTTATTGGTACAGTAGCTACGTTATCTGAAAAGAAAAGTATAAACATCACCAGTGAAGTAACTTAAATGATTTACCTTTTGTTTTTGTTTTGTTTTTCTTTACAGAGATGTTTGTGGTGGATGACCGTTTTCCTAAGACAGGACTGAGGCAGACCTGCTCAGGGGAATAGTTCAGAGATGGTCCTTCATACACATCCAAGGTAAGTTGTTGTAAAATATCTACACCTTAATCTCATGCCAAAGAGTTTGGTATATTTGAAAACAAATTTTCCCTCGGGGACAATAAACCAAACTAAATTCTTCTGATATGTGCATGTCCTTTGTGTCTCTGCAGGAAGACCGACCACAACCATCAGTTTCTGCACAGGAGGAGCTGCCCAGCCACATGCTCCACCTCACTTTGAAGGAGTTGTCTTGTCATCTCTGTGCAGCGCACTCTGGGTGTAAAAGGCTCTACAGCTCTGGGACTGGTGTCTCAGGCTCATGGTGGTTCCATCTGAGGCACTTCAGACAGGCCTCGGGTCATTACAAGATTTGCTCAATGATTTTAAATTGCACATGTTTAGCTAAGGCTTTCTAATAATTATATTCTCATAATGTTAACTCAATATTTATTTGGGGAAAAAAGTCCAGCCTATTAGCACAAAAAAAAGGAAAATGTTCTGTACAACTTGAAAATGTATTGGAATTAAAGGTATACTTTTTATATTTTTTTATAGTCCAATAGTATTCAATTTCTAGTGTTGGTTAAGTAAAAATAGTTACAGCCCTTTAAAAGCATGTAAACATTTTAACAAGTCTATGGAGGAATGTGCAGTTAAATGTCCAGTAACTGAATGAGCTGTTGCTGTTTTAGACTGTGATGTTTCTGATCAGAACAACTTCACTACAGCTGTTTATTCACCCACTGTATTTGTCAAAATAAGACTCAATATATATATATACACAAGCAGTAGCAAGACAAATGTAATGCTTTTTAATGCGCATATACTGTATTTGAATGCAAAAAACGCAGGGAGAAAAAAAAGCATATTTCATTTCTTTGGATTTGCAAACATTTAATCAAACAGGAAAGATAATTGGACAAAACATTACACGTTTAAGCAAAAACAAAAACAATTCAGCCAAAACTGCAGCTGCACATGTTTTAGACCATAAGCACAAGAAAGGCTCCCGGAAGTACCAACTGGGACAGGAAAAGATGGTCGGGATGCCGGCTCTGTCTGGGCCTCTGGTTTGACTCTGGAAAACATTGAGCAGGACATGTTGTTAACCAATAGATTTGGACATTTATAGCCAGACAAATGAGTGCAACCATTTTGGCAAATGCCAATTAAAGCTGTCACTTATGGTCCCATTTTAAGTAATACTATGTTATTTTAATTAAGTTGCCATTAAATAAATTAATCACAGTTCACTGTGATTGATAAACTGACAGCATTAGTGGTTCAGACTAAATGTTCTTTCTTTAAAAGCATATTTACAAATGTACCAAATATAAAGCAAATGTATGCAAGTAGCTATTGTTCATAAGTAAAAGTGTATCACAACATTTATACACAATTGAGTTACAAGTGCGTTTTTCAACATGAACAATTGAAAAACGTCAGCTTTGTATATTGTGCTGTTTCTGTTTCTGATCCAACTTAACAAAAGGTTATGAAGAGGATCACCTTGCGAAAAAATAAATAAAATGCGCCTAAAAAACGATTTATTTTGTACTTTTTATTTTTGCTTCCCACTACTGAAAGCATTACATTATCGAACCGAAAAGCTATTTTCTAAGCCGTGCAGCCTAATCAGAAAAACAATCGTCTTCATTAGTTTAAACTGTTGTTGTTCATGTTAGCGAATAGGCCTACTTTTTAACATTTAAACACGCAATACCTACAGTATTGCCTACTGTAGGTTCGCAATACATTTTAGTACTGAGTAAAGAAAAAACTTACTTTAGGAGCCTGTTAGCGTTTATCCTAGTCCAGTCCCGTTCATTACCGTATTTTGTCTGTTTGGCTCTCAGACCGCTTAACGGGGAAGACCTCTGCTCGTTCATGAGTCTTCACGCACACGCTCGCGCACGTCCACAGCACTGGTGACGTCACGTCATTGGAATACTTTTTAAAAACTGTTTTTGATACTTTGCAATTTTTTTACGAAGAAAAAAAGTCCATGTCCTAAAAATAGTAATTTTAAAGAAATATATTTGCCTTAGTCTGAAACTCCAGATGCCCCGTGGACCATTTTACAGGCTGCTCCTTTTACATGGTTGTCTATGGCGAAAAAGGCTTTTGAGCCGTAGGCTGCAATATCACGGCCTGCCACTATCACAACTCATTTCAGAGCAAAGGGGGCGGACCCCCCACTGCTCTAAACATGTAAACTTAAAAAAAAGAGAAAAAAAATAACCGCTCACGGGTGAGACTCGGCTCTCATCGTTCACTTAAAAGAGCCGGCTCTTTGTACCGACTCGTTCGCAGCGGCCCATGTAAAAGAGAAAGCGTTACAAAGGTGTCTAAGCCGTACTCGAACCGGGGACCTTTTGTACCAGAGACCAGCACGTTGTCAGTGACCTATACAGCCACAGAGAAGTCATGGTTTGCAGGCAGATTTATAGATTGCCCTGAGCGGTCAAGTCGTCAAATTTATTTTAGTTTATAAATTGGTGTTCACTGAACAAAGATTATGAAACTATCACCTGGATAAAGTTGGTACAGTCCAATCCAGCAGGGATAGATAGGAAGAATGTAGTTTTAGATGAATAAAAGCTGATAACGTTACGTAATTGCACACCAGCGCACGGAGCCAAATCAGACTGGAATCGAACCCCGGTCTCCTGGGTGCCAACCTGTAACGCTAACCATTCGGCTAGCACAATCTCACTAGGCAGAGAAAGTTTGCACGCAGTGTTATACCTAAGCGTTTAATTCGCCGGTAGAGCTACAGTGGACTTAACCTGCCACCTTGTGGCGATAAGATGTAATATGTTTCACGCAGCTGCGTGATTCATGAAAAGCGTGAGTGAAGACGACAAAACAAAATGGGGCCTACTGTAAGTGACTTTACAGGCATATAGAGGCAATTGCGGTGAAAAGGCCAGGGCTCATTCTACTCACCAGGGCATTGCTGGAGCATGTATGAGAAAGAAATTTTAAATTTGTATACATTTATTTGTGGTAAAACTTATGTATAGTCCCTTTAAGCTCGTGCAAGATGGCACTTCGGACCTGAATTAATAACTTTTGGAGTTACAGTGCAGGATCATAGAGGCAGCTGTGGTGAGTAGGTCTGGGCTCATTCTACACGTTAGGACATGGCTGGAACATGTAGGAGGAGGAAAATACTTAATTTGAACATTTTTAAACTACGTATAGTCCCTTTAAATCTTGAGGAGTGATCAGTTTTCTATGGACTAATGTTCTGCGTCGTCAGGTCCCGCTGCTGGCCCATCAGAAGAAGGCACTGGCCTGGCTGCTCTGGAGGGAGGAGCACAGCCCCTGTGGAGGAATCCTAGGTAAGCACTGCATTCATCTGGCCTTTACTGTAAGGGTTTTGGATATAACATGCAGATGGTGTCAGAGAAAGATCAGATGAGTTGCCATAAACTGCTTTTTATTAATTTTTTTTACTGAGGAACACAGGGTATTGACCAGGGATGTCCCGATTCGATCACATGGTTACAGACCCAATCGGACATTGCGTCCCGATCAGGACTCAGATATATATGCATGTCCATTCTCATTACTTTTGATCAGATTTCGAGCTATCGTAAACCACTTTCTGTCCTCTCCCCCTGGCCCAGCGCCTCTGTCACTCACTCCACCTGGCAGCTTCAAATCGCTCGCACCATCCGCTCAGTCCGTGTCCTCCCTTTCGTCTGAGAAATCCCCAAATCCACACAAGTGCCAGCGCGGGAGAACAATAACAACATCCCCGATAACCCGTGCAGAGTTTACTGTCGGCTAAGTGAGGAGTGAGAATGGACGGGTTGGCAGCACGGGGAGAGAGCGGTAAGAAGTAACAAACAGCTGTTTTTACACCGCCACATGTGATTGAACCATGGCTACTCAGACCCGCATTGAGCAGAGAAACCCTCCTCACATTTCTGTGGAGATGTTTAAAATCTGTGATGGACAGAGACGAGAGCCCGGCCCGCTGCGCTCATACGTGCGCAAATACACTGAAAGACGAGGGGAAACTTCTGTCTGTATTAATAACCTAAACCACTCCTCCTCTCCGCTCACACATCCCCGCACTACAT
The DNA here is from genome assembly GCA_007210695.1 of Neogobius melanostomus. Taxonomy (NCBI): domain Eukaryota; kingdom Metazoa; phylum Chordata; class Actinopteri; order Gobiiformes; family Gobiidae; genus Neogobius; species Neogobius melanostomus. Next base: position 204,904 of record VHKM01000233.1, on the reverse strand, counting down.
TCAGGAGGTGAAGTGAGGAAGAAGCACTTGTTTTCACTCTTCAGTAAAACACACGCACTCTGTACACGCCCACAGTAGATGACGCACGTTCACGCCACGGTGGACGGTGCACGTGCACAGCGAGTGCCAGTGCACCGCGCACGCGGACCTCAACCCTGTCCCGGTTTTCAGGCTGGGTGTGGCCACCCTATCTTAATTTCACAATATATATTGTGTTTTTTTTCCCCTGTACTGCCAGACAGTTTTATTTATTTTATTTATTTATTGGTTTATTTGGTCGGGACAGTGCATGTTAATGAACATACATGGGTCTCATGCATGTAAACAAGCCACACCGGATTGTAGCCTTGGGCTAATTTGCATCCGTCGTCCCCCATGCACACTCTCAAACACACTCTCATTCATCCTGGCCTATTGTACATGTTTTAGTGGTAGGGGAAACCGGAGTACCCGGAGGAAACCTACGCAGACACGGGGAGAACATGCAAACTCCACACAGAAAGGCCCCGTCCAGGTGGGAATCGAACCAGGGACCTTCTAGCTGTGAAGCACGAGCGCTAACCGCTGTGCCACCGTGCCGCCCATACATTGCAATGCACAAAACATTATTCCACAAACACACAAACCCTCTCTGTGTAAAATTATATTACACTGTGAAGACTATAGTAGTGCTTACTTGAGAAAAACGGACTAAGTAGAGTTAATCTCGATATCCAAAACCATGAATGAAAACAAGTTGAATAATATATTTTTTTCTTAATTAAAAATATATATATTAGGTATCGGATTGGGACTTTGTATCGGGCAATTCTCAAAATCAAATGACTCGGACTCGGACTTGGGGGCAAAAAAACCTGATCGGGACATCCCTAGTATTGACTATATGGAAGTACCTCATGTAGCGGCAACAATAGCTTCAATTATTCAATGTCTCATGGCCTGCCCTAGCTCTAAGGACAGGATCTTGTGTAAAGCTTCTTACATACTTTTGATGAAGTAATGTCTTTGTACTAATGTTCTGACTGTAGAAGCATGCCGTATGCCTTTAAATTGACCTGTTATTTTGGCTCAGCTGATGACATGGGTCTGGGAAAAACCCTGACCATGATATCACTCATACTGTCCAAGAAGACCAAGGAGGAGAAGCAAGAAAGTGAAGAATGGCTCTCCAAAAAAGGTGTGTCTTAGTTGCTCGAATACTTGTTATAATTGAGTCATTGACCATCTCAAGAGGGGAGTCTAAGTGGGGCCTAGGGCTGGGCAATATGGACCAAAAGTCATATTCCGATATATTTAGGTTGAATATCGATATACGATATTTATATCCCGATATTTTTTTCCGCAAAGTGAGAGTTGTGAAATGAAATATTAAGTCAAAGTCAAATTTGAGTTGTTTTCTTGAAAACTCACTATAAAATGTAAACATAAACACTGTATAACAAAGCTCCGTAAGGTGCACATTTAAAGGGACTAGATGCAGGTTGGTCATTTTCTTACCACTACTGCCACCTCAGGTGTTATGCGTAACTGCAGTTTCTATATTAAGCTCGTGCATGACGGCACTTCGGACCCAAATTAACAACTTTTTGAGTGACGGTGCAGGATTTTGGAGGCAGTTGTGATGTACCGGTCTGGGCTCATTCTACACATTAGGACATGACTGGAACATGTAGGGGGAGGAAAATGCGTAATTTTAACATTTTTAAACTCCGTACAGTCCCTTTAAAAAAAAACTAAAAAACTAAAAATAGCCTTTAAAAAATAATCTTTTTTTAAAGGCAGCATTTAAATATAAAGAGATAACAACAAAATTAAGTGCTCAGTTTAAGATAAACCTTTTTAAACATCAGCTTGAGATGACCTGTTTCTTTTTGTTAACTTAATAGCTTATCTGAATTTGAACTACAGGTGCTTGTCATTTAATTAGAATGTCATGATAAAGTGGATTCACTTCTGTTACTCAACTTAAACTGTTAAACTAATATGTAGCAAAGTGACATTATGTATAGCCTTTATTTGTTACAATATTTGATTATTATGGCTCAGCTTGTAAAAACCCAAATTAAAAATCTCATAAAATTAGAATATTTTGAAAATAGACTGTAAGCCCCTCCTGGAACCGTCACCTTAACGCGGTGGAGGGGTTTGAGTCCCTGAATGATCCTGGAGCTCTGTTGTCGGGGGCTTGGTGCCCCTGGTAGGGTCTCCCATGGCAAACAGGTCCTAGGTGACGGGTCAGACAAAGAGCGGTTCTGAAGCCCCTTATGAGAGACCAACAGGCCCGGGTAGAACCATCAGGCCGTCCTTCTGTGGACCCACCACCTGCAGGAGGAGCCATAGGGGCTGGTGCAATGTGATTTGGGCAGCTCCAAAGGCTGCCCCCACGACCCGGCAACGCACAAGTGGAAGAAAATGGATGGATGGATGGATGGATGGACTGTAAGCCATAATCATCAAAATGATAACAAATAAAGGCTTGACATATGTCACTTTGCATGTAATGAGTCTTTATCATATATTAGTTTCACATTTTAAATTGAATTACAGAAATAAATACACTTTTTCATGATATTCTAATTATATGACGAGTACCTGTGTATCGATATATGCGATATGGTCTAATTCTATCTCATCTCATTAAAAAATAAACTGACATATTGCCCAGCCCTAGTGGAGTCTACCTTTACCTGTGTCTGTGCTGTAGACTCCAGGCTGGTGCAGTCCAGGGGCACCCTGATTGTGTGTCCCGCCTCACTGGTGCATCACTGGAAGAAGGAGATTGAGAGACACGTGAGGACAGGAAAACTATCTGTGTATCTGTATCATGGCTCCAACCGAGAGAAGAGCGCCAAGCTGTGAGTGGCACTGTCTTGCTGCACACACTCTAATCTGTCTCCTGCTTTTGATACACGTAATGATATCAAACACACAACCTACTCCCTAATACTAACACTCAGGTGTCCGAAAGGAATGATGAAGGAATGTCTCCTTTAAAATGTCTACTGTTTATTTGCCCTGTATGTGTGTTTTCAGCCTGGCTGACCATGATGTGGTGGTGACGACATACGGTTTAGTGTCAAAGGATATGCCTCCTCCAAAGGACAGAGCTGAGAACTCCAGTGGAGAGCCTGAGGATGCTGTGGTATACTTCCTTTAGGACCTCTCTGTAGGACGTCTGTAGGTCTTCTCTGTGTAGGTCTTCTCTCTGTAGGACTTCTCTGTGTAGGACTTCTCTGTGTAGGACTTCTCTCTGTAGGACTTCTCTGTGTAGGTCTTCTCTGTGTAGGTCTTCTCTGTGTAGGCTTCTCTGTAGTACCTCTGTAGGACTTCTCTGTGTAGGACTTCTCTGTGTAGGACTTCTCTGTGTAGGACTTCTCTGTGTAGGTCTTCTCTCTGTAGGACCTCTCTGTAGGACCTCTGTAGGACTTCTCTGTGTAGGTCTTCTCTGTGTAGGTCTTCTCTGTGTAGGACTTCTCTGTAGGACCTCTGTAGGACTTCTCTGTGTAGGTCTTCTCTCTGTAGGACCTCTCTGTAGGACCTCTGTAGGACTTCTCTGTGTAGGACTTCTCTGTGTAGGACTTCTCTGTGTAGGACTTCTCTCTGTAGGTCTTCTCTGTGTAGGACTTCTCTCTGTAGGACTTCTCTGTGTAGGACCTCTCTATAGGTCCTCTCTCTGTAGGACTTCTCCGTATGTCTTCACTGTGTAGGACCTCTATAGGACCTCTCTGTAGGACTTCTCCGTATGACCTCTCTATAGGACCTCTCTGTTTAGGACCTCTCTCTGTAGGACTTCTCTGTGTGACCGTTCTGTAGGCCTTCTCTGTGTAGGACCTCTCTGTAGGACTTCTCTCTGTCGGCCTCTGTAGGCCTTTTCTATAGGAATGTACATGTTGTGACCTTGTCTACCTCTTCCAGCCGCCTCGTGCCACTCCTCTCCTCAGAGTGGCCTGGGCCCGAATCGTCTTGGATGAAGCCCACAACATCAAGAACCCCAAAGTGCAGACGTCCATGGCTGTGTGCCAGCTGAGGGCCCGGGCGCGCTGGGCTGTCACCGGGACCCCCATCCAGAACAACCTGCTGGACATGTACTCACTGCTAAAGTAAGAGCCCCTCTCCCTCTGCCCGAGGTTAGGTCCGTACTTTTTAAGACTCTGTGACGACACATGCAGGGCTCCGTGATTATGGAACCGTGTCAAACTGGAGAAGGATTGTTCGATTTCACCCATGGATGCACCAATCCAATACTTATCAGATATCGGAGCCGATCTTGGAAAAAATACAGTATCGAGTATCGATTCCCAAATATCCGATTCCCAATTTGGCTTGCTCCGTTTTGAAAACACAGTTTTTACCAACTAAATCTAAGTGTATGGACATGCTGTACCTACACGGTCTACACCAGTGGTTTGCAAACTTTTTGGAGCCGTGTACCCCTGAAGCGTTGGGTGAAGAATTGTGTACCCCCTAGTTTGACGCGATTGAAAACACTGGGAATATCACATGTAATATTATGTTTATTTCTCAATTATTACAGTAAATTTAAATGTATGTGTCAGATATAGGGATGTAACGATTCACTCAAGCCCCGATTCGATTCGATTTCCAAATTTAAGTTCCCGATTTCGATTTTTTCCGATTTTTTTTACCTTTAAACTTTTTTTTTTAGAAAAGAGTATGACTCATTCATACCAAAGTTTCTTTTGTTTTAAGATCTGCATTTTTGTCCTTGTAACAACTGCAACTGTCTCAGTAAGAGAACTGTACATTACAAAAAATTACAAGACATGAAAATGAACTATAATCATTTTGACATGAGTGCTTGTAAATTTACATGTTTCATCATAAATAAGATGTGTTGCAAAGCAAATATTATGAGATTACATTTATTTTACCAAACCTTTTTTTTTTTGCAGTTTGAATATAATACTACCACTTAGAACTAATTTTACAGTGCAGTTTTTTCACCCTCGAACGCCTCACAGCCTCCTGTGCAGCCTTTGTAATCATAAGGAGGAAAAAGACATGACAGCTCCTCTAGGTATTGGATTAATTGACAAACGGACATTTGATGAGGATTTCAGCAGAATCAGAGCAGGTTGGTCAGATGTTTGTCAGTTTACGATCTTTGGTAAACTTCTGTCAAAATGCTAAACTCTGCGTTAGCCGCTAACGCTAATCTCGTAGCTGCGTCTGCTGCTTCGATGCCTACACGTGTATGTGTTTACATGGTGTGGCGTGTGTTAGGGGGGGGGGTTCGTTAGAAACAACGAGCTATGTTCCGGTCTATTTCGGTAGCGCAAAATGGAGTAGCTGAGGGTGGCTTTAAAATCGATTCTTTAATTTTTTACATCGATTCACATTTTACGCATATTAAATCGATTTTAAATCGATTTTCGATGAATCGTTACATCCCTAGTCAGATACAAAGCCACGGGTTTAGTGGCAGAGGAAGGGACAGCCACAGACGCTTCTCCTCCTCCCCTCGCGTCTCCCTTCGGATCAGAATGCGAGGAAAACTTCTGTTGCAAATCGAAGTCACCGTCAGTCTGACGGCATGCGCACAAGCTCCTGACAGATATGACAGAAATTGCAACTTGATCGAACGTTGGTGCTGCTGTTGTAGCGAGGGCCGACGCAGCCTCAGCCGCACTCCCGGCCTCCGGAGTTTTACGCACTCGGGTCCAAAGCGGCTCTTGAGGTTGGGCTCGGGAGTGAACACATTTAGGTCCAGAACAAGCTCATCCACGTCTGAATTATAGGACTCTTTCGCCTGTATAAGCGCGTTTCCCGTGCGGAGTCAATATCGATCAGATTGTGATAAACTTTTTTTTTCTCCAAAATTTCTTTGCGTACCCCCGGGGGTACACGTACCACAGTTTGGGAACCCTTGGTCTACACGGTCTCAAGCAGTTGTGTCACTAATACTATTTGTTTTAATACCAATTCACTGAGAAACTGAGATCGTATATAATTTCTATTGTATATAATTGTCATTTCTAAATAGTACATTCACAAATTATTCTTCATTGAATTACTGCAGATGCACAAAGGTATTTTCCCCACAAATGTTTTTACAATGAACTGGAGGACATAACAAATGTCATTCCACTGCCTTCAACATTTGAGAGAAGACTGAAATATTAAAAGTAAAAACTCTTTGATCCACTTAGATTTGAATTACAGATTTAATTATGAATTATTATGATGTTACAATCAATTATTTTGGGTAGTGTAACTGCAAGTTTTTTTTAAATTTTATTTCAGAGCATGTTTGCAGAGCTCTACAAACATGCTCTGAATCTGAACTACAGGTTTGGCAGCTTTAATATGCAATTAGACCACTTGGAGATGGAGACACTAAATTCTTATTATATTGTTATGTCTATTAGGCCTTGTTGACCATGAACTATTCTACTAATAAATGACAAGCCATTTTTTCTCGAGGGGCTTCTCTGGGCTCTCAAGAACACTGTATGAAATGACAAAATACACAGGCTATATACATGTTGAATGTTCAAAGCCCTGTCATGTCCCTGGACTCTGTAGGTTCCTCCGCTGCGCTCCATTCGATGAGTACAAATTGTGGAAAGCTCAGGTGGACAATGGCTCCAAGAGGGGCAGAGAGCGCCTCAACATCCTGACCAAGACTCTGCTGCTGCGGAGGACCAAGGACCAGCTGGACTCCTCTGGCAAACCCCTGGTAACGGACTGTGAACACATGGTACTCCGTTAGCTCCACAAGTGTTGGAAACTTTGTTCTTTCATCAGTTTATCAAAAGTCCTTTAAGCAGCAGATATATAATTGTCATGTGCTTAAAGTGCACAAATAGTTTGATCAGATCCCTTTGTTAGAACATCAGATTAGTCCTGTCTGTGTGATGTAGCCAAATATATTTTCTTTGTTTAATGTTTGTTTATTTGAATACAGTATCAGCTTATTAATAGAATAGCCTTTGGTTTGTAACACATAGCTGTCAAGTGTCCCGTTTTGGCCAGGAAACTACCGTATTTTGACCCGTCTTAGAGCTTGATTGGGCTGACGAGATGGCTCGCAGCGGGCGCTGTAAAATTTCCCATATTTCCAAATCCAAAACTTGTCAGGTATGTTGTAACATCACGTTTGCAAGAACCACTCACTTTTTTACTCACTCAGAGCCTGTTCTTCCTATAAGCACACTACGCAAGTGCCCCTGCTGCCACAAGGGCCCTGTATATCAGTCAAATTACGGTGTTGTTTTGCTTGTTAATGAATGCGTTGTTACGGCAACTCACTCTTCCCCCTGTCACCCCCAAGGCGCAAGTGTATCTCCCGCTCAGCTCTGTCCCGTCTCCCGCTCGGCTGTCTCCCGTCTCCCGCTCGGCTGTCTCCCGTCTCCCGCTCGGCTGTCTCCCGTCTCCCGCTCGGCTGTCTCCCGTCTCCCGCTCGGCTGTCTCCCGTCTCCCGCTCGGCTGTCTCCCGTCTCCCGCTCGGCTGTCTCCCGTCTCCCGCTCGGCTGTCTCCCGTCTCCCGCTCGGCTGTCTCCCGTGTCCCGCTCGGCTGTCTCTCGTGTCCCGCTTGGCTGTCTCTCGTGTCCCGCTCGGCTGTCTCCCGTGTCCCGCTCGGCTGTCTCTCGTGTCCCGCTTGGCTGTCTCTCGTGTCCCGGCCGGTGCTCGCCTCATGTTTTCTCTTCAGTGCGCTTAAATGCAGACAAGAAGCTGCATCGGCTACACACTCATTTAAACCAGAGGACACTCATATCAGGACAGTAGTTTGGCGAATAGAAGAGAGCACAGCTGTTGTATTTGTCTCAAAGGGAAGCTGAATCCATACGGCAAGTTGCGTTCAGTAACTGCAGTTCTCTGAATGCGCACGGTCTAAAACGAATTACCGTTATTCTCAGTCAGTGGTAATATAGAAATAACCAGTCAGGTGCATGTTTCATTAGTTTTAAATCAGCGGTTCCCAAACTGTGGGTCAGGGACCAGTGGTGAGAGAATGTGACCGTTTACCATTTTAAATAGTATAGTCCTAAACCCCAGTCTGACTGTGGCAAATGGTTAGTGGCTCTCACACTAGGGGCAGGGCCCAAATAGAGGTAATTCTTTTCCACTTCTACCCTGCACTACTGTGGAACTATTTTTGACCATAAATCGGTTAGTTCTTTGTCGATGCGACTGCAGGGCCCCCTAGTGGACTTTTGCTTAGGGCCCCAGAAAGGTGAGCACCGGTTCTGTGACTCTCAGCAAACCAGTTTCTAACAAAGACAACAAATTATCTACACAACACTTTTGAGGAAGTATCGTGGTATCGGTTGGTATTGAGTAACAGAAGATACTCATATGAATTAGGGCTGGGCGATAAATCTAATTAATTCGATTAATTCATGCTTTTAAAAACAGACGATGTGGAAAATGGCAAAATCGTAAAATCGTGTCCGCTGCTCCATGTCCGCCTTACGTGCGCCGCGCTGCCAATTTAGCAGCGTTTTAGACGCTTTGTAGCGCCTGTTTTCAGAAATGACGCCAGTGGAGAACCCAGTGACTTTCTGACGATCTCTAATGCTTTACAAAGGCCGTGTGTTGTGTTTTCGTTGTGCGCGATGGAGTTTTCTTCCCTAAAACATAGTTTCCCCTGGTCTGATCCTCTGCCGCAGCAGCAGCAGCACCATGTAGCTCCGCCCCTTTCCCCTTTAGTCTCCATGGAGACGGATGTCAATCACAGCTGAGCTCATGAGGATGATAAAACTAAAGCACTTTTGAAAACTCCATGGCTTATTAAGAAGTTTTACTTTTGAGAGGAGACGAGGAATATTTAAAACAGAAATAACCATTTTTAATGGGCCACATTGTGGGCTATATTTGAAATCTAAATATTAATGTGAAAGACTGTCACTTTTTTTATTTTTTTCATATGAAAGATGATGAAGGTCTCAAGACCGAAACGTTGACCTAATCCTAACAAAACTATTTTTGCAAGGTTGCGGGAAGTATTATTTTTTACTTAAGTTTATTAACAATAAAATTTATTAAAATCGTAATCGTCCAAATTGAGTAAAAAAATCGAGATTTTATTTTTTGAATGCACTCAAAGCTTGAGACTGGTGGATGTGTCTCACAGTTTGAGGGTTTGCCCCTAAACTCACATTTTTCTGTACAATTCCTAATGCACATTAAAGGGATACTTCGGGATTTTTGACATAGGGCCTCATTTCCTAGTTATCCAGAGTGTTGTTGATGTCTGGAGATATTTTTTTCTTAAATTCATGCAGTTCTTATATTTGAAGAGTCTAGTTGCGCTAGGCTAGAGCAAGGCTAAAGCATTTCTATGGTAAACGCTAGCCCGCATTAAAAAACAGTCTGGCGCACTCCACAGTGCACCTGAGGTAAATCACTTATAACACCAGACTAACGATAAAAATGTCTGTGTTAATAGAATGATTTTAACCATTTTACATTTAAAATAACTTATATTTGAGCGGCATCAGCTTCGTGGCTGTAAGCTAACGCAGCGGTGGAGTGATCTGCGAGAAAATAGTCCCTCAAAATGCGGTAATTCATGTGATACAAGGTCAGTTTTATTTAAAAAATTATTCTATTAACACAGACATTTATATGGTTAGTCTGGTGTTATATGTGATTTACCTCAGGTGCACTGTGGAGTGAGTCAGACTGTTTTTTAATGCGGGCTAGCGTTTACCATAGAACTGCTTTAGCCTTGCTCTAGGCTAGCGCAACTAGACTCTTCAAATATAAGAACTGCATGAATTTAAGAAAAAAATATCTCCAGACATCAACAACGCTCTGGATAACTAGGAAATGAGGCCCTATGTCAAAAATCCCGAAGTATCCCTTTAAGTTGCTTCCAAAGCAGAGACTTTAAAGATGAGCTAAAAGGGTCCAGATAGACATGCTAAAAGTCATGGCAATAAGCATTTCATCGATTTTTCTTCTTGTGTTCCTGTTTGTCACATATATTGCCTTGCGAAAGTACTAATACACCTTGAACTTTTGCACATTTTGTCATGTTTTGTCAGATTTTATTTTGAATTTGTTACTGAAAGTTCACACACAAGTAACAGACAACTGTGAAGTGAAAGCAAAATGATACATGATTCTGTTATTTTTCAAAAAATAGAAAAGTGAAAAGTGGGGCGTGCATAAGTATTCATACAGCATGACTTAATACTTTGTGGAACCCCCTTTTGCTGCAATAACAGCAGCAAGTCTTCTGGGGTATGACTACAAGGTTTGCACATGTAGAGACTGACATTTTAGCCCATTCCTCTTTACAAAACAACTCAAGCTCTGTCAAATTAGAAGGAGAGCGTTTGTGAACAGCAGTTTTCAGGTCTTTCCACAGATTTTCAATAGTATTTAGGTCAGGACTTTGACTGGGCCATTCTAACGCATTAATATGTTTGTTTTTAAACCATTCCATTGTAGATTTAGCTTTGTGTTTAGGGTCATTGTCCTGCTGGAAGGTGAATCTCCGCCCCAGCCTCAATTCTCTTGCTGACTCCAGCAGGTTTTCCTCCAAAATGTCTCTGTATTTGGCTCCATCCATCTTCCCAACTATTCTTACAATCTTCCCAGTCCCCGCTGAGGAAAAGCAGCCCCATAGCATGATGCTCCCCCCACCATATTTGACACTGGGGATGGTGCACTCAGGACGATGAGCAGTGTTAGGTTTGCTCCATACATAACGTTTTGCATTTGGGCCAAAAAGTTAAATTTTTGACCAAAGCACCTTCTTCCACATGGTAGCTGTGTCCTCCATATGACTTCTAGCAAACTTCAAACGGGATTTCTTATGGCCTCCTTTCAATAATGGCTTTCTTCTTGCCACTCGTCCATGAAGGCCAGATTTGTGTAGAGTACGACTTATAGTTGTCCCATGTACAGATTCCCCCAGCTCAGCGGCAGTGCGTCGCAGCTCCTCCAGAGTTATCTTGGGGCACTTGGTTGCATTTCTGACCAGTGCTCTCCTTGTTCGGTCTGTTAGTTTAGGTGGACGGCCGTGTCTTGGTAAGTTCGCAGTGGTGCTATACTCTTTCCATTTCCGAATGATGGATTGAACAGTGCTCTGTGAGATGTTCAAATCTTGGGAAATCTTTGTATAACTTAACGCTGCTTTAAACTTCTCCACAGCTTTATCCCTGACCTCTCTGGTGTGCTCCTTGGCCTTCATGATGTTGTTTAGTGACCAATACACTCTGACCATAGCTCTCCCTCTGTGAGGCCCTCACAGAACAGCTGGAATTATACTGAGAGTAGATTACACACAGGTGGCCTCTATTTAATGGTTAGGGCAAGGTGTGAACATTCTGCAGTCATTAGGGATGTTATAAAGGCACTCAGAAAATGCTGTATGAATACTTATGCACGCCCCACTTTTCACTTTTCTATTTATTGCTTTCACTTCTCAGTTGTCTGTTACTTGTGTGTGAACTTTCAGTAAAAATGAAAAATAAAATCTTTATGTTTAGGGTTGTAAACATGACAAAATGTGCAAAAGTTCAAGGTGTATTAGTACTTTCGCAAGGCACTGTACTTCCCCGTAAACGTGCTGAAGTCACATAGTCACCCTAAAGCTTGTGGACTGCTGCACATGTGCTAACCACAACAGAGATTAAGCAGTTCCTGGAGCGGCCTTGTCACACTACCAAACTAACTCTATTGTCTCAGTAATAATGTTCAATAGAAGTGCAAATGTTGTAAGCTTTTCCATTTATCCGTGCCCATTTCTCACTTGTCTGTCTTTTCTCTGGAGAGTTTGAAGCTCAAGTGTGTGTGTGTGTGTGTGTGTGTGTGTGTGTGTGTGCGCGCAGGTATCTTTGCCGGAGCGCACCTGTGAGCTCCACCAGCTCCGACTCTCTGAGGACGAACAGGCAGTGTACGACGTAGTCTTCGCTCAGTCCAGGTAACCGCCCTCAAGAGAGATCTTTGGGTCACAGAAGGAAAGCGCTTGGTGGTTTGCCTGGTCATATGCAGTTTTACTCTTTCTGTCTTTTGGATCCTGTCATCTATTTCATTGGTGCTCTTCTAAAGCTCAGCACACACATCATAATTTTTGTGCCAGATTTTGTTCTCAATTCTCAGTGGCGATGAGTCTTCCCGAGTCATGACGAGTCGAAGGCAGTCACGGAGCGTCATGTCTGTTAGTCTGGAGGGTTCACGACTGGGCTCACACTTAAATCCTGTAATGTGGGCGGAAAAAAGAGGCGACTAGATTCCAGTCGCAGGAAATCAAACATGTTTGATTTTTAAGCTTGATTTAGGATGCAATCAATCAATCAAACTTTATTTATAAAGCGCTTTTCATACCGAAGGCATCACAAAGTGCTTTACAGATTACAACATTTAAATCAAGTATCCAGGCAAACATAATGTCCAAATAAGCGTCAGCAGTAGGTGGCGACGAGCGGCGCGGGTGTCCCCTGTCCTTAGACTCTCCAGCACGGCAAGGAAAAACTCAAAAACCCGGTGGGAGAAACGAGAAACCTCGGGGAGAACCACAGAGGCTGGAAAGATCCACTCCCATGGACGGACAGGCTATAGAGACCCAGGCCGATGGATCCCCTCAGCAGAAGGGCCAGGATCGAGACCATCCAGTCCTTGTTGTCAATCCAGTAGGCAGGCTTCCTCCATTCAGCCGGGTTCCTCCGTTCAGCCGGGTTCCTCCATTCGATCTAGACAGACACTCCCAAGGGGGAGTGGGACAGGAGACACCATGTGAATAGTAATGAACAGACTACAGATAAGATAAATATTGTATCATAATAAGACAAGTTTGCAGTAAGAAGAAGAAGAGGATAGCGCTCAGTGTACCGTACTTCCCACAGCAGTGTTTCTCCTAAGGCAGCTTTACTTCAGGCTGAGGGTTAGTGCTTTACCTAACTGACCTGATCATAAGCTAATTCAAAGAGGTACGTTTTGAGCCTAGTCTTAAATGTAGGGACTGTGTCTGCTTCTTTAACGTGAGCTGGAAGTTTATTCCATAAAACCGGAGCTTGGTAGCTAAAGGCTCTTCCACCTACAGTGATTTTGGAGACCCGAGGAATCACTAGTAGCCCTGAGTTTTGAGAGCGGAGTGCTCTGGTTGGCTGATATGGAACGATAGCGTCTTGGAGATAAAGCGGAGCCATACCTTTTATGGCTTTAAATGTAAGGAGCAGGATTTTAAATTTGATTCTAAATTCTACAGGAAGCCAATGGAGAGACTTTAGCACAGGTGTAATGTGTTCTCTTCTTTTTGTACGCGTTAACAATCTTGCAGCTGCATTTTGAACTAATTGAAAACTTTTTAAGGAACTTTTAGGACACGCTGCTAGCAGGGAGTTACAGTAGTCCAGCCTTGATGAAACAAAGGCATGGATAAGTTTTTCTGCATCACTCTTAGGTAGGATATTTCGTATTTTAGCAATGTTGCGCAGGTGAAAGAACGCAATTTTACAAGCCTGGTTTATGTGTTTTAAAGAGAGGTCTTGGTCAAACAGAACTCCAAGGTTTAACAGGAGAAGCGTGGGTGATTTTACCGTCCCAAAAGTGATACACAGAATGAGTTAAATATACACAGAAAAACATTGTAGCTCTTCCCTTTTATTGTAAGTAAGTGCTTTATTTGTCATTGTATAAGCGTACAACAATATTGTGTTCAGGTGTTGGTCCTGAGCTGCTGCCTCTGAGCCGCGCTGCCTCTGAGCCGCGCTGCCTCTGAGCCGCGCTGCCTCTGAGCCGCGCTGCCTCTGAGCCGCGCTGCCTCTGTGGGTCAACCTGACCAGCATGTTTTTTGAGGTCAGGGGAACCGTAGCACCCGGAGGAAACCTGGCTGGCTGCCTTCAGTCTCCTCTGATCCTCTGAAACTGTGCACCTACAGTACGCGCTGGACAGCTCCACCTCCTCCTCCCTCTTCCTCCTGTGCAGCTCCCTCCGCTCTACAACATTCTTTCACTATCTTCTGGGAAGAGATTAACAGTTAATCGGTTTTGATCTCCAGTGAACGTCCATTACCTAGAACAATAGAAGGCATGTGTGGCTTAGCTGTGAGTTCCTGTAGCTCCTCTTGTGACGCCTCCATTGTGCTGCTGGTGTGTGGGGCTCTTGGTGCCTCTTCAGTGTTACAGAAGAAGAAATTTGTAGGTCTCAAATGGGTTTAGCTGATAAGATAGCTGTTTACTTTTAAAAAGCTGCTTTCTCCCCCACAAAAAGACGTACAAAAGTTTCATTTCTCTGTCATAACAGCGGCACAAACAGCTCCCCGCTTCTTTGTGTCGCCCACTTTAATTTCCATTAAATTCCATTTTCCACTAAACTGTGTTGTGCCAACAGTGATCACATGACACTGTTGACCAATTGGGACACATGTGTTACCCACGATCACAAACAGAAGCCTATCTTTGCTGATCTGGGGTCAGTTTTTCTCCTCCAAAGTGAGAGAGACTCAAACAGGAGAGACTGTTATAAAACATCAGCATCAGTAAGTGTAGTGAGTCGCTCTTACAATTCTCTGTCATTATGTGTGAACCCTCAAACGCACTAAATCTAGTCGTGTAATGTGGAGCCCCATTCTTCACTAAATCACTTCTTAATTTTTGAACACGCTGCAGCCCCTTGTTCCAATGAAGTTGCTACATCCACTGAGGCTCGTGGAGTTTGTTTTGATGGGGAGCGAGGGAAGGAGGGCTTTGATGCGATCGAAGAATGGTCTGTGGGAGGACCCCTCTCATGTCCTGACTGAACTCTAGATCAGAATCAGAATAGGTTTTATTGCCATGGTTTGAGAACAGGTTCACAAACTATAAGGTTATAGGGGCATGCATAAAAAATATTAAATAAGATAAAATAAAAGGTGGTAAGATATGGTAAGACAACAACAATTTGACATTGAACAACAGCTGGATTGTATTTACAGATGTATAGACATATAAAGTGATATTAAGTGATATAAAGTGATTAAGTGATAGCAGCGGGTCTAAGTGTGGACACGCCACACAGTGCAAGTGCAGATTACATCCATGAGTCTGTAACTAAGCTACAGAGACTTGTTTTCGTTCATGAGTCTGATGGCGGAGGGGAAAAAACTGTTCAAGTGGCGGGATTTATGGGTCTGGATAGACCGTAGCCTCCTGCCTGAGGGGAGAGGGGTGAATAGTCCGTGTCCAGGATGAGAAGGGTCAGCTGTGATCCGACCCACACGCCTCCAGGTCCTGGAGGTGAACATGTCCTGGAGAGATGGGAGCTTACAGCCAGTCACCTTCTCAGCAGCACGCACAATGCGCTGCAGTCGATACTTGTCCGGTCTGTAGCGCCGGGAACCACACGGTGATGGAGAGTGAGGATGACTCGATGATGCCGTGTAGAACTGCACCAGCATCTTGGTCGCAGCTTAAGTTCCTCAGCTGCCGCAGGAGAACATCCACTGCTGGCCTCTGATGAAGCAGATAGTTGGCTCCCATTGAGGTCCTGGTGATGGTGGTTTTTCTTTGTTATTAAGATCCCATAGCCATGCCTTGACAATGCTAGTCTTCCTGGGTCCAGATTATAAAATCTCATTTCATACAATGATCTCAGATCACATTATAAAAACATAAAAAATAAATACACAATTACAAATATTTATTTGTTGCAGTGTGGCAACAGTCTTTAAAAAATGTACGTCTGCAAAGTTAGAATGTCTTTAGGAGGGAGTTCCTGGATTTCATTCCTCTGAATATAACAGCCTTCTGTCCAGTCTGAGTGTTACATGATGGAAGAGTAAAATGACCATTTACATTTGCGTGTCTTGTGTTAAACTTATGTATGGAACAACTGAATACAAGTACATCATATAAAACTTTAGGGAGTTTTAACACAAGAATCTTTTGAAAGAAGCAAAGAAGGGCAAAATGTAGTCTACTTTGGTGCATACTTTGAATATTTGTATATTTTGAGCACCTCAGCACAAGACGTGCCGCCTTATTTGCACTAACTGTAGTTTCTCAATGTCTCTTTCGGAGGCACTGGACCACACCATTGGGCAGGAATGTAAATGGACAAAGAAAAAGCGAGTACCGCACAGCTCACGTTTGCTCCCAGTTTATTAATACTTGCACCAAAGTCGTGTAACGTTTCGGGCGTCAAACCAGTCCTTCCTCAGACAGGAATGTAAATGGACCAGAACAATAGTCTTGATCACTAGTGAAAGAAGATTTTGGCTTAAATAATTTGAACATCTTCTGATAACCGCTAATTCTCTTCCCATAACAGCAACAGTACGATCAATATGTTTTGACCACTTAAGTCTGCTGTCTATAATGACTCCGAGAGGTTTTGTTTCTTCTACTGGAATGATCACTGATAGTTCTAATTGTGTTTTTTCCTTTAATTTCCAACTAGATCCCAGTATAATGCTTTTTGTTTTGGATGCATTCAACACTAGTTTGTTTACATGAGCCCACCTTGCAACACACTTTAGATCGTTGTCTAAGGAGTTTAACAGAACATTAGCTGATGAAGCAGGCAGGTATATTGTGTTGTCATCTGCATACATCCCAGCTTTAGCATGATCCAATACCAGTGGCAGGTTGTTAGTGAAGATAGAAAAAAGTAAGCGCCCCGGTGCCCAGGAACCGGAAGGAGTCCACGATGAAGATGGGGATGGGAGAGTCTGTCAGGGCAAGGGGGGACGGTGGGGCTGTGTCTTTCCTGAGTCCACAATTATCTCCACTGTCTTCTGGGCGTTCAGCTCCAGCTTGTTGTGGCTGCACCAGGACACTTTAGGAAACTGTTGACTGAATGAAGCTTTGGAGCCTTATTAATATGCATGATGTCATTTACATAATACGGCAAAACATACCACATCAAGACAAAACTACCTATTGTCCCAGCCCTCACTGACTGTTAATTTTCATTAGTTAACTGCGGGGCTTATTAAAGTGAAGTGAGAATGTTGTAAAGCCTCTTGTCATTTTTAGATCCACCCTCCAGAACTACCTGAAGAGACATGAAGGTCAGGAGCTGGGAGGGAGCAGCTCTTCCACATCCAACCCCTTTGACAAAGGTCAGTCACAGTCACAAGGTCCGCTTTGGAAATGTAGTTATTTCTCCAGCCTGGTCGTTTTAGTAGTAAGAACGGCCTCTTCAAACACGTCCTTGTTTGTGTGCTGTGTGCAGTGGCTCAGGAGTTCGGGGCGTCCCAGTCCGACCCCGCCATGTCCTCCTCACAGTCTAAGCAGGCGTCCAGCACAGTCCACATTCTGTCCCTGCTCCTGCGCCTACGCCAGTGCTGCTGCCACCTGTCCTGCTCAGGAAGGTACTACCCAGTAGTGCTCGCTCCAAAAAGCATAACCTCAAGTATCCTGTTTTAAAACCATCATAGCACAAGTTTAGACTCTTACTTCTGTATTTGAGTTTTGCAGCCTTTGAGGTAATTTTTGTTGGCCCGAGAGATGATTTCTTATTTATATAAGCGGCCGTTGCAGTAAACACATTAGAACTACATTTCCCATGAGGCTCCGCACAGTACACAGGGTGCCCATGACGAGGCTTATGTAGTGAACAGAGACTGATAAACTTTGTTCAACAAAGAAACTGAGAGAGCAGTAGCTTCTGAAACAGATTGCAGACTGTCAGAGTACGAGGGGTGGAACTTTCTTTTTTCAGGTAAACATGTATAGGAAAAGTTATAGCCACACAGCACTGCAAAGTAAACATCATAATCAGCGTTTGAAGACGTTCATGCCACAGTGAGGTGAGGAGTAGTGGGCTGGGGCCTTTTCTGTCTCTCCATTTCCCATGGCGACATAAAGCCTCACAACATCAGCACATAATGTTCTGCTAAAAACAGACGCAAACTGTTTGGACACTGCTGCCTCCTGTGTAAGATGAAAGATCATTTATTGATGCCCTGAACCTAAAGCAGCTGCAGTGAGCCACTGATTAAGACGGTAATGTGCAGATCACTGTATCAATAGTTAGTACTACATTACTTTATTATTAGATAACATGACATTTATCACAAGTACAGTCTATGATGTGCTTTAAAATAGAGAAGCTAAATCATCGACTGGACTGGGTTTTGGTAAAGTTGAGGATGTTTCGCCTCTAGTCACAGCAGCTTTTTAGCTGAAGTGGTTTATATCAGAGCAAATAATAAAAGTAGTTCAATTATAATTGACTCTATAAAAAGGCTGTCGGTTTTCTTTCACTAATGAGTCGTAGAGCTATGGTGTCATAAATGCATTTTTTGAAAGAGTCAGTCAGGCTGATGTCTGTTGCTCGTGTCTCCTCAGACCCTGGATTCCTCAGAGCTACAGGGGGATGGGATTGTCCTGTCTCTGGAGGAGCAGCTCTGCGCTCTCTCTCTGAGCTCCACCCCGGCTCCATCTGACCCAGACCCCAAGCAGTCAGTGTCCCTCAACGGAACACACTTCAACCCCCAGCTGTTCGAGCAGACTCGCCACAGCACCAAGGTTACGCACAGCACAGCACAGCACAATTTAGTGTGAAGAGTAGGTGATGTCCAGTATACACTCCAGGGCTGCCTGCACCAAATAAAATCATTTTGTTTTTCAGCATGCATTTTTTGTGTGTACATATTACGACTATAAACAATTGAGGAAGGAGAGGTGCTGAGACTTTGGAAGTGACATTGTCTGTATGTTCACGCTGTTTCCTATACTGTATATGACACGATATAGTTAGTCCCTCCAGGATTTCGTGGATAATTTTTGTGATTGTTGCTGGGCTAACATTTTTCCAAAAGTTTCAGATTGTTTTTTTCATAAAACAATATATTTTCACATTAAAATCACGCTTTACTTAGAATTTTACAGAGGCCCTGGGAATAAGAACTAAAATAGGTGTTGTTTTTAACACCATCATCTGTATAAAACAGCTGTCCTCCAGTCCGCCGTGGACAGTGGGTGGAGTAGACAGGTTGCTGTGAGAGTCTCTTGAGTCCACAACACAGCCCTGTTTCAGCAGCAGGACTCCTGAAAGTCTGTGCAGCACCACATCACGCGCAGAAAAGAAGCTAAGTTGTGGAGTTAAGGATCAGCTGCGAGTTAATTGTAAATTGTGAATTATTGTATTGATTATTGTAGTTGCCGCACTGAGTTTCCTTGGTCTTGTGTTGTTGATAGCTGTGATCTCATGTCTGATGAAGGGCTATGCACAAAACCTTTACTTTTGGTGCTGCTAGGTAATAAATAATGTTTTCTAGCTATCTGGCAGTGCAGATCTTTGTTCTATGTTGAGTAAGTTATGATCGCAACATGGCGGAATCCTGGAGGGACTGTATCGCGGTCATAGTGGTGTTCGAATGACCAGAGAGACGCTTTTCTCAATATCGAACAAAAAATGTAAACCTCTTTCACTTTAATTGTAAATAAATCAACATTGTAATTATCATTAACATTTGATTGGAACATGTTTACCTCAGATCTGAGACATAGATACAGTCAGTCATGTTTATGAAGCAAATGTTCATCAGACAGAATAAATGATTGGAGTGGGTTGGGACCCTGGTATTAAACTGTAGTGTTTTTCCAGATTTCTGCGATTGTGTCGGAACTGAAGGCCATCAGGCAGCGCGGGGCGGATCAGAAGAGGTCAGTTCTTTTTACCTTGCTGATGTGTGTAACAGTGGCGGACTGGGACCTCATTTTGTCCCAAAGTGGAAAGATGTTTTATTACAAACATTTGCTGTAAACAAAAATCACATTTTGTGAATTGTAGTCAATTTCACACTTCACTATTTGTTTCCTTTAGGCTATTCATAAATGTCACAGTGGATTTGTCATTTGTAAGAATGGCTAAATAGCCTGATCTAACATACACTCACCTAAAGGATTATTAGGAACACCTGTTCAATTTCACATTAACGCAATTATCTAAACAACCATCACATGGCAGTTGCTTCAATGCATTTAGGGGTGTGGTCCTGGTCAAGACAATCTCCTGAACTCTAAACTGAATGTCAGAATGGGAAAGAAAGGTGATTTAAGCAATTTTGAGCGTGGCATGGTTGTTGGTGCCAAACGGGCCGGTCTGAGTATTTCACAATCTGCTCAGTTACTGGGATTTTCACGCACAACCATTTCTAGGGTTTACAAAGAATGGTGTGAAAAGGGAAAAACGTGTGTGCGGCAGTCCTGTGGGGGAAAATGCCTTGTTGATGCTAGAGGTCAGAGGAGAATGGGCCGACTGATTAAAGCTGATAGAAGAGCAACTTTGACTGAAATAACCACTCGTTACAACCGAGGTATGGAGCAAAGCATTTGTGAAGCCACAACACGCACAACCTTGAGGCGGATGGGCTACAACAGCAGAAGACCCCACCGGGTACCACTCATCTCCACTACAAATAGGACAAAGAGGCTACAATTTGCACGAGCTCACCAAAATTGGACAGTTGAAGACTGGAAAAATGTTGCCTGGTCTGATGAGTCTCGATTTCTGTTGAGACATTCAGATGGTAGAGTCAGAATTTGGCGTAAACAGAATGAGAACATGGATCCATCATGCCTTGTTACCACTGTGCAGGCTGGTGGTGGTGGTGTAATGGTGTGGGGGATGTTTTCTTGGCACACTTTAGGCCCCTTAGTGCCAATTGGGCATCGTTTAAATGCCACGGACTACCTGAGCATTGTTTCTGACCATGTCCATCCCTTTATGACCACCATGTACCCATCCTCTGATGGCTACTTCCAGCAGGATAATGCACCATGTCACAAAGCTCCAATCATTTCAAATTGGTTTCTTGAACATGACAATGAGTTCACTGTACTACAATGGCCCCCACAGTCACCAGATCTCAACCCAATAGAGCATCTTTGGGATGTGGTGGAACAGGAGCTTCGTGCCCTGGATGTGCATCCCACAAATCTCCATCAACTGCAAGATGCTATCCTATCAATATGGGCCAACATTTCTAAAGAATGCTTTCAGCACCTTGTTGAATCAATGCCACATAGAATTAAGGCAGTTCTGAAGGCGAAAGGGGGTCAAACACAGTATTAGTATGGTGTTCCTAATAATCCTTTAGGTGAGTGTAGATTCCTATAATCAATATTCTCAATATGGTTTATAAAGCAGCCCACATATACAGTATTAAGGGAGCTGAATATGTCCTCAATAACCTGCTCATGACGTTACGATTGTAAATTAATCCATTGCTGATCGTTGAGGAAATGAAAGCAGGACCAAAGTTGTTTCAACACGTCTGCTCAAAAACCCAGTAAAAACCTTCTTGAGCACGGAGACACTTCGGTCACATCGCCGCATTTATTTCCATGCACATGATCAACTGTTGATCATCTGGAGTGCTGCTCGGTGCGCGCTGAGGAGGGAGGAGGAGGCTCGCGGTGATCCACGTGCTCAAAGCTCCTCTGGTGCATGCTCTATAAAACATGCGGAGCAAGTTCTTACAGCAGACTTGCTGAGATGTGGACTTTGAATTGGAGCAGGTCTTGGGCCGCGTGTGATGATGATTCACGAGTCTACGAGCACACAAGTTTGCACAAGTACACAGATTGCGAAACGGACCCAGACTCTCCCAGTTAACCAGCACGCCATTTCAATTAAAGATTTACCGATCCAGCTTTTTGCTACCGATACTGATACTGGGTTTTGAGTATCTGCCGATACCCGATATTTACCGATACCACTTTCTTAAAAGTGTCTTTCTCTGAGTGAAAAATGGAATTGAGTCTTTTCTCCATTTTAAGATCAATAGTCATGTTTTATTGTTATGATGTTACAGATCAATGATCAATTATATCTATTGATAAACTCTTGGATAAACATTTAACAAGAATCACTGGACTTTTTTACACTAATTATCCTTATATGACAGGCTTTAGGTTACATTAATATAAACAACTCACATGAAGTGATGTGATCATTACAACTGTTAGATCAGTTATTTCTTAAACTAAGGTACAAACACTTGGCTTCAGCAGTGGTCGATTTTATTTTATTAGGCTACTTGAGGTATTTCTGTTTGTTTCTGTCCAATTTTCTAGTTTTCATTAGCATAGTTTCAAAACGATTGAATTCTCCTGGTTCTTAGCTTTCCAATGATATGCAGCATGCCCATATTCACTTAGATGTACGTGGTAAAGGCTATGTTTTTAAGGCGGTTAGAGCCAAATCTATCAGTTCTGTATAGGATATTTGTAGCCGATATCGTATATTTTTCTGTATTGTCCCCGATATCTGATACCAGTATCAGATCGGTGCAGCCCTAATTTCAATCCAATCATACAAGAAGAAATCTGACATTTACCTCCTCTGTCCTTCGACTCTCTCTGGTTTCTCCAGAGAGAGTGAGTTTGGTTCATGTCTGTGATTGGGCACTGACAGATTCTATCTATCTATCTATGGCATTTTAAATGCATTCATATTGATTTACCAGAGAGAGGACTGGGCAATAGTGTTTTTCTCTCTAAATTGTGGGAGTGTGAGGTGTAGTTTAGGCCTGTAATGAATGGTGCCATGTTCTGTGCTTTCTCTGTTTTGGAAGACCAACAGAGGCCACTAAGATTATCCTGTAATCATAATGGCTAATAGCCTCACTCGTCTCTGTACGTCCTTGTGTCGTCAGTGTGATCGTCTCTCAGTGGACCAGCATGCTGCAGATCGTGGCTGTGCACCTGCGGCAGATGGGCCTGAGTTATGGTGTCATAGATGGAAGTGTGCAGCCCAAGAAGAGGATCGACCTGGTGGAGGAGTTCAACACGAATCCCCGCGGCCCTCAGGTAACACCAGCTCCACCAGCTGGGCCTCGCTCGGCTCACGAAATATTGCTGAACCTGACCAACTGCAGCAGCCCCAGATCATACAAATCCGTGATTCACGGGGGGCACTAGCTCATTGTTGCATAAAGTGTGCAGTAATTGATGTCCTAGCTTTCTGGGTTGAAATAATTAGTTGCTATTGATATCCTGCACAACATGGCCAAATGATCATTACTGCAATTAGGTGACGCAATAGATACAGACGGCCTACCCGAGGGGGAAGAAAACCTCTCATGGGAATCACAATTTTTCACTGTTTTTAGCAGTTTTCTGGCAGACTATTAACATAATTATCACACACCAATAAAGTTCCTATGGATTTTTTTTCGTAGCAGTTGGTTCAGTACAAGCGAAAAACGTCGTTAGCATCGCTTCACTAATGTTAGCATACCTTAGCATACTTCTGAGTACTCGGCATACTAAGTATTTATGGGCTGTTGAACCACTTTGCTCTTCTCTACATATGTATCTTTATTTAGTAGAAAAATCTATTCATAATTCAGCATTTGTTAAAGTAATGGTGTTTTGCTCTGGCTGCTTCGAACAATGACCAGGGGCATTTGCAAAGATTCTTTATTCTTTATTAGGATCCCCATTAGCTCCCACGAGGTGGTTGCTAGTCTTCCTGGGGCCCTGACATAATAAATGTATAAAATTATAAAACAGTTAAAATGGAATACATGCAAAGCCGTTTTTTCCTATACGCAAGTTGCGTATAGGAAAACTACAGTCAAACTACAGTGTTGTTTCACTGATTAATCAACGCGTTGTTACGGGGACAGGCTTTCTGACAGCGCTCACTCACTCTCCGCCTACTTTGCCACATATAACACTAAAGCGCAGCAGTCTGCTGAAGTGGATGAGCAGGAGAAGAAACCTACCGCCTTCTCCCTGTCACTTCCAAGACGTGAGTGCTTCTCCCCTTCGCGTCCCCGCTCGGCTGTCTGTCTCCCGGTGCTCGCCCCTCCTGCGCGGGCCCTTGCGCTGCTCTCTGTTTTCTCTGCGTGGACTCGGGGCTGCATCGGCCACACACTCATTTAACCTCTCTTCTTATTGTCTCTAGCGGAGTATCAGGACAGTAGTTTGGCGAATAGACGAGAGTAAAAAGCCGTTCTACGTGGCCTTTTTGTCTTAAAGAAGAGTTGAATCCACACGGTTTTCATGAGCACAGTTACTTACAAGAACTCTGGTTCTCTGAATGTGCACAGTCTAAAACGAACTGGGCTACTCACAGGCTAATTCTCAGTGGTGAGACAGAAATAACCGTCAGGTGCAGTCAGTCAGTTAGTTTTAAATCAGCAGTTCCCAAACTGTGGGTCAGGAACCAGAGGTGAGAGAATGTGACAATTTACTAGGGATGGGAATCGAGAACCGGTTCTACAAGTAGACCCGGTTCTGTTTGAGCAAAGCATCGGAACCGTACGTCTACTTCATTATCGATCCCTCTTATCGATGCTCCCGCTCGGAAAACAGTTTTTCCCCCTTTTCGGACACCATAGCGCGCCGCGGAGCTAGACGCATGTGCGTAATGATGTTGTTCTCCGAGTCTGTTGACGCTCCTTCGAA
Organism: Neogobius melanostomus; assembly: GCA_007210695.1. Lineage (NCBI taxonomy): Eukaryota > Metazoa > Chordata > Actinopteri > Gobiiformes > Gobiidae > Neogobius > Neogobius melanostomus. The sequence continues at coordinate 180,581 of VHKM01000233.1, read as the reverse complement.
GTAAGCAGGGAAACATCGGCCCAATCTCAATTCTACCCCTTAGCCCTCCGCTTCGCCTTTCCCCTCCGTTTTGCGCGTTTACGAGAGACGAATGAGTGTCGTCAATTAAAACAGTCCATTGTTATAAACGTGTCAGTTCTACGTTTTTGCTTTGCTGCTGCGAACGCTCCGCTGTATTGGCTTGGAGTTTCTTTCCAAACTTGCGATACGTCGCTATTGTCATGACACACGGGGTTCAGTGCCTCGCTGCTGCGCCATGCTGCCACTGTGCTCTGAGCCCGGGTCCGAGGCTGTCTGTCCCCGGTCTGAGCGCACCTCTGCAGCCTCCGCACAGGCCCGGGGCTCAGAGCGGAGCCTGCAGCTGCCTGTCCCCGCCCTGAGTGCACTGTGAGCGGGGCTACCTCTGCCCGTCCCCGCTATGAGTGCGCCATATGAGCGGAACGGCTGATCTCTCGCAGCTCTGGCTAACGGGCTGCAGCCACAGCGACCCGCGGTAGAAGCAGCAACACACGGACGAAGGAAGGAGAATGTAGCACCGGATGAAACAAAAATAGATGAAAATCTGTATGGTTTGGGCTGAGACCGAGTCCTGTTGTTTAGGTGTTACAAAACAGCATCAGTCTGTTATAAGTTACAGACACTTGGTGAAAAAGTACAAATGTTACCATTATATTTTAGAGGATGCCAGGCAGGCTGAGTGCCAGCAGGAGCCACAGTATATTTGGAAACTTTCTTTCTTTAATAAATATTTTTTCTTGGGAAAACTAACAATTTGTCTTTTTTGATAAAGTTTATCAAAAGCACATTCATTCCTTGCTTTTCCCCAACACACAGACAAGTCAGGTATCGATAAGAGAATCGATAAAGAATCGCATCGATAGGTAAAATTATTGATGGTATTGATATCGATAAAATCTTATCAATTCCCATCCCTACAATTTACCATTTTAAAAAGTGGGGAAAATAGACTAATGGTAGCCCTAAACCCCAGTCTGACAGTGGCTAAGTGGTTAGTGGTTCTCACACAGTGGGCAGGGCCTGAATTGAGGTCATTATGTTCCACTTCTGCCCTGCTCTGCTGCACAGTGGAACTGTTTTTGACCATAAATGGGTTCGCTCTTCGTAACCATGGCATGCGTACTGTAGGGCCCCATGTGGATTTTTGCTTAAGGCCCCAGAAGGGCCAGCACGGGCTCTGAATACATGAATGTTACACTTTTCACATATATCATATAGAAGGTACTTGAGTCATCTTCTGTACTCAGTAGTTGAAGTCTCGAACGTTTCGCCTCTCATCCAAAAGGCTTCGTAAAGTCCCACTCAGCCTGCAGCTTAGATAAAGACCACCAGGAGGAGTTGGGGATGGCCTGGCTCCTCCCCTCTAATCACAGCTACTATCACCTGTGGGTAAACACCTTTGAAGTAGAGCGTCTCTAACGACCTGCTCACCCCAGTATCGGTCAGTCCTGTCCTATTCATAGATGATCACTGTTAATTATCTGTCCTATTCATGGATGAACACTGCTAATTACCTGCCTATTGTTCTTTTGTTAGCTGAGGTACCGTCTCCTTGGACTGGCTGTGCCCTGTCGGTTTTCCCCGAAGGAGATTGGAGTAGAGTGACGGAAGATTAAATCTGAGCCCACCATTCTGGTTCATGGAGGGATTTTCTTTCTTGACAAAAATAGGTTATTTTACTCCTCTTTCAAACCACCGTCCTTTTCTTTTTTTTGACCTCCTCGTCCTGAAAGGAAAGGTTGGAGGCTTTAAAGTGGAGGTGCACCGCCGACTGGGCGCCGCTTGTGCTTTCTCTTCGGTGTTGATAAAGTCTCTTCTGTAAAACTTGTTTCGTTTCTCCAATATAATGTTCTTTGCATTCTTCTTCTTTGCATCGAATAGAATAAACCACATTGCTTTGTTTGTGGCTCGGAATTTTGTCAAAGTTTTTGAGTGTCTGGTGAATTTCACAATAAAATCAGCTACAAACTTGCACTAACTTGACTAATGTGAACATTGCAGCAAAACAGACACACGGCCACTGAGGCTTTTGTGCTACCGGACAATAGGTTTCACCTTGGAAGAGGAAAACTATCACTGTATTTGGATCATATGGATTTCTGGGGTCAGAAAGAAGCAGCATGGAGTGTATTAGCTGCACTTCTGACTAGGGCTGAACGATTAATTCCATTTGCAATTTTATCGCGATATTACACAACGCGATTTCGCAGGGGACGCAATTTTGGAAGGGAATGGAGGTGCGAGATATGGCATCAAAGTCCGCTCCGCCACATGCTTTTGTTTACGTCTCAGTCTAGTTAAGGTGCGCGGTAGATTGTGGATGTAAAGTGAAAATATCAGCGTTTATCATGCAGCCACCGCAAAGACGCTAGATATAAACACTAAACTGCTGTATGAAAAGGTTTGGAAACTACGATCCGAGGCAGGAGTCCGTGCCATGTCTTATTTTGCTGAGTAAATGTGCTGTTTAAGCTGAAATGTCACTAAATGGCTGCGAGTCAAAGAGAAAGTAAAACGTGTCTGTGTTTGGTACCTCATGTCGCCGTCTCCTTGCGTCACTGTTCTTCTCTTTCTTCATATTGTCCAAAGTTCCATCCCAAAACCAAAATGCTGCTCCTAATTCCACTGTGTTTTGGTGTGTGCTCCATCTGGCCTGTCCGTGTCCATCAATAACGCGCATCTGAAGCAACTACGAGTCGCAGCTCAGACCGGGATTTGATTGGCCGAAATAATAAATAGTTTATTTTGTATTAATTGGGAGTTTGATTTCCTAAAACTTTTCCAACTAGTTAAAGCAGGTGTTTGTTCTTACTTTTCCTGAACTTTAGTATGGGTGATGTTACTGACTGGATCAGTGAGCATCTTTTTTAATATCTATATAATTATCTTTTTTCATTTATTTATAGACTGTACTGTTAAGTTCAGACAGTTTTTAAGAAGTGCAGTCCAAATGTTCACACATTTTGAATAGGTCAAGCAACAATTTTGTTTGCTTTATTGTTGCAATTTTCACTTCAAATTAATCTAATATTGTTTGTTATGAAACAGACTGATTTATTGCTTGTGTTAGGTGAAAAATACATGAGAAGTGGACCTTGCAACAATAATCGCATATTTAATCGCAATCGCAATAATGAAGAAAAAAATCGCAATTAGATTATTTTCCAAAATCGTTCAGCCCTACTTCTGACAGTGGATTGTGAGTCTTTTTCTACATTAATGCACTGTTTACTAGTATTTCTTTATGTACAAAGTTGTTATTGCGTGAAACCAGTTTGAAGTCATGGATCTTGTGAGGGCTCCGCACCGTAAACAAGCCGTACTCGATGTAAGAAAACAGTACGGAATACGTGCAGCCGCGGTTCATTGTGAAACAAACAACCATTACAAACAGAGGCACACTGCTACAGTACCTAGGTTTTATGGTTTGGCAGGGGGGTATGGTTACACGTGCACGCTGCCGGGTAAAATATAGAGTTTTAGCAAATGTAGAGTTTTAGCAAATCAAACAATAGATTCACTAGTTTTGGCGATCAAACCCCGGCGGTAGACATCGATGTATAAGTCAGTGTAGATGAACAGTTTGGAGTTAGGGATGTCTTACCCCGGAGCCTGGACACTGGTGGTGGTATGGAGGACCCTTGAAGATGCAGCAGGTAGAAGCCACGGACAGAAGAGGCGGAGATGGGGTGGAGGTGGGTCGCAGTGCAGCTGGGAAGCAAACGGACCATGATTGCTGGGGCTTAAAAGCGGGACCGATGGCGATGATTGATGCTACGGAGGTGCGGCTCTTGCGCTGATGCTGAGGTGGAGGTGTGGCCCTCTCGGAAGCGATCATTGGCTGGAGGTCAGTGATGCTGAAGTTAGTCTACCAGTTTGAATTAACGCCTAGGCTTCATTATTATGAATTTAACAAGGATTAGTGTCTGATGGCATTTTCCCAAATCTGCAGAGCGAAAGCACACTGGAAGGACAGAAACTGAGAACAATATTCCTGATATAGAGAGTTTATCTAGACCGTTTTTGTATACTGAGATATGTTCTTACCTTACCTTTGACGAGTTCATTTGTACCTGTCTGGTCTTCACGTGTACCTTCCGTAACGTAAACGCAGCACAGACGGCGTTAGCATTTAGCCTCTCTCTTCTCCTCTATAGCTCCGAACGAGGTGAAGATAGAAGCTACCAAACTCTTCCACGTTTTCCCTATTTAAATATGGTTGCGTGAAGTGTTACACCATAAAGTATAATTACACAAAATTAAATAATGTGGATTTTCTAAGCGGATAAAAAGGGGAACTAAATTGTAATACCAGGAGTAATTGGGCATCCGCACAGTAAAGTGAAGATATCACTGCGCGGATGCCGAATTACTCCTGGTATTATTACGCCTTACAATATAGTTCCCCTTTTTATCCGCTTAGAAAATCCATCCATCCATTTTCTTCCGCTTTATCCGGGGCCGGGTCGCGGAGGCAGCAGTCTCAGCAGAGATGCCCAGACTTCCCGATACACGCACACCACCTCCAGCTGTTCTGGGGGGACCCCGAGGCGACACCAGGCCAGCTCGGAGACATAGTCCCACCAGCGTGTCCTGGGCCTTCCACGAGGCCTCCTCCCAATAGGACATGCCTGGAACACCTCCCGAGGGAGGCGACCAGGAGGCATCCGGAACAGATGCCCTAGCCACCTCAGCTGGCTCCTTTCGACGTGAAGGAGCAGCGACTCTACCCCGAGCTCCTCCCGGGTAACTGAGCTCCTCACCCGATCTCGGAGGGTGCGCCCAGCCACCCTGCGAAGGAAACTCATTTCGGCCGCTTGTATCCGCGATCTTGTCCTTTCGGTCATTACCCAGATCTCATGACCATAGGTGAGGGTGGGAACGTAGATCGATCGGTAAATCGAGAGCTTTGCCCCCTGACTCAGCTCCCTCTTCACCACAACAGTCCGATACAGCGACCGCATCACTGCTGACGCTGCACCGATCCGTCTATCGATCTCACGCTCCATCCGTCCCTCACTCGTGAACAAGACCCTGAGATACATGAACTCCTCCATTTGTGGTAAGGACTCCCCACCGACCTGAAGCGGGGAAGCCACCTTTTTCCGGTGGAGAACCATGGCCTCAGATTTGGAGGTGCTGATCCTCATCCCGGCCGCTTCACACTCGGCTGCAAACCGCCCCAGTGCGCGCTGGAGGTCCTGATTTGATGAAGCCAACAGAACAACATCATCTGCAAACAGCAGAGATGAGATCCTGAGGTTCCCAAACCGGACACCCTCCGGCCCCTGGCTGCGCCTAGAAATTCTGTCCATAAAGGTAATGAACATAACCGGTGACATAGGGCAGCCCTGGCGGAGACAAACACGCACCGGAAACAAGTCTGACTTACTGCCGGCAATGCGAACCAAGCTCCTGCTGCGGTCATACAGGGAACGGACAGCCCTTAGCAGAGGGCCCCGGACCCCATACTCCCGGAGCACCCCCACAGGGCACCACGAGGGACACGGTCGAACGCTTTCTCCAAATCCACAAAGCACATGTGGACTGGTTGGGCGAACTCCCACGAACCCTCGAGCACCCGATGTAGGGTATAGAGCTGGTCCAGTGTGCCACGACCGTGACGAAAACCGCATTGTTCCTCCTGAATCCGAGGTTCGACTATCGGCCGGATCCTCCTCTCCAGCACCCTGGAGTAGACCTTACCGGGGAGGCTGAGAAGTGTGATCCCTCTATAATTGGAGCACACCCTCCGATCCCCCTTCTTAAAGAGAGGGACCACCACCCCGGTCTGCCAATCAAGAGGCACTGTCCCCAACCGCCACGCGATGTTGCAGAGACGTGTCAGCCAAGACAGCCCTACAACATCCAGAGACTTAAGGTACTCGGGACGAATCTCATCCACCCCCGGGGCCTTGCCACCGAGGAGCTTTCTAACCACCTCAGTGACTTCAGCCTGGGTGAGTGACGAACCCCCCTCCGAGTCCCCAGCCTCTGCCTCCTCATCGGAAGACGTGACAGTGGGATTGAGGAGATCCTCGAAGTACTCCTTCCACCGCCCGACCACATCCCCAGTCGAGGTCAACAGCTCCCGCCCGCACTGTAAACAGTGTTGGTGAAGCACTGCTTCCCCCTCCTGAGGCGCCGGATGGTTTGCCAGAATCTCTTCGAGGCCGACCGATAGTCCCTTCTCCGAACTCCTCCCAGACCCGAGTTTTTGCCTCTGTGACTGCACGAGCTGCAGCACGCTTGGCCTGCCGGTACCTCTCAGCTGCCTCCGGAGTCCCACAAGCCAACAAGGCCAGGTAGGACTCCTTCTTCAGCTTGACGGCATCCCTTACTTCCGGGCGCCACCACCGGGTTCGGGGATTGCCGCCGCGACAGGCACCAGAGACCTTACGGCCACAACTGCGAGCAGCCGCATCGACAATGGAGGAGGAGAACATGGTCCACTCGGACTACATGTCTCCAACCTCCCTCGGAATCTGGGTGAAGCTCTTCCGGAGGTGGGAGTTGAAGACCCTACTGACAGAGGGATCCACCAAACGTTCCCAACAGACCCTCACAACACGTTTGGGCCTGCCAGGTCTGACCGGCTTCCTCCCCCCTGCCAGCGGATCCAGCTCACCACCAGGTGGTGATCGGTTGACAGCTCAGCCCCTCTCTTCACCCGAGTGTCCGAGACACGCGGCCGGAGATCAGATGACACAACTACAAAGTCGATCATCAACCTCCTGCCTAGGGTGTCCTGGTGCCACGTGCACTTATGGACACCCTTGTGCTCGAACATGGTGTTCGTTATGGACAAACTGTAACTAGCACAGAAGTCCAATAACAGAACACCACTCGGGTTCAGATCGGGGAGGCCGTTCTTCCCCATCACCCCCGTCCAGGTCTCACTGTCGTTACCCACATGGGCGTTGAAGTCCCCCAGTAGAACAATGGAGTCCCCAGTCGGAGCACCATCTAGTACCCCTCCCAGGGACTACAAGAAGGCCGGGTACTCTGCACCGATGTTGGGCCCGTAGGCCGAGACAACGGTGAGAGACCTGTCCCCAACCCGAAGGCGTAGGGACGCGACCCTCTCGTTCACCGGGGTGAATTCTAACACGTGGCGGCTGAGCTGGGGGGCTATAAGCAAACCCACCCCAGCCCACCGTCTCTCCCCGTGGGCAACTCCAGAAAAATGGAGAGTCCAGCCTCTCTCCAGGAGTTGGGATCCGGAACCCAGGCTATGCGTGGAGGTGAGCCCGACTATATCTAGCCGGTATCTCTCAACCTCCCGCACAAGCTCAGGCTCCTTCCCCCCAGCAAAGTGACGTTCCATGTCCCGAACGCCAGAAGCTGTGCACGCGGACCAGGTCGTCGAGGCACACGCCTTTGACTGCCACCTAGTCCTCTCTGCACCCGACCCCTACGGATCCCTCTGCGGGTGGTGGGTCCACAGGAGGGCGGGCCCACGTCGTCCCTTCGGGCTGTGCCCGGCCGGGCCCCGTGGGCAGAGGCCCGACCACCAGACGCTCGCATTCGAGCCCCAACCCCAGGCCTGGCTCCAGGGTGGGGCCCCGGCTGCGCCATACCGGGCGACGTCACGGTCCTTGTTCGCTTAGAAAATCCACATTGTTTAATTTTATGTAATTATACTTTGTAGTGTAACACTTCACGTAACCATATTTAAATAGGGAAAACGTGGAAGAGCTTGGTAGCTTCTATCTTCACCTTGTTTGGAGCTACAGTGGGGAAAAAAAGTATTTGGTCAACCAACAATTGTGCAAGTTCTCCCACTTAAAAAGATGAGAGAGGCCTGTAATTTCATCATAGGTATACCTCAACTATGAGAGACAAAATGAGAGAAAAATCCAGAAAATCACATTGTCTGATTTTTTTTTTAATGAATTTATTTGCAAATGATGGTGGAAAATAAGAATTTGGTCAATAACAAAAGTTCATCTCAATACTTTGTTATATAGCCTTTGTTGGCAATGACAGAGGTCAAACGTTTCCTGTAAGTCTTCACAAGGTTTTCACACACTGTTGCTGGTATTTTGGCCCATTCCTCCATGCAGATCTCCTCTAGAGCAGTGATGTTTTGGGGCAGGCGCTGGACAACACGGACTTTCAACTCCCTCCAAAGATTTTCTATGGGGTTGAGATCTGGAGACTGGCTAGGCCACTCCAGGACCTTGAAATGCTTCTTACGAAGCCACTCCTTCGTTGCCCGGGCGGTGTGTTTGGGATCATTGTTATGCTGAAAGACCCAGCCACGTTTCATTTTCAATGCCCTTGCTGATGGAAGGAGGTTTTCACTCAAAATCTCACGATACATGGCCCTTCATTCTTTCCTTTACACGGATCAGTCGTCCTGGTCCCTTTGCAGAAAAACAGCCCCAAAGCATGATGTTTCCACCCCCATGCTTCACAGTAGGTATGGTGTTCTTTGGATGCAACTCAGCATTCTTTCTCCTCCAAACACGACCAGTTGAGTTTTTACCAAAAAGTTCCATTTTGGTTTGATCTGACCATATGACATTCTCCCAGTCCTCTTCTGGATCATCCAGATGCTCTCTAGCAACCTTCAGACGGGCCGGGACATGTACTGGCTTAAGCAGGGGGACACGTCTGGCTCTGCAGGAATTGAGTCCCTGGCGGCGGAGTGTGTTACTGACGGTAGCCTTTGTTACTTTGGTCCCAGCTCTCTGCAGGTCATTCACTAGGTCCCCCCGTGTGGTTCTGGGTTTTTTGCTCACCGTTCTTGTGATCATTTTGACCCCACGGGGTGAGATCTTGTCGAGTTTTAAAATGTATCTTTAGCTACCTCTTATAAATTGTATGCTAACTGTATGTAAGGCTTAAATTCACTCTTTGGACTTAGTGGAGCCACAGAGGTCACAAGGCCACTGAGCTCGAGGGGAAGTAAGGGGGGCAGCCTGTTTACGGGGCAATAAGAAGTGTTATCTGTGTTCAGCACAAGGTCTCCAGATGCTTTCTAAGCTAAAAGAATGTGCTTTGAGGTAGAGGATGAGCAGTTAAGGATATCAGGTTTCTCTTTGTGTGCATTGAGTGGGCGGAGCTAACAAGCAAAGAAATACTTGGGAGAGCGGAGTTTTAGTTAGACTTTTTCCAAGCAACTGAACCGATAACATGTAACAACTAAGACTTTTCCAAGCAACTGAACAAGCAACATGTAACATCTATCTTCAATAAAAGAGCCTTCTGAGAACACGTTGACCTTCTGATCATTCTGATGCCTGCTGATTTCTTCTGAACACCTTTTGATGTTCATCTGTTTTGTACAACAACTCCTGGAGTCGGATAGCGATATATTTTGTCTGCCTTAAGCTCTCTTTTTTAAATTCATCATTTGGTGCCCGTCCGACGTGATCAAAGCGCAAGGCAGACCTCGAAGGCGACCCAAGTTTTTGTTTAGAAACGCAAAGAACACAGAGCTGAAGAACTGCTTTTTCATCAAACGCTCCAAAACAGCAGCAGCAGGACAACGGAAGCAGCACCAAGCACGAGCGCAGCAGGAAAACAGCAGACCGCGCATGCGCGCAGCAGGAGACCAGCAGCGCCAAACAAAGAGAGGGGGAGAACAACAGCACGTGACAGATCTCAGAAAGAAAAAAACATCTGAAAAGTCTCCATAAATTTCGAGTCCAGAAGATTTCCAGTGTATACACAAAGTTCGGTAAGGCAACCTTTTCTAAACTGCCTAAGATTGGTCTAAAAATAAATTAAATGTGATTTGATGGACTGGGACTTTATGTAAAATAATTCTCAAAAAATAAACAATAGAAACGGGAAACGCTTTGTAAATAAAACGCTTTTAATTAGAATAGGTTATCATTATAAGCATGTATACCGTGTCAGTTTTTAAAGTAGAAAATGCTTTAGTTTGTCACACGGAGAGATAAAAGTGACCAAACCGTATTATAATCGTATATACCGTGTTAGTTTCTTAAAAGCCATAAAGGCAACTTCTTTGTTACACGGGAGAGAAAAGTAAGCAAAGGAATATTTAAGTTATCCGTGTTTTTTCTATAACCGAAGGTTAATCTTTGAAATACGAAGAGAAAATAAGTCAAAGGAGTTTATCCGTCATAGTTTTTGAAGTCAAAAGACGTCAGTTTGTTACACGAAGAGAGAAATCTAAACAAACATATATAATCTGTCATATCTTTTTACTTTTTGTATATAATTGGACGTCCATTAGAGATATTAAAATCAAGTGAGGAGGCGAAGTTTCCTCTTGTCTGGTTAACCCCCTAGCGACCGGCTACGCCGCGGTCAACCCCTCCCCTTTCCCTTATCCATGGTGCGACTTCTCCCACCCCCGGGGTGCTGTAAAGAGCAGCATGACGGAGGAGAAGTAGGAGTAGGAGGATTAAGAGTAACGATAATACAGAGCGCCGGAGTAGATAAAAAAGAATAAATAAATGCATGAAGCAATATAAATATTATTATTCATAACTAATAGTGATTTAGACGATAAATCTAATAACTAAATAAATACAGAAAATATTGATTAACTAAGACCTATATAATCCCCTTAACTAAGCATGGTGGATCTAAATATTATTTTATATATAATCATAATAATAACAAACGCAATTAACAATAGAATGTCCCAGTTCTTCACACTAGACCAACTAAAGCAGGATGGAAAGATGATGAAACATAATTCTTGCAAACTTGACTTCCACGAAAAGGCACAATCTGGATGTGCACGTTACTTGGCAGCTTTGACCAAAACGACAGAGAAAACCTCACATTCTGTGCAGAATCATCAGTTGATCATACATATGAATCATGGACAATTTAAACCTCATACGTGTGAAGAAAAAGCCAAAACTGAACTGTATGTCAGAGCCGATCTGAAGACAACCCCACTGCCCAATCCAGAAATGACTTTATCCTGTGATGGCTGCTCGTACAGAGCGAAAGAAGGAATTTTGTCACATGCTGTAGTCAAACAACAGTCAACACAACAGCATGAAATACTGGAGGCAGAATTAATGACAGTACTGTGCGCCTTACAACTTTTGGGAGGCTGCAAGGTCAATATCCACACAGACAACACTGGTCAGACAACTTATTGACGCAGTTCAATTGCCAAAGAAACTAGCCAACATGAAATGCAAAGCTCACACCAAAGGCGGAGACTCTGTGTCTCTGGGCAATCATGCAGCTGATAAGGCAATCAAAGAAGCAGCAAACCGTAACAACAGACCTGACACGAACATGGACATTTCTCCAGAATCTTGGGTTTATGTTAAAGTGCATAAACTGGACCCAACCGTACCAGACGGAGCCGTATCTGGATCTTCAATCAACATGGAAGACAAAGAAGATGGCTGTTCTAACATCTGGCACTGATGAAGACCACATGTCATCAGTTTTTGCCCCTGAGGCTTCAAGGGCAGAGAAAGAGGGAAGAGTCCAAATCACATGCTGTGGATGAGGCCCACTGCTGTGAAGGCGTCATAAAATCTCCCTGGATTCACCTCACCTACCGGGTGAACTGAAGATATCATAATTCAAGAGGAAGCAACCATTCAAGTACATAAAACACTGTTAGAACCAAATAAAAGAGCATGTGTTGATAACCTCTGCTCTAGGCATACAGACGATCGTGGTCACAACATCATACACTTGCACGTGACCAGAAGAAGTCAACGTCACCATGGACAAATCAAAAAGTTAGTTTACAAAAAATGGGATGCTCACTTTGAGTAGTGATATGTGTTTTTTTAATTTTGTTTATCGTAATTGTGTTTTCTTTATTACTGTTTGAAGACTGGTTAAATGTAGATTCTGAAGTTCGACATAAACGTTACATCGAGAGAGAGGAGAGAGAGAGAGTTCCTCATTACCAAGCTAATATGTTATGAAGATGTGTGAACTACGGAGCTCATCTTGCTAGTAATACTGAATGTTATGTATGTGCTCACCTTCCAATGTCAACCACCGACATCGTAATATATTTCTTCTCACTCCAGACTTACAAGCAGGCCATGGATTAGTTTGAATTAAATTGAATTGTTAAACCAAAAATCATAGTGAAAATTGTTAGTTTTAATTTTGCCATACTAAATTGTTAACTGACTTTGCATACAAGCCTTTGGCTTCAGCCAATCCCTTTGAGTAGGTTAACTGCTAAAACAAATAAATAAAATAAATAAACTAAACTAAAGTAATTTTGCATAAAAGCGACATAAAAGCAAAAATAGAACTAACAAATAACTCGTTTGTGAGGTATCTGTTGATGCAAGTGGAAGGTGGATACATATCACGAGTAGAGATAAAGTTTTGAATTTTTAGTTTTTAGTATGTTAGGATTTAGTTTTTAGTTTTGCATGTATTAAACTTTAGTGACATTTTCTTTTGGTGAACACACAGAGATGTGTTCAAGAGAGGGAATTGTCGAGTTTTAAAATGTATCTTTAGCTACCTCTTATAAATTGTATGCTAACTGTATGTAAGGCTTAAATTCACTCTTTGGACTTAGTGGAGCCACAGAGGTCACAAGGCCACTGAGCTCGAGGGGAAGTAAGGGGGCAGCCTGTTTACGGGGCAATAGAAGTGTTATCTGTGTTCAGCACAAGGTCTCCAGATGCTATCTAAGCTAAAAGAATGTGCTTTGAGGTAGAGGATGAGCAGTTAAGGATATCAGGTTTCTCTTTGTGTGCATTGAGTGGGCGGAGCTAACAAGCAAAGAAATACTTGGGAGAGCGGAGTTTTAGTTAGACTTTTTCCAAGCAACTGAACCGATAACATGTAACAACTAAGACTTTTCCAAGCAACTGAACAAGCAACATGTAACATCTATCTTCAATAAAAGAGCCTTCTGAGAACACGTTGACCTTCTGATCATTCTGATGCCTGCTGATTTCTTCTGAACACCTTTTGATGTTCATCTGTTTTGTACAACAACTCCTGGAGTCGGATAGCGATATATTTTGTCTGCCTTAAGCTCTCTTTTTTAAATTCATAATCTTGCGTGGAGCCCCAGATCGAGGGAGATTATCAGTGGTCTTGTATGTCTTCCATTTTCTAATAATTGCTTCCACAGTTGATTTCTTCACACCAAGCTGCTTACCAATTGCAGATTCAGTCCTCCCAGCCTGGTGCAGGTCTACAATTTAGTTTCTGGTGTCTTTGGACAGCTGTTTGGTCTTGACCATAGTGGAGTTTGGAGTGTGACTGTTTGAGGTTGTGGACAGGTGTCTTTTATACTGATAACAAGTTCAAACAGGGGCCATTAATACAGGTAACGAGTGGAGGACAGAGGAGCCTCTTAAAGAAGAAGTTTCAGGTTTGCGAGAGCCACAAATCTTGCTTCTTTGTTATTGACCAAATACTTATTTTCCACCATAATTTGCAAATAAATTCATAAAAAATCAGACATGTGATTTTCTGGATTTTTTTCTCATTTTGTCTCTCATAGTTGAGGTTTACCTATGATGAAAATTACAAGCCTCTCATCTTTTTAAGTGGGAGAACTTGCACAATTGTTGGTTGACTAAATACTTTTCCCCCCCCACTGTATAGAGGAGAAGAGAGAGTATGAATTTAAAAAGAGCTTAAGGCAGACAAAATATCGCAATCTGACTCCTGGTCTTGTTGTACAAAAACACAGATGAAAATCAAAAGGTAATCAGAAGAAGTCAGCAGGCATCAGAAGATTACGTGTTCTCAGAAGGCTCTTTTATTGAAGATAGATGTTACAAGTTGCTTGTTCAGTTGCTTGGAAAAGTCTAACTAAAACTCCGCTCTCCCAAGTATTTCTCTAACTGTTAACTCCGCCCACTCAATGCACATCACACCCAACACACAGCACACAAAGACAAAGGGAGAAACCTGAAACCTTCTCAATGCTCATCCTCTACATCAAAGCACATTCTTTTAGCTTACTGATTACATCTGGAGACCTTGTGCTGCGACAGATAACACTTCTTATTGCCCCTCTAAACAGGATGTTCTCTGCTCCCCCTCTAGTTCAAATGGCCTCTTGACCTCTCCGGCGTCACTAGTTTAAAGGAAGAATTTAAGCCTTACATACAGTTAGCATATAATTCATAAGGGTATCTAAAGATACATTTTAAAACTCGACAAGAGCCTAAATGCTAACGCCGTCTGTGCTGTGTTTACGTTACTGAAGGCACACGTGGAGACCAGACAGGTACAAATGAACTCGTCAAAGCTAAGGTAAGAACATATCTCAGTATGTAAAAACGGTGGCCTATTCCTTTAACCAGACAGGCGCTGCAGCATTGCGCCATCCACATTTTTTCCCCAGAATGCGACAGGACTGGCTAATTCTCCTGTCGATTAAAACGCACTACGCAATTATCTAGATCGACCTTCATTAAAATTGCAATTACATTAAAATTCGATTAATTTCCCCGCCCTAAGTTGGCATCACATTTGCATGTTGCTTTCCTTCATTGTTCATTATTTTATCGGTTTCTTTTCTGTTTTATTAGCCTTGGCACCTCTGAATGATTCCATAACCCCCACCAGAAGGCAGCATTTGTCCACATTTGTTCTAATCGCGGCTTACAAAACTTAAATGACGATCTGTACAGCGTGCTCCTGTGTGGGGGCGTCGCTCACAACAAGTGCGGTAGTTCTCAGGGTTGGTCTCAGGTCTCAGCCGCCAAACCTTCCTCAGCCGCCAAACCTTCCCAGGAGCATCTCAAAAACCGCCCAAAAACCACAAAATATATTATGAGATCTAGTGGTGCGCCGTCCACCTGTTTTTACCTCTTAGCCCCAGAACAAGAGCCTAATAGGTTGTTTCCGTTCACCCTGTATGCCTTTATTTGCTCTGATATCATGCCTGCAGTCGAGAATAATGCTGCCATTCACCTTGTATTTATACAATTTAATTTCTTTATTTGAATTGGGACAGTGCACATTAATCAACATGTGTTTTTTCAACATGTAAATGTGCCGGAGTTAGCCATATAGGCTAATTTTCATCCGTAGTCCCATGGCAGGTTGATGTCAAGAGATTTGACGTAAATCTTGCTTGAACTATAAATAACCCTCTGCAGGAAAACCGCGGACCCTTTTTTTCACCTGCGGAAAGACTTTAAAAACCTCCCAATTCCGCGGGAAAACCATGGATCTGGTTGCCAGATCCATGGTTGTCCTGGTAGTGCCGTATAGTGGAAACAAAAGCGTGTTCTGGGTAGAGTCGATACGTGCACGTAGATCGTGGCTATGTGGAATAGCGGCTTAACTGTGTGTGCGTGTGTGTGTTACAGGTGATGCTGGTCTCTCTCTGTGCTGGAGGAGTGGGTCTGAATCTGATTGGAGGGAACCACCTATTCCTCATGGACATGCACTGGTACACTGCTTCTGCCTGTTAACCATGTTGTAACACTGTTTTCTCGTCAAAAACCCCTCTTACATACAGGGGTAACCCTCACTGAGGCTGGTTCTAAAAGTACACCACTTTGGACTTCCTGCATATTATGAAGAGAATAGAATAGATTTCATTGTCTCGTGATTCCCGGTGGCAGTCAAGTTGCAATTGTGGTTTTCTGGCACCAGGGGGAGATGAAAGACCCCCCAATCATCCCATTAACACTTGTATTACCCCCAGAGGGACTACCAAAAGGATTTATTAAGTTACAAGTTACTTAGTACTGCTTTAAGCCTGGTTCACAAGGCATGATAATTAGGTTTTATTATTGTAAGATAATCTTCTCAGATATTCCTGCCTTGTGTGGTGTGTTAAGACTGCTCTCGTCTGCTCAGAAGGATGTCGGGACGGCTCCAACCTCAAATCAGGGATATTCCACAGGTTGGATTGTTCTCCTAGACTGTGGTGAGCCCTGAGGAGCCGCAGCCTGTTACTGTGACGTGTAGCCAATCAGAAAGCGGGTGACGAGGCGGCGAGGAAGTACGGCGGGGAATCCAAAATCAAAACAGCTGTCATGGCGCACCAGAAAGTCCGGTGGACGTAGAACGTTTATTTTTTCAGTTAAAAACAAACTACAAACTATCACGACTGCCTCTTCTCCATCCGCCATGTTTGCTTACTCTGAAGTCACGTTTCTTCTTGAGAGGTTTTTGATTTCCTATCTGACCTGAGAATGTTCCCGAATGCAATAGGTTTTGTGGTATGTGTTGATTTTGCCGTGTAGCTGCACACCACCCACTGTACGACCAAAACAGCTGATAAAGTGCAACACTTTAATCTATGGCGGTCTAATGGAAGGTGGATGTAAATGTGGCCTATTGGTAACTAACGATGGGTTCTGCCATTTGGATCAGGTCAAACTGGAACTACATTTGATTCCTCCATTTGACATATCTGTTCACAAATGTGTTGTTGGCAGGAACCCCGCCCTGGAGGATCAGGCGTGTGACAGAATCTACCGAGTGGGACAGAGGAAAGACGTCACTATCCACAGGTGACTATTTGAACACTGGACCTGTCTACTATATGCTTTTATTTATTATCTATTGAAGTATTTGAAGTAGGAGAGAGCACATGAATCGACATAGCAATAAGCCCCAATGTAAAGGGCCAGAGTTAGCATAATGGCTAAATGACACCAGTGTAAAATACATTGATTTACAGAAGAGAAAACATGTAGACATAGAACAGAACAACGGATAACTGACTGTAAGAATGGCGGACAGTCCCAAAATCAAGGTCACAAAAATGATTATTCCCGGATCAGCAGAAGTAACTGACTGATTAAAGACAAACACTTCTGTTAAAGCTGGTTATTACTTACAGATGAGAAAGTGCTTTTGTGCACACACTGCAGCCTTTTCTGCTCCTACACTAAAAAATGAAACAAGTGTAATGGCGCGTTTTTCAGAAGTAGATTTCAAACAAAATATATAGAAAAAATTAATTTATTGAGACATAAGGGGGCGTGCATCGCCACTACATTCCCCATGTTTTAAACAGAAGGAACTCTGACTGGTTTTGAGGAAGATTAGAGAGTTGCATTTATTTTATTATTTTTTAAGATTCACTTTTAAACTAATCAGCTAAACCAGAGGGGAAGACAAACCTACTCTGCTAACTGTTTGCCTCTTTATTATCAGTTCAGTGGGGAAATGCTCCTGAAGCAGAACGGCTTCACCATAGAGAAACACAGAGGCAGAGGCTGCAGCCGCTTCTCTCTGCCAGTGTGAATAAACACTGCTCTCTGTGAGACAACACGGCCGCTGAGGGCGCTCGGCTCTGGGATACCTGTGCAGTGTGTGGGAGCCCTCAGGGGCTAAACACACTGGCCACGTATTGCACAACGGTTAACGAGCACATGGAAAATAGGATTGGTTCTATTTCAAGGAATGCGCCTTGTGCGTTTCCCCTGGCGCATTACTCAAAGCTCAGTGCGGCCACTCCAATGGGATCTGTGTCAAAACGCGACAGAAAGGCCATACGTTTATGTAAAGCAGGGTCATACATGCACTGAACACGTGGCCGGTGTGTCTGGGGTCCAACGCTCTGCAAAGGCTACAGACGCATTTGACACAGGGGTCGCTGTAAACTTTGCTTTACTCACTTATCCCTGCGCTACATTGTATTGGTGATCAGTGGAAATAACATTAAAAACACTCCTCTGCTTGTGTTAAAGGCATTAACAGAGAAAATAAAAGTTATGCTCGGTGGACAACACGTGTGATCTGCTCTGTGGATAACCCAAGCCAGGACATACAGTGAGAACCATATGTTTATGTTTCATAAAAAGACACATTTGCATTTTTTTTCTCACTGTCAGACATGAAATCAGAATTAATTTTTACTTTTTTTAGGTCAATTTTTAAAATTATTTCTATTTGTCAAATCCCAGAACAAGGCCGTTGGAACCCAGGGTGTATTGCAAGCAATATTATTAAATAGGAAATAAGCACAGAAAAGCATTTTTGGGGACAATTATTTTATCCATCAGCACCCCTAACCAAAATAGGTTCCCATGGCTCTGTGCCAGAAGAATGAGAGATAGAATTTTCTACACTTTTATAAATTACTTTTTTACAAAATCAACAGTTTACATACATTTCATTAATATTTGGTAGCATTGCCTTTTAAACTGTATATTTTGGGTCAAATGTTTTGGATATCCTTCCACAAGCTTCTCACAATAGTTGGCAAGAGTTTTGGTCCATTCTCCAAACAGAACTGGTGTAACTGAGACACATTTGTAGGCCACCTTGCGTGCCTATGCCTTTTCAGCTCTGCCCATACATTTTCAACTGCATTGAGATCAGGACTTTGTGATGGCCACTTCAAAACATTGACTTTGTTTTCCTTAAGCCACTTTAACCAGTATTGGCCATTTGGAAGACCCATCTGTGCCCAAGCTTTAACCTTCCTGCTGATGTCTTGAGCTGTTGCTCCAATATTTCCACATAGTGTTCTTTCTTCATGATGTCATCTATTGGGGGAAGTGCACCAGTCCCTCCTGCAGCATAACAACCCCACAGCATGATGCTGCCACCTCCGTATTTCACAGTTGGGATAGTGTTCTCTGGCTTTTTCCTCCAAACGTGACAATGGTCATTATGGACAAAAAAATATTTTGGCCATAGCATACGTCTCCAAAAATTAAAGTCTTTATCCTTTTTTTTATTTGCAAACTCCAAGCTGGCTTTCTGATGTTTCTTTTAGAGTAAGAGCTTCTTCCTGGCAGAGTTCCCTCTCAGCCCATGTCGGTACAGGACTCGTTTCACTCTGGATAATGACAAACTCTTACCAGGTTCAGCATCTTCACCAGGTCTTTTGCATTTGTTCTTGGGTTGATATTCACATTTCAGACACAGCACGTTCATCTCTGGGACACAGAACCCGCCTTCTTTCTGATCTGTATGATGATTGGTCATTTCCATCATTGTTTTAACATGCCACCTTCAGGTGTCTTAAAATTTCCCTCAAGGATGAACCAGACGTGTGCTTCCAAGGTCATGACATTGTCATCTGGGCTTTCCCAAATTGTTTAAAGGTATAGTAATTTTAGTGTATGTATAGATAGATAGATAGATAGATAGTTTGTCACATACAATGTTAAAAAACATAACATGTAGTGAAATGATATAGGAACACACCTGTTATTTTAAGCAGAAAAAAAGCATGAGAAAGAAGCTACAATAAAGCGTTCATGAGGCAAACAGCCTAGGGAGTAAGCTCATGTTGAATCTCTTTTTTTTCCTCCACTAAGAGGGTGTTCATTAGGCGTATAGCCTTGGCGATGAAGCTTGTGTTGAACCTAGATCCTACACAAAGAGAGCAAAGCCTCCTTCCAGAGGGCAGCCACTGGAACAGCTCATGGTGGGGATAATGAACATCCACTGTGCCCTCTTCACACAGTCCTTCCAACACAGCTCTTCAGGATGGAGCAGAGAAGTCCTTGTGATGCGCTCGGCACAGCGCACCACTCTCCTGAGTACCTTCTTGTCCCTCTCTGTGGCACCCCCGTACCACACAGACAGCCGGTGAGCACTGATTCCACTGTAGTGCAGCCGCTGCCTTGACTGCTCGACTACAGCGGAGATGTGTTGGTCCCATTTCATGTCCTCAGAGATGTTTACTCCCAGATATTTATAATGGGGAACTCTCGCTACTGTGGCCCCATGGATGTTTAAAGGGGCGTGATGATCCTCATATCCACCACCATCTCCTTGGTTTTGGAAACGTTGATGACCAGATTGTTTTCCTTACACCAGTTTGCCAGCAGAGCCACCTCCTTGTGGTAGGCTGCTTCGTTGTTGTTAGAAATAAGTCCAACCACCACTGTGTCATCTGCAAATTTCACAATGGAGGTGTTGGAGGTGTGCTTGGCTGTGCAGTCCTGTGTGTAAAGGCAGTAAAGGAGGGGGAACCAATGTTTAGAGTCTTGCTACTGGCGGTATGTTCCCCCATTCTCACCACTTGGGGCCTATTTGTCAAAAAGTCCTGGACCTAGGAGCACAGGGCAGGGTTTAGCCCCAGCTGCCGGAGTTTCCCAGTTAGCCTCTGTGGGACAATTGTGTTAAAGGCAGAGCTGTAACAAGAGGCTCACATAGGGGCACTTGCCCTTATCCAAATGTGGAAGTGTAGAGTGCAGGACATGTACTTGTACTTCTGACTTTGTAAAAGTAACAAATACATTTCTAAAAAAAATCTATCTCTCATTCTTCTGGAATTTGACAAATAGAAATATTTTTCTAAATTCTAATTGGCCTAAAGAAAAATTAAAGTTAATTCTGGTTTTATGTTGGACAGTGATGAAATAATGCAAATGTGTCTTTTTATGAAGTGTATGTAAACGTATGGTTCTCAGTGTATATATTTGATATTCACTGTGTCCTGGCTTGGTTTTGTTCAGAGCCTTTATGACAGCGTCCCGTGATGTAGCCAGCCACACGCTTTTTACCATGGCTTCTCATAAAAAACATTTGTCTGACCAAGGAGAGGTTTTCCTTTTCTACGTTTGGCCTTTATGTGCCTTCTCTTATGCACCTGAGATGTGCCAAGTAAACCCTTTTTAATTTAGAGGAAAATGCCATAAAATAAAAGTAATTAGGTAAGTAAGTTCACATACACAGAGCTATTATATGTGATATGAAGCTTTTGCCTTCATAAAGATTTACTCACAGCGGAACGAGTAACTCTTTTTATACCCAAGGAAGAGTACAGACACTTCATTATAACCTACTCAAACACTCTATGGTTAAACTACTCTAAGAGGTGCAGCTACTACCGCCTCTGTGTATTCCCTCACTCCAAGCACACACGCGGGATGCTTCATATGCATCTTACACGTTATGTGAAAGATAAACAGTGAATCTGAATGCTGAGGCACCCAGAAGCGCGCAACCAGAGCAATGTGATCATGTGCTCTGCCTGTGTTCCTCAGGTTTGTGTGTGAAGGCACTGTGGAGGAGAAGATCTCCACGCTCCAGGCCAAGAAGAAGGAGCTGGCTCAGAACGTGCTGTCAGGGACCGGGAGCACGCTCTCCAAACTGTCCCTGGCTGACCTGCGCATCATCTTCGGAGTTTAAACGCTGTCTAAACCACTGGAGAAGACGGAAAGCCTTCAGTTTATCTTCACTTAAATATTGGCTATTATTTCGAAATGCGCTTGTCACTCTAATAATGGTTTTATTTCAATATTATGTAACAGTCTGAGATGTTGACATGTGCTAATAAATCCTAGAGTGTCCTGTTTTTAAGGATCGCAGCTTTATTTGGACAGAACAGTACAGGGTTAAGGCTAGGGCTGGGTACCGTTAAACAATAAAAGTTTGGTATCGGGAAAAGAGTGTAGGTACTGGTATTGAAAAGAATGAAAGTATTGCAAGCAGGAATCAAAAAACAATCTTATCTTTGGATCCAAGTTTGATGCTGTTGGTCCAGCGACCGGATTAAAGGAAATTCTTGGTAGACTACCCGACTCGGTAGTTTCAGCTGAAATAAATGGTCTGCCCCATTTCCCCTCCCGTTTTTTTTTTGCTTCTAAGATTTCCCCATATTTTTTTCTTCTTTTGTCTTGATTTTTTTTCTCGTTTTTCCCAAGCTTTTGCTCAAGTATCGTTAAAGTACTGGTATTGAAAAAACCCAGCCGTTACATTTTGTGTAGGTTGTCAGGACTCACTTGTCCAGTCTTTAGCTGAGTTTCCATCATTAGCAGCAGTTTATTTACTCGAGGGAAAAAAAGGAAAGTAAATTCTACTCCGTTCTCCATTTCTTCTGATGGCATTAAGAGCTTCAAAGCGCAGATATCTCACTCCGGTTATTTAATAATGAATTGGAGCTGTTACAGGTGCATAAAACATTTTATTGCTTTGAAATAAATGCTTATTAGCCATTATTTTTCATGTTTTGTTACATGTGCAGGAAAAAAGGTCCTGCCTATTGATTTTCAGTAACTCATATGATTAATGGTGCATTTCTCATCGTCTCTGGAATTCTCCCAGTGGCGTGTCTGGGGGATCCCCCCCCCCACCTTTTGTTATGCAGCGATAATCACTGATAAGCTTCTTTATAGAATACTAAATAAAATTCATATTAATGCTATAATCAACATTACTATTACAAAGCAAAAAATAATGCTGACTGGCACTTGTGGTGGTGTTAGAATTAGTAAGTAGTGTTAACATT
Source organism: Neogobius melanostomus (assembly GCA_007210695.1). NCBI lineage: Eukaryota > Metazoa > Chordata > Actinopteri > Gobiiformes > Gobiidae > Neogobius > Neogobius melanostomus. The sequence goes on along the minus strand of VHKM01000233.1, from coordinate 158,449 downwards.
AGTTAGAGGTCTTTGCATTAGTTGGTGGTGGTGTTAATATTAGTTAGTGGTGTTGGCATTAGTTAGAGGTGTTTGCATTAGTTAGTGGTGTTTGCATTAGTTAGTGGTGGTGTTAACATTAGTTAGTGGTGGTGTTATTAGTTAGTGGTGTTGATTAGTTGTGGTGGTATTAGTTAGTGGTGTTTGCATTAGTTAGTGGTGGTAACATTAGTTAGTGGTGTTGGCATTCGTTAGAGGTGTTTGCAATGTATAGTGGTGTTTGCATTAGTTAGTGGTGGTGTAACATTAGTTAGTGGTGGTGTTAACATTAGTTAGTGGTGTTTGCATTAGTTAGTGGCATTTGTTCTAAACTTTTTGCTGCTTTTGCCTGCTTGTTTTAAGTTTTTATTCAGCACATAAAATACAATTAATTAAATTAGACCTAAAGCTGTAAAATAACCTGACAATTTTAATTTGGTATTCCTCACTTAATGTTGTGCTGCTTCAAAACTACAAAAGCATAAATATTAGTTGTTTGTTTTTCATACAAAACATGAAATAATTAACTTTTATTTTTGCTAGATTTCACCCTGAAATGTCTGCTTTAAACATGAATGACCTCATTGGCATTTAGTCAGCTGCTATAGCTGTAACCCACCTAACGCTCTAAGTTGCCGTGCTTCCATCGATCAACAATGTGCATGAAACCTTTTAGCAGAAGGATCACTAGGGTGACCAGATGTCCCAGTTTACCCGGGACAGTCCCAGTTTTGGGTCCTTTGTCCCATGTCCCAGTAGATTTCTCTAAAACCATTGATTTGTCCCAGTTTTACTCAGTGTCTGTCCCAGTTGTTCCGGTTTATCGCCAATGTCGTCCTAAAAATAAGAAACTTCATTTGAACGTCTGCTTTTGGCCCATGTGACTATCAATTACTAAGTATAATCTAGCATCCCCTCAATATGGATCGGTGTGTATCACGAGACAGTTTTACCATTCAGCGTGGGAAAAGACTGTCAGTTTGAAAACGACTGTTATACAACTATAGAACTTGAAGAACACAATAGAAATGGCTAGCCATATATCATACAAAGAGACCTAAAAATTGCTCTGTATTCCTCATCACCAAATCCAGTACTGCATTCTCTGTACATGGTCTAAAAATACCATCTCTCTTCGAAGTGGCATCATCTACAATATACCAGTGCAAAAACATGTTAATAGTCTTGGTAGAAGCAAATGGTATAGTCTGTTTAGAATCTGAAGAAATGCAGTAATCAACACCTATCCCAGGAAAGAATAATTTCTTACACAGATAAGTGGTCAGGCCCACCAACGTTTGTCCATCCTGGAAAGACTATGAAGTCTTTCATATCAGCATCCTCCTGGGATCAATCATAACAATTATGTGTTTTTTAACGTTTTCTTTTTAACCTCATTCACTAAATACTTCTTAGTGGCTTCTTTTCCACACTGGGACGACATAAAAGTCTTCTATGTATATGTCCTTGCCCTATGTAAATACAGAAAAGCTGACTGACAACATATCAATATACAGTAAATATTAGCCTATCATTTCATACTATTTGTCGAGCCATTTCCTTTATGAGCTTCCAATCTGTATTAAATAATCGAATTAGACCTGCAGTGAATGTGCAAACAAAGCTTTCAAAAACAGACACCACTTACATTGGAGTCCATGTCCTTCAATAGTCCAAGGCTCCAAAATTCTTCATGAACAAGACACATTGTGCCCTAGGAGCAGCGGTGGTTTGAGAGAGGAGTCAAGGAAGCCATATACGAGAGAGCCATGCGCCCGGCCATCAACAGACGAGGGGGACTTAGGTTCCAGCTGTCCAACACCTGGGACCGTTTTAATACCATACAGTTTATAATATGGTATATGGTGGAGTATTCATAATGATAAGAAAAATAGGAAAAATTACCCAAAACTGCGTGACTATGGTTATTCATGCTTATGGTTGACTGGAATTATTTCTTTATGCCATTAAGCCGTATTTCATTTTGTCGCACTTTATAATGTTGAATTATAATGCACATCAGAAAAATATGTGTGGATGGTAAAGCCAGAAAGTAGTCGTTTTTTTTTACCCTGGCAAACATCTGTTCAACCACCTGGCTGTTCACTCTCCCAGCAAGCTGAGACACAAGATGCAGCTTCCTGAGCACATCCCGGGGATCTTTTGTCCTCATGACAACGGTCATACAGAACATAATGAGCTGATGATCCTGTTATGGGATGGCTGTTTTGATCTGGAGACTCTTTTGTTGTGAGCCATGGCAGTGAAATTGTTAGGTTTCCTGTTTGCGCCTTCCTGAGATTTTCTGGAGTTTGTTCCATCAACCTTCCCTCAAAGGGTGCAAAGGTGATGGGCTGTCTTAAATTGGTGTGAGTGGCCAATCCGCGGGCAAAGTCATAAATGACAATATTGGGCATGTGCTTCCATGATAAAAGCATATCTGCAAAATCTCGTGGACTTTCTGCCCGTAGATTGCATTTTATGCTGTAAACTATGCCACAAGGGCACATGATGACAGCCCAACCCCCTACAACATAAAATAGAATGTGAGAAGTTTGATATCTCATGCAAGAGAAAGTACTATATTGATTTGCAAAATAAAAGCTTACCTGAGGCAGCCCACACTTTTTCAAAAACCTTGTCATAGGCCTCTCTAGACTTCATTTCCTCAGACAATCTCAAAAGAAGATCAGTTCTAGAGCCTTTGTCGTCTAAGCCACACTCCCGACACAATGTCCGTATCACTTGAACCTATGAAATTGATCAAATGTGTCAAAAATGTAGCCACAAAATAAATAAAAGTGAATACAATGGAAAAATAAATCAACACTTTTTGTTTCATAAGCTCATCCTTCAGACGTTATTTCAGGCCGTTCTGCTGGTTTGGTCAGCCGTACTTTCTTGTATTCGGAATTCAGAACAGTGTTGGATCTCCGAGTGTTCTTCCCGATCCAGGGTGCCCAAAAACTGTAACTGGGTGAAACTGAAAATGGGTTGTTTTTTTGGCCTTTGGAGAAAAACAGCATCAATAACATGTCAGTACCTCACCAATTTTAATTTACTATTTACTTAAAAACGTTTAGACAGATGTCAGTTACATTAGTTGGGTGATATAAAGTACTTACTTGTCACAAATCCACGAGCAAGCCTTTCCATAGTAATAGCCTCCTAAAATTTATCTACATCAACCTCTCCATCAAAATCTTCAGGGGGAAGTGTTAGGTCACTCGCTATATATATTCCGGAAAAAGTATAAATGAAGGACTTACCTCTATTTGTAATACAGAAACATACAAGCAATATTTACCAGAGAGGTGGAAAGATGTCTTCCTATGAAGTAGGTCCATAATAACCACTGGTGGATGGTCACCACAGGTATAATAATAATAATGCCTTACACTTGTATTGCGCTTTACAAGCCTGTATTACCAAGTTTCTCAAAGCGCTACACTGTCGTCATTATTCATTCACTCCATACTCGGTGGTGGTAAGCTACTGTTGTAGCCACAGCTGCCCTGGGGTAGACTGACGGAAGCGAGGCAACCAGTCTGCGCCATCGGCCCCTCCGACCACCACCAACCACTCACTCACTCACTACATTCGCTAGGCTTCCTGGTGTTACCAAACGGTCTCCCATCCAAGTACTGACCAGGCCCTTCCCTGCTTAGCTTCCAAGGTCTGACGGGATTGGGCAGAGCAAAGGCGGTATGACCACAGGTGACTCATGAATACTGGTATTCATGCTCTGTCAGTGCCTCGAAATGTAGGTAGCCATGAAGAATAATACCTGGTGAAGGAAACTTCACACCAGTTGATAACTCCAAATACTCGGCTATTCGGCTGACTGCAGTGTGCACCTAGGCAAGATTCAGCACAATAAATAATTTTTTTCCCAAAGCACACATTTTGAATACATCCATTTAAAATACCTGCAACATGTGCCTTATAGTGAGACACAGAGATATTTCCAGGATAACATGATCGTTGAAATTATGCAAACCACTGCTCCACTCCTGGTACCTGTACATCATTGTACACTGTGGACAACTTTTGTAGTAGGTTGAAATGTCTGCAGAACGCACATGTGTGAACAAAAATGGTTTAAAGCTACACAGAGTACAGTAATAAGGTATACAAATATAAATGATTTACCTTCTGCAATGCCTGATGTCGAAAAAGATTTTGGCTTTGTGTGTGATGCACACAGGGTCACTGAGGACAATGCGGTTTGGGCAGTGGTGGCAAAATGCTTCTTCAGGAATCAAATGTTTGGGGAATTTCAAAATTTCCATTGATGGATGTTTCAGGTGATCAGGAAGAGATGGAGGTATTTTTTTATTGCCAAATATATACTTTACAATGGCCTTCAATGTTGGCACATCTTTTGGGGGGTATGCCCTTTCCCCCTCCACAGTGTTTTCAGCATTGTCTATTGTGCTCACCGGCAATACGTCTACGATAGCTTCAGTGCAACGGACCATGCGGAATAGTTCTGGATTAGTTTGAAAGAGGTGCCATTTTCCAATATATTTATGTAAGCATGACCTTTGACTTTTTGCACAAGGACAGTGCCACGAATTCTTTTTTGTGTCATAAGACACCATTATTCTGCCAAGTCTGCTATAATATGAAATTCTTGGCTCATAAACTGAGATACATTTTGTGGCAGATGGAATGCCAATCATTGACTGAACTGAGAGAGGTGTATTTTGTTCCTTGGCCAAAGTTTGACGATCTACACACACTTTAATTGTATCATTTCCAAACCACTTTGCTTTGACCATTGCTTGGAGGGTTTCAATTGTGACTGTAGGTGAGCTTAAATTGATTGGCAATATGAAACAGACCGAAGGTATACACACTGGTAGGAAGTCATTCGACTTCTCCAAGCCAACTCCATATTTGCTTGGCAATCCCTTAAAGCACAAATCACACGTTGCTGTTCCCCCCATATTCTAATCTGGGCATGAATGGGAATGGAAGCTCCATGAAAGCTTTTCTGCACAGTATAGATCCCGTTCTGAGGGTCAATGCACTCAGTTTGGAGATGGCAAGCGGAATTAATATCCTTCATTTTTGTTGTGTGTTTTCTTTCAATGTGTCTTTTTAAATTCTTTCTGTAAATTGTCAAATTACATTCTGGACATTTTTGTTTGCGCCTCCCCTTGATAGTAGTTTTGACTGGTCTAATACTTGGAACAACTATGGTGGCACGACTGTGTGAACACTGGAGGCTTTGAGGTGCTGGGCATGACTGTGGTGAACACTGGAGGCTTTGAGGTGCTGGGCATGACTGTGGTGAACACTGGAGGCTTTGAGGTGCTGGGCATGACTGTGGTTAACACTGGAGGCTTTGAGGTGCTGGGCATGACTGTGGTGAACACTGGAGGCTTTGAGGTGCTGGGCATGACTGTGGTGAACACTGGAGGCTTTGAGGTGCTGGGCATGACTGTGGTTAACACTGGAGGCTTTGAGGTGCTGGGCATGACTGTGGTTAACACTGGAGGCTTTGAGGTGCTGGGCATGACTGTGGTGAACACTGGAGGCTTGGAGGAGTGACCTTTTAGATGTTTTATAAAATGTTCCTTTCGTAAAACAGTTAATTTACAATACAAGCAGTGATAGTGTAAGTCCTTTCTACATGAGAGGCCACATCTGTGAATGGTAAATCCTGAAAATGAAATGAAATAGCAGGATATTAATGAATGTCTTACAAATATGTAAATTGTTACAACATTTTTGAAAGTTACCGTCATAATTGACAGATCTAGTAAAGTGCATTTTAAGGTGACGCTTCACTCGTCCCAGCTCTGTTGGCTTGAAATGATTCGGACCACAGAATGGACAGTGGAAATCACTGCAGCAATCTGTGCACCGCTTAATCTCAGGCAGGGAATAATTGTCTTTTTGTATTGTAATATCCATCTGAGGGGAAGAATAATATACATTTTATTTTTATTTTCAATAAACATAATAATTCTGGGCTAATAATAATAATAATAATAATAATAATACGGTCAAAACTAGTCTGGAATGACATATACATGCAACTATGTGCCATTAATAATGGTGCCAGAATTTTTTGTACATTTTATTTGTCCATTTATCCAGGATAAAGCTCGTTGAGATTAAAAATCTATTTTTTTAAAGTGTCCTGGCCAAAAAATTGTTCATAAGAAATCAAAAAATTAAATAACTCGATTAAAGGCTACTCACGTTCGTTGAGTTGATCAAAATAAATCTTCCCAAGAGCTAATACCGTCGTATATCCGTCTTTACCAGCAGAGGGCGCACTATCACGGTGGATTCGCTTCACGGTAGATCTGTCTGCTCCGGGTCTGCAGCTTTCCCCTACTAGGTGGATCTTTAAGGCCAATTTATACTTCAGCGTCAGCTCCGCGTTTACGTGCTGAACGCACGTGGGAGCCAATCAGGGAGTTCGCGACAGCTGCACCTGCCGCTGACGTGCACCTGCCGCACAAAGTGACTCCGCGGCAAGTGCAGCAGAACGCAAGTGCCGTGATTGGTTGATCCTTTCGCAAAACAAGGAAACACACAACAAACTCCTTCAGTCTCCCTCTTTGAAGTAATTTTTCATGAATATATTGTTCCTATGATTTAGTGCTTTTCTGTTTTCACTTTTTATGCAATTAAAATTTTTTTTTTTAAATATACATCACAACGTGAAGGCAGAGGAGGTACGCGGAAGTTCGAACGATTCTGGCTTGCGTGAAGCAGACGGGGCTGCGGTGGGCGGGACCGGACGCTCGACTATAAATCAGCCTTTAGATGGTCTTGGCAGATCATCCACAGCGCGCGCTTAGCCGTCAGATTACTCATTCACAGAGAAGTGACCCTCGCGGGCCTCCGTAGACAGCTGATCTCGAGTGTAGACTCGTGCACAGACCGTACGGGTACGTGTGGAGAGTCTGCTTCAGTCCACCGTTCTCTGGGAACAAGATGAAGATCATCACCATCATCGGCAGGTGAGACCGCGCACTCTCCACGGGTTTCTACTTCGCAGCAATCACCGAATTTAATTTGCACTCTTTGCATTGTGATTAAAGTCTCAAGTCTCATGCAGCGGAACTCACTCAAGTGTCCTCTCGGTGTGTCCTGACTGAGCGGATCGTTCTCACCAGGATTAGTATTTATTTGCTAACTTTGAGTCCGGTTCAAAGTTCAGTCCAGTGCACAAGCGTTCACCTGAGTAGAACTGGACATCCATGGTCCACACTCAGGGCAACTCACAGACAGCACAACATGGGTCATACGCTTTTAGAGGGGGGGTTTACTTTAGTTTATTTGAGCAGTAAACATTCTGCTCAAAAGGAATGGGCTGAAGCAAGAGCTTATAAGCCCCACCCCCAAAATCAATACAACATTTACAATATAGCATCTATAAAGACATTACATGACAGAACTATTATAATAACTTTATCCTATTGCAATTACATTATCAATCATACAATTAGCAGCATCATATTTTGATTTTCATCAATGTCAAAGGAGAACTAGTTACACTTCAAAGTGGCTTTTTTTTTAACAGACCAAAATACAAAGCATTGTTTGAAATGTTCATATAGAAACAGAAATAAAGCACAACGACAACCACAATCTCGTTTCATGTACGATGTTTAGTACAAAGCAAGTAACAAAAGGCAACCCTTAATAATAATATATTTCAGCATGTTACCAATGCCAAACCTTGGTAACATTACCCAAAGTCACAATTTTTATGTTATAAAGGCACGTTACTATGCAGTACATATTATACTTCATGATCTTGCTACTTCCCAGTTGTCATTTACCATCCTCAGTATAATATCAATTTGTATTTTTTTTTCCATGTATAATGTATTATGAAAGCCCTACATAGTGTAATGCCAGGGTGTAGAGCGGGCCAGTTGAAGAGGGCAGTAGCTCCCCAGCCACAAAGCCCCACCCAGCTGCCCTAATAGCTGATTTTGTAGATGAAGTTTCTATGCTGTGTGGTGCATTTAAAGACGAGGTTTATGATCCTGTTGGGAGGGTCCCTCTCAACAGATTCATAGCCTTTTTTAAATTATTTATTTTTTGTATCTTTGAGCAATAGAGTGACAACCGTTTAGAGCAACAACACTTAAATGCAATTAGGTCTTGCTGCTCCCCCTAGAGGCAATGCATTTCTTCTTCTTCTATATATTTCAAAAGTCTTTTTTAATGTATTTATATTTGAACAGGTTGATGTTTGGACATCGTTTCATCTCCATCTCCAAATTATTCCACAATTGTACACCACTCACTGTCGGTTCATTTTGTTGTTCACATTACAGGCTAAAGCAGGAGGACATTGTGGAACAGATTTTTATATGTTGTGCCTACTTAACTCATTTCCAGATGCCCAGTTGTCCCCCTGTTGTGAGCAACAAAAAACAATCTGAATGAAGTTGTATAGTGAAAAAAGATGTCTTTTTACAGTAATTACTGAAAACAATAGAAATTAGTCATACAATCCAAGAGTACATTTGTTTGAATGTCATTATTATTTCTTTAGTTTCACTCTTTATTTATTTATTTATTTTATTTATTTATTTTTTATCTTGTGCTATTCCACACTTTTAGCCGAGTTTTAGCTGTTTTTAATTTATCTTTTATTTTTTATGTTCTCCCAGTGTTTCCTCTGAGGAGCCCTCTGCCCCGGGAATGCTGGTTGGCTGTGGCCGTGCGGGCGCTCTCCTGTGGGTGCCTGGATGGAGGTTGGATGTCTCTCCTACACCTCCTCCGGGCGCCCTGTGTTGGCGCTGTGTGGCTGTGGCTGATGGGCTGCTCCCAGTGCAGACGGCTCCTTGGATGGTGTTTCCTCTTTCGGTCCATCTGTACTCAGCCTTATGTACCCCACTTTATGTCCATTTTTATTTAAGACTTTTAACAGCTGGGCTGTCTGTATATGTGTCTGTGTGTGCGGTTGGGGTGGGGGGATGTAGGGGGTTGTTGTTATTTATGTATATTTGCTGGTGGGGACTATTTTAATGATTTTTTTTAAGCACTGTAAAGCACTTTGTGTTATATTTTTGTATGAAAAGTGCTTTATAAATAAAGTTTGATTTGATTTTTTTTTTTTACACATTTTTCTGCGTGTCTTTGCCATCATTTAACGTAGAGCAGTGGTTCCCAACCTTTTTTCCCTGAAGCCCCCACGTGAGCGTGCTGTAGTCAAGCATGCGTGTATGCACGCACATACATGCATGAATACATGTATGTGGATATATGATGCGGGGTGTATTGTTTTAAATGTTATCTGTAAAGCACTTTGTGATACCTTTCGGTATGAAAAGTGCTTTATAAATAAAGATTGATTGATTGAAAAATGCCCTATTGCTAACTTTCCTGACATGCAAACATCCCACTTCCTTTACACAGCTTTAGGATAATGGAAAGTGAACTACAATTACGGGTTGCTTTTTTTTTATCAATGAAACTGCTTTAGAATTGGATGTACAGGGGTGGGTAGAGTAGCCAAAATATTTACTAGTAGTAAAAATAAAGCAGTGACCCAAATTACTAAAGTAAGAGTTCTGAGTAACTGCTTGAGCGAAAAAGTCTAATTTATTTTGTGAAACTCCAAAGACGATTTTTCTTGAAAATGAGGTGAAAATGCAGAAAACAAAATCTGAAGTCCAAGGAGCACGAGACAATCTATTTTACCGATCAAAATGAAGCATTTGCCGCTTTATTTATATCTCAATTTCCTCAGGATTTTATATTTTGCTTCACACAATTTATGGCGTCACTACATAAATCTGACTTTTTTGTTGCTCAGTTACTTACAGTACTTAAGTAACATTTTCTCCAAGCACTTTTTTACTTTTACTTGAGTCATTATTTTTGTCACTGCTTTTTACTCGAACTTGAGTAAAATTAATTCAAAGTAGCGTTACTCTTACTTGAATGAATATATTGGCTAATCTACCCACCTCTAATTTTACCCAAGTAGAAGTAAAAGTAACACAACACTATAAAAAGTATAACTTCTTCTAAAAGTAAATGTAACTGAGCTTTTACAGTTAATTAGACTCCTAGAAAACCAAATCCTCTCATGTGTGCAGTGGTCTGATCGGCCGCTCCTGGGCTCTGGTCTTCATCAGTGGAGGCTTCTCTGTCAGGATCTACGATGCACAACCGGGCATGGCCTCCAGCGCACTCCACTCCATCAGGTCGGTCTCTGTCTCTGCCCCTGTCTCTTTCTCTGTCTCTGCCCCTGTCTCTTTCTCTGTCTCTGCCCCTGTCTCTTTCTCTGTCTCTGCCCCTGTCTCTTTCTCTGTCTCTGCCCCTGTCTCTTTCTCTGTCTCTGTCCCTGTCTCTCTGACTCTTTCTCTTTTTTAAATTAATTTTAATTGATTGAGACAACACATATTGAACAATCATACAAGTTGTACACAAATTGTAAAGGTGCCAGACAAATCTGCTAATTTACATCTGTAGTCCCGAGGCAGGTCACACAAGTAAAACAATGTATGAATACAAAACACCTCTCTGTTCCTCTGGCTCTCTGTCTTTCTGTCTCTGTGCCTTTCTGTTTCTCTGTTCTGCCTCTGTGTCTCTGTCCTGTTCTGTGTCTCTGTTCTCTGCCTTTCTTGTCTCTGTTCTCTTTTTGTCTCTGTCTCTTCCTTTCTGTGTCTCTGTCTCTCTGCCTTTCTGTGTCTCTGTCTCTCTGCCTTTCTGTGTCTCTGTCTCTCTACCTTTCTGTGTCTCTGTCTCTCTGCCTTTCTGTGTCTCTGTCTCTCTGCCTTTCTGTCTCTCTGCCTTTCTTCTCTCTACCTCTCTGTTTCTGTGTCTCTGTCTCTCTACCTTTCTGTGTCTCTGTCTCTCTGCCTTTCTGTGTCTCTGTCTCTCTGCCTTTCTGTCTCTCTGCCTTCTGTCTCTCTACCTCTCTGCCTTTCTGTGTCTCTGTCTCTCTACCTTTCTGTGTCTCTGTCTCTCTGCCTTTCTGTCTCTCTGCCTTTCTGTCTCTCTACCTCTCTACCTTTCTGTGTCTCTGTTCTCTGCCTTTCTGTGTCTCTGTCTCTCTGCCTTTCTGTCTCTCTGCCTTTCTGTCTCTCTACCTCTCTGCCTTTCTGTGTCTCTGTCTCTCTGCCTTTCTGTGTCTCTGCCTTTCTGTGTCTCTGCTCTCTGCCTTTCTGTGTCTCTGCTCTCTGCCTTTCTGTGTCTCTGCCTTTCTGTGTCTCTGTCTCCTCTGTGTCTCTGCCTCTCTGCCTTTCTGTGTCTCTGCCTCTCTGTGTCTCTGCCTCTCTGCCTTTCTGCTGTGTCTCTGCCTTTCTGTGTCTCTGTCTCTCTGCCTTCTGTGTCTCTGCCTTTCTGTGTCTCTGCCTCTCTGCCTTTCTGTGTCTCTGCCTTTCTGTGTCTCTGCCTTTCTGTGTCTCTGTCTCTCTGCCTTTCTTTGTCTCTGCCTTTCTGTGTCTCTGCCTTTGTGTGTCTCTGTCTCTCTGCCTTTCTTGTCTCTATCTCTCTGCCTTTCTTGTCTCTGCCTCTCTGCCTTTCTTTGTCTCTATCTCTCTGCCTTTCTTTGTCTCTGCCTCTCTGCCTTTCTGTGTCTCTGTCTCTCTGCCTTTCTGTGTCTCTGCCTTTCTGTGTCTCTGCCTCTCTGCCTTTCTGTGTCTCTGCCTTTCTGTGTCTCTGCCTCGCTGCCTTTCTGTGTCTCTGCCTTTCTGTGTCTCTGCCTCTCTGCCTTTCTGTGTCTCTGCCTTTCTGTGTCTCTGTCTCTCTGCCTTTCTGTCTCTCTGCCTTTCTGGTCTCTCTGCCTTTCTTTCTCTCTGCTTCTCTGCCTTTCTGTGTCTCTGCCTTTCTGTCTCTGCCTTTCTGTTCTCTGTTTTGTCTCTGTTCTCTCTTTCTGTTTCTGTTCTCTGCCTCTCTGTTCTCTGTCTCTGCCTTTCTGTGTCTCTGCCTTTCTGTGTCTCTGTCTCTCTGCCTTTCTGTGTCTTGTCTCTCTGCCTTTCTTTGTCTCTGTCTCTCTGCCTTTCTGTGTCTCTGTCTCTCTGCCTTTCTGTGTCTCTGCCTTTCTTGTCTCTGTCTCTCTGCCTTTCTGTGTCTCTGTCTCTCTGCCTTTCTGTCTCTCTGCCTCTCTGCCTTTCTGTGTCTCTGCTCTCTGCCTTTCTGTCTCTCTGCCTCTCTGCCTTTCTGTGTCTCTGCTTTTCTGTGTCTCTGCCTCTCTGCCTTTCTGTCTCTCTGCCTCTCTGCCTTTCTTTCTCTGTCTCTCTGCCTTTCTGTGTCTCTGCTTTCTGTGTCTCTGCTCTCTGCCTTTCTGTGTCTCTGCCTTTCTGCTCTTTTCTGTGTCTCTGCCTTTCTGTGCCTCTCTCTGCCTTTCTGTGTCTTTGTCTCTCTGCCTTTCTGTTGCTTGCCTCTGGTCTCTTCTGCCTTTCTGTGTCTTTGTCTCTCTGCCTTTCTTTGTCTCTGCCTCTCTGCTTTCTTTGTCTCTGCCTCTCTGCCTTTCTGTCTCTCTGCCTTTCTGTGTCTCTGCCTCTCTGCCTTTCTTTGTCTCTGCCTCTCTGCCTTTCTGTCTCTCTGCCTTTCTGTGTCTCTGCCTCTCTGCCTTTCTGTCTCTCTGCCTTTCTGTGTCTCTGCCTTTCTGTGTCTCTGCCTTTCTGTGTCTCTGTCTCTCTGCCTTTCTGTGTCTTTGTCTCTCTGCCTTTCTGTGTCTCTGTCTCTCTGCCTTTCTGTGTCTCTGCCTTTCTTTGTCTCTGCCTCTTTGCCTTTCTGTGTCTCTGTCTCTCTGCCTTTCTGTGTCTCTGCCTTTCTGTGTCCTCTGCCTCTCTGTGTCTCTGCCTCTCTGCCTTTCTGTGTCTCTGCCTTTCTGTGTCTCTGCCTCTCTGTGTCTCTGCCTCTCTGTGTCTCTGCCTCTCTGCCTTTCTGTGTCTCTGCTTTCTGTGTCTCTGTCTCTCTGCCTTTCTGTGTCTCTGCCTTTCTGTGTCTCTGCCTCTCTGCCTTCTTTTGTCTCTGCCTTTCTGTGTCTCTGCCTTTCTGTGTCTCTGTCTCTCTGCCTTTCTTTGTCTCTGCCTTTCTGTGTCTCTGCCTTGTGTCTCTGTTCTCTGCCTTTCTGTGTCTCTGCCTTTCCTGTGTCTCTGTCTCTCTGCCTTTCTTTATTCTCTATCTCTCTGCCTTTCTGTGTTCTGTCTCTCTGCCTTTCTTTTTTCTCTTTCTCTGCCTTTCTTGTCTCTGCCTCTTGCCTTTCTGTGTCTCTTTGTTCTCTCTGCCTTTCTGTGTCTCTGTCTCTCTGCCTTTCTGTGTCTCTGTCTCTCTGCCTTTCTGTCTCTCTGCCCTTTCTGTGTCTCTGTCTCTCTGCCTTTCTTTTCTCTATCTCTCTGCCTTTCTTTGTCTCTGTCTCTCCTGCCTTCTGTGTCTCTGTCTCTCTGCCTTTTCTGTGTCTCTGTCTCTCTGGCTTCTGTCGTCCTCTGCCTCTCTGCCTTTCTGTGTCTCTGCCTCTCTGCCTTTCTGTCTCTCTGCCTTTCTGTGTCCTCTTCTCTCTGCCTTTCTGTGTCTCTGCCTCTCTGCCTTTCTGTCTCTCTGCTTTCTGTGTCTCTCTGCCTCTCTGCCTTTCTGTGTCTCTGCTTTTCTGTGTCTCTGCCTCTCTGTGTCTCTGCCCTCTCTGCCTCTTCTGTGTCTCTGCCTTTCTGTGTCTCTGCCTCTCTGTGTCTCTGCCTCTCTGCCTCTCTGTGTCTCTGCCTCTCTGCCTTTCTGTGTCTCTGCCTTTCTTGTGTCTCTCTGCCTTTCTGTGTCTCTGCCTTTCTGTGTCTCTGCCTCTCTGCCTTTCTTTGTCTCTGCCTTTCTGTGTCTCTGCCTTTCTGTGTCTCTGTCTCTCTGCCTTTCTTTGTCTCTGCCTTTCTGTGTCTCTGCCTTTGTGTCTCTGTCTCTGCCTTTCTGTGTCTCTGCCTTTCTGTGTTCTCTGTCTCTCTGCCTTTCTTTATCTCTATCTCTCTGCCTTTCTGTGTCTCTGTCTCTCTGCCTTTCTTTATCTCTATCTCTCTGCCTTTTCTTTGTCTCTGCCTCTCTGCCTTTCTGTGTCTCTGTCTCTCTGCCTTTCTGTGTCTCTGTCTCTCTTGGCCTTTCTGTGTCTCTTGCCTCTCCTGCCTTTTCTGTCTCTCTGCCTTTCTTGTGTCTTCTGTCTCTCTGCTTTCTTTTCTCTATCTCTCTGCCTTTCTTTGTCTCTGCCTCTCTCTGCCTTTTCTGTGTCTCTGTCGTCTCCTGTCTCTCTCTTGTGTCTCTCTCTCTGCCTTTCTGTTCTCTCTTCTCTTCTTGCCTTCTTCTGTGTCTCTTGCCTCTCTGCCTTTTCTGTGTCTCTGCCTCTCTGCCTTTTCTGTCTCTCTGCCTTTCTGTGTCTCTGTCTCTCTGCCTTTCTGTGTCTCTGGCCTCTCTGCTCTTTCTGTCTCTCTGCCTTTCTTCTGTCTCTATCTCTCTTGCCTTTCTTTGTCTCTGCCCTTTCTGCTGGTTCTCTGTCTCTGCCTTTCTGTGTCTTCTGCCTTTCTGCTCTATCTCTCTTGCCTTTCTTTGTCTCTGCCTTTCTGTGTGCTCTGTCTCTGCCTTTCTTGTGTCTCTGCTTTCTGTGTCTCTGCCTTCTCTGCCCTCTTCTGTGTCTCTGCCTTTTCTGTGTGTCTCTGTCTCTTGCCTTTCTGTGTCTCTTGGCCTTCTGTGTCTCTGTCTCTCTTGCCTTTCTGTCTGTCTCTGTCTCCCTGGCCTTTCTTTTCTCTCTGCCTTTCTGTTCTCTCTGCTTTCTGTCTCTGCTCTCTTCCTTTCCTTGTCTCGCCTCCTGCCTTCTGTGTCTCTGACCCTCCCTGCCTTCTGTGTCTTGTCCTTGCCTTTCGTCTCTCTGCGGCTTTCTGTGTCTCTGGTCTCTGCTGCGCTTTGCTCTGTCTCTGAGCGCTTCTGTGTCTCGTCTTCTCTGCTTTCTGGTCTCTGCCTTTCTCGTGCTCTGCCTTTCTGGTGTGCTCTGTCTCTCTGCCTCCTGCCTTTCCTGGTCTCCTTCTGGTCTCTGCCTCTGCATTTCGTCTTCTGCCTCTAGGCCTTCCCCGTGTTCCTGCTCTGTCTCTGCCTTTCTGTGTCTCTGTCTCTCTGCCTCTCTGCCTTCTGTGTCTCTGCTTTCGTTGTTCTTGCCTCTCTGCTTTCGTGTCTTCTCTGCCTCTTCTGCTTTTCTGTCTCTCGTGCTTGCTTCTGGTCTCTCGTGGCCTTCTCTGCCTTTCTGGGTCTCGTGTCTCTCTGCCTTTCTGTCTCTCTGCTTCTCTGGCCTTCTGTGTCTCGTCTCTCTGCCTTTCTGTGTCCTGGTCTCTTCTGCCTTTCTTGGTCTCTGCTGCCTTCTTTGTCTCGTGGTCTCCTTTGCGCTTTCTGTGTCTCTGTTCTTCTCGCCTGCTTCTGTCTCGTGCTTCTCTGTTGTCTCTGAGTCTCCTGCCTTCCTGTTTGTCATCTGTCTAGCTGCTGCCTTTCATGTTCTCTGCCTTTCCTGTCTCCGCATGCTCTTTCGTGTCTCTGCCTTCGTCTCTCTGCTTTCTGTCTCTCTGCCTTTCTGTGTCTCTGCCTTTCTTGGTGTCTCTGTCTCTCTGCCTTTCTGTCTCTTCTGCCTCTGTCTCCCTGCCTTTCTGTTCTCTCTGCCTTTCTGTCTCTGCTTTCTGTTCGCTGCCTTTTCTGTGTCGTCTGCCTTCTGTGTGCTCTGTCTCTCTGCGCCTTTCGTGCTCTCTGCCTTCTCTTCTCCCTGCCTTTCTGCTTTGCTTTTCTGGTCTTCTGCCTTTCTGTGTCTCTGTCTCTCTTGCCTTTCTGTGTCTCTGCTTTCTGTGTCGTGCTGTCTCTCTGCCTTTCTGTCTCCCGTGCTTTCATGTCTCTCTGCCTTCTGCTGGTCTCTGCGCTTTCTGCGTCTCTGTCCTCTTTCTGCCTTTCGTCGCTGCCTTGCTGTTCCTTGCCCCCCTGTGTCTCTGTTCTCTCTGCCTTATGTGTCTCCTGTCTCTCTGCGCTTTCGTGGTGTCTGCTGTCTCTCGCTGGCCTTTCTGTGTCTCGTGTCCACTGCGCTCTGTCTTCTGTGCTCGCCTGCTTTGGCGCCTTTCCGTGTCTCTACTGCCTCTCGTCCTTTCTGTGTCCTGCTCTCTGCCGCTCGGTGTTCTGCCTGTGTGTCGTTGCTGTCTCTCTGCCCTTTCTGTGTGCGTGCTGCCTGCTCTGCCTTTGCTGTGCTCTCTGCTTTTACTCTGCCTTTCGTCTCTCTGCCTTGTGGTCTGCCTTCTGTCTGCTCCTGCCTCTGCTTTCTTCTGTCTCTGTTCTTTGCCTTTTCTGTGTCTCTGCCTTTCTGTCGTCTCTGTCTCTCTGGCTTCTGTTTGTCTCTGCCTCTCTGCCTTCTGTCTCTGTCTTCTTCGCTCTCTGTCTCGGTCTGCCGCGCTTCTGTCTCGTACCGCCGTTTCTGTGTCTCTGCGCTCGCCTGCCTCTGGTCTCTGTCCTCTCTGCCTTTCTTTGTGCTCTTTTCTCTCTCCTTTCTTTGTCTCATGGCTCTCTCTTCTGCTTGTCTGTGTCTTGCCTTGGTGTCTCGTCCTCTCTGCCTTTCTGATGTCTCTGCCCTTCTATGTCTCTGTCTCTCTTCCTTTGCTTTGTATTTGCGCTCTCTGTCCTTTTCGTGTCTCTGCCTCCCTGCCGTCTTTGTCTCTCTGTCTTCTCCCTTCTTTTGTCTCGTGTCTCTCTGCCTTTCTGTGTCTCGGCCCTACTGTGTCTCTGTCTCTCTGCCTTTTCTGCTGTCTCTGCCCTTCTGTGTCTCTGTCTCCTGCCCTTCTGTGTTCTCTGCCTCTCTGCCTTTCTGTGTCTCTGTCGTCTGCTGCGTATTCTGTGTCGTCTGCCTTTCTGTGTCTTGGTTCTGCCTTGTCTGTGTCTCTGCCTTCTGTTTGTCTCTTCTCTGCATTTCTGTGCTGTCTCTGCTTGCGCTGGCCTTTCTGTGTCTCTGCCTTGCTGCCTTTCTCTGTGTCTTCTGTCTCGTCGAGCCTTTCTGCTCTACTCTGGCCTTCTGTCTCTCTGCTGTGCTTGCCTTTCGTGTGCTCGTCGCTCCTCTGCCTTCTGTGTCTCTGTCTCCTTCTGCGCTTCTCTGTGTCTCTGCTTTCTGTTTGTCTCTAATCTCTCTGCATGTTCTGTATGTCCTCGCTTTCTGCTTTCTGTCTCTGTCTGCCTCTCTGCCGTGTTCTGTCTAGTCTGTGTCTCTCAGCCTTTCTGTCTCTCTTGCGATTCTGTCTTCTGTGTCTTCTCTCTGCTTTCTGGTTCTTGCCTCTTGCCTTGTCTGTGTCTCTCTGGGCCTCTCTGCTTTCTGTGTCTCTGTCTCTCTGCCTTTCGTGTCTCTTCCTTTCTGCTCTCTGCCTCTCTGCCTTTCTGTCTCTCTGCCTCTCTGCCTTTCTGTGTCTCTGTCTCTCTGCCTTGTTGTCTACTCGATGCCTCTCTCCTTTCTGTGTCTTTATTTCTCTGCTAGAAATGACAAAATTAAATACGAATTATAATAATATATAATGGCATGTGCATGGGAGAGAAGCTAGGAAGTCCAATACTATGAACAACACCCGCCCAGTATAGAGTAACATGAAAATGAGATCAGAGAGTAGTTAACTTCATCTATATAAGAGGACCATCGTCGATCAGTACACGTGTAATCTACAAATACAAAGATATTCATAAATATTATTCAAAAAATATCAAGAGTTTATTGAAAAACAAAGGTGCACTGGACAATCTCAGGAAAGAGTAGGCTATACGGACAGAACTTCTTAGGTAGAGGATTAAAATTGTTATTTAGGTGAAGTAGTTGACGGGTATTTTCCCGGAAACAACATTGCCATAAGTATTAAATAGTAATAAGAGTTAGTTTAAAGTATTAAGGAGATGACGTATTACCGATGCATAATCACTTTTGGAGCTTTAAGCCAGTGGTTTGCATTTCCTTATTCAAAAACCACCGCCAGGAGCCCCAGTTGGCGGTTTTGGCTTTTATTTCAGCGCAGTTCTAAGTAATCCTCCTGAATCGTGCGGTCTGCTGGCAGCTGCTCGCCCTTCTGTAAACACTGAGCTGTTCAGTTTGGTGTCGGTCACAGAAGGAACCGAATTGCTTAGTCTGTAATTTGTAATGCTTACGTGCCTGATTTAATTAAATAACAACTTTCATGTTCTTTTTGTTGTAGAGAAAATTAAAGAAGAAAATAAATAAATATACGAGCTCTCGACACGCTCTTGGGCTGTCGCCAGGAGGGTAACAAGCGCACCCACGGGCCGGAGGATCCATGGATACGAGCAGAAGTCTGGCTTTGCAAACTGAGCTTTTCTACTATCGGACCGCCTGTTCTTTGCTTTTGTTACGATACGATAATTCAGTGGCGTGGCTACGAAGAGACAGGACTATTCAACCTTCCTATAGGAAGAGTGCAACTCGGTCAGAGCTTGGATTTCTTTCCGGGATTAGGCGACTTTATCAACAACTGATGGATGACTGGCTGACCTGGCCAGAAACAAAGTGGATTTACATTGTATAAGCAAGCGCGATTCATAACCCGATGGGGAGTGCCAGAGCTGCGCGGTGGGTCACATCAAAACACGGTGTTAGCGTGTGGTTAGCGTGTCTGAGTTGAGGCGTGTGTTTAGCGTGGGGTTAGCCATTTAGAAACTGTGTTGAAACCTGTCAACTCCTTGATAAACTGCAATTTGTTGGGAAATAAACTTCACTTTTTGCAGCAATATTTGATGTATTTATAATACTGTAAATGGGGAATTGAGCGAAGAGATGGGGCCGAGTTAACTGAAATCCAAGGCGTTGTCTCGGGTAGAAATGACCCCCAAAAGAAATACTTATATTTCTCTCAAATTGAGTACTCCATAGGTGATAGACTGGTACGAATGTATCTATATATGCCTATACGGACTTGAGATGGGCGCGTAAATAGTCATCTGATGTACGCTCCTTTAGATACAGTTATGGCTTTTACTAGGATGTTTAATCTTACTATGATTTCCAATGAGACACTTAGTTACTTCTTTCGTTGCAAGCCTTTGCAATACTGGTTCTCCGCAAATTTTATGCGCACATCTCCTAAAAAAACAGTGTAGATGACAACTGTTAATTTCATTCATTATTATCTGCTTGCGTGCTGACTGAAAGAACAGTTAACAAAAACAGTCCTTAAAGAGAGCGGGGGACTGAACTTGCGAGCCTTGGGAACAGGTGAGCCCAAAGGGCGTTTGCTAGGTTGGAGATTGTTGTGCCTGCTGTTCGCTTCCGGCCTAGAACGCATTTCTTTGTGTGAATTCGTCGGGCGTCCTCTCGTGGGGAATTTTCTAACTGCAATCAGATAGTTCGCAGAATATTGCTTACTGTATGTGGTCGGTCACGGACTCCATCCAGAGTGGGATCAAAAAACGAACACACTGTGTAAAGATGACCCGACAGAGAGATAACGAATCTGAAGTTTTGTTGCAACCTTGCTCTTTTCTGTACTTGTGGCCGGCCCAGCGCTAGTATGACCTTGGGCCCCCAAGAAGTAGCCAAGTGTTTATTTTTAAGTCTTTAATAATTTTTAGGAAAATTGGTTTAACAGTGTATTATTTTCCCTAGATCTTTTTGTTACTATGACTTTTGATACTCGGCTGGAGTTAACTTTGGTTTACATGTTAGCCGTATGAGCTATATTTACTTTCCATTAGTTGCTGCAGCAAGAGCCTATCAGAGCCATCATGTCTAAATGCCAAGTCAGAGAATGTTGTTAGGACAGACAGCGCCAATCTGCCAGTCCAGACCTTTGTCCACCGGCTCCCTCTGGTACGACAAGTTAGCACAAAATATCAGTTGTTTTGTCGCCTGAAGAAAGTTTATAATGCACCCTTAACCATGTAGGAAGATTGCCTAAACTCGTGTGTGTGTGTGTGGTGTGTGTGGGTGTGTGGCCGTTGTGTGTGATCTCTTTGTTGTGTGACTGGCGCGTGCGCGCGTGCGCAGGCGCGGCTGGAAGCAGCTGGCGAGCAGGAGAAGATGCTAGGGAGAGCTCAGCGCGTCCCAACAAGTGGCTTCTACTCAGCGCCTGTGATGACCTTTGGAAGCAGCCAGTAAGGGCCGCTTTCTCTCCAGGGTAGTTAGCACGCAGACCGAGCCTCCCTCGCTCTCATCGTCCTTATCGAAGCCTTGATGTTTCCAGAGGATATTAATTACAAGTACGAAGGCAGAGTGGCGGCGAATTGTAAGCAGCCCATGAATTTTTATGTTGAACAGAGGTGTCATTTAGTGCAAATTGGGGTGTTAAAGCCGATGGCCACTATTTTAATTCAGAATTCCCACTGGGTCTTGGAGCGATAGTTTTATAGTCTTCTACTTACTTCTTCTGTTAAGTGGGCCGTGTATTAAGTTGTCATGCATGACGTGAGATCTTCAGCTAGTACACTGGTTCATCGTTTTGTGCCACCAAATGGCCGTTACTAATGCGATTGCTGGATTAGTTTTTGCTATTTTCAGCTTTTGTGTCACTGACCTGGTAACAAAGCTTTTATTGATACGAACACGACTGGGCCATATCATTTGATATTTAGTTTAATACCATTTCCATTACATTAATTCAACTGTTTTGTTTGTGGAAATAAGTCTTTAGTAAGTCTAGGGTGTTCAAGACTGACCAATTGTTTCTATTGGCTTGTGCGTTTTCCCCAAAGCCAATTCATTTCAGTTTACTTCCGATTGCCTTCATAAAGCTTTTTCTTCTGCTCGATCCATGTGTTTGTGTCAGATTTCTTCCATTTATTAATTCTGCCAGTCGATATATTTCCTGAGGAATTCCCCAGGCATATTGAGTTGCCCTTGTGTTTTTGAAATGCAGCATTAATAAACTGATGCCCTTGCCTCATTGCCTGAATGATATTGCATCACTTTTGAAGGATTTACCTTTCGTCCACAGTTTCTCTGCAAACAGGGCAAGAGTATGTCATGTCATTGAACATGACTGTCCCGACCAAATAAAGAATAATAATAAAAATGAGTATCAGATTAAACTGTCGAGTCGGTAGTTCGGATTACTTCTGGATGAAACGCTTATTTTAACCAGGTTCAGCTTCACCTTTGTCACAACGCTGTGATAGTCGTATGCAACCATAGGGTCGTTCTTTAGTGTCATATTTTAGTCTGCTTTTTCTACCATTACAACAAGGTTTCTGCCACCAACTAACTATGATTACTCACGAGGATTGTTAACAATTGGCACAGAGCAGTGTTTAGATTTTCCTTTAGTTTTATTTTCGGTGCGGCAATTCATAAGAGTTCCAGTCTTATTTTCATGTCAGGATAAAAAAGCAAAACTTACGCGTCAATGGTCATTCTCTGACGATCTGTCGCGGAGTTTATCAGAAGTGACTCAACACTGTCGTGTCGCTGCTCTGTCTTGTGACCCCGCTTATTTCTCCAAACATTAAAGTTTGTATCCAATTGTGTAGCACGAAAGGCTGTGACGAGGATGACGCTTAACAGGCTCACACTTACAGACTGGCCAACACTTTACAGGGCTCCACACTTTACAGGCTCCGCAACTTACCAGACTCCGCACTTACAGACTCACACTTTTACAGCTCACACTTTACAGGCTCCAACTTTACAGACTCACACTTACAGACTGCACCTTTCAGGCTCCAGCACTACGACTCACACTTGACAGGCTCCGCACTTCAGACTCAACTTGAAGACTGCCCACTTTACAGGCTTCCACGCACTTTACAGACTCACACTTGTATCAGACTCCACTTTACGAGACTCGCACCTTACAGGCTCCACACTTTCGGCTCCGCCTGTTACAGACTCCACACTTTTCAGGCTCACACACTTTAAATACCACTTTACGAGGACCGCACTTTACGAGGCCTCCGCACTTTCAGGCTCACACTTTACATCTTCCGCACTTATACAGACTCACACTTTAAAGAAGCTCACGCTTTACAGCTCCACACTTTACAGACTGACCAGTTTCAGGCTCAGCACTTTACAGCTCACACTTACAGACTCGCACTTACAGGGCTCCGCAGCTTTACAGACTCCGCGCTTACAGACTCACACTTTGACTCCACACTTACAGCTCCAACTACAGGACTCAACTTCACACTCAACTTTACAGAGCTCGCACTTTACAGACTCACACTTTAAGACTCACACTTTACAGACTCCAACTTTACAGACTCGCACTTTACAGTACTCGCACTTTACAGACTCCGCACTTTACAGACTCCGCACTTTACAGGCTTCCGCACTTTACAGACTCCGCACTTTACAGGACTCCACTTTACAGACTCACCTTACAGGCTCCGCTACTTTCACGGACTCCACACTTGTAGCAGGCTCCGCACTCAGACTCCACCATTTACAGATCCACGCACTTTACAGACTCCGCACTTTACAGACTCCGCACTTTACAGACATCGCGCACTTTACAGACTCGCGCACTTTCAGACTCGCGCACTTTACAGAACTCCGCCACTTTCAGACTCACAGCTTCACAGGCTCCCACTCTTACAGGACTCCGCGACTTTCAGACTCACCACTTTACAGACTCAACTTTACAGGACTCACACGCTTACAGACTCACACTTTACAGACTCACACGTTTTCAGAGCTCCGTCGACTTTACAGACTCACACGTTTACAGACTCACCACTGTTAGAGCGCTGCCACACTTATTAGCAGACTCAAACTTTACAGGCGTCACGACTTTACGAGGCTCACACTTTACAGGACTCCACATGTACAGACTCGCACTTTACAGGCTCCGCACTTTACAGACTCGCACTTACAGACGCACCATTACAGACTCCACTACAGCTCACCTTACAGGACTCCACACGTTTCAGACCGCACTTTAAGACTCCGCACTTTGACAGACTCACACTACGACTACACCCTTACAGACTACAGCTTTACAGGGACTCGCCATATACATATCACACTTTAGCAGACCTCACACTTTACAGACTCACACTTTTTAAGAGCTCCACACTATCTCAGCGATCCACTGTACAGACGCACACTTTACAGACTCACCTTTACAGGTCCGCACTTTCCAGATCGTACACTTTGAGCAGGCTCCGGCACTTTACGAATCCGCGTACTTTACAGATCCACACTTTACAGAACTCGCACTTTACACGACTCGCACTTTACAGGTCCGCACTACAGGACTCACCTTACCAGACTCCGCACTTACAGGACTCCGCACTTTACAGACTGCACACTTACAGCTCCGCACTTTACAGATCCCACATTACAGACTCACACTTTACAGAAGCGTCAGACTGTTTCCAGATCTCAGACTTTACAGGATCCACACGTTTGACGAGCTCCACACTTTTACAGGCTCCACAGCTTAGCAGGCGTCACACTTTACAGACCTCCACCACGCTTACAGGGCTTCCGCACTGTACGTCCGCGCACTTTTACAGACTCCTTTCAGCTCGCAGTTACGACTCCGCAGTTTACAGACTCACACATGTAGGCTCCGCACTTTACAGACTCACCACTTTACAGACTCGCACTTTACAGCTCCGCACTTACCAGAACTCACACTTTAAGGGCTCCGCACTTTAGCAGGACTCAGCACTTCACGGACTCACTTTACAGGCCCACACTTTACAGACTCCCCACCTTTACAGGCTGCCACATTTACAGATCACAGCTTTACAGACTCACACTTTATCAGAACTAATTATTAGCTCCAGCTTTTACGAAGCTCACACTTACAGACTCACACTTACAGGACTCACACTTTACAGACTCCATTTACAGACCTCCGCACTTTAGCAGACTCCGCACTTTAGCAGACTCCGCACGTTACAGGCTCGCACATTTACAGACCACCTTTAGCAGACTCCGCACTTTTACAGACTCCGCACTTTATACAGACTCCGCACTTTACAGAGCTCGCAGTTTACAGATCGACTTTACAGACTCCGACTTTACAGACTCGACACTTACAGATCAGCACTACAGGGTCCGCACTACGAGACTCCCCAATTTACAGGCTCCGCATTACAGACTCCAACGTTTACCAGACTCACAGCTTTATAGATCGACTACCTTTATGAGACTCACACTTTCCGACTCACACTCTTACGACTCACATCTTTACAGATCAGCACTTTCAAGACTCAACACGTTTAACAGACTCACACTTACAGACTCCGGCACTGTTACAGACTCCGCACTTAAGGACCCGTGTCACTTACAGGCGCTCCGCACTTTACAGAATCGCACTTTTACAGATCCGCAACTGTTACAGGATGCCGGCACTGTACAGACTCCGCACTTACGCTCTTCGCACTTTACGACCGCACTTTAAGACGGACTACAGACCGCACTTTACAGACTCGCACTACAGACTCCACACCTTTACAGACCAATTTTACAGGCTTCCGCACGTTTACAGGCTCCGCCACTTTACGACTCACACTTTACAGATCGCACTTGTTACAGGCTCGCACTGTTACAGACTGCACTTTACAGAATCGCTACTTCTACGAGACCGCATTACAGACTCAACTTTTACAGACTCACTCTTACAGGGCTCCACACTTACAGACTACACTTCTACAGACTCGCACTTAAACAGGACTCGCCACTTTGATAGGAGCTCGACTTTACAGGCTCCACGACTTTACGACTCACACTTTACAGACTACACTTTACAGACTCGCACTTTCACAGACTCGCCATTTACAGACTACACTCTACAGACTCACACTTTGACAGGCTCGCACTTACAGACTCACACTTTAACAGACTCACGTTTAGCAGATCAACTTTACAGCTCACACTTTACAACTTCACACTTTAAGCAGAGCCGGTATGCTGGCCCTTTGGGGCCTAGCATAAATTCCCCGGGGCCCGTCAGTACCTACGCATCCTGATGGCTCATTTGACGGAAAGACGAAGCCATTTACGGGTCCAAAAACAGTTCCCTTTGTGAGTAGAGCAGGCAAGAGAGTTGGAAAACATAGATGACCTCGAATTCAGGCCCGTGCCCTCTGTGTGAGAACCACTAACCACTAGCCTGTAGACTGGAGTCAGGACTTTACTAGTCTATTTCCCCACTTTTTAAAATGGTAAAATAGCAAATGGTCATATTCTCTCACTCTGGTTCGACCGACATTTGAACCACTGATTATCAACTAACTGAAACCGGGACCTGACGTGTTTTCTGTCTCACGCTGAGATTAGCCTGGTGGAGCAGCCAATTCGATGAATTACTGAAGATAACTGTGCTCATATAAAACGTGTGGATTCACTCGTCCTTTGAGACAAAACGGCCACGTAGAACGGTTTACTCTGTCTATTCGCCAAACTACTGTTCTGTGTACTCCGGTTAGAGACAATAAGAAGAGAGGTTTAATGAGGTGTGGCGATGGCAGCCAGTCCGAGTAGAGAAACAGGAAGCAGGCCCGGACGGGTCATGCAGAAGGAGGCGAGCACGAGACATACAGCTGAGCGGGACGCGAAGGGGAGAAGCACTGCGCCTGGGAACGAGCGGAAGGCGGGTAGGTGCTCTTTCGTGTCACTTCAGAACTGCTCGTTTTGTGGTTATATGACGCAAAAAGCCAGCGGGAGTGGTGAGTGCTGTCAGAGAGCCTGTCCCTATTAAAACGCGTGCTTAATCTGTGAAAGACAACACCGTGAGGTTGACTGAGATGCGGGGGCCCTTGCGGCTGCGTGGGGCGCCTACGCATCTTGCGAGTTGCGATATGGAAAAAACGGCTCTGCTTTACGAGCTCCGCCACTTTACAGACTCCGCTTACAGACTCACACTTTACAGGGCTCCAGCCTTTACGACTCACACTTACAGACTCTGCCTTACGGACTCCGCCTTTAACAGCTGCCACACTTACAGACTCCGCACTTACAGACTCCCCGCACTTTACAGATCCGCACTTTACAACTCACACTTTACAGCTCCGCACTTTACAGACTCTGCACTTTCAGGATCCCACTTTACAGACTCACACTACAGACTCACACTTTACAGGCTCCGCACTTGCTACAGACTTGCACTTTACAGACTCGCACTTTATAGACTCGCACTTTATAGACTCGCACTTTACAGGCTCCACACTTTACAGACTCGCATTTACAGACTCGCACTTTACAGACTCGCACTTTACAGACTCGCACTTTACAGACTTGCACTTTACAGACTCGCACTTTATAGACTCGCACTTTATAGACTCACACTTTACAGGCTCCACACTTTACAGACTCGCACTTTACAGACTCGCACTTACAGACTCGCACTTTACAGACTCACTTACAGACTCACTTTACAGGCTCCACACTTTACAGACTCACACTTTACAGACTCGCACTTTACAGACTCGCACTTTACAGACTCGCACTTTACAGACTCGCACTTTACAGACTCGCACTTTACAGACTCGCACTTTATAGACTCGCACTTTACAGACTCGCACTTTACAGACTCGCACTTTACAGACTCGCACTTTACAGACTCGCACTTTATAGACTCGCACTTTACAGGCTCCACACTTTACAGGCTCCACACTTTACAGACTCACACTTTACAGGCTCCGCACTTTACAGGCTCCGCACTTTACAGACTCCACACTTTACAGACTCACACTTTACAGACTCCGCACTTTACAGACTCACACTTTACAGACTCACACTTTACAGACTCACACTTTACAGGCTCCGCACTTTACAGGCTCGCACTTTACAGACTCGCACTTTACAGACTCGCACTTTACAGACTCGCACTTTACAGACTCACACTTTACAGACTCACACTTTACAGACTCACACTTTACAGACTCACACTTTACAGACTCGCACTTTACAGACTCGCACTTTACAGACTCGCACTTTACAGACTCGCACTTTACAGACTCGCACTTTATAGACTCGCACTTTACAGACTCGCACTTTACAGACCTCGCACTTTACAGACTCGCACTTTACAGACTCGCACGTTTATAGACTCGCACTTTACAGACTCCGCACTTTACAGACTCACACTTTACAGGCTCCACACTTTACAGACTCACACTTTACAGACCTCTGCACTTTACAGACTCGCACTTTACAGACTCCACACTTTACAAAACTCGCACACTTTACAGACTCCATCACCCACTTTACAGACTCCACTTTACAGGCTCCGCACTTTACAGACTCCTTGCCCACTTTACTTTACAGACTCACACTTTACAGACTCACACTTTACAGGCTCCGCACTTTACAGGCTCCGCACTTTACAGACTCACACTTTACAGACTCCGCACTTTACAGACTCACACTTTACAGACTCCACACTTTACAGACTCACACTTTACAGGCTCTGCACTTTACAGACTCAACTTTACGACCCACTTTACAGACTCCGCACTTTACAGACTCGCACTTTACAGACTCCGCACTTTACAGACTCACACTTTACAGGCTCCGCACTTTACAGGCTCCGCACTTTACAGACTCCACTTTCAGACTCACACTTTACAGGCACTCGCCACCTTTACAGACTCGCACTTTACAGACTCGCACTTTACAGACCCACTTACGACCACACTTTACAGGCTCCACACTTTACAGACTCACACTTTACAGACTCGCACTTTACAGACTCGCACTTTACAGACTCGCACTTTACAGACTCGCACTTTACAGACTCGCACTTTACAGACTCGCACTTTACAGACTCGCACTTTACAGACTCGCACTTTACAGACTCGCACTTTACAGACTCGCACTTTACAGACTCGCACTTTATAGACTCGCACTTTACAGGCTCCACACTTACAGACTCACACTTTACAGACTCACACTTTACAGACTCGCACTTTACAGACTCACACTCTACAGACTCACACTTTACAGGCTCCGCACTTTACAGACTCACACTTTACAGACTCACACTTTACAGACTCACACTTTACAGCAGAGCCGGTGCTGGCCCTTCTGGGCCCTAAGCATAAATCCACCCGGGGGCCCTTCAGTACCTACGCATCCTATGGCTATTTGACGAAGAGCGAACCCATTTACGGTCAAAAACAGTTCCACTGTGGAGTAGAGAAGGGCAGAAGTGGAACATAATGACCTCAATTCAGGCCCTGCCCCTCTGTGTGAGAACCACTAACCACTAAGCCACTGTCAGACTGGGATTGAAGAATTTAATCTTTTCCTCTTGTGCTGTCCACGGATACATTTAAATAACAAATACATCTTAATGCCTGTTGTTGGTCTGGTTTCCTGTAAGTTTTACCGTACCCGGACAGCACTGCGCATTCATGACTGGAAGAGGAGTTTAGATGCATCGTCATCACTAAGCTATCAGCTAATTAACACATACCAGTTATAAAGATGACCAAGATTCAGGAGATTAAATTACGAAGATTTATTTCCCTGACATTAGAATCTAAGCACAGCATTTCTCTAACATGTCTGCCAGTCCTCCGTTCCCCAGGGGAGAGACTGACTTTTTTCTGGGGGACACAGAGTATACGTCACATTTTTCCCATCATGCAGTAGCCTAAGACCACGTCTCGTTGTTTCCATTGGTACCCGAGCCGTCATGTGACGTTTGGCTCCGCCCTTCGCCGCCATTTTAAATTGTCCTGTTGTTGTTTGGGTAGCGGGTTTAGCTCGGACACCCCCTCGAGTCTGTAACTTCTGGTTAAGATTGCTAAATAGCCAAAACATCAAAACATCACTAAAAATATAACTCTTCATACCCCCTTCTGATCTTATAAGAGATCATTTAAACCATATTTTTAGTTCACAAAAGTACAGCCTGTATCAAAAGTCAAAGTACAATTTCCCACAGTATAATACCAAAATAACATGTCCACTTTATGTTGTGCATACTCGACCAGCCACTCGGTGGTTTCAAAATCGTCTCTCTCTTCCCAGGTATAACTTCCGTTTATTAATCTTTCCATGCGGAACTTAGGTGGTTTGTAGTCCATGTCAACGATACATTCCAACTTTTCCTTCCCCCTGGGACCGTCCCATTTTTCCATCACAGCCTTATTCCAGGTCTCTGTGTAAGTTCTCAGTCGTACAGGAGTTGTCCATCTTCAAAGAAGGTACTTGAGTCATCTTCTGTACTTGGTAGTTGAGGTCTCCAAACGTTTCGCCTCTCATCCAAAAGGCTTCGTCAGTGAACAAGATTACACTCAGCCCGCAGCGTAGATAAACACCAGTTGGGAGGAGTTGGGGTTGGCCCGGCTCCTCCCCTCTAATCACAGCTACTCTCACCTGTGGGTAAACACCTTTGAAGTAGAGCGTCTGTAACGACCTGCTCCCCCCAGTATCGGTCAGTCCTGTCCTATTCATAGATGATCACTGCTAATTACCTGCCTATTGTTCTTTTGTTAGCTGAGGTATCGTCTTCTTGGACTGGCAGTGTCCTGTCTGTTTTCCCCGAAGCAGATTGGAGTAAAAGCAGAAAGATTAAATCTGAGTCCACCATTTCGGTTCATGGAGGATTTTCTTTTCTGACAAAAATAGCTTCTTTTACTCCTCTTATTCCAGGTCGTTCCATTCATAGTTCAAGGCTTGCTGTACTCTTTCAGTACCGGCTGGGACCGCCCCCTTCTGGCGTTTCCTTGTCCCGAACTCAGTATGCCCCCAGTGGAACCCAAGAGTAAGGACAACCATACAGCAGATTACAATCAACACAGTATCATATTACCCTTAAAGCCTATTATAACAAAACATATATAAAAATAGCCAACAATCCTCCTTTCAACATCTCTTAATATATCGCAATCAAACTGAATATTTATCATGAAATTACAGTTACAGATGAAATGTTCTTCAACTAGTCGTCTGGTTGTTGCCTCCGTCTGTGCAGGTTCAGCGTCTGGGCTATAGAATCATATACTCATCACTGGGGTGTTTTTTATTTGGTGTGTTTTGTTTTGCACCTTTAATCATATTTAATCATTTGGGTCAACTATTCTCATAATTACAACCACTTACGTGCACCCACAGAGGCAAGGAACCAAAACAGAGTTCTGTAACAGAAACACAAAGAACAGACATTAAAAATTACACACAAAAATTCTCATCAAGATCGCTCATCGTGAGCCGGTGGACGACCATGCCAGCTAATTTTAAAATATGGCTGTACTCAATTTTAACTATTTAACTTGATTTATCTATTGGAATGTTGTCAATTTTATCTGGAAAATTCAGGGATATAAGCACATAGGTTTCATTAATCCTAACTTTGTAGAGAATAAACTCCTTTTAGCCTCTTGCTCTCCACACTTGCACAATTCTGTGTGCGCATCACAGAATTGTAACAAATGCCGAAAACAGAGCCTTATAAAATGTATCTATATCTGAAACGTATGTCTTACATCGTAGTTTGCCATAAAATTTATCAATTTGTCACTTTTTGTTTGTATTTTAGATATATTTTCCTATTTTTGCGTTTGTTCTTTCCCATGCCCAAAATAAGCCAAATTATAATCGTCCCATAATTAACACCCCCTTCTTGGACTGAGAAAAACTCAGTCCAACAAATTATCATGTACATGTACATGTAAAAAACAACCTTCCATAGATGAAACCTCTATCCTTGAACAGGAAACACAGCAAACCAGCTCAAAAGTTCACTGGAGATTAATACTTCCAGCATCTGCAAAAACCAACACAATACATATATCAACACAAAGAAAATGAACAAAAACTAATAAATGTCAGGGCGAGTCCATGGAGACTCTATTTGGTTTTACTGAGTCAATTTGGTTCAACAGGGCCAGTGATAGGTGTGAGACCACTCGTCTGGTTTGGACCTTGGCAACAGCGTAACAGGTCCTGGCCATAACTCCAAAAACGATCAGACCAACTCTGTTCAGTCCAATTGCAGCCCAGAATCAGGCAAGGTTGGCAGGGAGCATTCTCAGGAGCTCCCGGGACTTCAGATTCTGGGTGAATAAACTTAAAAACTAAATCAGTAAACATAGTTCCAATATAACATACAATCTTGTCAAATCAGGGTCCTCTTTAGTCCCATGAGCAAAGAGGAGCCGGATCCAGGCATCAATCGGCCAGTAAAAACTCATAAGAGTATCCTGTTGGTCTGCTCACGGATTGAGCACCCAGAGCAGAGCAAGAGGAAGGGCCAAAGCCCAATTCATTTCAGTCTAAGACCATTTAGGCAATTTATAATTATAGAGTTCTATTACTCCAGCCCTCTAAGGCTTCACATTTAAATTTTATATTTAGGTATTCTAATCTTTGAATTTAGTTGTAATTTGAAAGATAATTGATTAATTATTAGTAAATAAGCCAGCATCATCAGGTCTTAAGGACCACTATATTTTTGGTGCATTTTAAAGATATTTTTCAGCTAGTGTAAATGATTCTCCACCATTATGTCATGGAATGTTTAAAAAAACCCCGATACAATTGAGCATTAACATCTAAAAAAAATAAGACACGGATTAAGAGTACAGGAGATTTGAAAAATTAAAAAATGTTACAAAACTTTTGTTTCACTCAGCGCTTTGATCATCGGGCTTAATTTTAGCCTGTTGTCCAGGAGAGAGAGCAAATGAGAATCAAAATAAGACATTTCATATTATTGTGCCAATACAGGTGTAAACAATTTTCAGTCACACCTTGTTTACCTTTTGCAATTTTGTTGGTTTAAGGGAACCTTTATGTCCCTTAAAGTTAGCCTTAAAAGCTTCTCCCTATACCAAATCTTAATTTATCATAATAAACTTTTGTGTAGCAGTTTACGGGTGATTAGGCGGTATGCAGAGATGATTTGTGTTGGGTCCAGTTCAAGCGTCAGCAACCATTGTCCTGCGGGACCATTTGGCTCTGGGGTGGTGGCAGCTCAGACTCTGTGGTACTTCCAAGAAGCCCACTAATTTGGTGTCAGGTAACAATCTTATAGTTCAGATGTGTTTCACCTGTCTGCACCAACATGCCAAGAGAGATGTCTGTTCACTGGTAATAGTTCTACCATGGCTATACACCCACCGCCAGGAGCGTTGTTGCAACCGCCTCGTTCTCGAACGTTGCTGGTCCAATTTTGGTTCTGGATCGCCGTCTGAAAACACCTTAACCACAATTATCATCAAAACCACCACAACCATAAATCGCTCCACATTTAGGTAAACTTTTTAGATGTTTCTTTATTAAATTTTGTTGCTTACTTCTTTAAGCTGCATCTTTAAAAGTTGCACTTAATTTTCTTTATATTTTAATTCAACTTGCTCTCACTTCTGGTCAATGGCGTACACCATATCATGTACCATAAATGTATTCATTAATTTATTAAATTTGTTTATTTGGTCTCCTAAAAATAATAATTCAAAATTTTGCATATTGCTTCTTCATAACTTTTAGTAATGCATCCAGGACGGTGCATAAACATAAACTTCAAATGGATAACGGTCTGTACTCCAAATCAATGCATCCAAAGTTCTAACCTATAAACACTTTTGTTCTCATTCCATGTCACCACAGTGGAGAGAGAGATTCTAATTTTCAGAAACCTCTCTTTCAAGGGCCTAAAATGTTCTATTAACCACAGACACACACAAAAATAAAAATAGCATCTATCA
Organism: Neogobius melanostomus; assembly: GCA_007210695.1. Lineage (NCBI taxonomy): Eukaryota > Metazoa > Chordata > Actinopteri > Gobiiformes > Gobiidae > Neogobius > Neogobius melanostomus. The sequence continues at coordinate 125,851 of VHKM01000233.1, read as the reverse complement.
CACATTAATTAATTTTTGATATTTCAAAATAGCAATTTTATGCTATTAAGACTGCCTTCAGCAGAAATGTCTAAAAAAATAATAATAACTTCGTTATTATACATTCAGAATGTTTTTTTCTTTTCAGTAGGGGGAGCTATTTCCTCCACACCTCCTTTACTCAGAGGCCTGGATACAGATGGATTAGCCACTCCTCAATGTATCAAGACCTCCTGTTTTAATCATTTCTCAGTTTTCTTTCTTTGCTCCATCCACACAACATTCATACCTGTCCTTTACGCCACTCACAATCTGCTTCCAGTTATACAAAAATTTAATTCAACCTCGTTTGTTCACACAAACTCCACTCGTCACTCCACAATAAACACATAACAAAACAAGACAACAAGACACCAAAATTTCACAATAATCCCATCACCACATGTACAAATATCTAACCTGGCCATACAAGAGCTCATTTGCATTTGACCAGTAGAATATTCACAGATATAACATAATAACATAACCTGGCCAGTACTTTAACACTTAATTCTTTATAATTTCAAAAAACCGAACATTAACTCACCGAATTATCTATGTATTTCACCAATTAGTAGAATTTAAGGACCTTAGATCTTAGGGACTCCAACCCACTCTTATATTTCACCAATTAGTCACCAATTAGTAGAATTTAAAGATCTTATTCGATCCTATGGCCTCCAACCAGAGTTTTAGACAGCCCCAAGTCTGTCCACGACTATTTCAACGCTTATCTTCAGACCACGCGTCCGCGGCCTTGGGAAGGTCCTACCTACGTACCTTTCAGCTTTTAGAGGGATAAACCCAACGCGTAGTCCTTTACTTAATTTGGGGCCTTAAACCCAGTGTCAATTATTAGAATTTAAGGACCTTATTTCGATCCTTGGGCCTCAAACCCTCCAGAAAACCTTGGGACGTTAACCCAGAACCTTGGGACTTTAACCCAGAACCTTGGGACTTTAACCCAGAACCTAGGGGACTCTAACCCCAGCGCGCTTTATCTTTAAGGATTTCCAAATCCTAGGGCCTTTAACCCACCACCTTTAATTTAACTTTAGAATTTAACTTAATTTAACTTCTTTTATTGGTTCGGTATCTTTTTATATTCACCAACAATCTAGGGCTGAGCAATGTGACATCAGACCGTCGTACGATCTCCAAAGCCATCTGCTCCGATTAATCTTTTACACAATAAAAGACACAGTGTGTTATATTCTATTTTGTCACATCGCTCATCCCTACAACAACAACACACACCACAAGACAAAAACAAGACACAATAAAACACAAAAACAAGGCAAAACAAGACAAAACAACACAAAAAGACACTTCTCACCCTCCCTGCTGGCCGCCAAGATGACTTCAATTATACTCAGAGGTTACATTAACCGAAAATTCTCCGTCATTTACGGAATATTTTAAGCTTTGACGGAACATTTCAAAGGCCGTCTGTCATTTTGACAGGTTGAAAATCAAGCCGTGATTAAATAAAAACTCGGAGCAGAGCTCTACGGTGTTACGTCACAAATCAAGCGGAGGTGAATACAACGCTCTCGCTTCATTGAAAACAATGGGAGATCGCTGATATTTGGTCGTTGTTTAAGAGGACTTATTAAGGTGAATAATTGTTGGATTGTGATGAAATGTGATTTGATTACCATGATAACCTGCCTATTGAGGCAAAAGTCTGATATAAACAGAAATTTGACTTAATTGGTCTCGATTAATGTTTGTACAAACTGCCAAGAGGTCGCCTAGGACGTGTCGCTAATCCTTCGTAACTGTGTTGAATTTCCACGCATTTATGTTTCGCTTTACAGGAAATAATCATGATCTAAGTTTAAACGTAATGCTGACGAGAAAATGTTTTAGAAGCTTTTAGGTGACGTTCTGTTTAGTTTATTCGGCTTTAGATTTAGCTAAAGCATGACGTAGCTAACGCATGTCATGACTTAAACATTTGATTAACAATTTATTTTATGTTTAAAGCAAAGCAAAGTAAATGGTAGAATTTAGAGCCTGACGTGTCCGGCACAGTTACGTTAAACTTTAAAACATAATCCACACAATGTGTTTAGATCTGCAGACGTCGATTCTAATCATAAAACTTACTCAGTTTACAAGATTGAAGCTGTAGTTCCGACAAAATGGAACATCCGACCGCACAACAGCGTTTAGGCAGGATTTACTGAGAAAAACTAAATTTATCGAACACAAACGGTCACTCACAGGCAAAAACGCTGTTTAATACCGCCATTGTTTTCACCTCCACATCTGCGGCGCACTGAAAGTACCCGGATGGAAGAAGAGCCCTGCTGCTTTTTCCAGAGCACGCGGGGCTCTCTATCCCTCTAACCCAGCTTCACTGATTCACTTGTATCAGTGCCTAGCTAGCTACAGTAACTTCCTAGGCACTAACAAACCACGATCCAACGCGGTTAAATATCCTTCTCATCTTAAGCCGCTCTTTAACTTTAACCGTAACTCTCAGGACGAGGACGAGCCCGTCCACCTCTCTCCTCTCTCCCCCCGCGCGTGTGTCCCTGTGCGCGGCGCGAACCGGCAAACACCGTCTGCGTTTATTATTCTTAACGTTAAAAGAGAGGGCAACCAATAAGCTCCACTAACACCCCCGCAGCACACACAACATGCAGCTCACACACAGCCCATGTCCCCAAAATTGCCTACAATGTGAGATTAATTCATGAAGGACAAAAACAACCCATGACGGATCCATTAAACCTGCCCGTCAAAATTAAGGAGAGAAATTATCCCTAGTGAAACCACTGCTCACAACAAAAGCCAAAATCAAAAAACGGACTGGATCCGTAAAAAACACGGACTCGGACTGGATTACACAGACTCTCTATGGTGGTAACTCAAACCCCGAAATGGATTTACGGACTGGATTTGGTTTAGTGGCCGTATGTAGTTACTACAAAAATGGCCGCTGTGTGTTTGACTACAAACATGGCCACCTCCGGTATTACTGTGTAATAAACAGCAGCAACAAAGAAAAACAAACGATGCTTCTTTAATTCTCCACACCCAGTATCCAAAGCGATGACAAACCAATTTACAGTGGCTAGATCTCCGCTGAGAGCTGAGAGCTTAGAGCTAAAGCCAATGCTAATGTTAGCCTTTTGTTCTCAAGCTAGCTTAGCAGCCCAGCACCCCAACAACAAACATGCTTTGACCAGATAAGCACCTCGAACAATCAATAAAGCCTTTAACCACACAAAGCAGCCATCACGATGGTCACACACTACGCTGTGCTTAACACATGTGCTTAACACCCGGTTTTAAATGCTTTTTATCAACTTTGAGATGCTAGCGATCGCCAAGCTAACGCGGCTAATAGCTAACCACAAGGCCTGACTAAGCCTGCACAACATTTGAACAGGAAATAAACAAATACTGGAATTCTGATATAGCCAAAGTTTTTGCAAAGCATGCGGTCTTTACACGGCACTAAGTTAAGTTGCATTCTCTTAAGTTTCGTTTTTTATTTTATTTTTAATTTTTAATTTAGCGTGGTCTCAAATCTCAACCGCCACAAAACAGACGCACAAGCGTTTTTCTTTTTCTTTCTCATAGCCAATATGCACAGACCATCAATTCACAGATTACCACCATTCAACAGTCAACTTCGTTAAAGATTAATCTAAAATTTTGGAAAAACATGCCAATAGACGTACTTTGAGACTCCATAGTAGAGATCAAGAGTCGTCTTACCTTTATCTAGATGGACGTCCATGAAACCGCCTGTTTGGTCTTGGAAGAAAGAACTGGTATGCCTGCCGCAAAGTGTTTAAAAGACGGCTCCAAACTGCCTCCTTCAGCACCGTCAGGGTCACCATTTGAAGAATTTAATCTTTTCCTCTTGTGCCGGACACGGATACATTTAATAACAAATACATCTTAATGCCTGTTGTTGGTCTGGTTTCCTGTAAGTTTTACCGTACCCGGACAGCACTGCGCATTCATGACTGGAAGAGGAGTTTAGATGCATCGTCATCACTAAGCTATCAGCTAATTAACACATACCAGTTATAAAGATGACCAAGATTCAGGAGATTAAATTACGAAGATTTATTTCCCTGACATTAGAATCTAAGCACAGCATTTCTCTAACAAGTCTGCCAGTCCTCCGTTCCCCAGGGGAGAGACTGACTTTTTTCTGGGGGACACAGAGTATACGTCACATTTTCCCATCATGCAGTAGCCTAGACCACGTCTCGTTGTTTCCATTGGTACCCGAGCCGTCATGTGACGTTTGGCTCCGCCCTTCGCCGCCATTTTAAATTGTCCTGTTGTTGTTGGGTAGCGGGTTTAGCTCGGACACCCCCTCGAGTCTGTAACTTCTGGTTAAGATTGCTAAATAGCCAAAACATCAAAACATCACTAAAAATATAACTCTTCAGGATTCAGGACTATTACTAGTCTATTTCCCCCACTTTTAAAATGGTAAATAGCAAATGGTCATATTCTCTCACCTCTGGTTCCTGACCCACAGTTTGGGAACCACTGATTTAAAACTAACTGAAACCTGCACCTGACGGTTATTTCTGTCTCACCGCTGAGAATTAGCCTGTGAGCAGCCCAATTCATGATTACTGTAAGTAACTGTGCTCATATGAACCGTGTGGATTCAACTCGTCTTTGAGACAAAAAGGCCACGTAGAACGACTTTACTCTCGTCTATTCGCCAAACTACTGTTCTGATACTCCGCTAGAGACAATAAGAAGAGAGTTTAATGAGTGTGTGGCGATGCAGCCCCGAGTCCGAGCAGAGAAAACATGAGAGCAGCGCCCGGACACGGGTGACATGCAGGAAGGGAGGCGAGCACCGGGAGACATACAGCTGAGCGGGGACGCGAAGGGGAGAAGCACTCGCGCCTGGGAGCGACACGGAAAGGCGGTAGGTCTCTCCTTCTCATTCACTTCAGCAGACTGCTGCGTTTTAGTGTTATATGACGCAAAGCCAGCGGAGAGTGAGTGAGTGCTGTCAGAGAGCCTGTCCCCATAACAACGCGTTGCTTAATCTGTGAAACAACACCGTAGTTTGACTGAGATGCGGGGCCCTTGCGGCTGCGGGGGCCCTACGCATCTTGCGTAGTTTGCGTATAGGAAAAAACGGCTCTGCTTTACAGGCTCCGCACTTTACAGACTCTGCACTTTACAGACTCACACTTTACAGGCTCCACACTTTACAGACTCACACTTTACAGACTCTGCACTTTACAGACTCCGCACTTTACAGACTCCACACTTTACAAACTCCACACTTTACAGACTCACACTTTACAGACTCACACTTTACAGACTCCGCACTTTACAGACTTCGCACTTTATAGACTCACACTTTACAGACTCCACACTTTACAGACTCACACTTTACAGGCTCCGCACTTTACAGACTCCGCACTTTACAGACTCCGCACTTTACAGACTCCGCACTTTACAGACTCACACTTTACAGACTCCGCACTTTACAGACTTCGCACTTTACAGACTCACACTTTACAGACTCCACACTTTACAGACTCACACTTTACAGACTCACACTTTACAGACTCACACTTTACAGGCTCCCACTTTACAGACTCCGCACTTTACAGACTCCGCACTTTACAGACTCCGCACTTTACAGACTCACACTTTACAGACTCACACTTAACAGACTCCACTTACAGACTCCGCACTTTACAGACTCCGCACTTTACAGACTCCACACTTTACAGACTCCGCACTTTACAGACTCCGCACTTTACAGACTCACACTTTACAGACTCGCACTTACAGCTCACACTTTACAGACTCCACACTTTACAGACTCACACTTTACAGACTCACACTTTACAGACTCCGCACTTTACAGACTTCGCACTTTACAGACTCACACTTTACAGACTCCACACTTTACAGACTCCGCACTTTACAGACTCCACACTTTACAGACTCCACACTTTACAGACTCCACACTTTACAGACTCCGCACTTTACAGACTCCGCACTTTACAGCCTCCACACTTTACAGACTCCACACTTTACAGACTCACACTTTACAGACTCCGCACTTTACAGACTCACACTTTACAGACTCCGCACTTTACAGACTCCGCACTTTACAGACTCCACACTTTACAGACTCACACACACCACTTTACAGGCTCCGCACTTTACAGACTCCGCACTTTACAGACTCCACACTTTACAGACTCACACTTTACAGACTCCGCACTTTACAGACTCCGCACTTTACAGACTCCACACTTTACAGACTCCGCACTTTACAGGCTCCACACTTTACAGTCTCACACTTTACAGACTCCACACTTTACAGACTCCGCACTTTACAGGCTCACACTTTACAGACTCACACTTTACAGACTCCGCACTTTACAGACTCCGCACTTTACAGACTCACACTTTACAGACTCACACTTTACAGACTCCGCACTTTACAGACTCCACACTTTACAGACTCCACACTTTACAGACTCCACACTTTACAGACTCACACTTTACAGACTCACACTTTACAGCTCCGCACTTTACAGACTCCGCACTTTACAGACTCACACTTTACAGGCTCCACACTTTACAGGCTCCGCACTTTACAGGCTCCGCACTTTACAGCTCCACACTTTACAGGCTCCACACTTTACAGGCTCCACACTTTACAGGCTCCACACTTTACAGGCTCCACACTTTACAGACTCGCACTTTACAGGCTCCGCACTTTACAGACTCACACTTTACAGGCTCCGCACTTTTCAGACTCCGCACTTTACAGACTCACACTTTACAGACTCACACTTTACAGACTCACACTTTACAGACTCACACTTTACAGCTCCACACTTTACAGGCTCCACACTTTACAGGTCCACTTTACAGGCTCCGCACTTTACAGACTCGCACTTTACAGACTCACACTTTACAGACTCACACTTTACAGGCTCCGCACTTTACAGACTCCGCACTTTACAGACTCACACTTTACAGACTCACACTTTACAGGCTCCACACTTTACAGACTCACACTTTACAGACTCACACTTTACAGGCTCCGCACTTTACAGACTCCGCACTTTACAGACTCCGCACTTTACAGACTCACACTTTACAGGCTCCACACTTTACAGGCTCCACACTTTACAGGCTCCACACTTTACAGACTCACACTTTACAGACTCGCACTTTACAGACTCACACTTTACAGGCTCCACACTTACAGACTCCGCATTTTACAGACTCACACTTTACAGACTCACACTTTACAGACTCACACTTTACAGACTCACACTTACAGACTCCTCACTTTACAGACTCCGCACTTTACAGACTCACACTTTACAGACTCACACTTTACAGGCTCCGCACTTTACAGATTCCGCACTTTACAGACTCACACTTTACAGGCTCCGCACTTTACAGACTCACACTTTACAGACTCACACTTTACAGGACTCCGCACTTTACAGACTCACACTTTACAGGCTCCGCACTTTACAGACCCGCACTTTACAGACCCCACTTACAGACTCGCACTTTACAGACTCCGCACTTTACAGACTCCACACTTTACAGGCTCCCACTTACAGACTCACACTTTACAGACTCACACTTCACACTTTACAGACTCACACTTTACAGGCTCACACTTTACAGACTCAGACTTTACAGACTCCGCACTTTACAGACTCCGCACTTTACAGACTCCACACTTTACAGACTCCACACTTTACAGACTCCACACTTTACAGACTCCACACTTTACAGACTCCACACTTTACAGACTCACACTTTACAGGCTCACACTTTACAGACTCCGCACTTTACAGACTCCGCACTTTACAGACTCCACACTTTACAAACTCCACACTTTACAGACTCCAGAGTTTGCACACAACAAATATTTTAATATAATGGCTTCCTCTTTCATTGTTTGTAATTTAAAAAAAACAGGTTTACAAGGCTACGAGCACACGGATCGGGCGGCACGTGGAGCAGCTTCATAAACGTAGGCTACGATGCAAACTGCTAAATATTGTCCCATTCACCCACTGTTTCTTAGAACAGGAAAGAACTCTCGCACACTGTATACTTGCAACACCCGTGTTCCTTTATTAGATGTTAGAACGTTTCGGCCAGTGGCCTTCTCTTACGCACCTGTTTCAAACAAGAGATGTGCGAAGTTAACCGTCTTACCCACTGTTTCTTAAACATTACGTTAACACACACGTTAACAATTGTATAAGTGTAATATGACCCTTGATATCGAGGAGCAGATGACGCTCTGAATAAGTCGTCTTCCTCCCAGACTATTACCCACAAGTTTAAACGCATTTCTGTTGCCAAATTCATATTCTATGACTGTTCAGATCACCCACCCAAAACAGAATGGGCGATAGAGTCGGAGGCAACATCCAGCAGGTAAACTGCACAAAAGTCGAAGAAGAGGACCAAGAGGCTGCTCGGTAGATCTCCTCCACCGACGTGCCTCGTTCCATGCCGGGGGAACCTGCACTGGCCTCGACATCCCTCTGAGACGGGAAAACCACCTCTGGAGGTTCCTCATATGCAACAGGCCCAGCTTCACCACCGTGTGAGCTGCCGCCATCATCCCCAGCAGTGAGCTGATCCGCTGAGGGCGGATCTGAGGCCCGTCCAACGCGGCCCGACCTAGGTTCTGTATCTCCGCCTGCCTCTCCAGCGAGAGCGAGGCTCTCATGTTTCTGGAGTCCAGGACTAGCCCCAGATATTGGAGCCGTTGGGTCGGTTGCAGCTGGCTCTTGTCGTGATTGACTACAAAGCCTAGACGGGAGATGTGCGCTACCACAGCTGTATGAGCCTCTACCTCCCGTGGAGAAGAAGCCAGGACCAGCCAGTCGTTGATGTAGTCAGTATTCCGAGACCCTGGCGACGGAGCGGGTCCAGGGCAGCTTCTACGCACTTGGGAAAGGTTGCGTGGGGCCAGCGAGTAGTCGAACGGAAGGCGGCAATACTCAAAGCACCTCCCCTGTACTGCAAACCAGAGGTATTTCCTGTGCTCCGGGACAATGGGAATGTGGAAATACGCGTCCATAAGGTCCATGGACGTCATCCAATCCCCGGACCTGACACACTGCAGCAGCTGCTTGACTGTGAGCATGCGAAACGGCCGTTTGGCGACACAGCCATTGAGGACGCGCAGTTCCAAAATTGGCCGGACACCGCCGTTTTTCTTGGGGAAGAGGAAGTAGGGCAAATAAAACCCTGTCACTGCCCTGAGCGGATCCACCTCCACTATACTATAGCTCCGCGCTGAAGCAGAGAGCTCCCCTTGGAGAGCCGCCGTGTCGTCCGGGCCACGCAGTCTCGTCTCGAACACACAGAAGGGTGGGTGCCTTCGAGAGAACTGCAGTGCGCAGCCCCTCCGTAGCGTCCTGTCCAGCCACGGCACCGACAGGAGCCCTGCACGCTTCCAAACCCGATAGAACTGTGTCAGAGGTTGAACTACTGGTCCACGGGAGAGGAGAGGGGCGGGCCCGCCCACAGACTATCAAGCTCCTGCTCTACGCAGGAACCTGTCATAAGTGGAGCTTGTCAAGAATGTTGACACAAAAGCCCTTCCATAGAATCCGGCACATACAGAGCCGGTTTTGCCTATACGCAAACTACGCAAGTTGCCTAGGGCCCCGCAGCCGCAAGGGCCCCACATCTCGGTCAAATGATGGTGTTGTTTCGCTGATTAATAAACGTGTTGTGACGGCAACAGCCTCTGACAGCGCTCACTCCCTCTCCGCCTACTTCGCCACATAAAACACCAAAATGGAGCAGCGTAGCTACTGCCTGAAGTGGATGAGTAGGAGAGGCTTACCGCCTTCCCCCTGTCACTGCCAACGCGTGAGTGCCTCTCCGCTCGCGTCCCCACTCTGCCTCTGGTCGCCTCACATGCAGCTTTCTCCCGCATGGTCTCCCGTCGCCTGCGCGCTGCTCGTCTCATGTTTTCTCTGCTCGGACTTGGGGTTTATTGTCTCTAGCAGAGTATCAGGACAGTAGTTTGGCGAGTAGAAGAGAGAAAAAAAATGTAGGTACTGTATTTGTCTCAAAGGGGCGCTGAATCCAAACGGTTCACATGCAGTTACTTTCATTAACTCTAGTTCTCTGAATGTGCTTGGTGTAAAACGAATTACTGTCAGGCTTATTCTCAGTGGTAAGACAGAAATAACTGTCAGGAGCAGGTGTAAGTTAGTTTTAAATCAGGGGTTCCCAAACTGTGGGTCAGGGACCAGAGGTGACGGAATGTGACCATTTGCCATTTTTCCCCCATTTTAAAAAATGGGGAAAATAGACCAGTGTCGTCCTAAACCCCAGTCTGACAGTGGCAAATGGTCAGTGGTTCTCACACAGTGGGGCAGGGCCTGAAATGAGGGCATTATGTTCCCCTTCCACTACTACTACTACTGCACTACTGCGTGTAACTGTTTATGACCGTACATGGCTTCACTGTTCGTCGAATAGCCTTGGGATGTGTACTCTAGGGCCCTGAGTGCATTTTTGCTTAGGGCCTCAGAAGGGTCAGCACCGGCTCTGGGTGGGCAGCAGGGCAGGACTCAGTGATGGACTTCAAATTGTAAACCAGGACCGAAAAGTGAGGAGGTGGAAAGCGACAGGATCAGGGGAGGATGCTTCTCCGTTCCCCTGAGTGTCGATAAGCTACCCGCAAATGACGACAGGCTAGTGCTGCTCAAGCTGCGTTAGCATCGATAGCATAGACGCAAGCTCAGCACGGTCAGTGTCAACTTTGTCCCGCTGAGAGGGAAAGGATGACTCCACGCTAGTCCCGGGAGGAGAGGACGGCAAGATACCGTCCTGCAATGCCACAGCACTCGCCCAATCCTTCACTGGACGTTAGCAGAGAGGAAGACCATTCGCACCAGGCGTTTAGTCAACGGGCTAACGCAGGCTGGGACCTGAAGCGAGGATGGTCCACCTGGATGTGGGGACCGGCCCGGGCACCAGGGACCTGTATTGGAAGTTGCCAAGTTCCGTCCACGCCAAACCAAGAGGTCTGCTTCTGAAGGCCTCGGCGCCGTTCGCACACCTCCCCTGGGAGCGGGAAACGCGAGGGGAAAGTCCTCGTCTGTGCGGTGGAGGAGGAGGTCATGCCGGTCGCGAAGGAGGATGATGACCGGTCAGGGACCGCAGAACCGCTTGACACCGGAGGGTGACGAAATCTTCAAGGGGAAATCTTCTGCGGTGAGTCTTGTCCGTCTTCAATCTTGATTGTAGATTCTTCTCAAGAGCGTAAGAGCTGAGTTCAAAGGAGCAGAGTGGCGGGCTAAGCCCCCTTTTATAGGACTTAGGGTGTGCCAGGCTCATAGGGTGATCGTTTGATCTTCTCAGGCGGAAAGCGGAGCTTCCGAGAGATTATGCATCAGTGAAAGCCTAAAGGGCTGAAGCAACATATGAAATAGAACTGTCTGGTCTTTGTGCTTGCCCTCAGTCACGCAAAACGACCAAAGATGTTGTTAGCATTTGGCCTCTCCCAGTATATTCCTATAGTGGGGACTGGAAGACAATGACCCTAACAATGACCCTAAACACAAAGCTAAATCTACAATGGAATGGTTTAAAACAAACATATTAATGTGTTAGAATGGCCCAGTCAAAGTCCTGACGTAAATCCTATTGAAAATCTGTGGAAAGACCTGAAAACTGCTGTTCACAAACGCTCTCCTTTTAATTTGACAGAGCTTGAGTTGTTTTGTAAAGAGGAATGGGCTAAAATGTCAGTCTCTACATGTGCAAACCTTGTAGTCATACCCCAGAAGACTTGCTGCTGTTATTGCAGCAAAAGGGGGTTCCACAAAGTATTAATTCATGCTGTATGAATACTTATGCACGCTCCACTTTTCGGTTTCTATTTTTTGAAAAATTTACAGAATCATGTATCATTTTGTTTTCACTTCACAGTTGTCTGTTACTTGTGTGTGAACTTTGCACTAAAAAAATTCAAAATAAAATCTTTGTTTATGGTTGTTAACATGACAAAATGTGCAAAAGTTCAAGGTGTATTAGTACTTTTGAGAGGCACTGTAAGTTCAGTTAAGGGAAAAACTACTGAAAAAGACGTTCCACATTATTAAGCAGACCACCATTTTCAAGCAAAATGGGAAAAAAAAAAGATCTCACAGCTGATGAAAAGAGTGAAATTGTTGAATGCCTTGGACTAGGTATGAAAACCTTCGATAGTTAACAAAAGATTAATAACTATAATAATAATGCATTAGTCTTATATAGCGCTTTTCCAGACGCTCAAAGTCGCTTTTACAATTTCTTGCATTATTCATTCACTCCATACTCGGTGATGATAAGCGAGGCAACCAGTCTGCGCACATCAGCCACCACCACCAACCACTCACACACACACTACATTTGCCAGGCTTCCTGGTGTTCCCCATCCAAGTCCTGCCAGGCCCTTGCCTGCTTAGTTTCCGAGGTCTGACGGGATCGGGCAGAGCAAAGGCGGTATGGCCACATTAATGGAGTTAACAGTTAATTAAGCTTTAAAATGTATTGAAACTATGAGTTGCATAATTTGGAACAGTAGATTTTGTGTTGTCTATACTATATTTATTTTTGAAAAAAATACAGTTATCACTGGGAGGTTTTTCAATGACATTCATATTATCTTCTAACAGTTAAAGACTTGAAAATTACGCTGACTATCATTTGAGTTGATAATTTACAAAATCTTAGAAAAAGTTTAAAATCTATATTTAAAAATCGAAAATATATTTGTAATACATGTAATAAATATATTTGTATCCTTTTTTTAATATAATTCAAATAGAAGACAGTATCTTCTGATGTACAGAACCTGATTTGGAATTCCACATTATGTACAAATCCTTTACTCTCCAGGATTTCCCACTAATACATTAGTTTGTGGCGCCCCGCCATACTCTATTTTCATCCGCAACAGTCTCGATCTCGATGAACAATGTCTCACTGTTTAAGTATTATTATAACAAGAAATGAAGGCAGCATCGTGTAGTTTTGTTTTCGCTTATAAACGAAAAGACCACATGGCTAATTTGCATAATAGCCTAAACCTCTGCGCCGGTAATGCAGCTGTTGCTATAATGAACTAAACCAGAGGTCACGAAATGGCGGGCCTCAGTCTGGTTCCGGACCCACGTGCCAACCTGTCCGAACCTGAAACTTGGATCCAAACTTTGGACTCGACCGTGACTCCCCTCAGTCCTGCAGCTGAACAGAACGAGAAACTGCAGCCTCTGAGCTCCTTAACACGTTTTATACTTTTAGAATCAGCTGCAGAATGATTGAAATACGGCTCGCTAAAGATTTAAAACCGAGAAGACACTAATTATGTAATTAAATATGCACGCACGATCGTTATAGCCCGGCTGTTTCTCGATCGTTTAAAACAAAAGAGCAGCGAGCAGGACTAAACCAGGACCAAACCTGGACTAAGATTGGACCAAACCTGCACAAATCTGTTAAAATGCACCACAATGCAGGGAAACGCATCTAAAAATAAAATAAAAAATCTCCCCCGGACCCCCCATTGGGGTGCTCTCTCCCACCGCAGTCTCCTTGAAATCTGTGGGAAACGCTGCTCTCTCTGCCCACTCTGCCACTCTGCGATGAAACTGAAGCCATTAGTAGAACTACCGTTCCAAAACAAAATGAAAGCCTAATAAATTCGGTGTTCAATCAATATAGCTGTCATTCATATGCACTACAAAAAAGTGGATTGTTTTAATTAATTAATTATAGAATCTACGTGTTCTGTTACACAATTACCGCAAACTGCGAGTTCCGCCGCAGCCCTGTGAACTGTCACCTTTTTCACTATGTATTACACACGATTAATACTGAACCAATAACATTCATCAGGAGGATTCATGTTTATCAAGACTAAAGCAGAAGGCCTTCCATCCACTGGTCCCCATCGGCGCTGAGGTGGACACTTTGAAGTACGTGGGAGCGACCATCTAACATCAACACCACTGTGAAGAAGGCTCCTCAGAGCATCAACCTAACCGCCCCGGATACTGGACTTTAACAATCAGTCTGCCCAACTCTGACCCTAAACTGGACTGTTCCAAGATACACTTTACTAATCTGTGTTTCATTTGTATATACTGCAACATTCAGTCATCCTATATCCTACCTATATTTCTTTTCCTGCTATTGGAGACAGGCACAAGAACACGTTTCATTGTGCATTGTACTATGTATGTCCTCAGAGTTCACCCCCTTTTATTTAAATAGTCCAGTTTAAGGAATGCTTTTCCCTAAATGTGATCGACTTGCATGTTGGAAAATTCCAAACAAGTGCAGTTTTGTAAGATAATAATAAAGTTTCAAATGTGTTTCAGGATCATGTCAAAACACTTCGTCAATATGCCAGCCTGCATTCAAGCATCCCTGAGTGGTTGAGAAACATCTTCACCACGTCACAACTTGATCGTTTACATTCTTGCGTTTAGAATTCCTCCCAAGTCTGTCAACACTTAACCAATTAAAGATGATTAACTTCCTGCTGTCGATCAAGATGAAGTTCTTCCTTGTCTGTTATAATTTTAGGCTTCTTGTAATTGTAAAAATGTTAATTCCCTTACCGTAAATAACAGTAACATAACAGGAAAAATATCTATTTTTGTAGGCCCAAACCCTTCGGTACAGTGAAAGGGGACATCAGGACAAACCAAAAACTCAATTGGAGCGCCATGCCCGGACCCACAGGGAGTCGGCCATCTTGACTTGCAATTGGCTTGTCAAGTGGCTTGATAAGTGGCCCACCCATCCTCCGTGAAAATAGCCAGAGTTCTTATTCTGGCAGCATGTTAGCCTCTGTCAGAGGTTGTCCTGAAATTCGTCAATTTTCCCAAATTCCCCCTTAATTCACAAAATCCACAGTTTTAGACTCATACGTATTTATACTACTCCTCTGTCACAGAAAGAAGCTTTAATTTGAACGTTTTTGGCTAAAAAAAATCAGTTTTTTTGGACAGTACAATCACAGGAAGTTCAGATAGGCTGTTTCCTGTCCGTCTTGCTGTGTTATCCTCGTACTATTTTGGTCTCACCAAAATATTCCTTCATCTATCGAGAGTTTTGCGGGGCTGGAGCACCTTCTCAGATCTTTAGGCGCCCAGGGAATTAGCCCTAATTACAAAATGTGTCAATAAATATTCCCTGAACTATAATTCCTTTCTCTGTAAACACACGTGTGCAAGTGTTTCATAAGATTAATATAAAATTCGATGTGTTGTTGCCTAAGCTTGTGTAGCTCCATTGGTAGAGTGCAGGTTTCCCATCCATTAGAGTGCCGGTTCAAACCCAACCATGACTTCTTTTTTTTCTTTTTATTTGTAACTCGGTACCTACTGGGAAGAACCTGAATCGGCGCCTATGGTCCAACCCTCATTAAAAACGGGAAATGACCCACACATTGTCCCAGCTTAGACTACATGAGCGCAAGGCCTTTCATAAGATATTTGTCAGTTAGGTTGTCAAATTTGCTGTGCTCGTGTAGCTTCAACCTTATTAAAACGAAGAAAGAACAGTTTCGAAATATGCACAACTACACAGAAAGACATGGGGGGACAGTAGGGAAACAATAGAGGAAAAACTGGGGGGAAAGGTCAAAAACAATCGAGAAAATGGAGGGGCAAAAATTGATATGACCTGAAATGACCTCTCTCCCCATCCCACATCAGGGCAACCTTAGTGTGGTGTTATAGTTCAGCGATAGTGGGCTGGTCTTTGATGCAGGAGGTTGCCAGTTCAAACATGCCATTGACACTTTTACAATGCTTTCTCTTTTCACATGGGCGGCCACTGCACTCTGAGCCTGATACAACTCCAGAATGAGCACCAAGTTACGTAGACACAATTCTATATTTGTCAACTTTTCTACTTTTCACTGCCATTTTCCTCTTTACTCGTGCAGATCACTGCTCTTTTTTCTGCAAATACAAGAGTGCATCTCTGTCCAGATGCTGTTTTGCCTGCTGGCTTCTCCCGAGTATTGCAGGTCACTGGCCATAGAAGGTATTTCAACTATAAAACGAGTGAAAAGCACCGCTGTGACGAACGTGAGGCCGGGGCCCTGAGGCTGAAGCAAGAGTGGGCTGGCACCAGAGATACCTGGGGCCAAGAGTAAGGCCGGGGTCTGACGAAGGCAAGGCGAGAGTGGGCCGGAGCAAGAGTTAGCAGAGAGCACACAGGTTGTGTGTGAGGCCAAGGGAGAGCAGGTTTGGGCGAGAGCGGGGGCGGTAGCAAGGGGGGCGGTCGCAAGGGGGCTGCGCCAGGGGCGAGGGCCTCTATCGCCGCTTGCGGCTTTAATCTTATTTTTAATACTTATCAATCTAAATTAATTGGTGAAATACTAATAGGCTATTGATTACTCTTTTTTTTAATGAAACTGACTAAAACCTTATTGAGTTTTCGCTGACTAGACAAACTATCACATTTAGAAATGAATAAAATGTGACTAAAACTAAAAGCATTTTTGTCCAAAGAGGTGTGCCAAAAACAGACTTGGTCCATGATAGTGTTGACAAAACTCCTGCTGCTGTTTAAATAACATCAGATAACAAAATAAACTCCAATCTTGTTAATCTCTTAACCTCCACAGTAACTGAGCACATTTTCTCCAGTTCGGCATTAACCTAAAAAGCAACAATTAACGACAAAAAACCTACGAAACACAACAAAATGTGACAAAAATGCGGCGACAACACAGCCGTTAAAAGTTACAATCAGTTTTGTAGGTCTTAGCTTTGAATGCCCCCTAGCCTCGACATGTGGTTCCTGATGACCTTTGCAGTGTGAGCCTAAAGAAACGTTTGACTGCATCATCCGATAATGAATACATTTATTTTACTCCAGTTAGTTTTACTCAATGACAAAATTGGCCGGTCTTCCTTGTCAAATAGGAGAGAGCAACACTGCATTTTACTTATTTATAAGTGACTTGTTGGGAGTATCTTACATGTGAACTAACCTACAGCTCAAGTAGCTACAACACCATGTCACATGAAAATAGAAAAAGGCTTTTCTTATAACACTGCCCTCAAATGGAACGAACAAGAGTGCTACATCTGAGCTACTCTAACAGAGTCTACACCTGGCTACTGCTGTAGGAGAGGCAGAGTGCTACACCTGAGCTACTGTTGTGGGAGAGAGGCAGAGTGCACACCTGAGCTACGCTGTGGGAGAGAGGTAGAGTGCTACACCTGAGCTACTGCTGTGAGAGAGTAGAGTGCTACACCTGAGCTACTGCTGTGGGAGAGAGGTAGAGTGCTACACCTGAGCTACTCTGTGGAGAGAGTAAGTGCTACACCTGAGCTACTGCTGTGGGAAGGTAGAGTGCTAACCTGAGCTACGCTGTGGGACAGGCGAGTGCTACACCTGAGCTACTGCGTGGGAGAGGCAGAGTGCTACACCTGAGCTACTGCTGTGGGAGAGAGGCAGAGTGCTACACCTAGCTACTGCGTGGGAAGAGGCAGAGTGCTACCCAGAGCTACTGCCGTGGGAGAGACAGAGTGCTACACCGAGCTACTGCTGTGGGAGAGGCAAGTGGTACACCTGAGCTACTGCTGGCTGTGGGAGAGAGGCAGAGTGCTACACCTGAGCTACTGCTGTGGGAGAGAGGCAGAGTGCTACACCATGAGCTACTGCTGTGGAGAGAGGCAGAGTGCTACACCTGAGCTACTGCTGTGGAGAGAGGCAGAGTGCTACACCTGAGCTACTGCTGTGGGAAGGCAGAGTGCTACACCTGAGCTACTGCTGTGGGAAGGCAGAGTGCTACACCTGAGCTACTGCTGTGGGACAGGCAGAGTGCTACACCTAGAGCTACTGCTGTGGGAGAGGCAGAGTGCTACACCTGAGCTACTGCTGTGGGAGAGGCAGAGTGCTACACCTGAGCTACTGCTGTGGGAGAGGCAGAGTGCTACACCTGAGCTACTGCTGTGGGAGAGGCAGAGTGCTACACCTGAGCTACTGCTGTAGGAGAGGCAGAGTGCTACACCTGAGCTACTGCTGTGGAGAGGAGAGCAGGCAGAGTGCTACACCTGACTACTGCTGTGGGAGAGGCAGAGTGCTACACCGAGTACTGCTGTGGGAGAGGCAGAGTGCTACACTGAGCTACTGCTGTGGGAGAGGCAGAGTGCTACACCTGAGCTACTGCTGTGGGAGAGGCAGAGTGCTACACCTGACTACTGCTGGGGGGAGGCTACTGGCTGTGGGAGAGGCAGAGTGCTACACCTGAGCTACTGCTGTGGGAGAGGCAGAGTGCTACACCTGAGCTACTGCTGTGGGAGAGGCAGAGTGCTACACCTGAGCTACTGCTGTGGGAGAGGGCAGAGTGCTACACCTGAGCTACTGCTGTGGGAGAGGCAGAGTGCTACACTGAGCTACTGCTGTGGGAGAGAGGCAGAGTGCTACACTTGAGCTACTGCTATGGAGAGGCAGAGTGCTACACCTGAGCTACTGCTGTAGGAGAGGCAGAGTGCTACACCTGAGCTACTGCTGTGGGAGAGAGGCAGAGTGCTACACCTGAGCTACTGCTGTGGGAGAGAGGCAGAGTGCTACACCTGAGCTACTGCTGTAGGAGAGGCAGAGTGCTACACCTGAGCTACTGCTGTGGGAGAGGCAGAGTGCTACACCTGAGCTACTGCTGTGGGAGAGGCAGAGTGCTACACCGAGCTACTGCTGTGGAGAGGCAGAGTGCTACACCAGAGCTACTGCTGTGGGAGAGGCAGAGTGCTACACCTGAGCTACTGCTGTGGGAGAGGCAGAGTGCTACACCTGAGCTACTGCTGTGGGAGAGGCAGAGTGCTACACCTGAGCTACTGCTGTGGAGAGGCAGAGTGCTACACCTGAGCTAACTGCTGTAGGAGAGGCAGAGTGCTACACCTGAGCTACTGCTGTGGAGAGAGGCAGAGTGCTACACCTAGCTACTGCTGTGGGAGAGGCAGAGTGCTACACCGAGCTACTGCTGTGGGAGAGGCAGAGTGCTACACCTGAGCTACTGCTGTGGGAGAGGCAGAGTGCTACACCTGAGCTACTGCTGTGGGAGAGGCAGAGTTGCTACACCTGAGCTACTGCTGTGGGAGAGGCAGAGTGCTACACCTGAGCTACTGCTGTGGGAGAGGCAGAGTGCTACACCTGAGCTACTGCTGTAGGAGAGGCAGAGTGCTACACCTGAGCTACTGCTGTGGAGAGAGGCAGAGTGCTACACCTGAGCTACTGCTGTAGGAGAGAGGCAGAGTGCTACACTTGAGCTACTGCTGTGGGAGAGAGGCAGAGTGCTACACTTGAGCTACTGCTATGGAGAGGCAGAGTGCTACACCTGAGCTACTGCTGTAGGAGAGGCAGAGTGCTACACCTGAGCTACTGCTGTGGGAGAGAGGCAGAGTGCTACACCTGAGCTACTGCTGTGGGAGAGAGGCAGAGTGCTACACCTGAGCTACTGCTGTAGGAGAGGCAGAGTGCTACACCTGAGCTACTGCTGTGGGAGAGAGGCAGAGTGCTACACCTGAGCTACTGCTGTGGGAGAGGCAGAGTGCTACACCTGAGCTACTGCTGTGGGAGAGGCAGAGTGCTACACCTGAGCTACTGCTGTAGGAGAGGCAGAGTGCTACACCTGAGCTACTGCTGTGGGAGAGGCAGAGTGCTACACCTGAGCTACTGCTGGATTTGAACATTGTCAGAGTTGAGGCCTGTCTCACATCCTCATGAAGACTGTTCCAGATTTTAGCTGCATGAAACTGAAACGCAGCCTCACCGTGTTTATTATTGACTCTGGGAACCACCAGGAGACCCCTCCCTGAAGTTCTCAGGGCCCGAGATGGTTCATACGGCTCTAACATGTCAGAGATGTACTTTGGTGCTAAACCATGAAAAGACTTGTACACAAGCAGAGCTGTTTTAAATTCTATTCTCTGAGTGACAGGAAGCCAGTGCAGAGACCGGAGCACTGGACTAATGTGGTCGTATTTCCTGGTTCTTGTCAGGACTCGAGCAGCAGCGTTCTGGATGTTCTGCAGCTGTCTAACAGCTCGTTTAGAAAGGCCAGTGAGCAGGCCGTTACAGTAGTCTAACCTGCTGGAGACAAATGCATGGATGAGTCTCTCTAAGTCTGGTTTTGACACTATTCCTCTGATCTTAGCAATGTTTTTCAGATGGTAAAAAGCTGATGACGTTATTGCTTTGATGTGGCTGTTTAACCCTCAGGGCACCCTAGGGCCTTTTTGTGGCCTTTGACATTTTCATTTTTATGGCATTTTTTCTGTGTTCAGTGGATGTTCCTCAAATTTCCCTCAGGATAATCATTTCTGGAGAAGTTCATTTTGGCTATTTCAGTTTTTTTATATTAGCTTCCCAGAGCTGGTGCTGAAAAAATCACACATAACACCCTAAGGCCACAAAAGTGGCCTCTACTTTCAACATCCATAAAATTTTTGTACTTTCATATTTTTTTCTACTTTAAAAACTCAGAATCATAGAACTACTTCTGCTTGACACATACATACCAAATATTTGTACATTTTAATGATTTTTAACCCTTTATCGGCCAAAATGCACACAAAAGTTCACTGTCATGCAAGTATTTGTGATACCTAAACAGGAAAACTTTTTTAAATGCATTCCAAATTGAATGAGGTGTTTAGTTTTATTAGGCCTTGGGATGGGTCAAAGTTGAGTGGTAAAATTATTTTTACAGGTTTTTCGTTTTTCTGTAGTGACAGATTTTATAAAAAATCACACATAACACCCTAAGGCCACAAAAGTGGCCTCTACTTTTAACAGCCATAAAATCACTATACTTTAATATTTTTTCACACTTTAAAAACTCAGACTCATAGATCTATGTCTGCTTGACACATACATACCAAATATATGTAAATTTGTAATGATTTTTAACCCTTTATTGGCCAAAATGCACACAAAAGTCCACTGTTGTGCTGTTTGTAATGCAGAATAATTGCATAACTTCTATAAAATATTCCAAATTGAATGAGGTGTTTATTTTTATTAGGCCTTGGGATGGGTCAAAGTTTAGTGGTAAAATTATTTTTTACAGGTTTTTGTTTTTCTGTAGTGACAGATTTTCATAAAAAATCACACTTAGCACCCTAAGGCCACAAAAGTGGCCTCTACTTTTAACAGCCATAAAATCACTATACTTTCATATTTTTTCACACTTTAAAAACTCAGACTCATAGATCTATGTCTGCTTGACACATACATACCAAATATCTGTCATATTTTATATTTTTAACTCTTTATGAGCCAAAATGCATTCTTAACTCCTCATTTTTGCTCTTGCAGCGTCAGTAATACTTGTATAACCTTTATAAATGTGATTCAAATTGAATGAGCTTCATTTGTTCATTTGTCCTAAGGGTTGGTCACACAATGGTAGTAACCTTGTTTTTAACAGTTTTTAAATGTTTCTGTAGAGCCACACTAAATGAACAAAATGCTGTCATCCCATTGAAAATCAATACAAATGTTCCACAGAAACTCTGTCTTCTGTGGTTTTATCTCAGGGGCAGTTTGCAAATGTGGGAACATTTTTATATGAGTTGGATGACTGTGCATAAGATAAACATTTGGAGGGTGTGGGTGTGGTGAGGGGGGATTTGGGGGTGTGTGGCGTCAAAAGCCTTTCCTCTTTGAAGAAACAACTAAACACAACAGCAATAACAACAGTAAGAAAATGTAAACAAAAGCGTGTAGTGTTATGGTTTTCCCACAGTGTTTCACAGGTGCACTGGGCACGATCCAAAAACTTAATTTGGTCTTTGTATGTTAACTTGCAAACGATTTCTTTTAGATCAGACCAGTGTGTTTTTTTTTATTCCTATATACAGTTTCTACTGGTCACTTTCTGCAGAGTTGGTCACGTTACTGTGACTTGCCTTGTCAGCTCAAACTTCATGTGACCAACTCTGAGGAAGATTGCAGAAAGTGAGCAGTGGAAACTGTCAGGGATAAAGAAACCACACTGGTCTGATCTAAAAGAAAACTTTAGCAAGCTCTGGGCACTATATAAGAGCAGTGGGACAATGAGGAGACATTTGAAGATACATCATGAGGCTTTGGATGTGATCATGAACTCTGGGAAAGAGGATGAGGAGAAAAATATTAGACCAACGAGGATTCTGATTTAGGGAATGACCAAATGAAATTAAGCTCTGATTCAAGGGAGGGCTCATCTGAAGACCACACTGAAGATGGCAGTGTAGAGGAGATTGGGAAGATTGAGATGGATATCCAAAAGTGGAAGCATTGTGTGGTACTCGCTCCGGTATGTACTCGCCCCAACAGGATTGTCTCCTGGACATACAGTACTGCCTATGCTGTCACGCGAGTAAGTGATCCTTTGTCTAACATCAGGATGTTTCTAACTGATAAAATAATGAAGCATTTATTATAGCACTTCGGGCCAGATAAAGGTAGAAAAGCGCTGTATAAGTTGAGATCATTTATTGGCAATGACAAACTTGCAACGTGAAATTGAAACTGGCGAGATTAGGATATGCTGGAAATCTTGGCTTACGTCGGGCTTCTTTTTCTGTAGTCAGTCCAGGAGACAATCCCATTGTCCCACTGCTCTTATATAGTGCCCAGAGCTTGCTAAAGTTTTCTTTAGATCAGACCAGTGTGGTTTCTTTATCTCTGACAGTTTCCACTGCTCACTTTCTGCAATCTTCCTCAGAGTTGGTCACATGAAGTTTTGAGCTGACAAGGCAAGTCACAGTAACGTGACCAACTCTGCAGAAAGTGAGCAGTAGAAACTGTTAGGAATAAAAAAAAACACTGGTCTGATCTAAAAGAAATCTTTTGCAAGTTAACACACAAAGACCAAATTAAGTTTTTTGGATCGTGCCCAGTGCACCTGTGAAACACTGTGGGAAAACCATAACACTACACGCTTTTGTTTACATTTTCTTACTGTTGTTATTGCTGTTGTGTTTAGTTGTTTCTTCAAAGAGGAAAGGCTTTTGACGCCACACACCCCCAAATCCCCCTCACTACACCACACCACACCCTCCAAATGTTTATCTTATGCACAGTCATCCAACTCATATAAAAATGTTCCCACATTTGCAAACTGCTCCTGAGATAAACCACAGAAGACAGAGTTTCTGTGGAACATTTGTATTGATTTTCAATGGGATAACAGCATTTTGTTCATTTTAGTGTGGCTCTACAGAAACATTTAAAAACTGTTAAAAACAAGGTTACTACCATTGTGTGACCAACCCTTAGGGCAAATGAACAAATGAAGCTCATTCAATTTGAATCACATTTATAAAGGTTATACAAGTATTACTGACGCTGCAAGAGCAGAAATGAGGAGTTAAGAATGCATTTTGGCTCATAAAGAGTTAAAAATATAAAAATATGACAAATATTTGGTATGTATGTGTCAAGCAGACATAGATCTGTGAGTCTGAGTTTTTAAAGTGTGAAAAAATATGAAAGTATAGTGATTTTATGGCTGTTAAAAGTAGAGGCCACTTTTGTGGCCTTAGGGTGTTATGTGTGATTTTTTATGAAAATCTGTCACTACAGAAAACAAAAAACCTGTAAAAAATAATTTTACCACTCAACTTTGACCCATCCCAAGGCCTAATAAAAATAAACACCTCATTCAATTTGGAATATTTTATAGAAGTTATGCAAGTTTTTGTGATTTCTAAACAGCACGTCAGGGAACTTTTGTGTGCATTTTGGCCAATAAAGGGTTAAAAATCATTTAAAAATTACAAATATTTGGTATGTATGTGTCAAGCAGAAGTAGTTCTATGATTCTGAGTTTTTAAAGTATGAAAAATATGAAAGTATAGTGATTTTATGGCTGTTAAAAGTAGAGGCCACTTTTGTGGCCTTAGGGTGTTATGTGTGATTTTTTATGAAAATCTGTCACTACAGAAAAACAAAAACCTGTAAAAAATAATTTTACCACTAAACTTTGACCCATCCCAAGGCCTAATGAAAATAACACCTCATTCAATTTGGAATATTTTTATAGAAGTTATGCAAGTTTTTGTGATTTCTAAACAGCACGTCAGGGAACTTTTGTGTGCATTTTGGCCAATAAAGGGTTAAAAATCATTTAAAAATTACAATATTTGGTATGTATGTGTCAAGCAGAAGTAGTTCTATGATTCTGAGTTTTTAAAGTATGAAAAAATATGAAAGTATAGTGATTTTATGGCTGTTAAAAGTAGAGGCCACTTTTGTGGCCTTAGGGTGTTATGTGTGATTTTTTATGAAAATCTGTCACTACAGAAAAAAAAAAACCTGTAAAAAATAATTTTACCACTAAACTTTGACCCATCCCAAGGCCTAATAAAAATAAACACCTCATTCAATTTGGAATATTTTTATAGAAGTTATGCAAGTTTTTGTGATTTCTAAACAGCACGTCAGGGAACTTTTGTGTGCATTTTGGCCAATAAAGGGTTAAAAATCATTTAAAAATTACAAATATTTGGTATGTATGTGTCAAGCAGAAGTAGTTCTATGATTCTGAGTTTTTAAAGTATGAAAAATATGAAAGTATAGTGATTTTATGGCTGTTAAAAGTAGAGGCCACTTTTGTGGCCTTAGGGTGTTATGTGTGATTTTTTAAAGGATGCCCTGAGGGTTAAGTTCAGGTCTGAGTCCATGATTACTCCTAGATTTCTAACCTGATTTTTTGGTTTCAGAGCGAGAGACTCAAGGTGACTGATAACACTTTGTCTTTGTGTCTGTGGGCCAAAGACAATGATCTCAGTTTTGTCTGAGTTTAGTTGGAGAAAGTTGTTTTGCATCCACAAACTGATCTGTTCGATGCAGTGACAGAGAGTATCTACAGGCCCATGTTCACCTGCCGTCAGTGACACGTAGATCTGAGTGTCATCTGCGTAGTTGTGGTACGACACATTGTTGCTGTTTATTAGCTGACCCAATGGAAGCATGTACAAGTTGAATAAGAGGGGTCCCAAGATTGACCCCTGGGGGACTCCACAGGTCATGGAAATTTTGTCTGAGACACAGTTGCCAATTTCGACAAAGTACGTCCTATCCTCGAGATAGGACTTGAACCAGTTTAGAGCAGTACCAGAGATTCCCACCCAGTTTTCTAACCTGTGAAGTAAGATCCTGTGGTCCACTGTGTCAAAGGCAGCGCTCAGGTCCAGCAGAACTAAAACTGAGACCTTACCTGCGTTTGTGTTCATACGAATATCATTTGTCACCTTGATCAGAGCTGTCTCAGTGCTGTGGTGGGGCCTAAATCCTGACTGGAAAGTATCAAACACATTGTTAGATAGGAGAAAGTAAGTGAGCTGCTGATATATTACTTTCTCTAGGACTTTTCCTAAGAACGGTAGGTTTGATATGGGCCGGTAGTTGTTCAGTACCTTGGGATCAAGGCTGCTCTTCTTTAGAAGAGGCTTAATGACTGCGGTTTTCAAGGCCTTTGGAAATGCTCCAGTCTCAAATGAGATGTTAACTAACTGAACAAGTTGTGGTAACAAGCTGGTCAGCACAGACTTCAGAAATCTAGTGGGTAATTCATCAAGGCAGCATGTACATGAACTCAGACCGGAGATAACCTCTTCGATTGTTTTGTCAGTAACAGGAGTGAAATGTGTCAGCTCAAGGTGTCTATCTGGTGGCAGGGTTGCTATTTGTGTTGTGGAAATTATGGCATTTTTAATGCCTTGGACTTTGTCATGAAAAAATATTGCAAACTCATTGCACTTAGATGTAGAGATTAGTTCTAAGGGCAGTGAAACTGGAGGGTTAGTTAATCTGTTCACTGTGGAAAACAGAACACGAGGATTGTTTCTGCAGTTTGCGATGATTTTAGAGAAGTATTTCTCCCTTTCTCCACGCAAAATCTGGTTGAACTCACAAAGCACTTCTTTGTATATCTCAAAATGAACCTGGAGCTTTGACTTGCGCCATTTCCTTTCGGCTTTTCGGCACTCCCTTTTCTGTGCCCTGACCGAATCTTCACTTCTCCAAGGTGCCTTTTGTCTATTGTTAACCATTTTAACCTTGACAGGAGCAATAGTATCCAAAACATTTAAGACGCTTGATGTATAAGAGTCCAACAGATTATCAACATTTGAACATGGAGGATTTTCAAATCTGATCATTTCCATAAACTGTGTCCCTGTTTTATCATTTATGTGTCTTCTCTGAATAACTCCAGGCCCAACCACTGGTTTGGGTGTAACAGACAAGTCAAAAAAGACACAAAAATGATCAGATAAAGCAGCATCAACAACATTCACATTTGATATATTAACACCTTTTGTAATAACTAGATCTAGAGTGTGACCTTTGTTGTGAGTCGCCTCACTCACGTGCTGAGTTAAACCAAACATTTCAAGAACAGCATTAAGTTCTTTTGCATGCCTGTCATTGGTCACATCCACATGCACATTAAAATCACCTGAAATGACTAAACAATCAAAATCAGTGCATATAAATGAAAGTAATTCAGTGAAGTCTTCGATAAAACAATTCTGTGGTGGTTTGTAAATTGTCATATAAAGAATGGAAGATTGTTTTATCTCCATTTTGAAAGACACATACTCAAATGATACAAAAACCCCAAATGACAATTTGTGGATGACTATATTGTCCCTGAATATTGCACAGACACCCCCGCCCCTCTGGTTTTGGCGTGTTTCAGACACAAAATTGAAATTTGATGGACTACACTCAATCAAAACTGCGTTACCAGTGTTTTTGTCAAGCCATGTTTCAGTTAAAAACATAAAATCTAGATTATAAGAAGAAATAAAACTATTTATTAAAAAGGACTTGTTTTTTAACGATCTGGCATTGAGTACAGCATGTTTGAGATTTGTCTGTGTTTGAGTGGATGGAATCTTTTTGCAAGGGATATGGATTAGAGTTCTTTGATTGGACGGTCTGACTGTCCCTCTCTTATCTAATCTATGTTGTTTGACTGTACTAATTGTTTCAGAAGAACACACTCCCTCTGTGGACCTCTGGTTGGTTTTGAGTTTGCTATGCATGGTAGCAACGCAGAGGCCCTTAATGTCCTAGACAGCAGCAGTGAAGCTGCTGGAAATCGGAGGTGGGGGAGGGGCATGATGCTTCTTCGGGGATGAAAGCCTTGATCTTGACATGACTGGAGTGCGGGGAGTCATTTGAATCCCTTGTTTTATCAAGGCTTCAAAATGGCTGGGAAATCCCATAGGTGACTTTGGTGATGGGAATGATTCAGAAAAATCTCTGGAGGGTGTAGATGTACCAGTCGGGCTCAAGGCCTGTGGTGGAGTTGATGAAAGTGGTCCTTCGGCTGAATCATTTACTATAGATGCAGGTGGTGCTGAAGCTGAGCTTTTCCCCGGAGATGCAGATGCAGGTGGCGCCGCTGCTATGGTTGAGATGTTTTCCGGTGCAGCTAATTCCTTAACTGTGGCTGGATCCTTAACTGTGGCTGAGTCCTTTACTGTAGGTGCAGATGATGCAGCTGCGACTGAATCTTTTATTGGGGATGCAGGCGAAACCTTTGCTGGTGAGCCAGGAGCTCTTCTCATGCTCCTCTCTGCTCTCTCTTGTTGCTCAGGCCTCCACTGATTTTGCAGAGCATGGAGGAGATTTTCCGTCAGTCGTCTCACTCCACCTCTGCTCAAATGTGGTCCATTTCCTTTAAACAGATCGTCGCGTTTCCAGAAAAGATAAAAGTTCTCTATGAAATACAGTCCTCTCGACTCACACACTTTTGACAGCCATGTATTCAACTGAAACAGCCGGGAGAATTTGTTTATTCTCCCGTCGATGTTTGGGATAGGTCCACTGATGAAAATTTGTATCGCGTCTTTGTCCAGACAATCAAGTCTGTCAAAAAGTTTATTAAACTTTTCTTTCAGGACTTCAGACTCTCCGTTTCTTGTGTCAACAGCACCAACATGTAAAACAAGTTTATTTATTCCAGGGTTATTCGTGATTTCCTTGTTTAGAACATCTATAATGTCAGAAACTGTAGCAGACGGATAAGTGATTGTAGTCATTATCTCATTGTTTATATTAGATATGGCTCCGTCCCAAGCAACAGGGTATCTCTGGCCTTGACACTTGGCACAGTGTTTCTCTCCATCTTTGTTTTGACTTCTTGTTCTGTGTTTCTCTCTGTGTTTCTCTCTGACTTTTCTTGCTTGTTATACACACCCTCTGAGAGAGGTGAAAATCTGTTTGTTAACTTTATTCCAGGTGCATTTTTACGAGCATGTTGTCTTTGCTTTGGCCTAGCACCAAGTTGTCTGTTTAGTTTCGGAAATGTTATGGTATCGTTTAGCTTTAGGTTGCAAGTATCAGTTTTTTCCGTCTTCTTACCGGGTTCCACAGGGAGCGTGTCATTAAGTCCTCTTTCCGTCTCTAGAGCATAAATCTTGTCCCGTAGCAGGGAAATTTCTTGTTGATACATCCGACAGCTTTCACAAGGCGATGTTTGCCTTCCTCCCTCAGCCATGTTGACAAGATTGTCGTCGCTGGTTCGTCAAATGAGTTGTAAAAATGGCATCAAAATGAGTAAAAAGCCTTGGTTCACTTAAAAGAAGAGAATAAAATCATATCCAAGACATGTGCCCAAAAATAGAATGATTTAAAAAGCAAAAAAGCAAATAAAGAGGCAAGCGGCAGCAGCAAGCAGAGATACGTCTGCACTCTTGATAAGCAGTGTGTGTGTCAGGCAAGTATAGCAGTAGACGTTTCCTTAAGTCTTTCTGATACTTTTCTACAGGCCAGTTTACTACAACAGTAAATACAATTGTGAAATTATGGCTGATAGTTTTGGTTTGCCACCCCAAGATTTTAAGTGGCCCCATCTGGCCACCCCTATGAACAATTTCTGGAGGCGCCACTGCCTAAAGTACATTCAAACAGTGCTCAGAAAACGTTTATGTACAGAGCAATGCATGCATGGAATATGCAACCAGAAAATCTAACTTTGGTAGTAAACATCAAAACATTTAAATCGGTATTGAAACAATTTCTCTTATGTAAAACTGAACTGAACTGAAGATATATTAACTATGGCTAAAGGTTTGATACATAATTGGTGAATTATGTCAAGAAAGTATTGATTACAAATTGTGACAGTGATTACTGTATACTTTGTTGCGTGGCTTTTGTATCTTAATGTATTTATTTTTGTTTTTATACGTGGACCCCAGGAAGAATAGCGACAGCCCTGCTGTGCTAATGGGGATCCCATCAATAAACTAAACTAATAAACTAGTAAGACAGATTGTTTGTTATTTTTATTTTTTTACAGTAGCATGGACATGAGATAGCACTTTAAAAAGTCCCATGCATAACACCAGAAACTATCATAAAAATAAGCTAAGCTCGCGCTACACGATTTTGCCCGGTTTTGTGCTCATTTACAGTTGCGGTGGTTTTTCCCGAGTCTGGAAGAGTTGAAGACGGTCGTAGCGAATCGTGTCTTATATCGTGAGAGGATTTACGACTGGACCCACGTTTGAATCGTGTAAGAAAGACGTGACAAAACCTCATGTTTGAATTTTAAGCCCGATTCAGGACACTCAAGGAGCCGTCCCAAAAGTGAACACACAGAATTCGAGAGCGGAATCCACAAAGAAAAACACCATGTTAAGCGACACTTACTGTGTTCGGACAATTCAGCTGCTGTTACGGTTCTCAGTCGTGTCATGTGAACCCCAGTCATCTATAATCACGCTAAATACAGTCGTGTGGAACCCGCATTCTTCAGAAAATCTCTTAAGATTCAGATTTATTTTTATTCAGACATTTAAACATTTAACAGGTGACGACATAAGTAAACATAAAGTCTGAAATGGAATAGGCAGAAGCTCAAGTTTATTGCGCCTATCCCGAAAACCCCGAAACCAAAATCTCTTAAGACTATTGTTGAAGTGTTTGCTCAGCTTTAGTCTACATGAGTTTTGGAGTAGAATGGACAACTCCAGCTCTGTGCTTTAGTTACATTGGATCACCATGGCAACGTCCTGTCTGGAGTTTTGTTCATGTCATCAGTATCTGGTTACCCCTGTGTGCCCTGTCTCTGGCTGGCTGTCCTCAAATGGCGACAGAAGTGTGGACTTAAGCCAAAGCTGTCCCTTCCTGTTCCAGCAGACAATAGAGCACTGTCACATCCCTCCACACCTGTCCTCCCGTCCATCCTCTCTGGCCTCACCTTGTATCGATCTGTTGTGTGCATACCTCCGCACTGATTCACTGGCCTGCAGTGAGTTCAGGAATCCCACACAGCTCCATCTGAGCGTGTTCTGCAAACCTAGTATCCACAGAGCGGCCTGTCATTTAGCTGGAGTTCACCTTTCAGTGGAACATTGGGAGGCTACAAATATGTATCGGAAAGTTGGGACACAACTAACATTTTAATATAATGTCTTCCTCTTTCATTGTTTGTAATAAAGAAATAATAATCAGGTATAAGGCCTTTAAATGAGAAAATGACCGCATTTGAGTTTGTGCAGGTTTGGATTAGTCTAAAAATGCAATTGCCAATAAAACAAGCAATGTACCAGTTGAATAGGGGTGTCACGATTAAAAATGTTTGAGTCATGATTATTGTGAGAGAAAATATTGCGATTTTACGATTATTCACAATTATCGACCGAATGAAAGGAAATAACTGATATTTTTAATTTTTGCTTTAAAAATGCTTTTTAAAATGCTTTTCAATACTTGAACTTGTAAACATTCACTGTTAAAAAGGCTTTACAATTATTTTGCATTAAAAGAAATACATTGAATAATACAAAACAATGACAACTTTACTTTATAATTATCATAATGATCATAATTATTTGATTTTATATTTTTAGGTCACAATGTAGGCTACGCTTTATGTTATCAAAACTTATGCTGCCCTGCTTAATTATTTTTCAGATGTTTTGATGAACAGACTAAAGTGTTTCTAAAGTGGCTAACGGGACTCGCTTGAACAGCTGATTTCCACATGTGTGTGCTTTCACTTTCCTGTCTGTTACTCTGAGCAGTGAAGTGTGTTTGCATCCTGAGCCAGTTGTGGCTCCTATTTCCGAACATCTGGACAACTTTATTGGGAATAAGGCAGTTCATGACCTTGACTTGGACATTTACAGTGACGGATTCAAGATGTTGTTTCATATTCGACGTGTCAGCGGCTTTTGCTGCAACTTTCCCACGACAGGATTTGCGTGACAGATGTCCATCAGCGACAACAACAAGATGAAAATTAGCTTGTAGCTATCTCTGGTCTGTACAACACATTTGTTGTGCAATGTCCCTGTCAAATAAATAAATAAATAAACAACATAGCCATGTTTTGGTTCCCTAAAGAGGTCCCACACTGCTGACTTCAGTCGTTTTTTTGGTTGGCTGTAGCTCTGTAGATCAACTACCGGTGAGTTTACGCGCTGTTTCAGCGGTAAACCGTGGCTTTTAAAATTCTTACAGATAACCTACCACATACTTTTTTAATCGTGGTAATCGTAAAACCGATTTCCCAAGAGATCCGGCGGAATAGCCTCCGAACAGGGCTTCTAAAACTTAACACAAACATTTTTATTAATACGGGGAACTGCCCATGATGCCTCAGTGCCCCTGACGTCTTATGTCATTACAGCGTGCCGTGAGTATGTTATTCATCAATCACTTGTTATGTAGCTGTAACGACACAACAATAAGCAAAGAAAACGAAAATACACAGTCATCCTCAGAACCAGTGCCAGAAGAGCTAACAGTGAGATGTGGGTCAACTTCTTTAGCCTGGAGATGGTTTGGTTTTGACAAAAAATTCGAACGTCAGACGTCGTTCTTCTGTAGAACTTGTCGCAAGCAAATCGCCGTAAAGCGCCACAACCAACCTCTTCCATCATCTCCATACCACGCAAAAAACACAGTTTGAAGAGTATGAAAGGCTTTGTGCTGAACAAAACAGCACTGCTGTTGGAGGAAAAATAGAATTAAAATAAATTACCAAATCTACGCCGAACAGTTAAAAACATACAATAGAGCCGTTAGAAACTCAAGAAATTCATACTTCACCAAAATCATATCGGACAATAAAAATAATACAAAAGTTATTTTTTCAACCATTGACAACCTTCTTCATCATAATCCCAAAGCTTTCCATGAAACTCCCTCAGATTCCCTTTGCGAAGAGTTTGCAGACCACTTCAGGGGAAAGATAGACACGATCAGATGTAATATTTTATCTACCCAAAGTAATACGGTTTTAAATACATCTGGTTGTCTATTTGTTCCAGAGGAAACACTGCACAGTTTTGTCCTGGTTAATGCTGAGATGATTGATAAAGTTTTCTCCTCAGTGAGACCCACCACATGTCTTTTAGACCCGGTCCCAACACCGTTTTTTAAAACATTTTATGGATCTTTTAGAGACGAGCTTTTAAACATAATGAATTGCTCTCTTCAGACTGGGGTCTTCCCTGCTGCCTTTAAAGGGGCGGTGGTGAGGCCTCTACTGAAGAAGAGCAATTTAGATTTTAATGATTTTAACAATTTTAGACCGGTATCCAACTTACCATTTTTAAGCAAAATTTTAGAAAAACTTGTTTTTATCCAACTTAGTGATTTTATAAATGCACATGATGTCCTTGAGAAATTCCAGTCTGGCTTTAGGGTAAACCACAGCACCGAGACGGCCCTTTTAAAGATTTTAAACAACTTTAGATTAAATTATGATTCTAAAAAGTTGACAGCGTTGGCAGGCCCGGCCCTAACCAATTTGGTGCCCTAGGCAAGATTTTAAGTGACACCCCCATCACAGTACAGTACTTGCACTGCTAGTGTACATATACTCACAAGAAACTTAATAGCTTTGTTTTAGACATTCTTTTATTTAAATAAAACAATTGCACATTCAAAAAACTAATTATAATAATAATAATTAAAGAAACAACTAAAAAAATTAACTCAACATATGAAATACAATATAGATAGCTTACATAAAGTATTAAATTTAAATACTCCCGAAATGAAAAGTGTAAACAAGTGACATTAACTTAAATACAATAGAAATACGGCACTGTGCAAAATAAGACATTAGTATCTTATCTATCTTATCTATCTTACAATTACAAAAACAATTGCACATTCAAAATACTTACTATAATATAATATCTTATCTTATCTTATCTATCTTACCTATCTATCTTATATATCTTATCTATTAGTATCTTTAGGCACAAAAATACTACAAGGATTTGAATTTAAAAAATGAAAAGATCTTAAAAAGAGCTCTATTGGTGTTTTTGGTCCAACGTGCTTCACACGCAGGCTGCTCAGACGTGCGGCTGTCGCTTCATTCGTGCAGTAAACGCACGACCAACCTGCAATAAACGTACTGAGCGTGGGTTCCATGCGGGTATCGTATGAAGTTTGCAAGAACTGCACACGATCTGTACGTCGTGTGCACCAACGCCGTGCGTTATCTCAGAGATTACCGGGCAATTTGGAGGGGAATAGCCTATATATTTCGCCCTTGGATTCAGAGGCGCATGTTTGGGCTGTATGACACACTTTTCCAGGAGCTGGAGAGCGAAAGCCACGGGGACTACATGTCTTATATTCCCCTAGATCCAAAAAAAACTTTCACACAAACTTGTTGCTGCGTGTCGCACCACGCATAACGCCTTTTTCTCTCCTCCCTCTCTGACACCTGTTCTCTCCTCGCCTTCCCTCTTCCCCTCGGCTTTGTACTTTGTACCTGGTCAGAGGCAGCTCTGAAGCTTTAAACATCGGAGTTTTCGTGCGGTAGATGCACTCTCGCCTACGGGCAATTCACGAACGACTTACGCGACATGTATAGAGGACGCACGAGATATCTGAGCGTGCGTTGGCCGCACTAATGGTGTGTGTGTGGCACACGACACATATACGAAGTCCGCAAGTGTGGCATACGGAAAACGTTTCGAAAGACATACGCCTGCTGTACAGACGACTCAAGCAGACTACGGCATTCTTGCAATCTGAAAAAAACGTAAGCGCCCGTAGAGTTTGTTTGACATATCAAAGAACCTCTGCGGCTCCAAAATAAGCACGTCACACGCACGTCACTCTCGCGCTCTCCGTGCGTTTTCTTGCGTTTTGTGCACGTAGACCGGAGAAGCCCGTACGGCCGGTTGTGACCATAGCTTAACAAAGTCAAAGACATGTAAATACTATTTTTTAAACCATTCGTTGCAGTGTCAATGAAATACAATAAAAGCAGAAAGTTCATTACGCGGCTCTGGCGCCCCCTGGATGTACGGCGCCCTTAGCATTTGCCTATACTGCCTATGCCACGGGCCGGCCCTGAGTGTTGGTTCTACTGGATCTGAGCGCCGCCTTCGATACAGTAGACCACACTATTCTTTTAACTCGTTTAAAACACATCGGCCTCTCTGGTGCTGTCCACAAATGGTTTACATCCTACCTCACAGACAGGACATTCATGGTGAGTGTGGATACCTGCTAAATCATAAAATTACATGTGGAGTGCCCCAGGGTTCGATTTTAGGCCCAGTGCTTTTTAACCTGTATATGCTCCCTCTTGGTGATGTCATCAGGAGACATGGAGTCAACTTTCATAGTTACGCTGATGATACACAGTTGTACATCTCCATGTCTCCTGATGACACCAGGCCAATGGATGCACTTTTTAACTGCATTTTAGATATCAAATCCTGGATGGCAGAAAACTTTCTCCAGCTTAACCAGGACAAAACAAGTTTTAGTCATCGGTCCTGAGGCCCAGAGAGAGAAACTTTTACCCAAACTACAGTCATTGTCTTTTAATCCTTCCTCACAGGTGAAGAACCTGGGCGTGATTTTTGACTCTGAGCTGACTTTTATTCCACACATTAAGAATATCACAAAGATAGGTTTTTACCATCTAAAGAACATAGCCAGAGTCCACCCCATTCTCTCTCGGGCCAACACGGAGACGCTAATGCATGCTTTTATCACCAGTCGTATCGACTACTGTAATGCCCTGCTTTCTGGTCTTCCCAAAAAGAGTATCTCAGGTTTACAACTTTTACAACTTTCAGCAGCTCGTGTCCTGACGAAGACCAGGAGGCGGGACCACATTACACCGGTTTTAGAGTCGCTGCATTGGCTCCCCGTGTGTTTCAGGATCGATTTTAAAGTTCTCTTAATGGTTTTTAAATGTCTTAATGGTCTTGGTCCTTCTTATCTCTCAGAATTGCTTTTACCTTATGAACCTTCACGGCCCCTTCGCTCCACCGGCAGGGGTCTCCTAGTTATATAGGCGTCTTTCCAATATTATGGCCCTCGCCTCTGGAACGACCTGCCGGAGGAGCTCAGGACCGCAGAGAACGTTCATGTTTTTAAGAGCAGGCTCAAGACCCACCTTTTTAGTTTAGCTTTTAACTGATATTTATTCTTGCTAGGCCTATTTATTTAATTGTTATTAATATTTATTTATTTATTTATGTTTTCTTTATGTATTTTACCTCTCGGTCTTATTTTAGTCGTCCTTATATTCTTATTTTTACTTTTACTTTTTACTTATTTTAACAATTTTTATGGTCTCCCAGTTTCCTCTGGAGAAGCCCTCTGCCTCGGGAGCGGTCATTGGCTGTGGCTGCTGGGGTGCTGTCCTGTGGGTGTCTGGATGGAGGTGTGGTGTTTCTACCGCGCCTCCTCCGGGCGTCCTGTGTTGGTGCCCTGTGGCTGCAGCCGAGGTGCCGCTGCCGATGCAGACGGCTCCTTGGATGGTGTTTCCTTACCTGGTTTATCTGTACCCAGCCTTACGTCCATTGCATCCATTGTTTTACCTTGAGTGTGTGTGTTGTGCTTGTGTGGTGTGTCTCCGGGAAGGTGGGTGGGGAGAGTGTGAGTGCGACAATGTGTTTGTATTTGTGGGAGGAGGTGGGTGTGAGAGAATGTTTTTAAATCTGTAAAGCACTCTATGTGTTACATGAAATGTATGAAAAGCGCTATATAAATAAAGATTGATTGATTGATTGATTGCTGCTACAAACACGGTACAAAAAAACCCAGACACAACAGACCTTGGCAGAAACATTCACAAAGAGAACACCATATGACAAAAAAAGCAAAAAGTGGAAAACGGTTACAAACTCTGTAATATGTTATATTGCAAAGTCTATGTTGCCAATTCAATCAGTCGAGAAAGATGGGTTTCAAGAAATGTTACAGACTTCAGATCCCAGATATAATCTGCCTTCAAGGAGATATTTCAGTGAAACAGCTCTACCAAAACTGTACGAGTCTATGCCACAACCTCCGATCTGTGGTCCAGCAGAACCTCAGAGCCGTACCGATCTCTGACAATACATTATGTCGTTAAAGAATGGCAACTACAAAGCTATTGCCTTCAGACATCTTACTGCCCAGAGGACCACACCGATAAACTTATTGCTCAAGGTCTAAAAGATGCCCTGTCCTCATGGTCTTTGGACGATGAACGTATGGTTTGCATGAGCACTGACAGCGGGGCTAATGTGGTCAGTGCTCTGAGGATCAACAACTGGCAGTGACTTCCATGTTTTGGCCACAGACTTCATATTGCGTAATGTGTAACAAGGCAGTAATGAAACGGAGCAATTAATGGTGCTGAGCTATCACATAGTTGTGGCAAATGGGAATGTGGTATTGTGTATAATATATATTTTAATGTTGCAGGACAACAGTATTACTGTTGTGAAAGTGAAGACATGACTCTAGGCATTTTGTGGTTTATTTATTTTTTATAGTTGCCTGTAACAACCAGAAACAAGAGTGAACAGACAAAAATACAGTAAAACAAGGAAAATTACCACGATATCAATGTGCATGTACAGTATACTGTAACTAATGTGTAGGTAGAGGAGAGCACGCGCTGTAAATTGAAGTGAGACACGTTGCGTGTAACAAGCAGAAACAAGAGTGAACAGAGAAAAATAAGTCTCCAAAAATGATCACACTTAATTATCATTCCTAAGTCAGACGGAGCCTTTCTGTGCTGATGTGAATAGTTGTAGGGGAAACGGGAGGAAACCTATTGGCACAGGAAAAACATGCACCTGGACCTTCTAGCTGTGAAGCAAAAGCGCTAACCACTGTGTCATCATATCACATGTACTTATAGTGTACATGCACTTTGATAGTGTGATCATTTTTGGAGACTTGTTCTGCTTATTTTTTCTCTGTGTACTCTTGTTTCTGTTTGTTACAGGCAACGGTGTCTCACTTCAAAAAATAAACAACTATCAATAAAAATGCCTGGATTCATGTCTTCACTTTCACAACAGTAATACTGTTGTGAAAGTGAAGACATGACTCCAGGAAAGAATGTTGTCCTGCAACATTAAAATTAATGCACAATTTATAATACCACATTCCCTTTTGCCACAACTATGTGACAGCTCAGCGCCATTAATTGCTCTTTGAATACCTTTACTATACCTTGACACGTAGTTGCACGTTGTACTGCCTTGTTACACGTTGTACTGCCTTGTTATACTTTGTACTGCCTTGTTACACATTGTTCCCCCTTGTTACACATTGTTCCCCTTGTTACACATTGTTCCCCCTTGTTACACATTTTTGTCCATTGTTCCTCTTGTTACACTTTGTACTGCCTTGTTACACATTGTTCCTCCTTGTTACACTTTGTACTGCCTTGTTACACTTTGTACTTCCTTGTTACACATTGTTCCCCCTTGTTACACGTTGTAAGAGTACCTGTACTTATATGTGTAATTGCTTTCTTGTTACCCGTACTTACACCTGGAACTCGCGGGCTGTATTCTAAAGCCTTA
Organism: Neogobius melanostomus; assembly: GCA_007210695.1. Classification (NCBI taxonomy): domain Eukaryota; kingdom Metazoa; phylum Chordata; class Actinopteri; order Gobiiformes; family Gobiidae; genus Neogobius; species Neogobius melanostomus. The sequence goes on along the minus strand of VHKM01000233.1, from coordinate 87,974 downwards.
CTTATTTTTTTTAAAGAGTGGTGTTTTTGTTTTTTCCCCCGCAGATCAGAGCATGCGAGATCCCTGCATTGACAGCCTTAAAGGAAAACTCACCCTCAAATCCACTTTTTTTTTGCTGATAAACTGTATAAATGAGTGTCCAATAGTGTTGTCTACATATCCTGGTCATTATTTTGGCACTTTAGTGCATATTAGTTGAAAGATCAACTTTTATGCCTAAAACCGTCAGTGAGGCGCCATCTACAGGCGATCTGTCTTTACTGCATTTGATTTTTGAATTTGGCGCTCCTATTGGCCCAGGCGTGAAGCCTGACGTCAGCAGTGAAGCCTGACGTCAGTTGCTCTGCCGCTCTGGGCTATAAAAGCAGCCCAGTCTCGCTCACGCCCCCGTAGCAAGTTGGAGAAGGAATAGCGAGAGAATATTTTCATCTATTGTCAGGTTTGCAAGCATTAGGTAGCATTTAGCATATAGCATTTAGGTAGATTTTTTTAGCATAGCTTTTTGTATTATAGATAATAGGTTGCGTTCACGTTTTGGCATTCTATTTCAGTTGGAGGGCAGGTGCCAATACAACTCTATGGGAGCAAAACAGTTTTTGAAAGAAATTTCCAAAATGAAAATGTCCAAATGTTTTCCCTGATCATCACTTAATAGTGTTTTGATTCACAAACACGCCATATATATTTTATGCCTCAAAGTCCTTTCTACCAGCCAAAATCACAAATATGTTTTGAATATTGTCTCTACTTTTGGACGCCTTTATGCGGAAATAATCAGACCATAGTTCATATGAGCGGAAGGAGAGGACTTTGAACTTTGTGACAGTTTTTCTTTCATGTGATTTGGCTCAAGAATTACAGAGAAATTAGCAATTAAATAAGAGTAGTAATCTGCATTTTGAGCGTTACCATGGTTACCGCAATGGAATTTTCAGTTGCCCTCCACTTCAATTTTAAACTATGGGCTCTTTAGAGTGTTGTGATGTCACGTGAACGCAACCTATTGTGTAATGTTAATAGCGTTGTTGTTGTTGAATATTGTAGTTTTAGCCATTAGTTACAGAACAGTAACAAAGTCAAGAAATAAAACTGGCACCATAATTTTCATTATTTCATCATTCAACTAAATAAGCATACATTTAAAGATAAAGACTTTAATATAGTTTTTACAGAGTCATTTAGTGGTAGTTTAGTGCATGTGTTACATTGGTTAAACCTTTAATTGACTACATTTAGCAATAGAAATTACTTTTGGCTCTTGAGTCCACAATGCTACAGACCGTTAGTCATTCTGATTCTGTTTTATCTTCAATGACAAACCGAAACAATTTCAAAAGGACTGTGTTCCTGCAAAATATTATATATTTATTTTTTTGTTTATGCGACATGTTTTGTGCACTTTGCTGTAAGAAAAATAAAATAAAGCTTTGTAGTACATATAGTCATGTATCTATACCTCACACATGCTCTGCTGAGGACACAGATACATCTCCCATGCTTATGTAGACTACAGCAAAAAGTCTACATTAAAATAGATCGGTAAATTATGAAAGTAGTAGCCAGCCAGGACAGTTACGTTCGGTCCCTTAGCTGCGATGCTAACATCGATCTTGCTCAATGCTAAGTAGCTAGCTTTGTAAATTACAGGGGAATCACTCTAATAAAATAAGCCAGCGCCTCAGAGCAGTCTCCGGTACAAGGCCTCTGTCTGTCACAATGCTTCTGTGTAGAGAGAGCTGTAAAGTTGTCCCTGTGGAACATGTTGCTAAACAAGTTAGCTCGCTGGAACTCCATGCTCGGACTCTGACGCTGCAGCGCTACTCATAAACAAAGTCAGATGACTCAGGCCTGTCAATCACAGACCCAGACCACTCCCCCTCCGACGCGCCCCTCAGTCCTCCAGGCAACGCCCCTTTTCTGTTGAGATTTTCAAATCGGAGGCTCTGAGGCTGAGGCTCTGGAAGGGGGGATTAGTAACTCTTTAAGAGTCTGCAAAAAGTTGTGGCAGCTTTTTCTATCAGCTGGGGGGAAAAAAGCTCTGGCAAAAGTACAAGAACAGATGAATCTTCTGAGTGTCCTAACCCAAGGTGGGGCTCAAGGCAGCAGACGATCGAAAGGATTTTGGAGCAGCACAAGCTCATACAACAAGTACTGTCTGAAGACAAAAAGCACAGGCACCTGATTCCTACATGGCAACATGTCGAAGTTTTGGAATCAACAAAGCACTTGGTCCCTTGTTGGAGTTCACAGATGCTCTGTCCGGTGAGCAACAGGTCACAGTTTCTTACGTTACACCTGTACTGTCCTTGTTCAATTACGATGTCCTGGCAGTTCAGTCGGATGATACAGACTTGACCAAAGAAATCAAACGATCCATTCTGACATACCTGAACAGCAAATTTGCAGGAGACAACGTGGTGGAGCTGCTAGCGATGGCGTCTAGACTTGACCCTCGATTCAAACATCGCTACAATAAGGATGAGCAAATCCTGGCCATTGAGAGTGTGAATAAAGCCGAGCTTATGGCCCTGGGAAAAGAGGAGGACAACCCGGCTGCAACAGAAGCAGCAGCATCTCATTCCACTACAGCAGTACCTGAGGATGAAGGCACCATGAGACACTGCCTGCAAAAAAGACAAATCTTTTGGAAGTTATTTTAAAACACACACAGCAAGCCAACAGGGTAGAGTCTCTCCAAAGTGCAGTTGAAAAGGAAATGCAGAGCTACCTCATGATACCTGAGATAGACAGCGACACAGATCCATTAAGCTGGTGGAAAACTCAAGAGGTAAATTTCCTTAGAATTGGGAAATTAACCAGGAAGTATCTGTGCATCCCTGCTTCAAGCAGCCCTTCAGAGAGGGCCTTCAGCACAGGTGGGAATGTGGTTACATGTCAGAGAGCTTCTCTGAAGCCAGAGGCTGTGGACAGGCTGGTGTGTTTGTCCCACAATATGAAGAAACTGTAAGTCAAACAAACAGTGGCTGCTTTAGTTTTTGTAATACTAAGGTTAAGATTTCTATTTATATTAGAGACATCTGCATTTTGGTCTTTATGTTCATATTATTATGTTAAAGTGTACTAAACTTATTACCAGTGTTGATCAAAGTACATAATTTAATACTTGAGTAAAAGTACAACTAGTTCTACTTGCTGTAGAAAATACTTTCATGCTTTTTACTTTGGAAAAAGTTAAAAAAAAATGTAGGAGAGTAGACGGTATTATATTTATCTTTCAATTATAGAGGCATAAAAGTAATCAGTTCTTAACAAAACAAAATCTCAGTAAATTACAGATCTACTTAAGTAAATTTACTTTGTTACTGTTACTACCACCTCTACTGCATGTTTATACTTACAGCTTACACTGGGGTTTACCAAAGAAGTGCTTTGTCATTTCAAAAGCATGTTTGCTTTATTGCCCATTTTACTTGCAGAACAGTGTCTGTGTTATTTATTTATTTAGTTCCTTTTGTCTTTTTTATCCTCATCTTTTATATTAATATAAAACCGGGTACTCCGGTTTCCCCTACCACTAAAAACATGTACAATAGGCCAGGATGAATGATGTGTGTGTGTGAATGCATGGAGGTGGTCAGAGGGACCGTTGGTGCAGATGTGTGCAGTCGCGACAGCGCTTCTGTCAGTCTCCCCCAGGGGAAACTGAAGCTACTAACAGAGTTTACCACCACCGAGTATGGAGTGAATGTAAAATGCTCTCATGTAAAGCGCTTTGTGACATGTCTGTGAAAGGCGATATATAAATAAAGATCTTCTATATAAATAAAGATCTTCTATATAAATAAAGATCATCTATATAAATAAAGATCTTCTATATAAATAAAGTTCTTCTATATAAATAAAGTTCTTCTATATAAATAAGTTCTTCTATATAAATAAAGATCTTCTATATAAATAAAGATCTTCTATATAAATAAAGATCATCTATATAAATAAAGTTCTTCTATATAAATAAAGATCATCTATATAAATAAAGTTCTTCTATATAAATAAAGATCATCTATATAAATAAAGTTCTTCTATATAAATAAAGATCTTCTAATATAATGTGCAAAACTGTTGTGTTGTGTTTTAATGTTTGCATTTTGCATACAAAAACACAACTTTTTGTGTTAGTCTATTACTCATAGAGTACTGTTTGCTAAGCACAAAGTTAATTTATTAGGTACATATGTAAGGATTAAACAACGAGGAGCCGTGCATTAGACGGTTATAATGCACGACGCGGAGTCAAGAACACCACGACGCGCAGCGGTGTGGTGTTACTCCGCGAAGTCCTTCCTTACAGTCCTTTTTCCTCACGGCTTGAACATTAACGCGACACTTTGACCTGTCCAGGAGTGTGTGTTCGAGGACCTGGCGGTGAAGCAGGGTGTCTTCCTGGACGTGGAGTGCCTGGTGGGGAGTGACGTCATCCTGAGCAGCTCCACTTCCTGTCTGGTGCCCAGCGACGTCTTCTCCAAAGTGCAGCACAAGAGCCGCTGCATGGTGGCCCATCCGGTGTGTGTCTACATATTTCTGACTATAATTCAGCAGCTTATGAACGCGGTTAGAAAACATTACCCAGGTCAGTGTTAGTGTGGTGGTTTTCCTCTCGGCAGAGTCTCAGGTTCAATGCCCAGATCCTTTAATGTGAGACTGTGTCTGGAGAGGTTTTGTCCAGATGCCAACGTCCCTAAAGCTGAGGTACAGTGTAAGGAAAGTCGTCCTTCATGGACACTGGGACCTACAATGGGGTGCGAAAGTTTAGTTCCCCCCGGATCAAAACTTCTATTAATGTGAATAATGAAGTGCAGGGAAGAGGAAATGATCTCTAGAATGGATGAGGTTGTAGCTGAGACATTCCTATAACATTTCCAAAAAAATCTGGGTTTAATTCCATCCTTTACAATTCTAAATAATTCCTTTATTTATTGGTTTATTTGTTCAGTACAGTGCATGTTAATGAACATGCATGGGTCTCATGCATGTAAACAAGCCATGCTGGATTGTAGCCTAATAGATTGTAGGCTAATTTGTATCCGTTGTCCCACACTCTCAAACACACTCTCATTCATCCTGGCCTATTGTACATGTTTTTAGTGGTAGGGGAAACCCGGAGGAAACCTACACAGACACAGGGAGAACATGCAAACTCCACACAGAAAGGCCTCGTCTCTGTTGGAATCAAACCTGGGACCCTCTAGCTGTGAAGCATGAGCGCTAACCGCTGCATTAGCGTGCCTCAGTAAAAAAAAAATGGCCAGAGCAAAAGTTTAGCTCTTGCAGAGTTAATGGCTCATAGCCCCCAAATATGGGAGCTAAGTATACTAAGTATCACAGTTTTAAACACTTTTCTAGGCAGCCGAGACTCTTTCAGTTCTAGTTTGAAGGATTTTAGCCCTTTCTTAGATACAAAAGTCTTCCAGAGCAGAGAGGTTTCTGGGCTGTCTGTCACACACTGCTCTTTGGAAGTTTATCTACAGATCTTCAATGATGTTTAGGTCAGGAGACTGTAGGCCATGGCAGAACCTTCAGCCTGCACCTTTAGATATAATCCATTGTGGATTTTGAGCTGTGCTTACAATCATCACCTGTTTGAATAAGCCATTGCTTTGTAACTTCAGCTTTTTCACAGGTAATGGTAGGTTTTCCTTCAGAAGTTTGTAGAAAATAATTTAATCTATTTGTCATTCTGTTCCCCGTGCTTCTGGTTGCAATACAAACCCAACGGATGATGGATCCACCCCCAGGATTAACAGCTAGACAGACGTTCTCTTCATTAGATTCTGTGCCCCTTCTCCAGTGTTCATCAGTGAGATACAAAAGTTTAGGCCTAACATTTAGACGAGCCTCATGGATTTTGAAGACAAAAACAGAGGTTAAAATAGCTCTTTATGTCTCATCTGTTACCTCCTGCCTTGTGGAGATCATTTCATCCATTTGATCTTCCCCACGCTTCATTATTCCCATTAGAAATTTGGATCCGGAATGCCAAAACTTTGGCACCCCACTGTAGGTCCTAACCCTGGGCTAGGTCTTTGGTCAGGACACTAAGAAAATGTTATAGTACTTGCGTACTTTGACTTGATTCTAAATTCTAAAAATAATCTGTTCTCTTTAAATGCCCAACCCCAAGGAGAGAGGGAGTGAAGGCTTAAACTGTTGAATCATCCATATTCTTCACAGGGATGAGTTTATGAGCCGGTTTCACAACTTTCCTTCAGTGTTGTTTGCGTCAATACAGATGATGATGAAATCATTTAGTGGACGCACCTTTTTCCCGCAACGATTACGTAAGAGCAACGAGCTAGAAATGGCTCTTTGGTGACTAAAACATGACAAGAAGTTTGAGGTTTTGTTGACGAGACAAAAATGTTCGTCTTGACCTCGGAGCCGCAGAACAGACCCAATACACGTGACACAGAGAGAGACCTGAGTGAAGCTGGCCCCCATTTAAACATGAATTTATATTTAAAAAATATGTCAATCGTTTGTGCTAGGTTTGTGCTGGTATCGGTTTTTGTTTGTGCTGTTTTAGTTTTTGAGATACTGATGACTCTTTTTTGCATGCAGTGTGTGTCGACATTGACACACGTGCACGCCTCAAGGCTCTAAAGTCTGGAATAGTTTAAAAACGGGACCAGCACAAACAGAAGCAGGCCGGCCCTAGCCATTGTGGCGGCCTAGGCAAGGTTAAACTTTCGTGGGAGTATTGTGTTAAAAAAAAAAATTATATAATAATTATATATATAAAAAATTATTTGGTGGCCACTTCAGCAGATGGCGCCCTAGGCCGCCTTGGTCGCCTATGCCTAGAGCCAGCCCTGAACAGAAATATTTACAGACACCATTTTGACCTGTTTTGAAACCTTAGAACGGTCAGGGCGACCTGAGATCTGACCAATAAAACAATCATTAAAGCAGTACTAAGTAATTCAGGTGTCGTAGCATGTTGTGTTTTTTTACTCATTAATTGTCCGTTAGAGTAAATACTACGCTGACAGAAAAGACAAAGGGACAGAGGGATATTGTTCATCCAGTTACACAATGGAGATCATTTGCTTCACTCAAACGTGGCTGTAAATACTGTTTAAAGTGGCGCTAGCCCGCAGTTAGCTTTGCCCGTTAGCCTGTTAGCTTCTTCTTCATGATTCCATTAGTGTGTATTGGTGACTCCGACCCGGTGGCAGGCAAGTTGCAATTGTGCTTTTCTGGCCAGAGACACCAGGGGGAGATGAAAGACCCCCCAATCATCCCATTAACACTTGTATTACCCCCACAGGGACTACGGAAAGGATTTATTAAGGTAAACACGTTACTTAGTACTGCTTTAATATCTCCAAAACGATAACAGCACAAACAAACATGTTTACAGCACAACACAGCACAAACATGACATGCTCTCCATCTAAATTTGAGTACGATGAGGGGTCAGGTTCACAGAGGTCAGAGAGGTCAGGTCACATGGACTCACATGGTGTACTCTCCCCGCGCTCCAGTCTGAGCAGCGACTGACTAATGTCACTGGGACTTTTTCTCCCACATAAATACTGTAGAAAGCATGTTGGTGAATGAATGTGCAGACGGCGCTGTTGATAAACGACCTCAAAGCGATGATCAGAGGAGGGGGAGGACATTTCTGCCTTTTGTGGAGGATTCTGTCAGTCATCAACCTTCATCCACATTTACAATAGTTATCTAAATGTATTTAGTCAAAATACTAATCCTTAATTACAAATGTCTTTTATGAAAAAGACTAAACTAGGCTAAAACCTTTTTAAGTTTTTGTCGACTAAAATGTGACTAAAAAGACTAAAAAGCATTTGTTTGTCCAAAAGACTAAGACTAAGAGGGCTGCTTTCAGGGTCACTGTCACAGTAATGTAACCAAAACTAGCTCACAGTCCATAACAATGCTAATACATGGACGTTCTGTTTACATAAAGGATTTGAGTTCACAGAGTTTTTTCACCACAGGCCGTAGGTGGTGCTTGTTTTGTGTTGACAAACAGAGCATGTGCAAACTCCACACACACGCGGTCCAGGAGTCGACCCGGGACCGTCTCACCTCCTGGTCTGGGAGGCAGAGGAGATTTGCTGTCTAAGGCTACGTTCAGACTGACCACCCAAACCAAATTCCCTTTTTTTTCACCCTTATTTTGTATGTTTTTATTTATTAGTTTATCTGATAAGGACAGTGCATGTTAATGAACACAGGACCCTATGCGACTTTGTATGTGATCTTTTCATGACAGTCTGAGCGACACAGAGCCGAGGTTTTCAAATGCAACCCAGGCCACTTGGACATGTCCTAAACCGGAGACGTATCTGATCTTTTGTACTGACTTCTGTCGGAACAGCCAGGTCGCATTTATCCAACATAGATTCATTCACGTGCACTTGTTATGAATGAAGTGAGCATGTATAGGAGCCAAATATGGCATTAATGAATGTATATGTTTGTTCAAATGGATTTTTAACCTTTGAACATTATGGATTTTGCACTGAAATAAATAATGAATTTTGCACCTTACCGGAGCTATGGACTATTTTGATGAACATGAAGCAACAGGTTAACAGTAGCCTCATACTGTACCCACCTACCGAGGCAACATCTTACTAGGCGTGTTAGTATAGCACGAGTGAAGCCGCTCATCTCCCTCTCCACAGCTGGACTTCACTTCTTGTAAAAGACATCGATGCCTCTGCTCCACAACAGTCGATAGTAAAAAGAAACGAGCGTCCTCTACTGCGCGACACATTCAAGCCGCATCCCGTTCAGAGGAGATCATAGACAGGCCCCATGTGAGAATAATATGTTGTGTTGTTGTTGTGTGTCCCAGGTGAACCCGCCCTACCTGGTGAAGCTGGTGGAGCTGGTGCCTCATCCTGAGACCAGCTCCTCTGTGATGGACACGGCCCACGCCCTCATGACCCAGGTACCAGCGCACACAGGATCAGCTGCTACATGGACATGTGTGGAGGGAGGGGGGCAGACAGGGGAGTTAAAGGCGGAGGGAGGACACAACAGCAATAATTGTTCCTACCTGTGTTGGCTCCGATTTCCTCGCAGGTTTGAAAGTACCGTGTTTTTAGCCGAGAGCTAACATAAAGCTAACAGCTCCAGCCTCTTCCCCTCAGCTGCTCTGTCCCACATGACGCATCAGAACAAGAGCCTACTCAGGGCTCGAAATTAACTTTTTTCTTGGTAGCGCTTGTGCTCCTAATTCTGACATTTAGGAGCACAGTCAAAAAACTAAGGAGCACAACCAAAAAAAACAGAAGCTTTTAACAGGGATGAAGGGAATTTAAACACATCACATGCCACTTCCAGCCTTCTGTTGCATTTTAGATGCATTAGGCTAAATTATAAACATTATAAATGGGACACCAGATTTTGTGCCTCCCAATCGCCCCCAACCCCCGACTTGCTCCACCCCTGCTTCACCGCACTTCATCGTCTTCACTCTCCTCACTCTGTACTGTGGGGACAAACCCTTTTGCCAGAACCTTAGAAGACGTGTTAAACATTGCGTTTGTGACTTTATGCTTTGTATTTTGCGAGAGCGGCGATGATTCGCTTTCAGCGCAGCACGAGGTGGCGAGCGGGTTGGATTGAAGTTTGCACTGCTTCTCCGCCCGACATCGATTCGAGTGACATTTTAGAGATAGTTCCCAGTCCCAATGAGTTTATGAATGACATATATATTCCTCGTTTTCTCATAAAGAGACTACAGTTGTGTAAATACAGTGGCTCATTCAATGAAAGCGGGCAGAGGAATGAGAGCGCTGCACAGGCACACGCAGAGAACACGGGCTGGTACAGGTCGGCCCAGCGCGTGTGACTGGGAGGAATGACAGCGGCTCTGGGCCAAAAGAGAGGACAGATCGTACTGTACTATAAGCTCTTGAACCATTTTGGAACAGAAAGTTTGCTGTTGCTGACAGGCAGCGTTTGTGAAAACAATGAAACTTTTTTAAGGTAGCACGAGAAGGTTTTCTTTTAAGGTGGACTGGAGCATTTGTTTGCAGTCGCAAACATGCGAGTGATTCTATTTTGAGATCGCAAAGGCATAATTTTGGGAGCATATGCGACCAAAATGGTCGCAATTTCGAGCCCTGCTACTGACTTTACCTTTTGCACAGAACAAAGGGAACAGACATTATATCAGATAAATGGGTTAGCCTACTTTCTGTCTTATTATCAGTAGATTTTTCTTTCTTCTTTATGTTCGATGTTTTGCTCACAGCTAACACTGAGTCTACACTAATTTGAAAATTTAAATAAATGGCAGATGTTTTTTTTGCTGTTCCTTTATCACTGGAGCAGAGACTATTTAAAGGTGCACTATGCAAATTTTTCTTTTAAAAATGTAGATTTTGGTGAGTATTTGACCTCTCAGTGACCCACTGGCTGTACGGGTGGTTAGCTTGGCGCCTTCACTTTCCATCCTGGTGGCTCCTATGATGCTTTAGGATCAATTTTATTTCAGGTTTTTTAGGGTTTTTGGTAGGTTTTCAGTAGGGAATGTATATGTAACCATGGATACGGTTCAATCAGCAGTGAAAACCTAAAAAACGATTGATCCGAGAGCGTCGTACAGGCCATCAGGATGGTAAGTAAAGGCGCTATGCTAACCACCCAAGCATCTGCTGGGTCACTGAAAGGTCAAATAGTACAAATAACTGTTAATATCAACTTTTATTTCAGACAATGTTGCATAGTGCACCTTTAACTATACTGTATAGTCAAGACCTCAAAATCTTTTACTGCAATACTTGGGCTGAAAAGTCTACTGCATTAGAGTGCAGTCATGGGCCAGAGAGTGAACAGGAGGGGCGTTATTGTTTACACATTACAATCGGCACATACAGATTCAGACCATTTTACTGCACGAAATAACAAAAACAGAACCGCTAAGGTAACTCTGTCTGGACCGGACGCGCTGCGCTGACATCCTCGCCCTGTGGCCCTTTCATTTCATTCCCCATAATAAAACAGTCTATGGATCAGGGATGGACTTAACATCCTCTCAAACAGCACAGATTACCCTTACGGCCTGATCAAAGTGTCTGTGCAGTTGCAAGACGAAGAAGGACACGACATTTGAAGTGGTCGAGCATTAAAACTCATTCAAAACCTTGTCTGCAGATATTGGCTCAGTGGGGCAAATATAAAAGTGATATAAAGCAAAACATTTGACATTATCAAACCGCTGGACTAACACGACTACAGTCCTTCCTCACTGCAAACACTGAACATACAGTATCTGACTGTTGTTTTCTTTACTTTACTTATTCAGATTTAAATTCATATGTGCTTAGATTCTATTTATAGGGATGTGGTTTAGTTCATCAGGTTGTTTTTTTGTGGTTGTCTGTGATTATAAATTGAAAAGATTTGTTTAAACTAAATTTCCCTTCTATCTTGGTTGAGATTTGTGTCTGTACACAGACAAATTCCCCCTGGGGATCAATAAAGTTTAGATTGTGATTTAGTGCAGTGGCAGACAAAAGGGCGGGTCAGACCCAAAGAGCAGGAGCTCCAAGTGAGTGAGAAGAAGCTTCTGCTGCTAAGGTTTTTCCTCCTGAGAAATGCCCGGCGTGTGATAGTGTCACATGACCAATGCGTAAGACTTGGGAGCCATGTCAGTGAAGTTTCCCATAACCATTGGCATTAGCATCAAACATGATGTTCCTGACTGTTGTGCACTAAATGTACAGCCCTTTGGAGATGTTATTTTTGATACAAATGAGTGTTTGAAACTAAAACACACGCTGAATAATGAAAGAGGGCACAATACCGTAGAAAAAGGTCTGAGGCACTCTTTTAGAAAATGTAAAAACCCTTTATTAGAATGGACATTAGCATATCTTCGTCATGTCATAATAATAATTTATTATACCAGATTGTCATGACCTGTCACATGCTCTGTTCTTTAAGTCACACATCTGGTTCTGATTACCTTATGCCACACGAAGGCCTCAGACCTTTTTTGATGTTTGTCAAATCGTTTTATTTATTTATTTTTAATTTTATTTACAAAACATGTAAACGTGTATATCAGACAGTCTGAGGTCTCTGACTGTGAGGTGTTCCTTGTGCGTCCTGCTGCAGGTGGGGCAGGTCCCGGTGCGTCTCCACAGAGAGCTGGATGGCTTTGCTCTGAACAGGATCCAGATGGCTGTGATCGCCGAGTCCTGGAGGCTGGTGCAGGTCAGACACTCAGCACATTACAGTGCATCCGGAAAGTATTCACAGCGCTTCACTTTTTTCACATTTTGTTATGTTACAGCCTTATTCCAAAATTGATTCAATCCATTTTTTTCCCTCAAAATTCTACACATAACACCCCATAATGACAACGTGGAAAAAAAGTTTTTTGAGATTTTTGCAAATGTATTACAAATAAAAAACAAAAAATCACATGTACATAAGTATTCACAGCCTCAGGTGCATCCTATTTCCACTGATCATCCTTGAGATGGTTCTACAGCTTCATTGGAGTCCACCTGTGGTAAATGAAGTTGATTGGACATGATTTGGAAAGGCACACACCTGTCTATATAAGGTCCCACAGTTGACAGTGCATGTCAGAGCACGAAGTCAAAGGAATTGTCTGTAGACCTCCGAAACAGGATTGCCTCGAGGCACAAGTCTGGGGAAGGGTACAGAAACATTTCTGCTGCTTTGAAGGTCCCAATGAGCACAGTGGCCTCCATCATCCGTAAATGGAAGAAGTTTGGAACCACCAGGACTCTTCCTAGAGCTGGCCGGCCATCTAAACTGAGCGATCGGGGGAGAAGGGCCTTAGTCAGGGAGGTGACTAAGAACCCGATGGTCACTCTGTCAGAGCTCCAGCGTTCCTCTGTGGAGAGAGGAGAACCTTCCAGAAGGACAACCATCTCTGCAGCAATCCACAAATCAGGCCTGTATGGTAGAGTGGCCAGACGGAAGCCGCTCCTTAGTAAAAGGCACATGGCAGCCCGTCTGGAGTTTGCCAAAAGGCACCTGAAAGACTCTCAGACCATGAGTAAGAAAATTCTCTGGTCTGATGAGACAAAGATTGAACTCTCTGCTCATCACCTGGTCAATACCATCCCTACAGTGAAGCATGGTGGTGGCAGCATCATGCTGTGGGGATGTTTTTCAGCGGCAGGAACTGGGAGACTAGTCAGGATAGAGGGAAAGATGAATGCAGCAATGTATAGAGACATCCTGGATGAAAACCTGTTCCAGAGCGCTCTTGACCTCAGACTGGGGCGACGGTTCATCTTTCAGCAGGACAACGACCCTAAGCACACAGCCAAGATAACAAAGAAGTGGCTTCAGGACAACTCTGTGAATGTCCTTGAGTGGCCCAGCCAGAGCCCAGACTTGAATCCGATTGAACATCTCTGGAGAGATCTGAAAATGGCTGTGCACCGACGCTCCCCACCCAACTTGATGGAGCTTGAGAGGTGCTGCAAAGAGGAATGGGCAAAACTGCCCAAAGATGGGTGTGCCAAGCTTGTGGCATCATATTCAAAAAGACTTGAGGCTGTAATTGCTGCCAAAGGTGCCTCAACAAAGTATTGAGAAAAGGCTGTGAATACTTATGTACATGTGATTTTTTGTTTTTTTATTTGTAATAAATTTGCAAAAATCTCAAACTTTTTTTCACGTTGTCATTATGGGGTGTTATGTGTAGGATTTTGAGGGAAAAAATTTATTGAATCAATTTTGGAATAAGGCTGTAACATAACAAAATGTGAAAAAAGTGAAGCGCTGTGAATACTTTCCGGATGCACTGTACTTCTTAACTGGGACTAGTATATACAGTCCACATCACTAAGGAAACGGATCACTATCATAGGCACTATAGTGTAAACTGTTAAGAGACACAAACTACATGCAGTAATAGTAATGTACTGATGAACATATAAGGGGCATAAACAGGAAATTAACAAAAAAGCTCAAAGGGAATAAGTTTGCCTTACCTGGGGCTTTTAACAGTGACATGACACATGAAAAAGTGACCTCCAGACATATTGTTTATTTGTTTGTCTGCGTTGATGGTTTGAGGAACTGTAAAGAACTGAAGTCCATCAATATATTTACCCAGTGATGTGTCTGACATGGTACGTGTTACAAAAACGGAACTCCAAGCCAATGTCAGACCTAAGTTAGACCTGCAGTCAGCCCATGAACACAAGGTGGCGACGGGTGGCGCCACTTCCTGATTAATCCTGTAGGGTATTATGCAAAATATACTTTTCCGAGCTTCTTACCATGTTACAATGTTGATCTGATCTATAACAAAGCAGGAGTTGTGTTTTGAGCCATTTGCTCTTGTTTGAGTAATCTCCCGCTGTGACCACTCCATCAGGAAGTGCTTTTCTTCCCTTCCGATCTGTCCATCACAGAGCACTGACAAAAGAAACATTTACTGGAGGATCACTACTCTGCCGTAGCCCTGGCAGCATGGAGCCAGAGGTTTGTTGTGAAGGGGAGCGAGAGGAGGAGGGCCTTAGTGTTTGTTTCTACACTCGTCACTTCTCTGAACCCAAAGTCCTTTCCTTGAGAATGTTCCATCATGGGACAATGTGTCTGTCCCCGTCACAGTAACTGAAATGTCCCACTGCAGCGTATAATCCGTCCATCAGCTGACCGACTGTCCACGAGGCTGCCTCCTGACCACACCGTCCACCATGAAAAAAAGAGCTGCTTTTACTTTTAGAAAAAAAACTCACTTGCAAAATCTGCATATGGTGTAAATCTTTGATGTTGTCTTTTATAAGCAGAGGTGGGTTCTGTAGGTTTCCTGAGCGTTACAATTGTCCCTCCCACTAAAAACATCCATGGGCTGCTTCAAAGATTTAAATGGAAAATAATCACTCTAAAGCCACTTTCCCAATATGCATTTTTCATACATTGCGGCGTTGACATTTGTACTAAAGTAGCAACTGTAGAAACCAAAATGTCCAGTCTTTACTTAAAGGTGCATTATACAACTTTTTATGTGAAAAAAACAAGTTGATATTTGTGCATAATTGAACTTTTTGTGACACCACAGCGGTATGGGTCAGCATGGCACCTTTACGTTCAGTCACAGTGGTCTATATAATGTCCCAGGATCAATTGTTCAATAGGTTTTCTGGTGAGAGGATCCGTCAGCAGAGAAAAGCTACCAGAAACTCTCAAAAACAACTGACCCTAGAGCCACTGTGATGGAAAAGGCGCTATGCTGATCACTCATACAGCCGCTGGGTCGCTAATAGCTCAAATACGCACGAATAGACTTTTTTTTTTACACATATAAAGTTCCGTAATGCATCATTAAAGATTTTTTTATTTTATTTATTGAGCTTTGAAACCCAATAAATCATTTTCCAGATATGTTTTTTTAGTAATATGTAGTTTATTCAAAGAACTAAACAGGATTCAAAATCCCACCATCCAAATCTTTGACCTGGCCCTTTCCATTCCTCAAATATTTCCAAAATATGGGCTATTTTGGCCATTGTTAACCACAAATGGATTTCTCCAGTTTCAAATATTATATACTGTAGTTTCAATATCTTTACATAAATTTTCTTCTTCTTCACCTGCAGCGTCTCTCATTAAAACTTGTTTAACTGACTGTGTCTATAAACAGTCGACACAGAGTTGCAAGCAGCGCGTACGTCAGTCCAGCTGTGATCTGATTTCAGCCTTTCAAAAACCTCTTCAACGTTCCTTGGATGGAGCTTTATGTGTGTTGTGTGTGTGCATGTGGAACCTGGAGAGTGGCGGTTTAAGTGGAGACAGTTGGATTTGCTGTGAGGCTTTGGTCCAGGTCATGGTCCAGGATACGATTGAGGCGTGTTGGAGAGGCTCATGTGACCCACTCAGGTGCTCTAAACTGGAACACGCACAGTATGGAAAGTCCACTCAGGCCTTTCTAAAGTGGAGAAAAGCCACAGACCTGGAGAACGAAGACTTTCTGATGTCAGGGGATCTGTCCAGGCCTTTATCATCAGCCCTGGAGTCAGAGAGTCCATTTGCTGGAGATGTGATTCATGAAATGTAACAAATAACACTGGCAGCTGTCATTTATCCATTATAACTTTTATATGTGGTTGTTCTGTCATTTACATATCAGGTTTGTGGCACTAATACTCTCAGTTTCTAATGGTACATCAGGGGCAACACGGCCAGTGTAAGTACTATTCGGAATTTAGCAACACTGACTGAAGGATGTTTTGGGATGACTTTGAGCCACAGCTGTTCTCAGAGTGACAGTCCTGACAACAGAGGCGTAAACCCGTGGGACTGGATTAGGGATGGAAATCGAGAACCGGTTCTACAAGTAGACCCGGTTCTGTTTGAGCAAAGCATCGGAACCGCACGTCTACTTCATTATCGATCCCTCTTATCGATGCTCCCGCTCTGAAAACACTCTTTTTGCGCCACGGAGCTAGACGCACGTGCGTAATGACATAGTTCTCAGAGTCTGTTGACGCTGCTTCGAAGTAAGCAGGGAAACATCGGCCCAAGCTCAATTCTACCCCTTAGCCTCCGCTTCGCCTGCCCCCTCCGTATTGTGCGTTCACGAGAGACGAAAGAGTGTCGTCAATTAAAACAGTTCATTGTTATAAACGTGTCAGTTCTACGTTTTCGCTTTGCTGCTGCGAACGCTCCGTTTATTTGCACTGTATTGGCTTGGAGTTTCTTTCCAAACTTTGGATACGTCGCTATTGACATGACACACGGGGTTCAGTGCCTCGCTGCACGCTCCCCGTGCCGCTGTGCTCTGAGCCCGGGTCCGAGACTGTCTGTCCCCGGTCTGAGCCTCCGCTCAGCCCCGGGGCTCAGAGCGGAGGCTGCGGCCGCCTGTCCCCGCCCTGAGCGCACTGTGAGGGAATCGGCTGATCTCTCGCAGCTTTGGCTAACGGGCTGCAGCCACAGCGGCCCGGCGGTAGAAGCAGCAACACAGATGATGAAAATCTGTATGGTTTGGGCTGAGACCGAGTCCTGTTGTTTAGGTGTTACAAAACAGCATCAGTCTGTTACAAGTTACAGACACTTGTTGAAATGTTACCATTATATTTTAGAGGATGCCAGGCAGGCTGAGTGCCAGCAGGAGCCACAGTATATTTGGAAACTTGCTTTATTAAATAATTTTTTTCTTGGGAAAACTAACAATGTGTCTTTTTTGATAGAGTTTATCAAAAGCACATTAATTCCTTGCTTTTCCCCAACACACAGACAAGTCAGGTATCGATAATAGAATCGATAAAGAATCGAATCGATAGGTAAAATTATTGATGGTATTGATATCAATAAAATCTTATCAATTCCCATCTCTAGATTGGATGCTCCTGTGCTGACTCGACAGGTAGAACTGGAACACCCGTCACTCCTCGTCTATTGTTGTCATTGTTCATCCAATTCAATAGTTCAATAGTGTTTAATACATGTCAATGTCAATGTCAACTTTATAGCACATTTAAAAACAGCTACAACTGCCCAAAGTGCTGTACAACAAACATTATAAAGTACAATTGAAAAACAGTCACAAAATATACAACATCTAACAATAATAATAAAATACATGGGATCTGCTCAGCTTGTGTTGAAGGCCAAAACAAAAAGATGAGTTTTCAACAACGACTTAAAAACATGAATGGACTGGGCCATTTTGACATTCAGCGGAAGGCTGTTCCAGAGTCTCGGAGCCGCTACGGCAAAAGCCCGGTCTCCTCTGGTTTTACGCTTAGATTTTGGCACCTCCAGATTCATTTGATTGGAGGATCTCAATGTTCGACCTGGATCACGGATCAACATAACCATTTGTCATACATTGGAATTTTGGGAGAGTCATTCAAAAAACAAAAAACTATATAGCAATAATTTTGAGAGCAAACTTTCCATGAACTGAGAATCAACAAGGTTTTACACGGAATAGCAGTGCCCATATTTCATATTTGTAACTTCTTCACATTGGAATAATAGAGTCGATTATTTGGTTTATTTGGGCTGCAAGATTGTTATTAGTAACAACGCTGTTCCCAAAGAGAGTAGGTAGAAGATAACTTATAAATGCCTACACCCTCATACATTAACAAACATAGCTGTTGACATTCATTTCATTTCATTGATACAATTCCTTAATTGATAATGACTACAGTAATGTCCATATGCATACGATCACATTGCTAAGATGATGAGATGATTTTCTCTGCAAGATTGGGTCCTATATTTACAAAATGATAATGGTATGACTACAAGGTTTGCACATCTAGAGACTGACATTTTAGCCCATTCCTCTTTACAAAACAACTCAAGCTCTGTCAAATTAGAAGGAGAGCGTTTGTGAACAGCAGTTTTCAGGTCTTTCCACAGATTTTCAATAGGATTTAGGTCAGGACTTTGACTGGGCCATTCTAACACATTAATATGTTTGTTTTTAAACCATTCCATTGTAGATTTAGCTTTGTGTTTAGGGTCATTGTCCTGCTGGAAGGTGAATCTCCGCCCCAGCCTCAATTCTCTTGCTGACTCCAGCAGGTTTTCCTCCAAAATGTCCCTGTATTTGGCGCCATGGATTGAACAGTGTTCCGTGAGATGTTCAAATCTTGGGAAATCTTTGTATAACTTAACACTGCTTTAAACTTCTCCACAGCTTTATCCCTGACCTCTCTGGTGTGCTCCTTGGCCTTCATGATGTTGTTTAGTGACCAATACACTCTGACCATAGCTCTGAGGCCCTCACAGAACAGCTGGAATTAGACTGAGAGTAGATTACACACAGGTGGCCTCTATTTAATGGATAGTGCAAGGTGTGAACATTCTGCAGTCATTAGGAATGTTACAAAGACAATTTAATGCACTCTGAAAATGCTGTATGAATACTTGTGCACGCCCCACTTTTCACTTTTCTATTTTTTGAAAAATATCATTAATCATTTTGCTTTCACTTCACAGTTGTCTGTTACTTTTGTGTGAACTTTCAGTGAAAAATTCAAAATAAAATCTTTATGTTTATGGTTGTAAACATGACAAAATGTGCAAAAGTTCAAGGTGTATTAGTGTTTTTGAGAGGCACTGTAGTTACCAATTTGTTTTTGTATCACTTATATTTCATTTCATTTTTAGATTATCTATTTCTTAAGAATTTTCTGTACAGTTGATTACACTATGTCCATTATCTACATCACTTTGGCCCAACATACACATAGCAACAACATACACATAACATGACATGACAGTGGGGAGCCTTACGGGGGTATGGCTTATCTAAATGAGATGTAAATGAGCCCTATTGTCACTCCCAACAGCAGAGAGGTGAGAATGGCCCAAATCTTTGGAGAGGTTTTTCAGCCCTTTGGCCTTTTGGGAATTGTTAACTTCAAATCAACGCTACGCCTCCAAATATTATCAGATTTCCATGTGTTACACATCGTTGGAAAGCTTGGAGACTACACTTTAACAATCTACGAAAATCTCAAAATACCCCAGAACCGACTTGTGTCTTTGATTCTAGTGACTGGTCACATATTTCCAAGTGGCATATAAACTATATTTAAGTACCGAGTTGCACTGAACCCGGTCAAATCATACCTGTGTGACAGGAAACCGTATGTACAACTGGGAGAATGCACATCTGGAATGAGGCACAGCACTTGTGGTTTACCACAAGGATTCATTTTGGGTCCCTAACTCTTTTTGCTCTGTACCATTTAAATGATATTTGCTATTTTTTCTACCAAGCTGAGATTTACACCATTTGCTGATGATACCTCAATTATTTGCTGAGGAGAGGATGTACACTACAGCTTCTTATGAAATCTCAACAGAATTAAGAAAAACTGTTAATATAAACATATTGTCAATGAACATCTTGTAAACAAACAATAGGATTAAGATATAAAAAAATAAGAATAAAGTAAGAATAAAAAATAATACCATTTTCCTCAAATAGCAAGTATGCAAAGAAAAGACAAGGAGTATGAGAAAGAGCTTCAGAGTGCGATTTTACATTCCAGTTTTTACCAACAAGCTAAAAGGTCCATAATGCTAACCACAATTCTTCATGCTACATATGCTAACACGCTGTTTTTTCACTTCAACTGGACAATTTGCTGCAGAAAATGGTTAAAAACTGTGAAAATTACGATTCCCATGAGAATCTTTTCTTTCCCCCTTGGCTAGGCCACGCCCCCTTGTCTAACACGTTGCCGTCTGTATCTATAGCTTCACCCAAAATGACCTCCATATCCCAAGCAGATCACTTGTTATAGAAGATACAAATTGTATGGTTTCTATAGAACCCCATGAAACAAATAATTATAGTGATATGTTTGTACATTATCTTCTCTAACAGTGTTTAATTGTAGTGTCAGTGGCCGGGCCATTATCAAATTATGGGCAATAAGTTGCCTGGCCTGCCAAACGACATGCCTTTTCATAGACATTTCAAAGACATATAGTCTGGGAGCAAGCGTGATCTCAACAATTTCCCGGTGGGTGTGATTGACAGACGGGATCAACCAATTAGAGCACGCTAGATACGTTTCAGTAACAAGCGGCAGAAAGCCTTTCCAAAAACATCCTTTTTTACGAGGAACGCTTCGAACGCTGTTTCTTGCTCCGGTTTTAGGGATTTCATATTTTCCAAATGATTTAAAACAGATGAAAGAGCAGAAGAAAACAGTGTATCGGCCGCCATCTTTAATGTTTTGGAAGAGTGCGTGGTGGTGACAGGTGACGGCTTCCGTCTCTTGGTCTCTTCGACCGATGTGGGTAAAATCGAGAAATGATTGGCTGCGAGCAGCCGCCCAGACGGTTCTTCTTTTGAACAGAAAGGAGGAGTGTCTGGCAGGCCAGGCAAGGCAATAACCTGTCCCTGCACTTCCCACCCCTGAAAATGAAATATTTTAAAAATCAACAATGCAGTGAAACCAAAAAATATTGAATTGAGTGCCACATGATAAGAGACAGGTAATATCAGATCATGTTTTTGCAGTTTTTACTTTTTATTCCACTTTGAATATCCAGTGTATGTTGAAACCCCAGTGTCCCCGACCCCATTTTCACACCTTTGTGCAGTTAAAAAGAATATTTCCACTATATCTATAAATATTGTTCTTGCCAATTCCAAACAAACAGAGCATAGACTTCAATAATCTGCAGATCTTATATGAAAAATCACAACTATTAATTAAAATAATTAAGAAAAATCTCTGTCCCTCAGTTTTGTGTCATTACATTCCAGGATTTGTAAGGTTAAAAAAAGATGTGAAGAAATATTATTCTGGTCAGATGAGACCAAGTTAAAAGCCTAATCCTGGGAAATATAAAGAAGGACATACAGTATTGTCGTCACTAAGAACAAATAAATAACTTTAAAATGTGACTTTATACTGTGGGTCATTTTGAAATGTCATTGGTGTTATGGCTGTTTGCATCAGTTAGTAGAATTTCTCTGGGGAAAAAACAGGTTCACAGCTAAAACTATACAACTGTACTGTGATACACCACCTTTGTTCAGGAATAACATAGAAATACTTAAGAAAAGGGACAATTGATTGAAATTCGTCACTGGTGTTACAGCCCCACTTTAAATCAGTGTTAATTTTGACAACATATTTTAATTTAGTTTTAGTCTTAGTCTTTTGACGAAAATGTAATTCAATTTTAGTCGAGATTTAGTCAAAAAAATATCTTCAATTTTAGTCTAGTTTTAGTCGACTAAATTTAAGACAAATTTAGTCGACTTTGCATTTATAATATTCATTATAATCATATTTAATCAAGGTCCTCTGTTTCATGGAGCTGCTCTCACATGAACAAAGCTCAGAGCTGCTCCTTTGGCAGAGGATTTACATGATCTGAGGCTCCTTCAGACTGTCAATAGAAGTTTGGATGATTTTAGTCTCTCCTTTTCATTTTTATTTAGTCTAATTTTAGTCGACTAAAATATCTGGACATTTTAGTCATAGTTTTAGTCTCATGAAAAACGTTTAATTTAGTTTTAGTCCAATTTTAGTCGTCAAAAATATCACTTTGACTAAAATTAAGACTAAATATTTTAGTCGACGAAATTAACACTGCTTTAAATGAATGGAGGCTCTGATGCAAAGTCACTGGTGTTACACTTTTGTCATTGGTGTTATGAAAACACTGAGCTTAATTTAACATATAATTCTCCTTTATTTTAATAAAATACTGTTTTTAGACAAAATGGCTATTGTTTAATTTCCTAAATGCAAAATTTTACACAATTGACCAAATGTTTTGTTGCTTTATTGCCTTATGTTTGTCATTAAAATAGTTGTAACACCAATGACACAAAACTTAAAATAAAAATCTTAAATGATAAAAAAATGAAAAATACCCAAGCTGTCCCTTATGACTGGAGGGTATTGAGCATGTTCTGGTGATTAGTATGTAAAAATATTGCACTTCATTATTTTTATTTTTCAGGACAGAAAATGCCCATATTTTGATAATGGCCTGGCCCTCATTTATCAACATTGCGTTAAAAAAAATGGTGTAGGTGTATTTGCGATATACGCCAGAGGGCGCGTGACATTTATGAACCTGTGCTTTCCGCTCAGATCTTATCGTACACAAGAGCAGCTGATAGTAAATGCCACAGAGAAATCCTAGCGTCATTTGAATGAAACGCCCAAAAATATTCACGTATGAGGAGGCCTCACCCACGGGTTTTACGGCAGGCACGCACGAAACACGGCAAAAAGAACATTTCTCCAACCAGGAAATGATGAATAGTTGTTTTTAACACAACAAATATGTACAGTATACAGTATGTATATATATTTTTGCGCATGAGGAAGATTAAAAAATCTGTCAGTAACCCACATTAACCTTATAGCCAATCCAAGATCACATTTACTAAATAGAAAAAGAGGGGAAAAAGAAATAGGCTAATAATAAAAAGTGACCTTTATTAAATAAGCAGTAGGCCTAAATAGCCTATATAAAAAGGGTATAAAATTAGACCACATAAAAAAAAAGCATGGACATAACGCTGCAGTACAGACTCAGGACCATGATCTGAACCAGCGAAAAGCAGCTGTCAGCTCCGGGGACTCAGCGCTGGACCCGGCAGGACTACGCGCCTTTCGGCCTGAGCAGAGCTTTCCTCCGGGAGGAAACAGGTGCGCGGAGGGCTGACAGCCTAACGAACCCGTCCGGACCAAAGACAGCCCTACGAGACGTGCTTCAATCATTCCCCTGCTGAGAGGAGAGTGCGTGGTCACCAGACCCTGTGCACGCCGCACAAACCCAGACCTTACAAACCCGTCCGGACCGAGGAAAGCTGTGGAGCTGTCGAAGGATTTGTTTGACGCCCGGGCTACTCGCGAGCACGGAATACGGTCCACAGACTCAACGCTCAAACCAACCAGAACACGGAGCATGGCCTCGAGCAGACCCAGGTGAGGCCCGGTGTCCCGGTACACGGCAGGTGTACGGTGCGCTCAAATTGATAAATGCCAAAACAGGCAGTGATTTTTCGTACACCCCACCTACGCTCTGATTTCACCGTTCGCAAGTTTGATAAATGAGGGCCATTCAGTGTTTCTAGGTTTCATACACGATAAAACTGTAAGAATAACTGATTTCTGCCTCGGCTGCATCAAAAGTTGCCCCAAAAATCTTGCGTAACTCCCCCACATTACTGGAAAAGGCCTCGGGTATTTTCCGGCTTGTACCTGGCAGCTCTGGCTCAGTTAAATGACAGTGGAGTGTCTTATGTAACAGAGTGGAGCTGACCCAGGGCCAGTGTGAAACCGAGTGCCTGAGAACCTGCCTGGCCTCACAATGAACTGACAGAGGGCCTTTTACATGGGGCCCCAACAAAGACTGGACTGTGCTGGGACTGCAGGTACCTGAGACCCCGCCCCCGAGCTGCACCCACCCTCCTCTTCCTAAGCCCTTTGCATATGCGTAATGCATAGTATATGGGAAGGCCCTATATTTAGAATGACTGTGTCTGATCCCATATAGTAAACTGTAGAAGAAGTAGTGGGGAGGAAACACAAATAAATACTGTAAATGTAAGCGAATACTCGCAGGTATGGTATGTGTTAGGACTTGGATGATGCTATTGATATAAATATATACAGGCGATAAACACTGGTAATGGGCCCATGTGATGTGCGAAATGAAGATGGCGCACCTTGCTCCTCCTGTAGTGCATGTTCCTGAAATGGGCAGAAAGGCGTGAATGTCTGCCCACGTCGGGCAGGCGCAGCAACAAGCCTCCACACTTCTCCTGGGCCTGTCAATCAAAGCCAAAAGCTCAAAGTTTAAAAGTCCAGAGAAATAAAACCAGCCTGGTTAAAAGTATGATATCCCATCAGAAAGTGAGATCTAGATTCTTAGATTCTTAGAAAGGCTTTAAGTTGTTTATGGGAGAAGTAAAGTCTACATAGGTTTCTATTTCAGAGAAGTGCTATCCTCTGATGATGCGCGTTTGTTACAATCATAGACCGTTAAAAAGAATAGACAGCTCCTCCTCACTCCTCCCCGTTTACCACAATGACCACATTCGAGGGGAAATCATGGCGGATTTATAGACTCCTCCTCCCCAGCTCTGACGAAGCATGTTCCTAATAAGGGCATAAGGGCGGGATCTTCACTGTAGACTCGGCCCTTGCGTGACGTGTAGCTCGTGCAGCTCCAATGCTAACAGTCCGACCCTCATTAGTACGAGATTTCAAAACATTTTCTTTCGAAAACCAGCCTGGTTTTCGTTATCTCAGGAGGAATATGTAGCCATAGAATGTGTTTAAAAATAGAAACCAGGTGTTAAAGTTGATTTTAACGTGTCTAAAGTCCAATGCTTTTCAATGGGGGCCTAGCGGCTATATGGAGGTACTACAGCAATGGCGGAGCAATGGTGGCCTCCAGTGTTGCGGTCATAAAGCAGAGCAGCTAGCGGCCATTGGTTACAATACATCTGGCTCGTTGCATGTTGTGGCTATGCTAGTTCCTCTGACCTGAAGTGGTGAGCGCCAGTACTTCCTGTCTGTATTCATTTTCATTAAGATTAGTTAAGATTAAGCATATTTTCTAAAGACTCCCTGGTGGACATTGAGTTCCAAATGATCACTTACTGCATGTTAACGAGTTGTAGGATGTAAATATTTCAGTGGAGGAGGCGTCTGTGTGTATAAAGGTTGGGGAGTTTGTCTTAAAGCTAAAGACTAACATCTATTTCATGCATTATAACTTTTTAAATAGTGCCACAAATATGAACTAATCTGCATGAAACCAGTCTTGTTTATAAACAAACTTTATAAAGACAGACGCCTCCTCCACTGAACTATTTGCATCCTACATCAAGTTTTTAACACACACTGGAAGTATCATCTACCAGGAACTCACTGTCCACTCCTTGGAGGAGGGTGCGTACTTATGTCCTGTTCCCCGGGTGCGATTTTTTTTTCCGTAGGTGAGTTGGTAAATTAACCAATTACAAGTCATGAGAGTGATAAGTCATACATATATCAATAAACTTAAGCTTGACCCTGCCTTATAGCCACTAACCTTAAGGATAGTGGGCTGGTGCCTAATACATCGGTGTTCCCCACTTCTATTGATCTTGAATTGAAAAACATAAACTGGAACGATGTGACACAAATGGAAAATATAAATCAGTGCTCTACTTTTTTAACAAAGAAACTGACAAATGTAATTCAGAAATTTGCTCGTGTTTCAAAAACCAACAGGAGGAAAGTGACCCTGCCATGGATATCTGATCATATTTATCAACTTATGAAAAAGAAGGATCTAGCACTGAAAAAATCGATCAAAACTAAATTACAGACAGATATACTGGTCTTTAAGGGACTAAGGAATAAAGTTGTTAGTGGATTATGGATGCATGGATTCTTACTTCATGCATCTGTTTGCTGAATCACATGGAAACAGTTCGCTTATATGGAAACACATTAATAAATTGACCAATCGTAATTCGAGTCAGAGTAAATGCATAACTAAACTGGATGTAAATGGAACGATCAGTAGTAATGCTTTGGAAATTGCAAATTAATTTAACTTCTATTTTGTTGATTCAGTGGAGCAGCTTGCTGCAAGTTTCAATTCAATTTCTGTCGCATGTGATGATGTGAAAGATTCAATTTCATCCTTTAATGTCACACACGCTGATCAAAAAAAGATCCATACAATTACTAATCAATTAAATAGTTCAAAAGCCAAAGACCTTTTTGATTTAGATACACATTTAACCAAAAAGTACAGTAACAAATTGTTAAAACCAGTATCACATTTAGTGAATTTATCGATCAAAAATAATGAATTTCCTGAAAATCTCAAAACGGCTGTTGTGACTCCAATTTTAAATCAGGAGCAACAGATAAAGCTTGCAATTATCGACCGATCTCAATTTTACCTGTGATTTCCAAAGTGTTAGAAAAGCTTGTAGCTGAACAGTTGATGACCTATTTGGAGGAACATAGTCTACTAAACCCTAAACAATTTGGATTTCGACCAAAGCACTCCACTGAGATGGCTGTATGTCACTTTACAGAAACCATCAAAACTAGTTTGGATCAAGGTAAATGTGTGGGAGCAGTATTTCTCGACTTTAAAAAGGCTTTTGATACTGTAAACCACCAAGTACTCTTGAGAAAACTGAAACAACTAAACTTTTCCAAACAAGCTTTAAATTGGTTTAAATCATACCTTACATCAAGACAACAGTGTGTAAAGATAAATGGTGTTAAATACACCATCCAAAAATGTAATTTAGGTGTACCACAAGGGTCGATATTGGGCCCCTTGCTGTTCTGTCTATACATAAATGATTTACCGGAAATCTGCAAAAATACCAGCTGCCAATTGTATGCAGATCAATCATCTATGTAGCTGCAGATTCCCCTAAACAGGCTTCAGACGTGTTGAACAGGCAGCTTGTCAGCACATCTCAGTGGCTGCGGGACAACTGTCTGACCTTAAATTATACTAAAACTGTTGCCATGTGTTTCTCTCTAAAGAATGTAAAGACCACATAGGTCTTTCTGCTCCGTCTGTAATGTGTCAATTAGTACAAAAATACACTAATCAAGGAGTGAGCACCAGAGCTGGAGTCAGCGGGAACTGCAGAGTGAGGTTTGTAAAACTGCTCTGGGTCAGTCTGCGTTCTCAGTAAAAGGGACACAGTTATGGAACTCTTTGCCACTGGAGCCAAAGTCCTAAATGGACCTGAGACTTTTTGGCTGGACTTGGGATGGGAAGTGGTCAGATATGTCTTCTCTTCTTTCTTTTTATTGTTGTATTGTTTGATGCTTTTTACTGATTTTTCATCTTTCTGTTCTGTTTTAAACCCCTTTGAAAAGCCTAACCAGGGACGGGGGCTGCAAATTAGCCTACGGCTAGACACCTTATGTACATAACATCGGCCACTGACTTGGCAATGTTTTCTTGTACTGCCCCTGTCAAATAAACAAATAAATAAATAAAAATATATTGACGGGGGAACATATGGCTGACCCCGTTAGAGGAACTAGCATAGCCACATCAAGCAACAAGCCATACAGTAGTATGTGATTAAGTATATTTCCTTTAAAGATTTTGATCAAGAAAACAACATCTATAGAAGTGTTAAAAGTAAAAGATTCATGAACACAACAAAATGTAGGTTTAAAGTGCTGTGTAACTGTCCCAGAAAAATAAAGATAAAAATGACTCCAAACACTTAAAAGCCTATGAACAGAGCAACTATAGCTTTTTACAGCAGCCAGCACTGCACAGACATTAAATATTGTAAAAGGATTGAAAGTATCACTCTTCAGTGTTGTGGAAAAGCGTAGCTTGTGTGCTGTAATCCAAAGAACTATCTAACCTTTGTATACATGCATTTCCAATGACATCACACATAGTTCCGGCGGCCATTTTGAGCACCAAAGTAGAATTATGCAGTACTACAACATGTAACAATATCTCAACTCAGGATGAAAATGAAAGACGACTGATTGACAGTGGCATTTTTATGTCCTCGTAATCATTGCTCAAGAAGATAACAGTAAAAACACGGCCCCAGAGGCGCACGTTTATGTGATATAACCAGCAAATGTGGCACAGAGCTACAGCAGGATTTACTATAGATCTGCTTCACTCCTACGACTAAATTAACAGATCAAAGAGGAAATAGAAAACCTTTCTCTGGGATTTTTACAGTTTGTCATGTCAATAGAGTCTCAGTCCGTGTTTAAGCTGCTTAAGATGTTAGCATGCTACCGGTTAGCAACTGTCAACCAACTGTCAATGGCTTCAACACGATAAACACATGTGTGGCTCACATCTATGAACACTGAGGAAATACTACAGTAACAGCTCAGCTCTGACCTCTGTCACATGTTGTATCCAGGTATAGATGTTTGTGGTTCAGGGCTTTCCCTTGGAGAGGTCAGAGCTGAGCTGTTAAAGCTAAATGCTAACTGGTAGCATGCTTACTTCTTGAGCAGCTTAAACACTGACTTACTGATTTCTTCACATAAACGTGCGTCTCTGTGGCCGTGTTATCTTTATGAGCAATGATTACAAGGACATGAAAATGCCACTGTCAATCAGTTGTCTTTCATTTTCATCCTGAGTTGAGATATTGTTACATGTTGTAGTACAGCATAATTCTACTTTGGTATTCAAAATGGCTGCCATAACAACAAAAGTCACATGACTGAAAAGCATGTATATGAAGGGTGATTATGTGCCTGTGTGTGCTGCAGGACGGGGTCATTTCAGTCAAGGACGTTGACCTGGTGATGTCAGAGGGACTGGGCATGCGCTACGCTTTCATTGGTCCGATGGAAACCATGCACCTGAACGCACCACAAGGTAACCACACACAGAGAGAATTAGGTACCTTTCATTTATTTCAATACGAGCAGCTTCACGGCACTTGGTACTTCATGGTACTAAAGTCACTCTCTATGAGCAATACCTTTTCGGTACATATGCTGCAGTAAACTTTATCAAGAACCATAAAAAAGAATGATAATGTTCATTCCACTAAAGCTCTTTGACCCAAACTAGTTTGTCATTTATTTGAGCTGGACTAATGTACTAATGGGTATTTGGATTTTCTTCAGCGAAATGAATGCTCCCCACCATAGTCCTCAGTTTCCCTTTCTGACGTGCGTTGGGGAGACACACACCCTTAACCCTTTTCAACTCCCATCTATGAAGTTTGTAGAAATTTCTACTTTTTTAATATGACCACTTCCCGTTTCATATAATGAATAATCGGGCCATTATTTGGTCCATGTACTTGAGCTTTCTTTGTATTTTACATTCTAAATGAAAATGCAAAATCGAGAATTGTGTTTTTATATATTCTATATGTGATGCAATATAAAATATTAATTTGTCTATATCAGACATTTATTTGGTAATTGACACAGCCCAAAAAAGAACTTACAATAATTAACTTATTATTGATTACTTTTACTTTAAATCATAATCTGCATAAACTCCATTACTCAGAAGTGAAACTGTCTTGTTTAGGAAAATAGCATGAATTTAACTTGAGTAGATCTGAGTCTCTTAGAAAATAATCTCCAAACGCCATAGACCAGCGATCGGCATCTGGCTATGTGCATGTCAGGGGTGTGGCCCGTGTACTGTCTACAATTTAGACTCCACAGGGTTATGGTTAAATTTGTCCTCAGCATTTGACCCATCCTTCGATGCCACAACACGGAAGGAGCAGTGGGCCCAGCAGTGCAACAACCAGGGACCCACCTCCAGATGTGGAGCCAGGCTGATAGTCAGAATCATCTGGCTGGAGGATTCACCTATTGTGCATGTTTGTGGATAGGTTTATATGAGAGTGCTAAATGTTGTGCATGATCCTGACTGGCTGTGGCTGAGCCTGGTTCCAGACACACAAAGCACTAGTGCCCGCCCTGACTAACCCCCAGATTCAACCTTTTCCGCCTGTTCACCCCGCTCCAGACATCAATGCCCACTATCTCCTCTTCAGTTTCAGTCTGCTCTGGTCCTCCCTGTTGGTGCAGCTCCACAAGGAGCTTGAAAGTGAGCATGCACAAAATGAAACTCCTAATAATATAATAAATAACTACTTGTTAACTACTACTAGTTACTAGTTACTAACTACTTAAAAAATTGTACCTTCTTACATTCTTAACAATACCCCGATTAACCAGTTTGTGCTAATGATCACAAATCTGACCGTCTTTAACCACTTCTTCAGGTTAAGTTTAAACTGTTGCAAGGTGCTACTATCTCGAACAGTTAATGACAACGAGTTCCACATCTTGCAGCTTCACAGAGAAGCTTCTGTCCAAAGGTGGATGCTGTGGGGCCAAATCATGAAGAATTTTAAACACTAAACTGACATTCAAATACAAAATGAAACTTTTAAACGTTAATAATTTATATTTCTTCACAATGTTACAGTAGTGGTACAAAAGAGTTTTTTTTATCTTATAAAATTTTGAGTGCCTGTTTGTACAAGCTCTGGAGTGGCTTTAGCGCAGTGTTGGTTGATAGAGACCAAGTTGTAATATTTATTGCACAATACAATCTGAGATTTTTTAGGGCTTTGAAGCTCGCCCCATGCTCTTTCACTTTCACCAATTTAGTTTTTCCTCCTGCGTGTGAAGGGAAGAGGCAGAAACAAGTTATGCGAATGGAGCAATTCAAGATAATTGGGTAGTGTGATTGTTATTGTGGCCTATCCTAAGTGATAACAAGCTACAGAGGGATTTATCCAGGTTATTGTATGTCAAATAGTGACATTTTGGTTAAAAAATAAAGTCTATGTGGAGGATATTTACTTATTTACTTTACTCTTCCTCCATCTGCTTCCTCCTGAGGTCACAAACTGAGGTCCACTCATGCCCCTCAAAGATTCTGAACTCTATCCACCGAGGGTTTGAGGGAAAATTCACATTCACATTTCTTGTGAATTGACTATAAGGATTCTTGATTTTTATCTTCAGCATGAGATAAGATGACCTGACGGACATTTCAGGGGCATTTTCCAAGATGATGATGCCAGGAATCACAGGCTGTGCACTGTGGTCACTCTCTCCCATCATTGATACAAGCTCTTGGTGAAAAATGAATGCTACTCTAGATGGATAAAGCTGGTGGAAACAATGCCACAGTGACCGTGTAATCAAAGCTAAAAGTGGTCCAAAGAAACACTAGACTGTGTTTTTCGGTGTGTATAATGAGGAGCTGGGCTCAGAGAACAGAGCAGAGAGTGGAGGACAGTCAGGCCAATTCCACGGCAGAGACGTGGAGAATATCTGAGGCGAGTGTGAAAGCCTCTCCCCCCTCTGTGCGCTCACACACTCAGCCCAACAAAGCCGGCTTTTGATGGTGGTCTGAATGAACGTAGTCAGCGCGCAGTAATGCACACCGCAGACCCGTCCTATCCTCTGTGCGCTGAAACAGACCCTCCTGTGGGCACTTACCTGGCTCCATCAGATCCTGGCACTGCACTCTCCTCCATGATCACAGAGGAGCAGGGCAGTGCCAACCTGCCTCAGAATAAAGGACGGCACAGGCCTTGGGTTTCACCAAGGAACCACGGGGGCTGTTTGGGCTGTAAGAAGACAGAGGCAAGACGGGGACAAGACAAAGACAAGACAAAGACAAGACGGCGACGAGATGGAAATGATACAGAGACGAGATGGTGACGATATAG
The DNA here is from genome assembly GCA_007210695.1 of Neogobius melanostomus. NCBI lineage: Eukaryota > Metazoa > Chordata > Actinopteri > Gobiiformes > Gobiidae > Neogobius > Neogobius melanostomus. Next base: position 56,278 of record VHKM01000233.1, on the reverse strand, counting down.
AGACGAGACTGAGACGAGACTGAGACAAGACTGAGACAAGACGAAGACCATACAGACACTGAGATGATACGGAGACGAGACGGTGACGAGACAGGGACAAGACAGAAACGATACGAGACAAGATGGTGACGATATAGAGACAGAGACGGAGACGAGAAGGAGACGAGACGGAGACAAGATTGAGATGAGACGGTGACGATATAGAGACGAGACTGAGACGAGACTGAGACAAGACTGAGACAAGACAAAGACCATACAGAGACTGAGATGATACGGAGACGAGACGGTGACGAGACAGAAACGACACGGAGATAAGAGGAAACGATACAGAGACAAGATGGTAACGATATAGAGACGGAGACGAGAAGGAGACGAGAAGGAGGCGAGACTGAGACAAGACTGAGACGAGACGGTGACGAGACGAGTCTGAGACGAGACGGTGACGATATGGAGACAAGACGGAGACGAGACGGAGACGAGACTGAGACGAGACGGAGACGAGACTGAGACAAGACAAGATAAAGCACCGGCAAAAGGATCACTTCAATAAACATTCAGATGCAATATTTACAGTATTTACACTTGCAATTACAAATATCTACAGTTTAAAAACAAAATTGTACCTTCTTACATTCTTAACAATACCCCGATTAACCAGTTTGTGCTAATGATCACAAATCTGACCGTCTTTAACCATTTCTTCAGGTTAAGTTTAAACTGTTGCAAGGTGCTACTATCTCCAACAGTTAATGACAACGAGTTCCACATCCTGCAGCTTCACAGAGAAGCTTCTGTCCAAAGGTGGAGGATCTAAAGTTCACAGAACAGTCTCCTCTGGAGGAGCTTGTGTTCTCAGGGGCTGTGGGCCAAATCATGAAGAATTTTAAACACTAAACTAACATTCGAATACAAAATGAAACTTTTAAACGTTAATAATTTATATTTCTTCACAAAGTTACAGTAGTGGTACAAAACAGGTTTTTCATCTTATACAATTTTGAGTGCCTGTTTGGACAAGCTCTGGAGCGGCTTTAGTGCAGTTTTGGTTGATAGTTGTAATGCGATATGTAAGATCTGTGCTCATTTAAGGGTGAATATATCTGACCTGCGCTAAATTTAATTTGACGGTTTTTATCAGTTTTGAAACATGCTTTTTAAACGACAGTGTCCAACACTACGCCTAAATACTTGACAGACTCTGCTTTGAGAATTCTTGTTCCTTTTACAATGTATATTTCCGATTTTTAATCGGAGTTTGTTTGTGCGAATGGGAGCATTTAGTTGTTTACGTTAAGTCGCAAAATTCTTCGTAAAGATTGCGGCTTCGCCGCACACAAACCGTAAAACTTAGCCAAAAAATTTGGATAACTTTTGATGCCCCACATCTCGAGATGAGCTGGAGCGATTTGGAGCTCATTTGGTGAAACGCCCTAGGAGGAGTTCGTTAAAATGCGACGTCAGCGAAAACGCTGACTCAGCATTTTCCCACCTTCCTGTCAAAATGGCGGACTTCCGGTTTGTCTGGGGGCGTGGCCACCATAATATTTTTTGTTTGTCGTCACATGACGAATGTCTGTACCGAATCCCGTCGCTCTACGACAAAGTTGACGTTGGCCCCTCCTCCATAGGCGCAATGTATTTTCACTTTTGTAGGTGGCGCTGTCGCGCCATTTTTTATTTCCCCAATACGAAACACACAGAGACGAGAAGGAGACGAGAAGGAGGCGAGACTGAGACAAGACTGAGACGAGACGGTGACGAGACGAGTCTGAGACGAGACGGTGACGATATGGAGACAAGACGGAGACGAGACTGAGACGAGACTGAGACGAGACGAGACTGAGACAAGACAAGATAAAGCACCGGCAAAGGATCACTTCAATAAACATTCAGATGCAATATTTACAGTATTTACACTTGCAATTACAAATATCTACAGTTTAAAAACAAATTGTACCTTCTTACATTCTTAACAATACCCCGATTAACCAGTTTGTGCTAATGATCACAAATCTGACCGTCTTTAACCATTTCTTCAGGTTAAGTTTAAACTGTTGCAAGGTGCTACTATCTCCAACAGTTAATGACAACGAGTTCCACATCCAACACTACGCCTAAATACTTGACCGACTCTGCTTTGAGAATTCTTGTTCCTTTTACAATAATTTCCGGCGCAGAGTGAGAAGTATTCCTCATTGAGAAAAACATGCTGACAGTTTTGCTAAAATTTTGTATTAAGCATGATTGCACAATCCAATCTGAGATTTTTTCCATCGCTCCCTGGAGCTCAGCTGCTGCTTTCTGACTTGATTTTGATATCTACAGTATATATAGAGAGAAGTACATACTACTGTATAATGAAGTATAGAACATATAGGCAGTGCTTAATTTGATCCCCCGTTTGGGGGAACGCATTCCCCCAATTTCCAGTTTTTCAGGGTAAAGGATCCGGGAAATATTTAGGAGGATCCGGCAAAGATTTGATCTGATATAATGGTGTTTTGATTGATTGATTTATTTCGAGCTACCCAATACAGGCACAAAGCCAGAAAAAAACACAACAAAAGAAAAAAAACAAAATAAATTAAAGCCGCAAGCGGCATCGAACGGCCCTCACGGGCCGTGCCTCCTTTAGCGCCTTTGTAACAGTACAGAGGGCGCTAACGTGCCTACTACATTTATTGCACTGATGTGCCATTAATCTTTGTCAGTAATCATCAAAACTACATTTTTAGCCTCTCCATGTGAATAATGGCTCCAACCTGCAGAGGGCGCTAGCGCGCCCCAAATCTTTTTTATTTCACAAGCAGCATCAGACGGCCCTAAGGGGCCGTACTTCCATGACCACTGTCCACAAGCTCCTTACAGAGGGCGCTAACGCGCTGTAATTGTACTTCCGTATGACAGTTGGCCATATACCCCCATTCATTTTCATGCAATTATAAGTATACAGGGCCCACACCAGAGGCAGTCACTGTTTTACACGGTGAGTTTACGGTTGACATGGGGACAGCGCTGTTTTCGTGCGCTCCGCGCACCTAGGTACAGTGCGCCACGCGCACTGCGTTGCGATTACAATAGGCCCTTGCGACGGCAGGCCGCTCGGGCCTAATTAAAGCCGCAAGCGGCATCGAACGGCCCTCGCGGGCCGTGCCTCCTTTAGCGCATTTGTAACCCTACCGAGGGCGCTAACGTGCCTACTACATTTATTGCCCTGATGTGCCATAAATCTTTGTCAATAAACATCAAAAGTACATTTTTAGCCACTCCATGTGAATAATGGCTCCAACCTGCAGAGGGCGCTAGCGCGCCCCAAATCTTTTTTATTTCACAAGGAGCATGGGACGGCCCTATCGGGCCGTACTTCCGTGACCACTGTCCACAAGCTCCATACAGAGGGCGCTAACGCGCTGTAATTGTGTATAATGTGAGATTTATGTGTCAGTCCCATTAGGATAACATGGGGGGCCCCAGGCGTCTCCATGGCAACACCGTACAAAATACGGTATGGGTCTCATTGGCTTTTTGATCGGGATGCCATCAACTATTTTTGTGCCGAATTTCATCCATTTCCGAGAAACTAATTTTTTCCGATAATGCATTTTTTCTTCTTAGCCTAGAGGGGGCGCTGTCGCGCCCAATGTCACTTTTTGACATTTTTGTGTCCGGGGGTGAAAGGTCAATAAAATGTATATTTCCGATTTTAATCGGAGTTTGTTTGTGCGAATGGGAGCATTTTGTCGTTTATGATAAGTCGCAAAATTCTTGGTAAAGATTGCGGCTTCGCCGCACACAAACCGTAAAACTTAGCCGAAAAATTTGGATAACTTTGATGCCCACATCTCGAGATGAGCTGGAGCGATTTGGAGCTCATTTGGTGAAACGCCCTAGGAGGAGTTCGTTAAAATGCGATGTCAGCTAAAACGCTGACTCAGCATTTTCCCACATTCCTGTCAAAATGGCGGACTTCCGGTTTGTCTGGGGGCGTGGCCACAATAATATTTTTTGTTTGTCGTCACATGACAAATGTCTGTACCGAATCCCGTCGCTCTACGACAAAGTTGACGTTGGCCCCTCCTCCATAGGCGCAATGTATTTTCACTTTTGTAGGTGGCGCTGTCGCGCCATTTTTTATTTCCCCAATACGAAACACATATTTAAATTAATTTTTCACCGGACCTGAATTTTGGGCAAAGTTTGGTGAGTTTTCGACTATGTTCAGGGGGTCAAAATCCTGCTCAAAGAGCAAGAAGAAGAAGAAGAAGAAGAAGAAAGAAAGAAAGATAAAGAATAATAATAATATTTTTTGCAAAACAATATAGTCGCTTTCGCGACGACAACATATTATACATTTTTGGAAAGCTCTCAACCACCCCCACGCAGCCGTGTGGGTCCGAGGTGGATGACGAGCGCTTCGCGCTCGTCATCCACTTCCATATGACAGTTGGCCATATACCCCCATTCATTTTCATGCAATAATAAGTATACAGGGCCCACACCAGAGGTGTGGGCAGTCACTGTTTTACACGGTGAGTTTACGTTTGACATGGGGACAGCGCTTCGCCCTGTTTTCGTGCGCTCCGCGCACCTAGGTACAGTGCGCTCCGCGCACTGCGTTGCGTTTACCCATTAATTTTCCTGCAATAACAAGTACAAAGGGCCCACACCAGAGGTGTGGGCAGTCACTGTTTTACATGGTGAGTTTACGTTTGACATGGGGACAGCGCTTCGCGCTGTTTTCGTGCGCTCCGCGCACCTAGGTACAGTGCGCTCCGCGCACTGCGTTGCGATTACAATAGGCCCTTGCGACGGCAGGCCTATTGCGGCAATATCAAGCGGCATCGAACGGCCCTCGCGGGCCGTGCCTCCTTTAGCGCCTACATTGCCGAGCCATAACCCTACCGAGAGCGCTAGTGCGGCCACACTGCATTTTATTGTCCTCATGTGCCATTAATCTTTGTCAATAAACATCCAAACTACATGTTTAGCCTCTCCATGTGAATAATGGCTCTAACCTGCAGAGGGCGCTAGCGCGCCCGAAATCTTTTTTATTTCACAAGCAGTATCGGACGGCCCTGACGGGCCGTACTTCTATGACTACTGTCCACAAGCTCCTTACAGAGGGCGCTAACGCGCTGTAATTGTGTATAATGTGAGATTTATGTGTCAGTCCCATTAGGATAACATGGGGGGCCCTGGGCGTCACCATGGCAACACCGTACAAAATACGGTATGGGTCTCATTGGCTTTTTTGATCGGGATGCCATCAACTATTTTTGTGTCGAATTTCATCCATTTCCGAGAAACTAATTTTTTCAGATAATGCATTTTTTGTTCTCAGCCTAGAGGGGGCGCTGTCGCGCCCAATGTCACGTTTTCACATTTGTTGTGTCCGGGGGTGAAAGGTCAATAAAATGTATATTTCCGATTTTTAATCGGAGTTTGTTTGTGCGAATGGAGCAATTTGTTGTTTATGATAAGTCGCAAAATTCTTGGTAAAGATTGCGGCTTCGCCGCACACAAACCGTAAAACTTAGCCGAAAAATTTGGATAACTTTTGATGCCCCACATCTCGAGATGAGCTGGAGCGATTTGGGGCTCATTTGGTGAAACGCCCTAGGAGGAGTTCGTTAAAATGCGATGTAAGCGAAAACGCTGACTCAGCATTTTCCCACCTTCCTGTCAAAATGGCGGACTTCCGGTTTGTCTGGGGGCGTGGCCACAATAATATTTTTTGTTTGTCGTCACATGACGAATGTCTGTACCGAATCCCGTCGCTCTATGACAAAGTTGACGTTGGCCCCTCCTCCATAGGCGCAATGTATTTTCACTTTTGTAGGTGGCGCTGTCGCGCCATTTTTTATTTCCCCAATACGAAACACATATTTAAATTAATTTTTCACCGGACCTGAATTTTGGGCAAAGTTTGGTGAGTTTTCGACCATGTTCAGGGGGTCAAATTGCTGCTCAAAGAGCAGAAGAAGAAGAAGAAGAAAGAAAGAAAGAAAGAATAAAGAATAATAATAATATTTTTGCAAAAACAATATCGTCGCTTCGCGACGACAACATATTATACATTTTTGGAAAGCTCTTAACGACCCCACGCAGCCGTGGGGTCCGAGGTGGATGACGAGCGCTTCGCGCTCGTCATCCACTTCCGTATGTCAGTTGGCCATATACCGCCATTCACTTTCATGCAATAACAAGTATAAAGGGCCCACACCAGAGGTGTGGGCAGTCACTGTTTTACACGGTGAGTTACGTTTGACATGGGGACAGCGCTTCGCGCTGTTTTCGTGCGCTCCGCGCACCTAGGTACAGTGCGCTACGCGCACTGCGTTGCGATTACAATAGGCCCTTGCGACGGCAGGCCGCTCGGGCCTAATAATATTTCTTGGAAAAACAATATCGTCGCTTTCGCGACGACAACATATTATACATTTTTGGAAAGCTCTCAACCACCCCCACGCAGCCGTGTGGGTCCGAGGTGGATGACGAGCGCTTCGCGCTCGTCATCCACTTCCATATGACAGTTGGCCATATACCCCCATTCATTTTCATGCAATTATAAGTATACAGGCCCACACCAGAGGTGTGGGCAGTCACTGTTTTACACGGTGAGTTTACGGTTGACATGGGGACAGCGCTTCGCGCTGTTTTCGTGCGCTCCGCGCACCTTGGTACAGTGCGCTACACGCACTGCGTTGCGATTACAATAGGCCCTTGCGACGGTAGGCCGCTCGGGCCTAATAATATTTCTTGGAAAACAATATCGTCGCTTTCGCGACGACAACATATTATACATTTTTGGAAAGCTCTCAACCACCCCCACGCAGCCGTGTGGGTCCGAGGTGGATGACGAGCGCTTTGCGCTCGTCATCCACTTGCATATGACAGTTGGCCATATACCCCCATTCATTTTCATGCAATTATAAGTATACAGGGCCCACACCAGAGGTGTGGGCAGTCACTGTTTTACACGGTGAGTTTACGGTTGACATGGGGACAGCGCTTCGCGCTGTTTTCGTGCGCTCCGCGCACCTAGGTACAGTGCGCTTCGCGCACTGCGTTGCGTTTACCCATTAATTTCCTGCAATAACAAGTATAAAGGGCCCACACCAGAGGTGTGGGCAGTCACTGTTTGAGACGGTGAGGTTACGTTTGACTGGGGGACAGCGCTTCGCGCTGTTTTCGTGCGCTCCGCGCACTGCGTTGCGATTACAATAGGCCCTTGCGACGGCAGGCCGCTCGGGCCTAATAATATTTCTTGCAAAAACAATATAGTCGCTTTCGCGACGACAACATATTATACATTTTTGGAAAGCTCTCAACCACCCCCACGCAGCCGTGGGGCTCGGAGGTTGATGACGAGCGCTTCGCGCTCGTCATCAACCTCCATATGACAGTTGGCCATATACCCCCATTAATTTTCGCGCTGTTTTCGTGCGCTCCGGGCATCTAGGTACAGTGCGCTCCGCGCACTGCGTTGCGATTACAATAGGCCCTTGCGACGGCAGGCCGCTCGGGCCTAATAATAATAATAATAATAATAATAATAATAATACCAGTAGTGGTATTATTTTTATGTAACACCCATTAGCAATCAAGTACTCATTTCCTCCTTCTGGTACTTAGACCATACCATTATTTTATATCTTGATTTGAAATTATGAATATTTGGACATTGTTTAAATTCTGCCCCCAATTTGTTCCAGAGTTTAACTCCACATACAGACACACACATACTTTTCCTAGTGGAAGACACTGCTTGAGTCTTAAAGTAATCACACCCCCTCAGGTTATATCCCCCTTCTGTGCGTGTGAAAAGCATTTGTATCCTTGCAGGTAGCACATTTTTGTTTAATGACAGTGTTCCGGCAAATGTTTTGGCCTGTTCCCCAAATCCATCACATCAGACTAAAAGTGTTCCTGAAACTACTAATTTACAAATTAAGCACTGCATGTAGGTAAATATAGAGAAGTACATACTATGATGAGCTTAAAAAAAACCTCCCTCTCTCTCGGTAGGTACAGCTGCATTTTTCTGCTAACGGCTTCTGTGGTTTCTGTGTTCCACATTCTTTTACTGGATAGTTTTGTACGTCTTTGCCGTGTTTTTGTGGGGATCGGTGGATTTTTTTACTGCAAAGAGTCCATAATGGTCCTGAAGAAAGCAGCTAGCTTATCAGCTAAACCCATTTGAGACCTACACATTTCTTCTTCTGAGACACTGAAGAGGAACCAAGAGCCCCCACAGCTGCTGCATAGTGCAGGCGTCCCAATAGGAGCTAGAGGAAACAAGGAATGGACAAATGAGAAGGTATCCGGGCAAGACTCACAGCTAAGCAACACATTTACTGTTCTGGCTAATGGACGTTCACTGGAGAATAAAACAGATTAACTGCTTAGTGCTAAGCTCTTCTCAGAAGATGATGAAAGACTGTTGTGGAGTGGAGGGGGCTGTGGAGGAGGAGGAGCTGACCAGTGCAGGACACCACGTTCTGAAACAGGGACAAACCCAGGAGGCGGTGCACTGTTTCAAAGGATCAGAGGAGACTGAAGGCAGCCAGCCAGGTTTCCTTCCTCAGTCGCAGCGGCTCAGGACTAACACCTGAACACTATTTTGTTGTACACTTGTACAATGAGAAAAATAAAGCACTCACTTACTTACTTCATGTCCCCTGTCCAAGACTGTCCTTGTGTCCTCTGCCTGTCCTCGTGTCCTCTGCCTGTCCTCGTGTCCTCTGCCTGTCCTCGTTCCTCTGCCTGTCCTCTTGTCCTCTGCCTGTCCTCTTGTCCTCTGCCTGTCCTCGTGTCCTCTGCCTGTCCTCTTGTCCTCTGCCTGTCCTCTTGTCCTCTGCCTGTCCTCGTGTCTTCTGCCTGTCCTCGTGTCCTCTGCCTGTCCTCTTGTCCTCTGCCTGTCCTCTTGTCCTCTGCCTGTCCTCGTGTCTTCTGCCTGTCCTCGTGTCCTCTGCCTGTCCTCTTGTCCTCTGCCTGTCCTCGTGTCTTCTGCCTGTCCTCTTGTCCTCTGCCTGTCCTCGTGTCCTCTGCCTGTCCTCTTGTCCTCTGCCTGTCCTCTTGTCCTCTGCCTGTCCTCGTGTCCTCTGCCTGTCCTCGTGTCTTCTGCCTGTCCTCGTGTCTTCTGCCTGTCCTCGTGTCCTCTGCCTGTCCTCGTGTCCTCTGCCTGTCCTCTTGTCCTCTGCCTGTCCTCGTGTCCTCTGCCTGTCCTCGTGTCTTCTGCCTGTCCTCGTGTCTTCTGCCTGTCCTCTTGTCCTCTGCCTGTCCTCGTGTCCTCTGCCTGTCCTTGTGTCCTCTGCCTGTCCTCTTGTCCTCTGCCTGTCCTCTTGTCCTCTGCCTGTCTCTGTCCTCTGCTGTCCTCGTGTCTCTGCCTGTCCTGTCTCTGCCTGTCCTCGTTTTCTGCTGTCCTCGTCTCTGCCTGTCCCTGTCCTCTGCCTGTCCTCGTGTCCTCTGCCTGTCCTCTGTCCTCTGCCTGTCCTCGTGTCTTCTGCCTGTCCTCGTGTCTCTGCCTGTCCTCTTGTCTCTGCCTGTCCTCGTGTCCTCTGCCTGTCCTCTTGTCCTCTGCCTGTCCTCGTGTCTTCTGCCTGTCCTCGTTGTCCTCTGCCTGTCCTCGTGTCCTCTGCCTGTCCTCTTGTCTCTGCCTGTCCTCGTGTCTTCTGCCTGTCCTCTTGTCCTCTGCCTGTCCTCTTTTTTTTTCGTGTCTTCTGCCTGTCCTCTTGTCCTCTGCCTGTCCTCGTGTCCTTCTGCCTGTGTCTCTGCCTGTCCTCTTGTCCTCTGCCTGTCCTCTGTGTCCTCTGCCTGTCCTCGTGTCTTCTGCCTGTCCTCTTGTCCTCTGCCTGTCCTCGTGTCCTCTGCCTGTCCTCGTGTCCTCTGCCTGTCCTCGTGTCTTCTGCCTGTCCTCGTGTCCTCTGCCTGTCCTCTTGTCCTCTGCCTGTCCTCGTGTCTTCTGCCTGTCCTCTTGTCCTCTGCCTGTCCTCGCTGTCCTCTTCCTGCCTGTCCTCGTGTCCTCTGCCTGTCCTCGTGTCCTCTGCCTGTCCTCTTGTCCTCTGCCTGTCCTCGTGTCTCTGCCTGTCCTCTTGTCCTCTGCCTGTCCTCTGTCCTCTGCCTGTCCTGTGTCCTCTGCCTGTCCTCGTGTCCTCTGCCTGTCCTCTTGTCCTCTGCCTGTCCTCGTGTCCTCTGCCTGTCCTCGTGTCCTCTGCCTGTCCTCGTGTCCTCTGCCTGTCCTCGTGTCCCCTGCCTGTCCTCGTGTCCTCTGCCTGTCCTCGTGTCTCTGCCTGTCCTCTGTCCCTGCCCTCGTGTCTCTGCCTGTCCTCGTTGCCTGTCCTCTGCTGTCCTCTTGTCCCTGCCTGTCCTCGTGTCCCTGCCTGTCCTCGTGTCTCTGCCTGTCCTCTTGTCCTCTGCCTGTCCTCGTGTCCTCTGCCTGTCCTCTTGTCTCTGCCTGTCCTCTTGTCCTCTGCCTGTCCTCTGTCCTCTGCCTGTCCTCGTGTCTCTGCCTGTCCTCTTGTCCTCCTGTCCTTGTCCTCTGTGTCGTGTCCTGCTGTCCTCGTGTCCTCTGCCTGTCCTCTGTCCCTGCCTGTCCTCGTGTCCTCGGCCTGTCCTCGTGTCCTCTGCCTGTCCTCGTGTCCCCTGCCTGTCCTCGTGTCCTCTGCCTGTCCTCGTGTCCCTGCCTGTCCTCGTGTCCCTGCCTGTCCTCGTGTCCTCGGCCTGTCCTCGTGTCCTCGCCTGTCCTCGTGTCCTCTGCCTGTCCTCGTGTCCCGCCTGTCCTCGTGTCCTGCCTGTCCTCGTGTCCTCGCCTGTCCTCGTGTCCTGCCTGTCCTGCCTGTCCTCGTGTCCTCTGCCTGTCCTCTTGTCCTCTGCCTGTCCTGTGTCCTCTGCCTGTCCTCGTGTCCCCTGCCTGTCCTCGTGTCCCCTGCCTGTCCTCGTGTCCTCGGCCTGTCCTCTGTCCCCTGCCTGTCCTCGTGTCCCCTGCCTGTCCTCGTGTCCTCGCCTGTCCTCTTGTCCCCTGCCTGTCCTCGTGTCCCCTGCCTGTCCTCGTGTCCTCGGCCTGTCCTCTTGTCCCCTGCCTGTCCTCGTGTCCCCTGCCTGTCCTCGTGTCCTCGGCCTGTCCTCTTGTCCCCTGCCTGTCCTCTTGTGTCCTCTGCCTGTCCTCTTGTCCTCTGCCTGTCCTCTGTCCTCTTGTCCTCTGCCTGTCTCTGTCCTCTGTCCTCTGCCTGTCCTCTTGTCCTCTGCCTGTCCTCTTGTCCTCTGCCTGTCCTCTGTCCTCTGCCTGTCCTCGTTGTCCTCTGCCTGTCCTCGTGTCCTCTGCCTGTCCTCTTGTCCTTGCCTGCCCTTGTCCTCTGGCCTGCCTCGTGTCGTTCGCCTGTCCTCTGTCCCTGGCCTTCCTCTTGTCCTCTGCCTGTCCTCTGCCTGTCCTCGTGTCTTCTGGCCTGGCCTTTGTCCTCTGCCTGTCCTCGTGTCTCCCTGTCCTCGTGTCCTCGGCCTGTCCTCGTGTCCCTCTGCCTGCCTCTGCCTGTCCTCGTGTCTTCGCCTGTTCTCGTGTCTTCTGCTCTCTTGTCCTCTGCCTCCTCGTGTCTCTCGCCTGTCCTCGTGTCTTCTGCCTGTCCTCTTGTCCCTGCCGTCCTGGTTCCTCTGCCTGTCCTCTTGTCCTCTGCCTGTCCTCGTGTCTTCTGCCTGTCTCTTGTCCCTGCCTCCTTGTGTCCTCTGCCTGTCCTCCTGTCTCTCCGTCCTCTTGCCTCTGCCTGGTCCTCGTGTCCTCTGCTGTCCTCGTGTCTTCTGCCTGTCCTTCTGTCCTCTGCCTGTCCTCGTGTCTCTTGCCTGCCTGTCCTCTGTTCCTCTTGTCCTCTGCCTGTCCTCGTGTCCTCTGCCTGTCCTCGTGTCCTCTGCCTGTCCTCGTGTCCTCTGCCTGGCTTAAAGATCAAACGTCTTATCATGGCAAAGTCAGCACTAATCACTGCAGTTTCCCCAAAATGTCTTCGGACACACAAACGGACTCTTGGTCATGGTTATTTGTAGTTCGTTCAAAGCTTCTTTACTATTGCACTTATTTGCAAGTGTTTCATGAACATTAGCAATCTATGTCCCATGTGTGAAGTTCAAATCAAATATTGTTTTTAACTGATAAGTATTGAAATGATTTATTGACAAATGTAAAAACATTTTACATGAAGTCAAAGTTGTTTGTATGTTTTGTTTTGGTTCCTGAGAACTTCCTGACAAACACTGGTTTGTCAGAGGTTACAGGTAAAACCAGTTCAACAGGTCCAAATTATTGGAATTCTATTCTGTACCATCAGCTGCTCTAACACTTTAATTGTATCTAAGAAAGTTTCACTGAAATCTCACAATCCTGTCTTAGGGTCCAGCGGAGGCCCTATTGTACATGTTTTTCGTTGTAGGAGAAACTGGAGCACCTGGAGGAAACTTACACTGAACCGTTAGAACATGAACTCTGTCCAGGAGTTAGGTCTTGTTTATTGCTGATCCTTGTATTCCAGACTTAATAACAGCCGCTCTGTTGTCAGGTCTGGGGGACTACATGCAGCGGTACGGGCCAGGGATCCAGCGCGTCCTCTCCTCTTTCGGGCCCACCCCAGACTTCTTCAGTGACCAGGCCCAGGGCATCATCGCGGTGAGCCCCGCCAAACACCACCTCAGGCCTAACTAAGACCAGAGGCTGTTGACACGAGCCAAAAGGGAAGTCATGCGCAGAACTGAATCTGGCAAATTTCAGAATAGAATCAGCTACAAACTCACACTAACTAGGCGGAGCTGTCGAAGGATCACCAAGGATATCTGAATCCTATGTATTTGTGTGGGAGGAAGCAGAAAGGAGCCAGGGAGTTGGTTATATAACACATAATAACTACGGTGTAATTCTCTATATGATAAACGTGATACCCCAAGAACATGTGGCCTTGTGAGGGCTCCACACACACACTGTAGGGCTCGGACAAACTATGGTTATGCAATATGTCCCAATACGTCTTTGTTGTAATACACATACACCAATGCATTATTATTATATCATATTAGAAATCATGAATCGCAGTACGTTGACACCCAACTCCCCCAAAAATGATATAGATGATTTAAGCTTGGTTTGCTTAATGGCTGCTTTGATGTTGATTGGTTTTAACAAAAGAGTCATATTTTAAAATGTATCTGCCGGGGTTGCTTTTCAAAACGTTTTACTCGGTGTCAGACTCATTTACAACTTGGAAACTCCACCTGATCTTTCTTATTCAGGGTAAAGTATTGCTGGTGTTAAATGATAAATCATACATTTAATACTTAGTGCATAAAAATATATTGTATTGTGATATGTATTGTATTGTGACAGAATCGTGTCGTCCCAGCCTTACAAAACCGTACTCTATATGAGTGACAGTTTGCACCGGTTCAGTAAAGAGTTTGAGCCAGGTGTTAAAGCCGCTGTGGTCTCCTCTCTGATCACTCTTTTGTCCACAGGAGATGTCTGAGCTCATCCCGCCGGAGCAGCTCTCAGCCCGGATAGAGCGCAGAGACCAGCTGCTGTCCCAACTCGCCCAGCTCAAGAAGGACCACTAGATCTGGAGCCATCACAGCCCTCCCTAACCCTTCACAGCCCTCCATAACCCTTCACAGCCCTCCCTAACCATTCACAGCCCTCCCTAACCCTTCACAGCCCTCCCTAACCCTCACAGCCCTCCCTAATTCCTCACAGCCCTCCTAACCCTCACAGCCCTCCCTAACCCTTCACAGCCCTCGCTAACCCTTCACAGCCCTCCCCCATCCACCCAGTCCCAACAACCCCAGGACTGAGCGCAGAGACCAGCTCCTGTCCCAAGTCGCCCAGTACTAGGCCACACACACATACTGCTCTCACTGGTTCTAAACCCTCTGTGAAAAATTGCCTTTTTGACTGTATGAGCCTGTTTTCAGGCTCTTACAGGCTCTTCTTCTTTGCTTGTATATTTAGTGCTGTAAGACTGGAGTACAGACCAATAGACTGCTGTAGATTTTCTAAACCCCGGAGGTATGAAAACATATCAAAGAGCTGCCAGTGTCTGTGATTTTGAACATTGTCCAGGTCATTCCAGTATTTGTTTGTTTGCCGACAAATGACTTTTGTACATCTAAGTCTCCTATGAAAAAAATCATTGCGTCAACAAAATAAACCAGAAATATAAACTTGCTTTGACTATTATTCCATCCCCATCCCTGAAAAGAGGTAGCCTGGCTAACGCCAGACTGCTGTGTGCGCTCGAATCTTTTCGAACTTCACAACAGCCTGGGGACCATGGCCGACATTTTTCCATGGATTTGGGCACCAATCACAGAACGAGGAGGGACGGTAAGACGATGACGCGCTATTTGACATACGGAAGCTTGTAGTTTGTTTAGGGATAAAAAAAATAAAAACATATTTACGGATCCAACATGACAGCAGCAGACGCGATGCCATCTTTCGATCAAGCTTTAGAACGTGTTCTAAATAGTTTAGCTCAAAAGTTTACAGCAGGTACGTCATACGTCATCTGATACCATGATACGATTGGCTATGGCTACGTGCAGACGCATGAGAGACATTCGTAGCGCCCAATAAACGGCTATGGACAATCGTAAACCACACCTCTCCTACGAGAAAATGAATTGGTGGTCCCCAGACTAAATATCACTTGTGATTTTAGTCTGGCGTTAGCCAGGCTAGAAAAGAGGTACCATTTTGGTATTTTTGAAGGTGGGCATGTGCCGTTGTGGCATGGAACTGCAAAGGCGTGTGACTTCTCCTGCACAGGTGTATGATCTGCTCATGCCACAGAAGTCCCTTACTCATCCTGACTGGTTTGAACTGTGACTGAGTAAAGCTTTGAGAGTCGTGTTGTTATGGTAAAACGAATGCATGAGCCACAGTGTGTTGGACGCGCTGCTGGGACAGAAGATGGAGTTCAAGGTCTTGTGGTCTTACACATATCAAAATACACCACTTTGTTATTATGTTATGTATAAAATCACTCAACTGTTTTTAGTAGGAAAGTCAAACTAACATTCCCATACATCAGTGACCCAATCGTGTTGACCTTTGATAGCTATGGGAAATGCTGCAACAGCAGGCTTTTCAGCAATCAAACTGCCTCTTCCAATCCCTTTCTTGCTAGTTTAACAGCTGGCAGCAGCTGTGTTTTCAGGCTTTTTTTCAACTACAGTAAATGACCTTCACATTTGCTGCATTGTTTTTGATAAACCTCTGCTGTGTCCCAAAGCTTTACTTCTGTCCAGCTGAAGGTAACCCGACCAGGTATGTGACCTGGACTTATAGACTTAATATTAGGGGTGTAACAATGCACTGTGCCACAAAAATCTGATGATATGCATCGTACTAAAGTGACTGTGCAAGTTTAAGTCTGTTTCTTAATATTTAAGCTCCGCGTGTCATGCATGTGCGTCATCATCACTTACCACTAAACTGCAGGCTGTAGACACTCCACACCTGTACAGTTACATCCTCCAAAAACACATGACATCTGTATGGCTTTGTAGAGGTTTCTCCTGCTGATGACCAGGCTGCTGTGAATTATAGAGATCCAGTGCGGTAAAAAAAACTGCTTAAGATCTAATCGTGGATATAATCTGCCTCAAAAGCTTTTTTTTTTTAAATGTCCAGGCATAATGTTGTCCAGGAACAGCCCAAAGACGAGCTTTTCCACCTTCATCAGGCCTAAAGCACTTTACATCAGGGAACCACTCACCCATTCACACACCGGTGTACGCAGACACTGGAGGCAATGAGGGTGAAGTGTCTTGCCCAAGGACACAACAGCAGTGTGCATCTTCAGGAGGCGGATTCGAGCCAACGACCATCCCATCATGAGACGACCCGCTCTACCATCACGCAGCTCAGTCTCCTACAGAGCATGTTCCAAAAAAAGGCTCCGCCCTCATGAGGCCTCTGAAAAGCCCCAGGGCCTGTCAATCAACGCCCAAACTAAGACTTGACAAATAAATTTAACAATACCAGCGTAGTTAAAATATGATGCGCAGCGTTGTCATCTATAAACTATTTTTTTTAAACAACAGAAGTCTTTGGAGACGGGTTTTAAGTTGTTTTTGAGACATGTAAAGTGCCCAGTGGTTTCTGTGTATTATTGAATCTTCTGGAGTCACCCCTGGCCACTAGGGCGCAGTACACAGCAATGTCAGCCCCCCCATGAGGACCAAGTGCTTTCCACACCCATTGGGTTAACTTTATTTCCTGATTTCATCCTTTCACAATCATACGTGACCCGTGTGTCGGGTTATTTTCATTGCTCAGATAGTGTATGTGTATAAAACCGCATCAAGCATTAAATGACTTCTAGTCCTATTGTGAATAAGGGACCTTGGCTAATGTCCCTTAACGCGCAGACATCAAAAACATGGTGGGGGCGGGATCACTCCGACGTCGGACTCCTGCGGTGTCTATTCTCGTTCCTCTCGGGCCAGTGTCAAGTGTTTTTCCAGAAACGGCCCCGGGCGCTCCTTACGGCACATCACGCTCTGGCGCTGTTTGACGCACAGGTGAGGAGCTGCCACCTCTGCGCTAATCACCCTCACCCACACATCCACACCAAGCACTGCCCTGGAGAGCTCTGGGCCGGGCCGGACTAACGTAAAAGTATTCTAACCGTTCATTTCTGCCTCGCATTCTTCACTGGTCAGTTTAAAGCTGCTACAGTGAGGCCAGAGGACACACGTCAGCTCTGTTAGTCCTGCTTCAGTCTTCAGTCCTGCCTCTGTCCAGGTCTAGTGGTTGGTTTATTTGGTTGGGGCGGTGCATGTTAATGAACACACCTCACTGTAACTGTCCGCTCATTTTCATCCGTTGTCTTCATGGTGTCTAGAGGAAGCCAATGCAGGCATGGGGAGAACACGAGGATCGAACCCGGGACCCTCTATATGTGCCTTTACTGCGTTATTTATAGAAATAACACATGTGACGCTTCTTTTTGCCATCTGAAAAACATCGCTAAGGGCAGAGATATAGTATCAGACTTAGAGAGACTCATCCATGCGTTTGTCTCCAGCAGGTTAGACGACTGTAACAGCTGCTCACTGTTAGAGCTGCAGAACATCCAGAACCAGGAAATACGACCACTTTAGTCCAGTGCTCCGGTCTCTGCACTGGCTTCCTGTCACTCAGAGAATAGAATTTAAAACAGCTCTGCTTGTTACAAGTCTTTTCATGGTTTAGCACCAAAGTACATCTCTGACATGTTAGAACCGTATGAACCATCTCAGGGAGGGGTCTCCTGGCGGTTCCAGAGTCAGGACTAAACACGCTGAGGCCAAAGATCAAATCTGGAACAGTCTTCATGAGGATGTGAGACAGGCCTCAACTCTGACAATGTTCAAATCCAGGCTGAAAACAGCTCTTTTTACACATGCATATGAAAACTGAAAGTATTTTATCTGCACTCTTGCCTTAATTTTTATGTTAATGTTTTATTGATTGATTTGATCTGTTTTCTTGTCATTTGATGCAACTGTGAAGCACTTTGAATTGCCTTGTGTATGAATATCTATGATCTATTATGATCTAGGTGACCTCTGTGTAAAAGCCTACTGTTCATATTTTCATAGAAAATCCCATAAAAACAAGTAAAGAGGAATCATTAAGAAGACGTAAGTAACAAAACTTCATTTTAATATTACTCAAGTAGAAGTAAAAAGTACTGGATGAAAAAAATATGTTTAAAAGTACAGTTACTACCAAAAATGTTACTTAAGTAGACTACATTTACTTGAGTGAATGTAACTACCTAACAAAAGTGCTTCTAAGCTCCTCTGAACGATTTGGAAGTTCGAGTTTGAACACTACTAACAATTCCATGAACTCCCTCTTTTATTCTTGGTAAAGAAAAAAAAGGAGCGAAGTAGAATCTCCATCCGACCGCCTTATGGAGCTGCGTCCTCCTCCTCCTCCTCCTCCTGCGCACGCCCTGCCCCTCTCCCGTGTGGGCCGGACCCATCCATGGCTGCTGTCCCGCCTCAGGTGCTCCTCAGACGGACGGCAGAGGCGGCCTGAGGAGGAGAACTGCTGCAGTCCTTTCAGAGCCTGTGCATGGCAGAGCTGTGACTCCGCGGACACGGGTCTAAGGTGAGCGCGCACTCAACTCTGAACTCATAAACAGCTTTATCGCGACTTTTGTCATTCTTTTCAACCGAAAACGGGCCGAAGCGAGCAGCAGGTGTGCGCGCGCGTCTTGGTTTGGCGTGGTACCCGTGCGCCCCGTTTGCTGTGGACTCTTTTCACTCCAACTATCGGCCAAACTCAGCGGGTTAGCTTCATTTAAACTTCTACTTAAGTGAGCTATAGGCCTGTTATTTTAGAGGAGAAGTAGCCCAATCCTTCTTCCCTATTGCATACATCTGGATCTGACTGAAGCTTCACGTGATATGAACTATAGCTTTCAGTACGTGTTGTTGTATCATGTCTTCTCTCATTTGAAGATGAGATAACATTTTCTTGGGCTCCCGGTGGAGAAGTTCACTGTATTCATTTGTTAACCTCTTAACCCCCACCTGAACCGAGCACATAAAAGCTTCAACAAAGTATCAAAAGAGTGACGAAAACAAGGATGTAAATTCAACAAAATGCCAAAAAAGCATCAAAAACACGATTAGTGAGTGATGCTAAAGTAAAAATAGAGCCACAAAATGTGACAAAGAAGCAACAAAAACACAACTAAAAAGAGACAAAATTCACGTGAAACAAAAACTGTCCCAAAGTTCTAAGTCCTCCCTTCCAGCTCATATGAACTATGGTCTCATTATCTCCTCATAAAGGCGTCCAAAAGTGGAGACAATATTCAAACACGTGTGATGTTGGTCAGTAGAATCAGAATAATGTGTCAGGTTTGTGAATCCAATCACTGTCAAATAAAGATCAGGGAATCGTTTAGACATTGTTTTTCAAAAACTGTTCGTCTCCTGTAGAGTTGTGTTGGCGCCTGCTCCGACTGAAACCAGAGCGTAACCTATGAGGTCGCGTTCACGTTCTAGAATGTGACGATGTCATAACCTTAGGTCTCTGTGGGAAACAGTTTTGGAAATAAATCTCCAAGAAGAAATGGACAAATGTTGAAGTTGATCATTATTCACAAACTTTAACTAAACTAAACATTCATGTTACGGCTGAAAGTTCTTCATACTGACCAACATCATCAAAACATTTCTTGAATGTTGTCTCCCCTTGTGGATGTGTTCATGTTTACTCTGGACCTTAGAGTAAACACACTGAACATTGTCTCAGTAAGGACAGAGATATTAACCTCTTAACCCCCACTTGAACCAAGCACATTCTCTCCAGTTTGGCTTTACCCAAATCTAAAAGCTTCTGGAAAAAAGGGTCAAAATAGCAACAAAAACAAGAAGAAAACGAGGACGAAAATACAAAGTGACAAAAGTGCAACAAAAAAGTAACAAAAATGTGACAAGAAAGCAATGAAAGTAAATCAAAACATGTACAAAAACTCAACAAAAGTGGCAAAAATGAGATGAAAAAGAACATGAAAACAGTGAAGGCAACAACGCAAGGAAATGGATCACTTTTGTAGGTCTTAGCTTTCAAATGAGGCGTTACACTGGCCATTAGGCTGTAAGCTCTCCAAGAAGCGTTTAGATTTGGGTAATACAGAACAAGAGGGGGAAAAACAAGACAAAAGAAAAATCTGCATTTTGACAGTTACCATGGTAACCGTCATTAGTATAATAGAGCATATTATGCTCTTTAGAATGTTGTGACGTCACATTGGCCCCAGAGCTCCATTCCAACATAAATCAGCCCATAGCCTTTTTTAAACATGGTTCAATACTTTGAATTTCTACCTCAGTGAAATCCTTCTGAATTATCTGATTTTCTGGTAAATGTTACTTTTACACAATTGTAACACAGCGATGCGTTTAGGGGCATGTGTCACACCATTCAGCAGTCATTCTGTCACAGTAATGTAAGCGACACCGTGGAGGAAAAGACTCTGGATTGTGGATACAAAGGTCTGAACTCCCCTAGTGGCTGTATTTGTATTGTTTCTCCTCTCCAGGGTGTGTTTTGTCTTTTGTCTCATCAGACGTAATATGACTGAGACATGTATGAACCAGCTGACAATATTTTATTCGAGCTGACACAAAAGTGAAAGAAAAAATAAACAAAACAATACCATTGTTGGTCGAAAAGGAGTGGAAAGAAGACAAGCTTATTGACTCCAGCCCCTGTTCATCAAATAATAAGAATAATAATAATGTGGTTGCAACAATAACAATATTTAGTCCTTATTGTCTTACTAAACAATTAAGTTGGTTACATATTTACAACAAATGCAACAATGCATTACATTAAGTCAACATTTACTGTATGTTACACTTTATAACAAGTTATCATTTTTATTTCTTATACCTTATTACTATGTTAGTGTTATTGTTATTCATCATCATCATCATAACAACCCATATAGCATTACTTTGTATCAAAGTGCTTGAATGATACATAACATAATCCACATTTATTCATGAAAAGTATAGTATTAATAGACTGATTAATGCTCATGATAACAAGATTAATCTTAATGATGTGTGTTAAAAAAAGAATCGAGGTTTTTCTTTTTTCTTTTCTGTGTCTGGACCTGCTGCCAGAGGGGAGCAGCCCCCGAGCAACCGGACCATCATTAATTAAGTGTCCTATACTGTGCATTAAAAGAGACAAGAGTTAGGAGTCTGCTGCCAGAAGAGGCTTTCCTCGAGCAGCCGGCCCCCACATGTCTGCCCTGTACTATGGGTTATGTTGAATGCAGAAATACATATATGTACATGTTATAGCTTCTAAGAATTTAATTCCTTTTTATTACCATCAGCACCAATACCAATACCGCTGTCTGAATCAATTTAGTTTGATTCTAAGAATAAGATAATGATTGTTATATATTAATATAATGATGATAATAACACAACAGCAATAGCAATAACAATGGCAATAACAATTACCCCACATAATCTATTCTTATACTAATATAGTCACAATGCATCATTGATCACCAGCATAAAAAAATAAAAAATAAATATAGCCGCAAAGCGACGATTATCGGCCCTCACCGACCGCCCTGCCCAAAGCAAGGGGGCGCTTCGCGCCCTTTTGTCTCCCTCAATTTAAAATTACGGTATACTGCCTTTATGTTTGTTTTTAACTTTTTTCTCTAGAGTCTTAGTTTTAGGATTTTTGGAATGCGCTAACGCTCCCTTCTCGGTATCTGACAACGTTTTTCTCAGAAAAAAATTAGGTTTTTGTGTGTTTTGACAATGCTGAGCAGTTCGTGCTCAATTTTGACATTATACAGAGAAAAATGAGTATGAATTTGTATCACACTATATCTGCAAACTGAAGCATATTTTTACATTTTACTTAGGGCTGCGGCTGCGCCGCAGAAAATCCACAAAGGTTAGGAATTATGGAGTTTAACATTTTTGCATCAGAATAAAAAGGGACGTTGTGGTCATCGCTACGGCAACACCGTGAAAAATATGGCATGGGTGTAATTGACTTTTCTGATCGGAACGACCAAATAGAATTTGTACTCTCCATATAATTCCTATAGGGGGCGCTATCGTGCCCAATTTGAATGTTGAAAAATGAAAGTGTTTAGGACTGTGACTTTAACAACTGATAACAAAATGATTGAAATCGGGCTTCATATGTGCGAATGGGAGCCATTTTCTGTCGCAAAATACTTCGTACAGTTTGCGGCTTCGCCACATAAAAAACGAAAAACTCAGAAAAGTTATTTGGAATTTCTAACTAACAGAGTAACCTTTAAAGTTATACTCCTCAAGATTATTTTGCACAAAGTGAAAATAAAGGCGGATTCCCACTTCGCGGGCTGTCATCCAAAATGGCCGACATCCAATATGGCGGACGGCATTGTCGTAATAGTATTTTTTGCTCAACTTGTCATGATGCACGTCTGTACTGATTTTTATGATTCTACGACAAACTTCATTTTTGGCCAAGTCCTATCTCACAATGTTAAAAAAAAACGAGGTGGCGCTATCGCGCCACTATTTTGAAATTCAAAATTTGGAAATAGTCAAAAGTTGTGTCGGATCGGGTTTGAATTTCGGGCCAAAATCTGTGATTTTTCGTCGATTTGCGACGGTGTGAAAGAAAGAAAGAAAGAATAATATTCCCATACAAAAACAATGTTCCCGCTTACGCGGGTACCATAAACTATATTTTGGGAAAGTGCTCGCGCATTCCTACCTCATGGTAGAGGTCCAGGGTCACTGACGGGCTCTCAGTTTGTTTGTGTAGCCTCTCAGTGCTCCGAGAATGAGCCGTCTGCAGAGTTTCACATTTAGAGTCAGTCTGCCCACAGTAAAGTAATCCAATCAATGCTTGCATATTAGTGTTGGGCAAGTTACTTTAAATTTTATTATATTCTATATAAGTAGTTACTGTTTCAAAAATGTTGCTGAGTTACATTACTTGGAGTTACTTTTGAGTTACTTTTGGCAAAATACAAATTGAAAATAGAAATAACGCCACTGAGATAAAGTGTAATCAAAGTATTCACAGTATTTTGTTAAAGCAATATAGTCCTTGGTTACTGAAAAAAGTTATATATTTATGTAACTCGTTGCTTTTGTAATACATCACCCCCAGAACTGATTATTCGCTGCAAAAAGTAATCTGGAAATAAGTACTCTTGTCTTTGATTTGAGAGTCTGATTTCAAGAAATCTGTCCATGGGGCAAGATATTTACACTTAAATGAAGATCAATGAAGTCACTGCACTCAAAGCTAGATTAAAAAAAATCTTTATTTACTTGAAATAAAACGGATGTAGTTGTTTTAACTTAATTTTTACTTTACTTTTTGCAGTCTCACATTTCCAGTGGGCTGTAACTAAACACTAGTGATGTGACGTTCATGACCGAGCGGATCTTTAAGGTGAACGGTTTGAACCAGATCTCAATTGTGAAAAGAGCCGGATGGTTTTTTTCCAGTCAACTTGACCTTCCCCAAACAAACATAAGAATCTGCCCAACAACGGAGCAGACCACACAAATGAAAGGTTTTTGAAAAATACGAGATCCAATCTCTGAGTGTTCATCTAAATAAACTCATAATGTAAACAGCACGAATAATGCTACAACAATTAGCTAAGAAGACACACTTTTCCACGGGAGACCGCCATTGCTGTCTTCTTCTCACATCTGAGTATATGAGTTGTACTTACAAGTTTGAGCAGCCATTTTTCCATGTCGGAGGTCAGAAATTTACCAGTTGCATGGAACGTAGCTTTACAGCACTGGTAACTATAAGAAAACTAGTACTGGATTATCTGTATGTGACTGTGCTGTAGGCCTGTCAGGACAGTCATAGTAGTATTGGATTATCTGTATGTGACTGTGCTGTAGGCCTGTCAGGGCAGTCATAGTAGTATTGGATTATCTGTATGTGACTGTGCTGTAGGCCTGTCAGGGCAGTCATAGTAGTATTGGATTATCTGTATGTGACTGTGCTGTAGGCCTGTCAGGGCAGTCATAGTAGTATTGGATTATCTGTATGTGCCTGTTCTAACTGTGTGTGTTTTGTTGCAGCTGTGCTCCTGTTCACCATGAGCTGGGGGGCGTTGTACACGCAGCTCGGAGGAGTGAACAAACACTCCACTAGCCTTGGGAAGATCTGGCTGTCTGTGCTCTTCATCTTCAGGATCACCATCCTGGTACTGGCGGCGGAGAGCGTGTGGGGAGACGAGCAGTCCGACTTTACGTGTAACACACAGCAGCCCGGCTGTAAGAACGTGTGCTATGACCACTTCTTCCCCGTGTCACACATACGGCTGTGGTGTCTGCAGCTCATCTTCGTGTCCACGCCTGCCCTGCTGGTGGCCATGCACGTGGCCTACAGGAAACGTGGAGACAAGAGGACCATGTTAGCCTCCAACGGCACAGAAAAAATGTCTGACACTGAGCTGGAGACACTGAAGAGAAGACGTCTACCCATCACTGGTCCTCTGTGGTGGACCTACACCTGTAGCCTGTTCTTCAGACTCATCTTTGAGGGAGGCTTCATGTACGCTCTCTACTTCGTCTATGACGGCTTCCAGATGCCGCGCCTGGTCAAGTGTGAGCAGTGGCCCTGTCCCAACAAAGTGGACTGCTTTATCTCTCGGCCCACGGAGAAGACTGTCTTCACCATCTTCATGGTGTCCTCCTCTGCCATCTGTATGGTCCTTAACGTGGCTGAGCTGTGCTACCTGATTGTCAAAGCTCTGCTGAGGTGCTCTACGAAGAACACTCGGAGGAACCAACCTCGCTACAGTCCTCAGGACAGCCTGGTCAGAGACAATACTCTGCTGCAGAACCAGAAGAACGAAATACTCCTGTCCTCCACCGTGGACTCCACCAACAAGACCATGTGCTGAGCAGACAGGATAGGTGCAATGCTTGGGTGGAGCCTGTACTCTGGTCAGTGACAGGAGCGGGAGTCAGACATCTCCATTTAGGGAACATAACCTACAGGCTACAGCCTCAAACTACAATTCACAAAGAGCCCCATGGAAATATCATAAAAGTATAGAACTTCATTATCTACTGTGGGAAACAACATTCTTTACCACTTGACAAAAAGAGCTGATTTTGAAAGTGATAGCATCATGTTCTTTATCCTCGCCTGGATCATGACGTACATGCACAGCAGCTAACTGTCCACCGCTGTAGCTATTATCAGCGGCTTCATCATGCTTCAAAGATTCAAAAGATTGAAAGATTTTATTTGTTTGTTGATTCATTTCACAATTAATGGAAATACTTCATTCTCTCTTCCTTGTTGTGGAGCGGGGGTGGGGGGGAGAAGGGTGGGAGCATAGGGAGGGCGGGGAAGGGACCTCTTCTGGCACATATAATAATGCTCATAGCTCCCTCAGTGATGACTCCCTTATTTATTAGAAAGTATTGATTTTAAATAAACATGTGCCTTTGCTGCCTCCTACTGGAGGCTGAAGCCTGGTCCAGAGTGTGCACTGCAGTGGCTTTTTCATAGTTTACTGATTTTTTTTTTTTAATTTAAAGTCAAATCCAGTTATCTGAGTGGAGTGAGACTTTTTTACTGTAACTTTTGACTTGTGTTGATTTTCACTGATTCAAACCTTTTGAATGTATCGAGAAGCACCATGAAACTGTAATAGATATAGAAAATTGTTTTTCACACAGCATTGTGAAGTTTGCTGAAGAATGGTTCTAGTTCTTTTTGTATAATAATTAGTTGTTTTTATTACAACATGTGACCCACGTGGATCTGAAACTTATCTCGTTAGAGTGACGAGAGAAATGCTTTTGATCACATTCCACTCACTGATATAGTATGTTTTTTCAAGAATGACTCATTACTCAGCTCCACTGTGATCTGCTTTTTGTATCATGTGAAGTACGTTCTATAATCACATCCGAGTGTGAGCGAGAGCTCCACGAGGCACTGTAAAGTAACAATGATTGCTTTTGTTTGGATCGAATAAAATGATTTCTGCAGATGTCACTCCTTTTTCTTCCATATTCGTACTTCACTCGAGTAAATGGTGAAAGTGATGTGAATAACTTTGTGGCTTCATAAACTATTGGTAGAGTAAATGTTTCCACATGGTTAAGACCATTATATACTCCTGGTGACAGTAGCTACATCTGCACAGCACCACCTGCTGTTTGGCAGTGTTCATCATCAGACCTTTCACAAATCACACAAGCAACTTTACACTTTTACTTTGGAGCCTTTCTAGAAATATAGCAGAGTAGAACAAAGTGAAGGTACACCTCAAACTAAAGTTGTATGGGTGAGTGGGGTCTGTCAAACCACCCATTATGTTTAGAAAATAAATCTTTTTTATTTATATCTAAGATTTTAGATCTGAGCTTTACATGATTTTAACTTGCCAGTCAAAAAATTGAAAAACTGGCTGAAAATAACCCACTTTTTTTTAATGAAAAAAGTGTTTTTACACACATGTTTGGCCCGATAAAGAAACAATCCTCACAAAAAAACTAAACAAATACAGTTTACAATTTACAATTTTTCTTTCTGATGTTGGTCATTTTGTTGGGTATAAAAGCAGATTTCCTCTTAAATAAATACATTGGTGTTTTCAAATATGAAAACATGAGGTATAGAAACAATGAATGACACACTACAGACAATTCAAATGTACAAATCTATAGTTTTTGCTTTGTTTATTGGTAAATTAAAATTAAATATTAAATTACAATATTTGGATTTTTTTAGAGCCAAAATGTCAATTTGCTGACGCAGCATATAAAAAATAAGAAAATAGTAAAGTGTTGTTTGTATATTATACTGTTTGTACACAATAACCACCAAAGCAAGTTTTGAAGCAAAGGTTTTGAAGTAACTCTACATTTGAGTTTTACTTAAGTAATATTGTAATGAGGTATCTACTTAAGCAAAAAGTACGTAAGTAAGAAAAAGCTTCACCTCGACGTACACTTTTAGCTTGAGCACCAACAACGTTTTTTTTTTTTGACTCGAACTTTTACTCAAACATTTGTCGGCTACAAATGGCATGTCATTAAGTTTTGGACAGATCAAGCCGTCAGCCATTGTGAAAGGATGTCAAATCCAACCTTCTCCTCTGAGAAGTGTAGAAAAACTGAGGCCACACTAAAGCGTCCCTGGTTTACTGCTTCCCACACTGGTCAGATCGAGACTGTCATTTACAAACAGGAAGGGAGACACTGCGTCTAATTATAAAGCATTTGTATCCATTTCATGAACTTGCAGGCGAGTCTTCTAGCATTTTTTGTGACAGTGACCCTGAAAAGTTAAGAATGAACTAACATTTGAATTTAGTGGCTTCCTATTTCATTTTTTTAAAATATGAATAAAATCAGGTATAGGGCCTTTAATAAGTGCAGTCCCAATGCCATTGCGTATAAAGTGTAAAAGCACATCATATTCTGTACATTTTGAGGCTCCACCCTTTGATACAAGTCCTGTGGTTTGATCTGAACCAAAAACATACAGATTGGTTTTAAAAATGACTTCCATTCCTCAGTGAAATGTGTTGAAAATCGCCATGTGAGTTCAGCGTGTCCCTGACTGGAGGGAGTGGTGCTGTTACATTTCTTTCTATATATTTGAATGTAACTGTCTATAGAGCTTTCCATAAAAAGTTCTGTAGACCTTCAGAACTTTATATACTCTTACTTTATTATCACTGAATGTTTTGAAATTGGCATTACGAGTGAGTTTAATGTAAATGCTAAGGCACAGACATAACCACACTCTGAAACATCTTTACACCACAGGCACGAGCTCTGGCACAAACTTTGAAGATTGCCAAGGTGTTTCTGCAGGAGGTGATGCCCCCACTTCAGGAAACATTTTTTTATTTATTGGTTTATTTGGTAGGGACAGTGCAAGTTAATGAACAAGCCACACCGGATTGTAGCCTTGGGCTAATTTCCATCCGTCGTCCCCCATGCGCACTCTCAACACACTCTCACTCTGACCTATTGTACATGTTTTTAGTGGTAGGGGAAACCGGAGTACCCGGAGGAAACCTACGCAGACACGGGAGAACATGCAAACTCCACACAGAAAGGCCTGGTCGAGCTGTACTACCGTGCCGCCATGACTCCACACATCTTCATGTTTGGTCCTATAAGAACCTTTAGTACTTTCCAGGCATCACCCATACGCTGGAACATAATATTGGTCCCTGTAATCCTTACTGCTGCCTATATATTTAACAGAGGCGGCCCCAGATGTGTTCGCAGTGCTGGCCAGTTGATGATGAATCACGGTTATAGTTTTAGGAATGTTAAACCTAAAAAGGACAAAATACCTTCAAAGTTTAGTTTAGTTTAGTTTATTAGTTTATTTGAGCAGCAAACACTCTGCTCAAAAGGTGTGGGCCCAAAGCAAGAGCTTATAAGCTCCACCCCCAAAATCAATACAATTAAAATCATCATTTCACAAGAACATAGTGGAACAACAAAGAAAACGACTTACATAACATAAATGATCTTATTACCTAAACCAATTTACACAAAACTCACAGCATGGATAATGTCCCTTTTTTAAACAAAAGTTAACACTATTTATTTAGTTAATAAAGTCTAAACTTGTATTATCAGGTGTGAAGGACAAAGGGTGACACAACTGCAGGATGTGAAGATGAACTTTTTACCTATAATGAAGTGTTTCTTCAGAACAAAAGTGTGTGAGAGAGGTCGCTCTGGTGAGGGCCGCGTCGTACGTGACTCTACTCCTTCCACCAAGTGTTTATTTTTTGCTGAAAATTATTTCTTTTCATGGGTAAATATCTGCCAGTGTTACGTATTACAAAAGTAACGAGTTACAAAAATATGTTTTTCAGTAACTATGGATCATAACATATTACTTTATAATAAAATACCGTAATATATTAGTCATTGCAATTCAAGTAACTCGAGTTACAAGTGCATTTCAATGGTTTGTAGACTGCACTTAGACTGCACTTAGACTGCACTTTTGCTCCGTGGCATTTTCACTTTATATTTTGCCTAATGTAACTCAAAGGTAACTGAAAGTAACTCTAAAGTATCTCTAAAGTAACTCAGAGGTAACTAAAAGTTATTTGAGCAATTCCAAGTTTCAAGTTCTTAGCCAAAGAAGAAAAACACAATAATGCCCAAAAAGGAGTAGGCTGAAGCAAACAATGCTTATTTATGCCTGTACCCCATCCAACTCATTTACAAACTTTACAGCTGCTGTTTGTTTACATTCCAGTTTGTTCTATGAAACCACTCATTGTGGTACAATTAAGATATACATAACCATAATCAACACATAGTTTAGGATATAGATACATAACAATAATCAAACATTGGAAATCAGTTTACATAGTCTTCAGATGTATAGAAACAAAGTTTACAAGGACACTGTTTTACAGTACATTGTACTGTATATTCTTAAGCATCCGATAGTACTAGGTTATCGTTGCCATCTGATGCTGCCCCACATTAGCCTGGTGAGACCAGAATGATTCCCCTCTGTATTTTTTATCCAGCGGGGGATCAGTCTGGTCACCCCGCCCTCGTTCGCGGCTTCCGCAAAATCAAACCGTTCCCGTGCAATCAGATTTGTTTATTTGCCGTGACGTGTTGTTAGCGAGCAGCGTCACTCACGGGACGCGGAAGTCCCTCAATAACAATCTACGAACGACGCACGAAAGAGAGAAAGCGTGTCTCCAATCGGCGGTAAATGACCAAAACACATCGACAGTAGGTGAGTTTCGTGATTCATAATCCTGCGCAAATATTAACACAAAACCGCTAATAACACCGCATCAATGGCAGACGCCCGCCCTTCGCTGATTGGTTTACTCCGCTTCCTGTTTGCTTGCATATGTACCGCTGTGGGAAATGGATTTGACACAACGGTGACCAGACTCACTCGCTGGTACAGCGGTGAGTCTGGATTTTTCCAGGCTAGCCCCACATAGTGCCATCATTACCATATTTATAGATATATATACACGGACGGTACATGCATATATAAACACATACTTTTCTTCTTCTTTGTGTGGTATGTTTTGTCATTTGTGAGTACATTTCAATGTGTCCTGATCTATGCATTAAAAGACGCAAGATTTGGTAAGCTGTTGCCAGAAGGGGGCACCCTTCGAGCACCAGCCCACCTCCTGCTCAACCTATTCTTCATTGTACATTTCAAGGAGTGCCTTTGGGTGTCCTGGTCTGTGCATTAAAAGAGCAAGAGTTTTGGTGACCTGGTCTCAGAGTAACTTAAAAGTAACTCAAAAGTAACTGTAAGTAATTTAGAACTAACTCAAAGTAGTGTACTGTAACTTAGCTACAGTACGACTGATTGTTGTCCTATATGGACAGAGTCTCCCACCTCAGCTGTACATTTCTGCAGTTCATCCAGAGTGATCATGGGCCTCTTGGCAGCATCTCTGATCAGTTTTCTCCTTGTATGAGCTGAAAGTTTAGAGGGACGGCCAGGTCTTTGTACATTTGCAGTGGTCTGATACTCCTTCCATTTCAATATTATCGCTTGCACAGTGCTCCTTGGGATGTTTAAAGCTTGGGAAATCTTTTTGTATCCAAATCCGGCTTTAAACTTCTCCACAACAGTATCTCGGACCTGCCTGGTGTGTTCCTTGTTCTTCATGATGCTCTCTGTGCTTTAAACTGACCTCTGAGACTATCACAGAGCAGGTGCATTTATACAGAGACTTGCTTACACACATGTGGATTCTATTTATCATCATTAGTCATTTAGGTCAACATTGGATCATTCAGAGATCCTCACTGAACTTCTGGAGAGAGTTTGCTGCACTGAAAGTAAAGGGCTGAATAATTTTGCACGCCCAATTTTTCAGTTTTTTATTTGTTAAAATATGAAATATCCAATAAATTTCGTTCCACTTCATGATTGTGTCCCACTTGTTGATTCTTCACAAAAAATTACAGCTTTATATCTTTATGTTTGATGCCTGAAATGTGGCAAAAGGTCGAAAAGTTAAAGGGGCCGAATACTTTCGCAAGGCACTGTACATTTGAAATTGTAACATGTAATACAAACATATTATATTTTCAAAACTGTAAGTACTAATATAGAATATATTACCATTTTAAAGTAACTTGCCCAACACTGATATCGACACTATATAACAGTTAGTGTGTATAAGTGGTTCCCAGGCTCCTGCGTTAAACGGCTCTGGAAGAGCAAAGAAAAACATGTGTTTATAATGGAAGTCAATGGGGCTGTTTCAGTCGCTGCCATTTTCAAATAAAGAATCGACCACTACAGAAAAACTACAAATGCTTCAAATAAATTTTTGGCTCAACTTTGACACATCCAAGGCCCTAAAATCCACCAAAGCCTCAGCTATGTACTATTCATTATTATAAAGATAATGAGGTTTTTATGTTGTTTTGTAACACACACTTCAAAGTTTTTGTTTTGAAACTGGCAAACAAAGGGTTAAAATCCCCAAATAAACAACATGTTTGGTAGTTTTGAGAAGGTGAGAAGTGATTCTTCAGATTTGTGAACATTTTTTGAAAAAAGATGAAAGTATGTGGTTTTTATAGCAGTTTGAAAAGCGTGTACATTTTTGTACACTAGGGTAACGAACGTATAGGAAATGCAGATCTCCCATATAAAAGACATGAGAGAAAACAAACACTGGATTCTGAAAATTTGGCTCGAAAGAACATTTTCTGCCGAAACCCACGTCTCAAGCTGCAACACAGACAAAATGGTCAGGAAATGAAAAAAAAAATCTTGCAAAATGTACATAGGATAACATAAGGGTTAACAACAGTCAGAGTAACGTAATATCTTTGTAGCCTATTGGGGGAAAATTTCAAGTGTCAATAATAATAACAAGTGGTAAAAATTACACTGGAGCCTTTGAGGAAAACCAGAGGATCGACAACATCCACACGAGCACATTTAAAAGAGTCAACGCTAATCTTTGTTCACACAGAAACTCTTTACAGACAAAACATTCTGAATTCCCCCAACTATATTTTGTGCTATTGATCTGTCATTAATTGGTTTTGTCCATATACTTTACCCCCAACAACCCCCCACCCTCGGCCGGGGCCCTCCGCCTGCTGCCCCATTGTGTGTGATGTCCAGTCAGATCAGGTTTCACTGCAGTCTTATTTTAGCGCCGCGCTAATCCCAATCTCAGAGCGTCCTCTCGGTAACATTCACAGCACAGCCCACACTGTAGCACTGACTCTGACGGACTCTGAGGCCCCTGGCACGCCCCCCCCCCCCCCCCCCCCCCCCCCCCCCCCCCCCCCCCCCCCCCCCCCCCGGTCCATACCTCCATCGCAGCCCGTGGAGATGTGAGGACCAGAGATGGCTTCTTCCCCATGGGACCGCGAGGACCAGAGCGTCAGGGACTGGACCGTCAGGCTGGCCCCTCAGTGTGAAGGTACGTGTCTTTCACAGTGAGAGAGTGCACACTAACCAGATTGATTTTGTCCTCCTTAAGTTTATTGTGAAGTCAGACATTTGTGGGAAAACACTGAGCTTCAAATTATAAAGCATTTGTACAGAGTTTTCTAGCGTTTTTGTGACAGTGACCCTAAAAAATGACCGTAAACTAGTGCTCATAAACTCATCTCAGTGAAGAATTGGGAGGCTGTAAATATGTTACGAATGAGTTTGGACACAACTAACATTTAAATGTAGTGGTTTCCTCTTCCAATGTTAGTCATCAAAAAATCAGTTAGGAGAGAGTAAGATGAGCCACTATTTGCTTTGGTGGTTATTGTGTCAAAACAGTATAATATATTAACACACATTTTGGGATGTTTTCTGTTTGTTTGCATCTTCAAAACTCGTCTGGAAAATATGCTTTTAAAGATTTGTCCTGTGGCTCATTTTCCCCCAGGGGCAGGGGAAGTGGAGCCACCTGATTTAAAGGGGAATTTGACACTAAACATCATCAAATCTTATTTTTGACATTTTAGTGTTTCCCATTAGCAATTTTGTGCCTTTCATATACTTCATCTGCAGATTATGCAGTTTTGTCTCTTATGGTTTTTTGTTAAGATCAAATCTATGATCTGACATACAAATAAAAATGTTTTATTTTCCAAATATAAACGGGTTGTCAGATAGAGCCTTTGAGTTCAAACCTGTGGCAGATGCACTGATTTATGTATTTGTATGTTTGGATTAACTGACAGAAGAAGCAGAAACATATTACTCTCACGCTGTAAGGAGAGTGATCCTGATGAAGTACAATAATAACCTGTGACCTGTAGTTCATCAGGTTCTTTCAATCTGCTCCTTTGTGAAGTATTCCGTCACGTCTGTAATCCACTCATCATAGAGCGAGTGCATGAAATCAAATTCCTTGGTGTTATTATAGATGACAGAATTACTTGGAAAGCTCATATTAAATATATATCTACGAAAATTTCTAGAAGCATTTCAGTAATAGCAAAAGCAAAGCACATTTTAAACATCAACGCTCTACATATCTTATACTGTTCTCTGATTTTGCCATATTTATATTATTGTACTGTGGTTTGGGGTAGTACTTATAAAAACATATTAAAACCAATAGTATTGTTGCAAAAAAGAGCTATCCGAGTAATTCATAAAGTTGGGTTTTTGGACCACACAAACTCATTATTTTTAAAATCAAAGATCATGAAGTTTTGTGACATTGTTGAGTTCCAAACTGTACAGATGTTATACAAAGCAAGATACAAACTGTTGCCAGGCCAAATACAAAGAAGGTTCCAAGAATGTACTGGTTGTTATGAATTACGTGACGAATTAAACTTTAGGACTCAGAAACATAGCTCAACTTTGAAAAGTTTTAGCCCAACAGTTAATGGTGTACAATTGTGGAATAAACTGGAAATGGAGTTGAAACGAAGTCCAAATATCAACCTGTTCAAATATAAATACAAACAAAAGACTTTTGAAATATACAGAGAACAAGAAATGTGTTGCCACTAGGAGGCGCAGTAGGATCAATTATGTGTATTTCCTCTATAATCAAGGAAGAATGTTGCTGCTTGGAACGGTTGTCATTCTATTGCTCAAATTTACAAATTGAGAATTAGGGTAGGCAAGTTATGAATCTGTTGAGAGGGACCCTCCCAACGGGCTCAAAACCTTGTCTTTTAATGCACCACTCAGCATAGGAACATCATCTACAAAATCAGCTGTTAGGGCAGCTGGGTGGGGGTTTGTTGAGGGGGAGTTACTGCCCTCTTCAACTAGCCCGTTCTACACCCTGGCTTTTTAATGCACCTCATTATGCAGGGCTTACATCATACTTCACATATAACTCAATTAAACAAATATAATAATAATGATAATTAAACCCAAATTAAATTATATTAAGGATGGTATTGACAACTGGGAAGTAGCAAGATCTCAGAGTATAATATGTATTAATGCACCTTTATAACATAAAAGTAGCACATTCTTTTGTTCTTTATTTTGCTGTTGTTTTTGTCTTATTCTTCTTCATCATTTATTGTTACTTTGCCCTATGTTCCTTTGTTTATGATTTGCTACCTTGTAAATATTAAATGTAATGTTACTATTTTTATTTTGGGGTAGGCGCTTATAAGCCTTTGGCTTCAGCCCACTCCCTTTGAGCAGGTTAACTGCTCAAACAAAACAAAACAAATAAAAAATAAAATAAACACTCAGAAACATGGTGAGTCTGTGTGAGACCTTCACTGGACTCTTTCTGAGCATGTCAGAGCTCAAATTGCCTCCACAATAGATCATCTCTTGGCCGTGTGTGGCAGCTGTTGTGATAACTGTAACTCAATGGACAGAGCTTTAAACACGTCCAGGAAGATCAACATCAGACGTGGAGAGAAACAATGACAGTATCCTGTGGTACTTTTACTTTAAGCCTAGGTCACAACCGGTCGTATGGGCTCCTACGGCCGGACTACGTGCAAAAAACGCATGTGTAACATGCTATTTCTGAGCTGTAGACTGACCGCAGACCTGCCGCAGAGGTTCTTTGTCAAACTCTACGGGCGCTTATGTTTTATGTTTTTTTTCAGGTTGCAAAATCGCTGCAGGCCTACATCCTCGTTTGTCGTCTGTCCGGCCAGTGTATGCTTTTCAGATGTTTTGTGCAAAACATTTTCGTATGTCGCACTTGCGGACTTCGTATGTGTCGTGCGCCACTCGCACACCAACGCCCATTCAGATATCTCGTACGTCCTCCACACGTCGCGAAAGTCGTACTCTTACGGCGAGAGTGCATCAATCACACGAAAACCTTCTCTGTATCCAAGTACGAAATATATAGGCTATATCGCTCCAAATTGCCGGGTAATCTCTGAGACAAACGCTTACAAGTTCTTACAAACTTCCTATGAAACCCGCCTGGAACCCATGATCAGTACGTTTATTACAGGTTGGTCTTACAACTTCCATGCGTTGGCTGTACGAACAAAGCAACAACTGTACATCCGAGCAGCCATCGTGTGACGCACGTTTGAATTAAAGGTTGTATGTTGGGTATGCGGTGATGTGAATACCAGTATGTTCTGTGAACACCAGTATGTTCTGTGAACACCACTATGTTCTGTGAACACCAGTATGTTCTGTGAACACCACTATGTTCTGTGAACACCACTATGTTCTGTGAACACCACTATGTTCTGTGAACACCAGTATGTTCTGTGAACACCACTATGTTCTGTGAACACCAGTATGTTCTGTGAACACCAGTATGTTCTGTGAAACCACTATGTTCTGTGAACACCAGTATGTTCTGTGAACACCACTATGTTCTGTGAACACCACTATGTTCTGTGAACACCAGTATGTTCTTTTTTCACTATGTTCTGTGAACACCATATGTTCTGTGACACCATATGTTCTGTGAACACCACTATGTTCTGTGAACACCAGTATGTTCTGTGAACACCATATGTTCTGTGAACACCACTATGTTCTGTGAACACCAGTATGTTCTGTGAACACCACAACTATGTTCTCCACGAACATAAAATAAACGCAGCAATTTGGGAAATGCCAAAAATCGCACGGCCAAAAGGTTGTACGTTCGGTTGTGACCTAGGCTTAGGAATACTTTTCAGAAATGCACCTTCTAATCCACTATACATTCTGGAAGTGGATGTATAAGAGTGGTTAAATAAAGGTCATTGTAGGTCAAGGTCTTTATTAATAAAGCACATTTAAAATACAGTTGACACTGCTCAAAGTGCTGTACACGGTTCAACAAGAGACAAAAAAAAGTATATATAAGGTACAAATAAAAAAAGTATATACAAGGTACAATAAGCAACAACGTGGAATGTTTAACTCAGCTCGTGTTGAAAGCCAACGCATAAAGGGGCGTTTTTAAGAGCTACTTAAAGCTTTCAATGAATGAGGCGGATCGAATGCTCACTGCTTGTAGAAGAGTTAAATCATCGAATGGAATGGGTTTTGGTAAAGTCGATGATTTAGCTTTTCTACGGTGGATACTCCCTGGACCAATGAGAGCCTTCACAAACAGAATAAAGGTCATGCATTTCAACAAACTTTTGGTGAATCTAAAGCTGCTCAAAAGGATTTCTGATCAGAAACGTTTGGACCGGTGCATTTCAGCAGCACATTCTTCAGAAAGCAGCACAAACCAGTGTTTCTGGGTTTTGCTGCTTTTCTGAAGAATGTTTTACTCAAAAAGTACATTTGAAAGTAGATCATTTACGTAGAACTTTAATCTGATACTATCATTAGGCCCGAGCGGCCTGCCGTCACAAGGGCCTATTGTAATCGCAACGCAGTGCGCGGAGCGCACTGTACCTAGGTGCGCGGAGCGCACGAAAACAGCGCGAAGCGCTGTCCCCATGTCAAACGTAAACTCACCGTGTAAAACAGTGACTGCCCACACCTCTGGTGTGGGCCCTTTGTACTTATTATTGCAGCTAAATGAATGGGGGTATATGGCCAACTGTCATACGGAGGTTGATGACGAGCACGAAGCGCTCGTCATCAACCTTTGGCAAATAACATGACCCTCCTCGCAGCCTCCTTGGATAGTCTGGTGCGTGGTCGAGCCCAGCTTTCTCGGACAGACATCGAGGAGGCAGAGGACAACACTGCGACCTTTCTCCGCATGGCTCAGGGGCTCGCAGTTGATGGCGGCCATACCATGTGCACGGCACAAGAGGCCAGTCATCATCTGTGGCTTGGTCTGTCCTCGCTCAAGGATACGGACAAGCGGCGCCTCCTGGAGCTGCCGCTGTCTACTACGTCCTTGTTTGGCCCAGACATCCAGGCGCTGGTGGAATGAATGGAGGCTGCTTCGAAGACGTCGGCTCAGCTGGCTCCACATCTCCGTCCGCAGCAGCAGGGACCCCGGGAATCTGCATCTCGGCGACCGCTATATAAGCAGAGAGGCAGATCTTCCCCGCGCTGCTCCTCTGCGTCTCTGGCGTGTCCGGGCCCCCATAGGCCTCCTGGACCGGGACCAGACCAGCAGCGGAGAGAGAGGAACAGAGACGAGACCGCCGTCCATCCTACGGTTCCAGGAGATAGGGGGGGAAATTTTTCTCTGATAACAGCTTGAAGAGACCGCTCGGGTGGCCTCATTTGTCGAAAAAGCTAGTCCCTCTGCTCGTATGGTGACTACAGGCATGCGCGTGGGGCCTTCGATGTCCCACGCCCCTCTGCACTCGGCCAGAGACACGTCCAGCTCATGTCTGGGTCTCGAGCTTGGCTCTGGCTCTCGGTTTACCCCCTCCCCCTTGCCGGCGGCTGTTGGACCTGGGAGAGGTAGGCCGCGATGGAATCTTCCCTCAGTCGCGTCACCGACGTGCTCCTCATTGGCCGCGCTGCTGATGCTCGCCCTCGAATGTATTTACCTGCTTATACCCGGGGGAAGCGCAAGGCAACTCTTTCCCCGTCTCCTTTTTTGGAGACGGCAGATAAAAGCCCTTTCCGCGGGGGCCCCCACGTCACGTCTCGTCCCCGGGAGGGGAATCTGTGCCCGCCTCTCCTCTCTCCCGCAGACCTGTAGTTCAACCTCTGACACAGTTCTATCGGGTTTGGAAGCGTGCAGGGCTCCTGTCGGTGCCGTGGCTGGACAGGACGCTACGGAGGGGCTAAGCACTGCAGTTCTCTCGAAGGCACCCACCCTTCTGTGTGTTCGAGACGAGACTGCGTGGCCCGGACGACACAGCAGCTCTCCAAGGGGAGGTGAGCTCTCTGCTTCAGCGCGGAGCTATAGTATAGTGGAGGTGGATCCGCTCAGGGCAGGGACAGGGTTTTAGTCGCCCTACTTCCTCGTCCCGAAGAAAAACGGCGGTGTCCGGCCAATTTTGGAACTGCGCGTCCTCAATGGCTGTGTCGCCAAACGGCCGTTTCGCATGCTCACAGTCAAGCAGCTGCTGCAGTGTGTCAGGTCCGGGGATTGGATGACGTCCATGGACCTTATGGACGCGTATTTCCACATTCCCATTGTCCCGGAGCACAGGAAATACCTCTGGTTTGCAGTACAGGGGAGGTGCTTTGAGTATTGCCGCCTTCCGTTCGACTACTCGCTGGCCCCACGCACCTTTTCCAAGTGCGTAGAAGCTGCCCTGGACCCGCTCCGTCGCCAGGGTCTCCGAATACTGACTACATCAACGACTGGCTGGTCCTGGCTTCTTCTCCAAGGGAGGTAGAGGCTCATACAGCTGTGGTAGAGCACATCTCCCGTCTAGGCTTTGTAGTCAATCACTTCGTCACTTCCTGTCACGTGTGAGGACTGTCATGGCGGCGCCCGCAGTACCGTCGTGATTTTTCGATTTGCAGCTTAAAAAAAAAGAAAACCAGAACACCAGGATGCCCCCGCCGAAGAAAGGGCCGACATTGGAGGAGTTTGAGGAGATAAAGCTCTCTCTCCACTCCTTATGTGGCGATGTGACTGCGGTCAGACTACAGCAGGAGCAGCTTCTGGGGCTACTGGCGGAGGTGAAACAGCTACGCCTCCAGAACGCTGAAAAAACCGAGCGCATTGTGGATCTAGAGCAGCGAGTGGATGAGCTGGAGCAATACTCCCGTATGAATGATGTGGTCATCACTGGCATCAAGATCAGGCCGCGCTCCTACACATCGGGGAGCAGAGCGACCAGGAGGCGCAGTCGGTGGAGCAACAGGTGGCATCCTACCTCCGGAGCGCGGGGATAGAGTTGGACCTGGAGCGCATCGAGGCGTGTCACCCACTGCCCACAAAGAACGAGAGACCACCAGCGGTCATCCTGAGGTTTACAAATCGAAAAAAGAAAATTTTGAACCAAGGACGCAAACTGAAAGGCACAAATATCTTCATAAATGAACACTTGACACGGAAAAATGCGGACATCGCAAGGATCGCACGACAACTTAAAAAGCAGGGCAAGATTCAACAAACCTGGGTAAATAACTGTAAGATCTTCATCAAACTTAATGGTTCGCCGGAGGAAGCAAAAGTATTGGTGGTAAAGAAGTTGGAAGATCTTGAGAAGTACTGACAGCACCTGGTATTAATGTAGCTTTTGACTCTTTACATCATCACAATGCTGAAAACACCAAGAACCCGGACTACACCAAGCATTGATATGGACATGTTACAGAATATCTTGCAACAACAACAAATGGAACTGGAAACGAGTGAGTATCATGAGAACACCACAACAGAGACAGATACTGAGATAGACCCTGATAATATTTTCTCTCTTCGATCGTTAGAAACTGTAATTATTTTACTCAAGAACAATATGAAAACAGTGTAAAATCAGAAGATAACCTATATCATAATACATTTCAATAGTCGAAGCATGTACACTAACTTTGAGGCTATCAAAGATTACTTGAAACACTTCGCTCATTCATTTAGCATTATTGCAATCACTGAAACCTGGTTCAACGATGATAAAGGTATTGATTTTTGTCTTGATGGCTATGAATTAAGATATACAAACAGAAAAAATAAAATAGGAGGGGGAGTTGCTTTGTACATTCATAAATCTGTTAAATGTAATGTCTTAACAAATATGACCATAGCTGTGGATGGATTGTTTGAATGCTTAACAGTAGAAATTCTAAATGATAAAAAGACTAATATCCTCATGAGTTGTGTGTACCGGGCACCTGGTTCAAGTATAGAAACTTTCAATGAGTGGATGGGTAAACTGTTTTCCACTGTGTACCAAAAAAATGTATTTATCTGTGGTGATTTTAACATTGATTTGTTAAATCCAACTAAGCTAAAAACCGTTGATGACTTCATTGATACAATGTACAGCTTGTCTCTGTATCCAACTATAACAAAACCGAGCAGAATAACGTCACACAGTGCCACAATCATTGATAACATTTTTACTAACATCATGGGGAATCAAATCACAAGTGGCCTATTTATATGTGATATCACTGACCACTTACCTGTTTTTACTTTGTATGACTGTAATCTCAAAAAACGAAAGACGCTATGGTAAAAATCTCTAAACGAATAACAACTGAGGAAACGATCCGTGCCCTAAATAGTACTTTGGCGCTCCAGGATTGGACTTCAGTTTACAGAGAACCAAATGTGGACAGTGCTTATTGTAATTTTCTAGATATCTTCACTTCCCTGCATAATAAACACTGTCCTGTGAAAGAATATTTTGTAAAGGAAAATATAAAAAAAGCCCTTGGATTACGAAAGGAATAATCAATGCCTGTAAAAGAAAAACAATCTCTACAAATTGTTTATCAAAGTAAAAACAAAAGAAGTGGAGCAAAGATATAAAAAGTACAAAAATAAATTAACTGATATCATAAGAACAAGCAAACGGTTATATTATTAAAAAAAACTATATGAAAATAAAAACAATATAAAAGGAACTTGGGATTCTTTGAATAGCCTAATCAAACAAGGCTCTTCAAAGTTGAAATATCCCTATTACTTCATTGATGAAAATGGTGAAGATTATAATATGAACAATGTAGTAAATAAGTTCAACAATTTTTTTGTTAATGTTGGCCCTGAGTTGGCTGCTGATATTCCAGACAATGGATCTTCAAAGAAGATACTTAAGTCATCTTCTGTACTTGGTAGTTGAGGTCTCCAAACGTTTCGCCTCTCATCCAAAGGCTTCGTCAGTGAACAAGATTACACTCAGCACGCAGCGTAGATAAAGACCAGTTGGGAGGAGTTGGGGTTGGCCCGGCTCCTCCCCTCCTCCTTCTTCTTTGCATCGAATAGAATAAACCAAATTGCTTTGTTTGTGGCTAGGAGTTTTATCTTTGGGATGAACTAATTTTTGTCTCAGTGTGTTCACAGGTTTGTGGTACACTGGAATCCTGTGCTGTTTAAAGATTCTCTGAAGTTTCTCTGATACCCCGGCTACATACGGCACCGCAACTCCCTTTCTTCTGGGTTCTGTAGTCTGTCTGTCCTGCTCTTTGGGTCTTCCTGCCCTTTGTGCTTTAGTGAAGGACCAGTTAGGATAGCCACAGTCTGAGAGGGCTCTCTGGACATGTTGCTCCTCTTTGGTCTTTCCTTCTGCACTGGTAGGCACCTCTTTAGCTCTATGTCTGAGTGTCCTAATGACCCCTATTTTGTGTTGGAGTGGATGGTTAGAGTCAAACATCAACTACTGGTCAGTATGAGTTGCCTTCCTGTAAACCTCTGTCTGCAGGTGTCCGTTTTCCCCTATGATAACTTTACAATCTAAAAGGCAAGTTGTTTCTCCTTAGCGTCCTTCCGAGTAAATTTAATGTTAGGGTCCACAGCATTGATGTGATCTGTAAAAGGTGCCACTTCCCTCTCTTTAATTTTGATCCACGTGTCATCTACATATCTGAGCCAGTGGCTGGGTTTGTTACCTGGGTATGAGGCCAGGGTATTCTTCTCCATTTCCTCCATGTAGAGGTTAGCCACTATGGGTGAAAAAGTGCTGTCCTCAGTCAGTCTCTTCACTTTAGCACTTTAGCGGATAGGACACAACTCACTCCTGACCACATTTGCCAACTACTGGAGATCTGCCTTAGCACCACATATTTCCAGTTCAGGGGCAATTCTACAGACAGATTCACGGCTGTGCTATGGGTTCTCCAGTTTCACCCATAGCGGAGCGCTCCCATGCATTACACAGTAATAACGACACTCCCGGCACCCCGACCTGTCCGGTGATATAAGCGTGTGCCGCGAAAGCGGCACATTTGTTGCTGCTCGATAAAAAAGGTGAAAACCACAGGCAAGGTGCAACATGGACAAGAAAGCAGTCGATGACGAGCGCGTTGCGCTCGTCATCGACCATGGCCACTCACCAGCACTCAAAACCCTAATACAGTGACTCAGGGCATCGAGGCCTATCCGATAATATAGGTCTTTGCCGCGAAAGCGGCATATTTGCTTCTGCTCGCACAAAAATACGGAAAAAAAATATTGAGAAGAAGAGGTAAAAGGCGAGCGCAACGCACTCGTACTTGATAATAACCCCCGGTTGGATTAACTGGCGTGGACCTTTCCGATATAAAATATTGCGCGCTTGGCGGTGCATATTGTTATTGTACGGGATTTCTTTTATTATTAGGCCCGGCTGCAGGTCCGGGCCTGTTGTATGTCGGCAGCTGCCGTCCTAAAAGCGCAGAGGCTCAAGAAACAGAGCGCGGAGCGCTCCCATGATCACCAGTATACGACCTCCGGACCCCGACTGTCCTGATAACGGGTGCGCGAAGCGGCAACATTTGTTGTGCTTCGAATTAAAAAAGTGAGGCACTGCAAGCGAACATGCCAAGAAGCAGTCGATGACCGAGCGCACGCGTCGTCAGTCGACCCCATGGCCACTCCCAGCACTCGAAACACTGTTGATGGACTCGGCATCGAGACGCTATCGATATTAGGTCTTGCCGCGAAGCGGCATTTTGCATTCTGCTGCACCAAATACGAAAAAAAGCCATGGGAATATTGAGAAAGAGGGTTAAAATACAGCGCACGCCGCGTCGTATTTACATAACCCCACGGTTGGATTACTGGACGTTGAGACCTTTCCGAATATATTAAATATGCGCCGCCGAGGCGGCGCTATTATTGTTATTGTACGGGTTTTTCTTATTATTATTTATTATTTTTCCTCTCCCCCTGAAGTCACTCCCACTGACGAAAAGTCTGATTTTTGCCAAAATTCACACGTTGAAGCAAAAATCTTCACATTCAGAAAATATAAAAAATCAAAAAATGGCGCCGCAAGCGCCGGGAAAATCAAATTTACCATGCGCTATGGAGTGCCGACACTTGACTTCGTCGTAGCGAAAAAATCGGGCACAGTGATTGTCAGTGAACCAAACAAAAACATGACGAGGTTGCTAGGCACTAAGGCGCATATTGGCCAGAGAGCGATCTGGCCCGAAGGCGCATTTCTGACCGCTCGCATTTTAACGACTCGTCGGGCGTTGACGCAGGACTCCCGTTCGCTCAATTCATCTAACAGGGACATCAAAATTATAAAATTTCTAATTAGGATTAACGGTGTTGTCATGGCACGCCTGATTCGGGTCCTTTTCAGCGCTCCCCGACTTCAACAGTCAAACTCAGCATCTGTGGCCGATGTGGAGGAAACTTGATCGCTTGGTCAACGTCGTCGCCCGGTTTTTGTATATGAATTTGCAAAGGGCCGTAGCGCCCCTGGAGCGCCAATAAATTTATGAGGAAAATTTGAACTTTGTCTAGAAAAAGAATTGCCAGGAGATACGTCATGACCCCGAACAAAAAAGTCATTTAGCCACGCCCTTTCTCCACCGTGTGTGCCATGGCCGAACCCTGATGTCACTTTGGCGCAGCCAACCAAATGGTCAAGCGTGCGTCATGACTGTCGACAAAAAGTATTATGGTGTACGGCACAACAGGAGGCGCCTTTGGGCACATGTAGTACTCTTGCGCAAGGCGCCATTTCTGTCTCCGATGTTGAACGAGCTAGGCGTTGAAACGCATGACTCCCGTTCGCTCCGATCATCTCACAAGTGCATCAAGTTATTGAAAAACTTTCTACTGATTAACGGTGTTGTCATGGCCGCCATGAATTCGGCGTCATTTCAGCACTCGCGCTGTGTTTAAGGTCTTTACTGCACAAACTGAAGCATTTGAGGTATTGATGTTGGTCGGTCGTCGACTCGGATGTTGTGATTGGATTGAAATGGGCGGCGATACGCGCCCCCTGCAGGCACAATAAAGAGAAGAAGAATAAGATCAAACTTTGTGTAGAAAAGAATTTGGCACAGCTGCGTCAGTAGCCAATAAAAAAGCATTTGCACGCCTCTTTTCCATTGTGTTGCTATGGAGACCGGTGTCAACTTTGGCGCAGCCACAATGGTACACGCGCGTCATGATGTCGAATTAAAAGTTAAATAGGTTGCTAGTCCACCAACGGAGTGCCATTGGAAAACATCCGAGCCATCTGGCGCCGAAGGCGCCATTCTTGCCTTTGCTCTTTTATATTTCAACCTAGTGTGGCAGGTTAGGCGCGGCAGCGCCTCCCGGTTATTGGGGCGGTGTGCGGCCACGCGTCAACCGCCAACAGCCTCGAGGGCTCAAATCGCTTGCTTTAATTATTTTTTTTCTTCTCCCCTAAAAACCAGTTCTCGGCAACTCACCGACGAAAGTCCTGAATTTTTGCCCAAAATTCAATTAGGTGAAAAAAAAAAACTTCACATCTCCAAATGTAAATTTCAAAAAAATGGCGCGTCAGCGCCCCCTGGAAAAAACCACGTTACACATTTTGCGCCTAATGGCTGCCCCCCAATCCCCAATCCTGAAATTTTAGTTCGTCTGTGCGAAAAAATTCGGGCCATCATTGTCACGTAAGCAAAAAAACATATACGCGGTTGCTAGGACAATCAGAGGCGGCCTATGGCCAGAGACGATCTGCGCGCCCAAAGCGCAATTCGTGGCTCGCATTGAACGACTGTATAGGGCTGAACACAGCGAATCCCGTGTCGCCAGATCACTTCTCAAGTGGAAATAAAGTTATAAAACTGTCTATAGGATTAGGTGTTGTCATGGCAACGCCATGAATTCGGCCGTCGTTTTCAGCGCCGCTGCCGGTTCAAGTCATACTCCCAACTGGCCGTTTGAGCGTAACTTGATCGTTGGTTGAGTCGTCGACCCAATGTTGTGATATGGAATTTGAAAATGGCGCGATGGC
Source organism: Neogobius melanostomus (assembly GCA_007210695.1). Lineage (NCBI taxonomy): Eukaryota > Metazoa > Chordata > Actinopteri > Gobiiformes > Gobiidae > Neogobius > Neogobius melanostomus. The sequence continues at coordinate 11,557 of VHKM01000233.1, read as the reverse complement.
GCCCCTGGCAGCACCAAATAAATAATGAGGAAACAATGAATTTGTCGTAGAAAAGAAATTTGGCACAATCCACACTGACCCGATCAAAATGTCATTGAGGCACGCCCTTTTCCCCTTGTGCATGGCAACGACCGTGTCACTTTTGGCGCACCAACAGATTGGTACACCGTGCGTTGACTGTGCCGAACAAAAAGCATTACCATGGTGCTAGGAACCAACGGAGGTCGGCATTTTCGTTGGAGAAAATCGATTGACTGTTGCCGCCGAAGGCGCCATTTTTCGCCTGCTCTTCGACCTAGTGTGGCAGTAGGGCGCGGCAGCGCCTCCACGGTTATTGGGGCGGCAATGCGGCCACCGGCGTCAACCCGACACGAGACCCTCGAGGCCTCCTAAATGCACGCTGCCGTCTTTAATTATTATTTTTCTCTCCCCCCAAGTCCACTTTCCCTGATGAAAAGTCATGATTTTGTGCAAACATTCTAACACGTTGAAACAAATTCTTTCAATTTAGAATATAAAAATAAAAACAATTAGACGCGTTCAGCCCCCCTGTGAAAATCAGTTAACATTGCGCCTATGGATATGCCCGGAACTTAGTTTGCGTAGAACGAAGAATTACCGCACGGATTGGTCACGTGGCCAACAAGAAAGATAACGGTTTGCTAGGCAACCATCAGGAGACGGCCATTTGCCAGAGGCGATCTGGCAGCCGAGCGCACATTCGTCCCTCGCATCTCTTGAGAATCTCCTAGGGCCGTTACGCAGCGGTCCAGTTCGCTCCAGATATCTACCACAAGTGGGCATTAAAAGTATTAAAACTTTCTATAGGATAACGGTTGTTGTGTCATGGCACGCATGAATTCGGTTCCGTTTTCGGTGCTCGCCGTCCCTTTATACGTCTACTCGCACAATGTGGCCGATTTAGCCAAACTTGAATCGTTGGTCCAAGTCTGACCCCCGTGTTGTGATATAGAATGAATGGCGCGATAGCGCCCCTGCGAGCACCAATAAAAAGCAAGAATAAAATTGAACTTTGTGTAGAAAATGAAATTTGCACAAGCTCCGTCACTGAACCGATCAAAAAGTCAATTGATGCCACCCCTTTTCACGTGTTCCATCGGGTACTACGGTGTCACTTGGGCGCGCCAAACAAATTAGTACACGCGTCGTCTGACTGTTGACAAATTTTTTTTACATGGTTGCTAGCAACCACAGAGGTCGCCATTTGGAAATGGTATCTGTCGCCGGAAGGCGCCATTCGTGCAACTCGATATTTGAACGAACTCTGTCCCCTAGTCAGTTTTAACGCAGCGACTCCCGTCTCCTCCAGATCATCTTACACAAGAGATTAAAAATTATTAAAACTTCTAATGGATTAACGGTGTTGTCAGTGCAGCGCGCGATGAATTCGGCGTCCGGTGTTCAGGGCTCCTGGCCGCTTCAAGAGTCATTAACCGCACAACAATGAAGGCCATTTGAGCGTACTTTAATCGCTGGTCGAGTTGTCGACCCCGGATGTCCACATGTGATTTAGACTTTGAAACATGGCCCTCGCCCCCCTTGAGGCAAACATAAAAGTGAATGCAGAATAAGTAAACTTGTGGTAGACAAAGAGAATTTGGCACAGACGTGCGTCACATGCCCGAATAAAAAGTCATCATGGCCGCCTCTTTTCCCATCTTGTTGCCTGGCACCGACCGGGTCAACTTTGGCGAGTCAAACCAAAATTGGTACACACGTGCGTTAGGTGCATCAAACGCGCCAACATTTTTTTTTAACCTTCAATGAATTTGTCCTGTCTAGCTTTTTTTATATATTAAAACAAAATATAGGCAAAGTTTGGTGAAGTTTGAAGTACATTTGGTGGTTCACCATCTCACTGAATTTGTCTAATATCGCAATTCGCATTTGCATATTTCCATTTCATTTATTCATTTTGTTAAATATATTGCATGCGTTGTATATAGATATGCATAGTTAAATTCTCGTTTTATCTATTATATTCAATAGTATTGATGTAATTTATACAACGGGTGTTAGAAGTGTTCATTATTAACATTCCATTCGCCATCTGTTTAATGTTTCAATGATCGGACACGATAGTTTCAGTAATGAATTCAGATAGTATATGTTCTTTTCAAATTGTTCTGAAATGATTTATCCCTGTTTAAAAGAATATAAATTTATTCTACATTCAGCATGTTTAAAGTCATGGTAGTTTGGTAGCGATTCTTTCACGTTATCGCATGTCCTTTGCCTTCTTCGCAAGCTTTGGCTGTTGTCTCGGTCCTTCTCAACAATTGCAGCACGTTCTGGTAATGCTCACCCCTTTGCTATGCCAAGAATCTGAGCTAAGCTTACCTTCTCAAGATAAGATTTTTTTAATTTGTCAAACCATTGAATGATTGAAATTAGATTCTTCATTCTGATTGTTGGAGCAGGGGTGGGGAAGAGGGTGGAGGGAGTTCACCTTCAATGCCCTTGTGTATGGAAACTTTCTTAGTCGATGGACGGCCCGTGATTCCTGCAGCTTCTCCCTGAAGGCCATTACCTTGAGAGACTCTTTGATGGTGTGCATAGGTCTGGTGATTTGACGGCTTTGGTGAGCACGGGTGGATAATGTCCTAATAAGGGAGAGGGGCTCCACAGATCATTCGCTGCTCTCACATGCCGCGGGTCTTTCGGCAGACGGCAGTTGCTGGGCCGTTGCCACACAGTGATGGAGCTGTAGGATCGCTCTCTATAGTCCCTCTTAAAGGAAACATCACAGTGATGGAGCTGTGGTGCTCTCTATGTCCCTCTGTAGAAGTGCAGCACAGTAATGGGCTGTCAGATGCTTCTCTATAGTCCCTCTGTAGAGAGCAACGTGATGGGTCTTTCAGGTATGCTCTCTTTGGCCTCTGTAGAAGTTGCACATACGAGGCTGGGACTCCGGCTCTTCTTGACTTCGACAAAGTAGAGCATATTACTTTACTTGACCAGGATGTAGTGTGCTGGTCCAGGGAGAGTGGTTCACTGTATTGGCACACCAGGCTTAGTGCTAGTCACCCTCCCACTGCAGCACCGTTGATTATAATCAAGCATGCTCCTATAATTATTAGAGAGCTTGCTGGACCGCGCTCTTCGAGAATCCTAATCCTCTTTTGTTCCTCGATCATTAGGAGAATTGTTCTGTGTGCACCATGCCGCTGACCTCCTCCTGTAGTTGGACTCGTCTCTGTTGCTGATAGTACCACCACTGTTGTGTTCTCTGCAACTTGGTAAAGAGTTTGAGTGTGTACTTGGAGCGCAGTCTTATGGGTCATGCAGAGTACAGGAGGGGTGACCAGCCTTGGGGAGGCCCCCGTGTTCAGTTCGATGTTCTGGAGTTTCCGCCAACAGTACGCCTGTGGTTCGCAGTCCAGAAGTCCAGCAGCAGTTGCACAGTGATGTGTGTACCAGTTGAGCGTGGTATTAGCTGTGTGGGATTATAGTTTGAATGCTGAGCTAAGTTAAAACAGCTTCTGGACTGGAGATCATTTCAGATCATCAAACATGACAGCAGGATAATTCACCAACATGGTGACGACAGGCTGACCAAAGTAGAACCTGTCAGCTGCTTTGGACTGTCCACACAGGCTAGCAGTTCCGTGACCTGCTATTGATTCTGTGGTCATGAAAAATGTCTGGATGTTTGTCCTCTACAGCAATCCCCAAACAGCAGGACCAGTGTTACAGCACATGTGATAATGCTAAACAGGCCCTGTATGACTACAGAACGTTTGCCATATAGCATTTTGTAAAACAGTTAGAATTGCACAACATGAAGGATACTCATTAGTTCAATAAAATTAAATTAGAAGGTTTAATACAAAATTAGATTAATTGAAATTTTGTAAAAGCTCACTTCAAGCTTTGCAGATTCCAAACAGCTGATCAAGCAAAGAATAGTTTATTTTATCAAATCCAGTCATTGAAATATTCATCAAGTAAAAGCAAATAAAAATTTCAAACTAGATGATATCGCTATAGAATGCCCATTACCAAGGCAATCTTGCTGTATGAGTTGGACCCCAACAATTTGGAAATTAGACAAAAATGGTAGAAAATCTTTGTCATGACCAAAGGATGTTTAAACGGGGAGAATAATTGGTTGAATTGTGGCGCTTTGATTGCACCTAGCGTGTGCGTCATACTGTGCCGAACAAAAAAGTACAACATGGTGCTAGGCAAACAAAGAGGTTGGCATTTTGGAAAAATCGGAGTGATCGGCGCCGGAGCCCCATTTCTTTTGCTGTTGCCTCTTCACCAGTGTGGCAGGTAGGGCGCGGCAGCGCCTCCCGTTATTTGGGGCGACGTGCGGCCACCGGCGTCAACCGCCAAATCGAGACCCTCGAGGGCCTCTAAATGCCGGCTTGCGCTTTAATTCTTATTATTAATTATTAGGCCCCGGGCTGAGCAGGTCGCTGTGTAGTTACAGCCAGTCGCGAGGCCTGACGAAAGACGTGCCGGTAGCGCACGTCCCAAAAAGAGGCGAGGCGCTCAAGAACAGACGCGCGGACCGCTCCATGGCATTACACCGTAATACGACACTCCAAGGCACCACGACCTGTCGGTGATGTAGCGTGTGCGCGAAGCGGCACATTGTGCTGCGTCGAATAAAAAAGTGAAAACACAGCAAGGTCGCAACAATGACAAGAAGCAGTCGTGACGGGAACGGCTGCATCGACCATCGGCCCTCACCAGCACTCAACACTGTTAGAGGACTTCAGCGCTCGAACCTATTCCGATAAAATATAGGTTTGCGCCGAAAGCGGCATATTGTTCTGCTCGCACAAAACAATAGAAAAAAAACCATGGGAAATATTGGAAACGACGGGTTAAAGAGGAGCGCAACGCGCTCGGATTTGACAATAACCCACGGTGGATTACTGGACGTGACCTTTGCCGGAAGTATATAATATTGCGGCCGAAGCGCGCAATATTGTTATTACGGTTTTCTTATTGCGAGAGCTGAGGTGTCGGGCTGTTGTTATCTGTTACAGGCAGTGCGCGGAGGCACTGACGAAAAAGTGCAGCGTCGCACGTCCCCAAGAGAGGCGAGCCTCAAGAAACAGCGGCCGGAGCGCTCCTCTGCATCACACAGTCTAAACGACACTTCCCGGCACCCGACTGTCCGGTGATATAAGCGTGCTGCCGCCGAAAGCGGCACATTTGTTGCTGCTCGAAGAAAAAAAGGTGAAAACCCACAGGGCAGGCGCAACATGGACAAGAAAGCAGTCGTGACGAGCGCAACGTCGGTCATGACCATGGCCTCTCACCAGACTAAAAGAACATGCTAGCAGTGACTAGGGCATCGAGGCTATTCCGATAATAATAGGTCTTTGCGCGAAGCGGCATATGCTTCTGGCCGCACACAAATACGGAAAAAACCTCTGGAAATACTTGAGAAGAAAAAGTAATGACGGCGCAACGCGCGTCGTATTCTGATATGTAACCCCCTTGCGTGGCATTACTGCTGAGACCTTTCCGATTATATAATATGCGGCTAGGCGGCGCTATTTGTTATTGTATGGGTTTTTCTTATTTTATTATATTTTCCTCTCCCCCTAAAAAGCCAGTTTCCGGGGTAACTTCCACTGATGAAAAGTCCTGAATTTTTGCCCAAATTTCAATTAGGTGAAAAAAAAAACTGCAATCTCCAAATGTCTAAAGAATTCAAAAATGGCGCGTTGGCGCCCCTGAAAAACACGTCTTAACATTGCAGCCCCTATGGCCGAGACCCCCAAATCCGAATCCACCGAATTTTAGTTCGTCGTAGACGACAAAATTCGGCACGTTGTTGTCACGTGAGTCAAAAAAACGATATTACGCGTTGTAGGAAACCATCAGCGAGGGCGGCCATATTGGCCAGAAGGAGCGTCTGGCGCCGATGGCGCCATTCATGCGGCGCATTTCGCAACTGCTCTAGGGCGTTGAACGCAGCGACTCCCCGTTCGCTCCAGATCATCTCACAGTTGACATCAAAATTATTAAAACTTTTATAGGATTTATGGTGTTTCATGGGCAGCCATGAATCGGGTCCATTTTCAGCGCCCGCCGCCATTCAAACAGTCATAACCGCACATACTGAAGCGATTTCACGCGAAACTTGATCGTTGTCGAGTCCGTCGACCCCGGATGTGATATATAATTGAAATGGGCGCAAGCGCCCCTGCAGAGACAAATAAAAATGAATGAGGAAAAAAATGGACTGTGGTCGTATAGACAAAGAAATTTCGCACAGCCATACTGTCACGTGACCGAACAAAAAACGTGATTGAGCCAGCCCTTTCCACCGTGGTTGCCATGGCACGACCGATGTCACTTTTCGCTTTCACAGCCAAAATTAGTCACACGCGTGCTCATGACTTGTCTGAACAAAAAAGTACATTACATGGTTGCTAGGCAACCAAACAGGAGGTCGGCCATTTTGGGAAAAATGCAGAATCGTCGACCGAAGGCCCACTGTCGTGCACTCGCTTTGAACGAACTCTCCTAGGGTGAACGCTGAGCGGACTTCCCGTTGCTCCAGATCACTACACAATGGACATTAAAAATATTAAAAACTTCTAATAGGATTAACGGATGTTGTCATGCAACGCCAGATCGGCGTCCGTTTCAGCGTCGGCTGCCGCGTTCAAGGTCTACTGCACCAAACCTGAAGCGATTTGAGCGTAATTGAACGTTGTCGAGATCGTCATCCCAATGTGTGATATAGGAAATTGATAAATGGGCCGATAGCGCCCCCTGCGACCACCCAAATAAAATGATGAAGGAAAAAAAATTAACTTTGTCGTAGACAAAGAAATTGGCAAAAAGAAATTTGGCACAACATCCGTCACATGACCCCAACAAAATTGTCATTGAGCCACGCCCCTTTCCCACCTGTTTGTTGCCATGCCAACGACCAGTGGTCAACTTTTGGCGTACCTAGCCAAATTTTGTACACGCTGCGTCAGACTGTCCGACAAAAAAGTACATTATGTGGTGTACACCAACAGGAGAGGCGGCCATTTTGGGATAAAATCGTGATCAGCGCGAAGGCGGCCATTTCTTCTCTCTGCTCTTTTATAATCTCGACCTAGCGGCATGCTGGGCCACGGTATGTAGGCCTTCCCCGGTTATGTGGAGGCGCGTGCAGGCCACCCGCAACCAACCGGCCAAACGGACCTCGGGGCCTCTAAATGCCCTTGCGGCTTTAGATTATTATCTAGGCCCGAGAGCCTGACAGGGTCCGGGCTGGGCTTATTCTACAAGCGTGCCGGAGCGACTGACAAGACGTGCGCGTAGGCGCACGTCCATAAAAGAGCGCGGTCGCTCCAAGGAAACAGAGCGCGGAGCAGCTCCCCATGATTACACTAAAACGACACTCCGGACCCACCTGTCCGGTTGATTAAAGCGTGCTCGACAGCGCACATTTGTTTGTGCTCGAAGAAAAAAAGGTGAAACCACGAGCAAGGCGGGCAAGCATGGACAAGAAAGCAGGTCGATGACGGCGGCAAGCCGCGCTCGTCATCGCCATGGCCACTCACCAGCACTCAAAACACTGCACTTAGAGTGATCAGGGCATCGAGCCTATCCGGATAACATAGTCTTCGCGCGAGCGATATTTGCTTCTGCCTGCACAAATACAAAAAAACCTTGGAAATATTGAAAAGAACAGGTAAAAGAGAGCGCAACGCGCTCGTACTTATATTTAACACGTTGGATTACACTGACGTGAGACCTTGTCCGATATATAAATATGCGCGCCGAAAGGCGGCTGCATTGTTATTTACGGGTTTTTTATGTTATTCATTATATTTTTTCCTCTCCCTAAAAAGTCAGTTTCGGACCTTCCCACTGATGAAAGTCCTGAATTTTGCCAAATTCAGATTGGTGAAAAAAAAAAACTTCAAATCGCCAAAATGTAAAAATTCAAAAAACTGCGCGTCCAGCGCCCTGGAAAAACCACGTAACATGCGACCTATGGCCAGACCCCTAAAATCCCGAATCCCGGAAAATTTTAGTTGTCGTAGCGAACAAAATTCGGCACAGTGATGGTCACGTGAAGCCAAACCAAAAAAGATTTATTGCGTTGTAGGAACCATGGAGTGCGGCCATATTGCCAGAAAGACCAGATCTGGCGCAGAAAGGCGCCATTTCGTGCCCTCGCAATTTGAACAACTCTCCTAGGGCCGTTGTGATCGCAGGGCGACTCCCCCGTTCGCTCCAGAATCGATCATCACACAAGTGGACGACATCAAAAAAGTTATTAAACTTTCTATAGGATTAACAGGTCTTGTCATGCAACCCATGAATTCGCGTCACTATTTTTATCGAGCCACCGTTCAAACAGTATAACTCGACAGTACTGTCGCCGTTGAGCGAAACTGCATCGTGGTGCGAGCCTCGACCCGGAGTTGTTTAATATAGGAATTTGAAAATGGTCTTGCGCCCCCTGCAGAGCCAAATAAAAGAATGAGAAAATTTTTTAAACCTTTGTCGTTAGACAAAGAAATTTGCACGACATCCGTCAGTGACCCCGGTCAACAAAAAGTCATTAGGCGCCCCCCTTTCCCAACGTGTGGCATCGGGCAACGACCCAGAGTCAACTTAGCGCAGCCAACCAAAATTGGACACGCGTGCTCATGAGCAGTCCGAACAAAAAAGTACATTACATGTTCTAGCCGAGCAACAGGAGTCCGCCTTTGGAAAATGTAGCTAATCTGCGCGAAGCGCATTTCATAGCTCTACCATTTTAACGAACCGTCCTAGGGCGTGAACGCACGCATCCCGTTTCGCCTCCAGGATCTCTCACAAGTGACATCAGAAAGTTATATTAAAAACTTCTAAAGGATTACCGGTTTGTCATGCACCCATGAATTCGGTGTCCGTTTTCAGGACTCGCCGACGTGTTAAAGATCATAACTCGCACCAACTGAAGCATTTGCGCCGTAACTGACGTTGGCGACTCGTCGTCAACTCCGGACTGTTGTGATTTGAATTTGAAATGGCGCGGAGCAAGCCCCTCAGGCACCAACTAAAATATGACAATGAAGAATCAAGATCAAACTTTGTCGATTAGACAAGAAATTTGGCAAATGCTCACGTGGTCCCGATAACAAAAGTCAATTCAATGGCCACGCCTTTTTCTATCGTGTTGCCATGGCAACCACCGGTGTCGAACTTGGCGCAGCAAACCAAATGGTCGCTGCGTCATGAACTGTCCCGAATAAAAAAGTACATTACCATCGCGTTGCTAGAGCAACACACAGTCGTGAGTCGGCCGTTGAACAAAAACCCGCTGACTCTGCGCCGAGGCGCCATTTTGCCTTTGCCTCCTTTTATAATCTCGACTAGTGTGCAGGTAGGCATAGTCACGTTTAGCGCCTCCAGTTATTGGGGCGCTGTGCGCGCCACCGCGTCAAACGCCAAACGAGACCTCGAGGCTTAAATGCCGCTTGCCGCTTTAATTATTATTAGGGCCCGAGAGTGACAGGTCCGGGCCTGTTATTGTGACAGCAGGCGGAGCGCACTGAGAAGACGGAGCGTAGCGCATCCAAAAAGAGTGCGGAGCGCTCAAGAAACGGCGCGGAGCGCTCCAGCATTAACGTACATAAAGCCTCCAGGACCCACCTGTCGGTGATGTAAGCCGGTGCGCGCAAACGCACATTTGTTGTGCTCGATTATAAAATTTTTAAAAAAAAGTGAAACACCAGGGCAAGGCGGAACCATTGGACAAGAAGCAGTCGATAGACGCCGGTCGTCATCGACCATAGCCACACCAGCACCTGCCAAAAAACACTAACACACTGACTCAGCGGCATTTAACCTATCCGATACTATAGGTCTTACTGCCGCGACAAGCGCATTTCTTGCTCGCAAAAAAATACGACAAAAAAACCATGAAATATTGAGAAAGAGACTGGTAAAGAACCGAGCGCAACCGCGTATTTGACAATAACCCCACGGTTGGATTACTGACGTGAAAAGACCTTTTTCCGAATATATAAATAGCGCCGCCGAAGGCGGCGCTATATTGTTATTGTACGGGTTTTTTTCTTATAGAGCCCGAGAGCCTGACGGGTCCGGGCCGTTGTCACTTGTACAGCATCGGCGGAGCGCGACTGACGAAAAGACTCGCGATAGCGCACGTCCCAAAAGAGCGCTGATGCCCTCAAGAAACAGAACGCGGAGCGATCCCATGCATACACAGTATACGAATCTTCCGCCCACGACTTGTCCTGAGTAACGCGCTGCTGCCGCCGAAAGCGGCACATTTGTTGCTGCTCGAAGAAAAAAAGGTGAAAACCCACAGGGCAGGCGCAACATGGACAAGAAAGCAGTCGATGACGAGCGCAACTCGCGCCGTCACTGACCTGGCCACGCTTCCCAACTCAAAACACCTAGAGTGATCGGCATCGAGACCTATCGAAACTAAGCGTCTTCCGCCGAAGCGCATATATTGGCTTACTGGCTCCGCACAAATACGCGAAAAAAAACCCATTGGGAATATTGACGGAAAGAATAGTAAAGGGTGCGCAACGCGCTCGATCTTGACAAAAACCCCGAACGTTGGATTAGCTCGAGGTGAAACGCTTCCTATATATAAGTCAATATGCGCCGCGAAGGCGGCGCTATGTATGTACGGGTTTTCGTTATTAGGCCCGAGACCGGACAGGGTCCGGCTGTTTTGTCAGCAGTGGCGGAGCGCGACTGACGAAAGACGGGCGCGTACGCGCACGTCCAAAGGCAGCGGACGCGCTTCAGACAAGCGCGGGCGCTCCCTGCAATTATCACAGTTAATCACGACACTCCGACCCCGACCGTCGCGTGATGTAAGCGCTGTGCCGCGGAGAAGCGGCACAATTTTTGCTGCAAATCGATTAAAAAAGGTCCGAACCCAGGCAAGGCGCAACCATGGTAGACACGCTAGTCTGATGACCGAGCGCGACAGCGTCCGTCAGTCGACCATGCACACGTCACCAGCACTCCAAACACTATAGAGTGACTCAGCGGCACTCGGAGACTCTCATTAAAATAGGTCTTGCCGAAAGCCGCGCATATTGCTTACTCTCGCACAAAACATACGAAAAAAACCCATTGGGGAAATATGAGAAAGAGAGGTAACAGTCACGGAGCACGCGCTCGTATTACAAACCACGTGGAATTACTGACTCAGCCTTTCCTATTATAATTGCCCGCCGCAGCGGCGTCTATATTGTTATTGTACGGTTTTCTTATTATTATATTATTAGGCCCGAGAGCCTGCAGTCCGGGCTGTTGGTTATTGTACGGCAGTGCCGGAGGCCGAATGAAAGACGTCGCGTAGCCGCACTCCCAAAAAAGAGCGCGACGCTCAAGAAACGAGCGCGAGCCTCCATGCTTACACATAGAACGACACTCCGCACCCCGACCTGTCCGGTATATAAGCGTCAATTGCGCGAAGCGCCACATTTGTGCTGCTCGAAGAAAAACGGTGAAAACAATGACAAGTGCACTATGGATAAAAATTAGTCGATGAGAGCGGTTCGTCGTTTCATTCAATGGCCAC